>JAIEZT010000026.1:9032501-10272501 GCA_019594935.1 Periophthalmus modestus | reverse complement strand
TACTGGGGGCACATACAGTAAAGCAACGAGTATAAATACACATTTGGGACAAGGCATTAGAATTGAGTGTTTTGCATTACAAAGGAAATAGCTGTGACGTCTATGGGCTAAAGTCGGTTGTTTGTCAAGTACGCTCCAGGCTCTGGCAAGTCATAAGAAAGAGCAAAGATTAGTGGGTTTTCAACTTGATGAATGACAATGGAGCCAAAATATCAAATGGAAGGCGTCATGTTTCTTTGGCATAATCCAGTGACTCATAAATCTCCAGGCCTGACACTTGAAGCTGCTGTGAATAAAGTTGCTGTGATCGATTGCGTCTACCAACCTTGACAATTAGAATGGCCCCACCGTGACATGTGCCTCAGTGTAAATCCAAGCAATGGATATAGGAGGCAGGGAACAAGAAATAATGCTCTAATGCTGTCTTCTTGGCTTATCTCCCAATCAGGTAGAAGAGCATTTGTCTTAAAACCGGACGTTGGTTTAATTTGAAAAGTTCCTACTGTTGTTGTGTCCTTGGGCAAGATATTTACTCACTTCTGCCTGAATGCGGTGTGCAAGTGAAGTTGAAGATTTGAATCCATATTTCTTTTCAGCCAGCCTCAAGAAGAGTTTTACTGCCACGAAGTAATAGGAGAATATGGATATTGTAGTCTGTCAAGCGATATGTAGCATTTATTCCATTACTTTTATGGTAAATGGTAAATGGTCACATTTTTATATAGCACTTTTCCACCTTCAAGGCACTGAAAGCGCTTTACATCAAGGAACCACTCACCCATTCACACACACATTCATACACCAGTGTGGACAGACACTGGGGGTGAGGTGGGTTAAGTGTCTTGCCCAAGGACACAGTATTCATTTGTTGGAGCTGGAATTGCACTGTTAACCTGTGAGTCAGTGGATCTGACCACTGTACCAACTGAGCTACTGTCGCCCCAAGAGACTTTACACCAGTTAATTTATCCAAGCCGGGGGGCAAAAAAGTACAATACTGTATAGTCATGTTGGATAGCACAAAATGTTACTCTTCCGAGGTTGATGGTAAAGGTACAAATGTGGGAAGAACATACAAACTCCCCACAGATGGCCTCAGTTCTAATAAAACAGGACATGGCAGTGAGGAGAGAATGCTGGCCAGATAATCATTTTAAGAGAAAAAGGAACAAAATATTCTTTGGGGAGATTTTTTTTTTCTTTTTACCTGTGTGATATTAGTCACTCATTTCATAGAGAATTCACCCTTGAGTCCAAACGCAGGGTCTACGGGGTTAGCATAACGTTTTGGTTGTCTTTTATATTCAGAGCTGGACTAAAAGAAATCATTTGACTGCATTCATGACCCTTGAGCAATGTGACATCAGTAAGTGTACCATAAGTGGATGTATGGCTGGTCTTTTACTATATTTCTATGTTGTGCATATAATTTTACTCTTAAGCAGCACTCAAAGCTCTCTCTGATCATTACCAGTCTGTCGAAGATGCTTTCCAAATGCCATATTTTAATTATCGTCACATTTTACAGGCAAATAAGATTCAAGATCGGAAACTGAAAAAAAAGATCTTCAGATTCCAAAGAACCTTTTAACGACCTTTCAAGCTACAAATTATTCAACAAGAACATTGATTTCCCAATGCCCCTGACACATTTCAGCATGTCAAGAGAAATTATTTTTGTTTATGAATTGCTGTAATAAATATTGAACTTCACAGCAAAAGCGTATTTGTATTTGTAAGCTATTAATCAAATGTTAATTAGTGTTTATAAATTGGCTTTAGTCCTGATTCTGCCTGTTGTGATAACAAATGGCTAGAGTGCAATTATCCAAAGGGGCTATTTTAGTTTATAAAGCCATTAATTACTGTGGACAAGCAAACAGAGTGCATTTATTTTCTCTTCATTTGTATGGCAAGTTCATTTACAGTAACATTTCATTTACAATTCAATCAATACAATAAAAGGAAGAAAAATTAAAAGCATCTAGATCATATTTCAACCAAGACAGAAGAAGCACGCCAAAGGAAGAAGCAAACTATTGCATCCCCCCAGTATTTCTACAACAACATAACACAAGAAGCTACTTCAGTTTACTCTCCCCAACAAAAATACAATAATATGTTCAGTTGTATTCAGAAATACAGTATTTCTTGCCTGGCACATCCAGAATGATATCTCTCTGTATTTTGTATACAGATTGGTATCAGTCTGGTCTCTGCTCCCTCCACGTCTCAAGCTCGGCCAAACGTGATTGTGCAACCAGATTAGTTTGTTTTCAGTGACGCATGTGAAATGAAGGAGCTCATTGGTCACTTTTCCCCAAAAAATCTAAATTTATCTCACCTCAGATTAACAGTTCAGTGCTTTGCCCGTTGATTCTGCAGAAATCCACAATGTTTTCCAACCCCCTGTGATATTTGTGTCATTATCTTTTCTCCTATGGACAGACTATGTCAATCACACCCATCAGAAAACAGGGCATTTCACCCGTGACCAGACTCACATTTTTGAATTATTGAAGCACCGTAATGGTATTAAAATAGTAGTATTGAAGAAATGTGTATTCTGGATCCCAGGCAACAATATTTCATAGATTACATTCATAAAGCACTGTCATAAGCAACAGTTAAACTGCAAAAAGACACACCAACTGTGATGAGGACACATACAAACAAAGGAGAGGAGAAAGGGAAAGCTACGTGTTTAAGCTTTTTTTTTTTTTTTTTTTTCACTGGACACAAATCTCAATAGTGGAAGTGACATGTTGCTTTGCCTGAAATGTTCCACAGTATGACATCAATCTTATCGAGCTTGCGTTTATTCTATTACAGGTGTTTTTATTGCTCAAATATCCCTTAGTCCCAAGCAGTGCACCTTTATTGATAGATGCTGTGAGTCAGTAAATCACCACATGGAATGGAAAGCCAAATGGAAAGGAATGGTAATTGTGTTTCATTATCACACATTTTGCATTATAATAATTACTTATTGGACGTATCTTTTCTTGTTTTGTCCATAGTTAGAGATTGTGCCTTAAATCGTGTCTTTTTCAGGTCGTAGAACATCTTCCCAGCGGCTCCTACATGCCAGTCACCTCTCTTACACTTTATTATCTCTGCTCTTAAAAACCGCAGATTTATTGAGTTTTCCAGTTTGAGAACGAAACACTGCTCTGAGGAACGTAGCAGAGGACTCCAACCCAGCGGGAAAAACATAGTTGTGCAGTTATAGAGTCGATGTATTTCAGTAACAAGACACATGTAATTCTCCGAGGCACAGACAGTTACAAATCTGTCCTCCACAAACATACATATGCACTTTCATGGGAAAAAATCAATACGTGTGGGGCCCGGCTGGACGTGCTGATAGAGAGAAAAATAAAGTCAATGCAAGCCTATTAACCAAGGCTTCCTGTAGCCTTCAAACCTTCACACAAAACATGAGAGAATGTGTCTTCCTCTGCTCTGTGTCAATAAACAATCCAACTGCTTATCAGTGCTCCTGCAGGTTTACAAAACACCTGCTTTAATATTGGGTTAAGTCCTGGTTTAGGGTTCATTTAGTTTTGTTGTAGCCTGGTTCGGCCCTGGTTTCACTGGTTCATGGCTTCATTCATTCTTCATTCTCAGCTGATTATGGTTAACCGCTTCTGAAAATAAAAGTCCTGGTGAGCAGAGAGCAAATAGCATCTCTGACCACAAGCAAACCAGACGTATCACATTGACACAAACAATTACTGTGTTTCAACTCCCTGGTATCTGCGGGTTTCACAACAATTTAAAAGCAATATTATATCTTTGGAATAGGAAAAAATCCTCAGAATGTTTCATATAACAGGAAGCTGAATAGGCAACATTTAAATCATGCAATGGTTTTAATTTAATTGTTAATTTGTTAATTTTCTGCCTGTGCATGCATTTTGGGCAGCACTGAGGTGATGTTGGATTTGTAGTTTATTCCTGGTTTTGCTTTGGCCCATGTTTTTTCCTTTGGTCTAGACTCCAGTTTTAATGCACAAAGTCTGTTATGAAACGTCTTGCAGATTGCCTCTTTACCTGGACTTAAATAGAGTTGAATAACCAAAATCAAACCAAAATTGAAATCACAGCAATCCTATTAGCCAGGCTGTCTCCTTTAGCTCGCTCTAACCATGTTGCTTTCTCCTCTGTGCTGTGAGTGATGGCTGCTGCTTGTCTATTCAGGGTGTGCGGGTGCATAAACATCCGTGTGTCATCCGTGCCTCCCCGTTGGTGGCTAGTGCTTGTGCTACGAGTGCTACTTCGCCGCTTGCCGTGCCCTGCATATTTATAAACAGTGTACAGTGTGTTTTGGCTCGGACTATCGCTCAAAGTCGCCGTGTTACTGTTGGGTTGGTGCCACGGTTTCCCTCTTCCCAGAGCCCCGGCCTCGAGTCTATTTGCGGACAAAAGGGGTGCACTGAGACAAATGATTTAGCACCTGCCAGTCAGCGCAGAAGGACACGAGATGAGACGAGAAAGAGGTCAGAGACGACCAGTGAAATATGATGGAGTCTTTGAGAGCATTCGTGTGGGTGTGAAATAGGAGATATAGACTAAAGCGCACACCAACTTGAGCACAGACACATTTTGTTCTGTAGTGTGCAACAGTTATAGGGGTAAGGAGAAATGTGCTTAACCAGGAAAGAGAGTGCTTCAGGAGTGCAAGGAGTTGGCCTCATGTTTTCTTTTGGTTGAGAAAAAGAAAAGGTCACGAATGGGCCAAGGACAAAATTAATGATAATTTTGGTTTGAAGCCAGATCACACTTCAGCTGTTCAAAATATTTTCATGCCAAGGGTTAACAAAAACTAAATTTGTTTCTTAAAATGACACATTTTTGTAGTAAAATGCAGTACTTGATTTAAAAGATCCCCCACCTGCTTGTCTCTGTAGAAATGTTACTGCTTTGACTTGAATGTTCCACAATATGGCATTAAACGTATGTATCTCTATGCATCCAAGCAGATGACGACACCGTGCTAAGCTGCTGGTCAGGTGAGGAGAAACGCAAGCCTGCTCACCTTAAGGATGCATGTTTTTCAAGATAGTTTCCACGGAGACAAGCGGGGGGCGGACATAATTCATCTTTCTGTGATAATACTGTAGTCACTTTAACAGCCCGTAATCACGATATAGAAATTGTGCACTAACAGGTCTTTTCACCATTTTTCTATAGCTCCCTCCAGCACTGTGGAATCGCTGATCAAATTAGATGTAATGGAAGCTGTTGTGCCCGATTTGTAGCTTTGGAGACTTCTGACCCAGACTTGTACAGTTCTCCAAAAGTCATTTTCTGAGTTTTTTTTAAGACATCCTCATGACGCAGACGTCTTTTTTCAGACTGATTCAAAACATCCATTTCATTTAAAATTCATAATTATTCGCCTCCTGTCGGGAAGTCATAAGTGGAATATTTCCTGTTTCTAATTACGCAGGTGTACTGAAAGGTTAAGCTGTTCATGTGTTTTGTGTTTACAGCCCCTTTGTGAATATTCCCTAAAAGTAAAAAATGTTAGCCAGAGGTTTTATTTGCCAAAGTTGCCAATGAGGTCTGCACAAGTTTGTAGTTAAATTATTCATCTAGTCTTTTTATATTTTTGTCTATTTTTATAACATTTTGGTCACATAACCCTCCAAAAGAACAGCCCATAGCCTTGTATAGGTAGAGAGACTGAGCTTTAAACTGAATTTATGAATTACCGGAGGCTTATCAAATCGGTCAGACTCAGCCAGCGTCTCCCCTGCAGGAAATGGCGCCTTCTATTTCTGTGGACTTGTTTGCCTTACTCCAACTATGCAGGAAGTGTGCGTGGCCTTGGGGTCCCTAAGCAGACCTTCGTTTCCATAACAACGGATAAGGCCGACCTGGACCGAAGAAGGCTTGGGGAGGTGAACTTTGCAGCTGCCTCTAGCAGTCTGCACGGATAGCACGTCAATACCAACCCCATGAAAAAATGTTTGAAAGCTGTAACAGGAATAATCCAAGTCTTAACGGGATCAGACTTCGACTTGAACTCTGTGATAGAGTTTGGTTGTTAAGGTTATGATCTGGTTTAGACAGGTAGTTATTTTTATCCCTGGGTTTTATTTGGTTAGTCCTGGTTTAGATCTGGTCTTTAGCCCTTATTAAATCCTGGTTAAGACTTGTGTAGCCCTCATTTTAGTCTTTATTGTGGCTGATTTAGGTCACAATTAGGTAACTCTCACATTTATTCTAGTTTGGTCCTGGTCTAGTCTTGGATTAGTTCCAGGTTTATACCCAGTTTAGTCCTAAATTTTATGTGGTGATTGAGCAAATGTGAGCACAGCCTTAGTCCTGGTGGAGCTGTTTCAGTCCTTGTAAATTTTTGCTGTTGATTACTTTCAATTTAGCTCTGTACAATCTAGTCATGATGCTAAACTCTAATTTTGATGCTAAGGAAAAGGCTCAATACTTTATACTGATTGTGATATCACAGTGATTTAAAAACACTCTTTTACTAAAATGTATTTTTTGACAACCGCAATCCTGAGACTGGGTTGAATCCATGATTATACTGTTTTATTGACCCAGTGTTGACAAGCACATTTGGATGTATTATATCAGTCTGGTTTCCACGCCCTCTGTTACACCTCAAGCCAAAAACAAACGTGATCTTGTAATCAGATTAGTTGTTTTTTTTCAGTGAAGCATGTGAAACGAAGGAGCTTATTGGTCACCTATTATTTACAAATAAAATCACAGTTCTCTCACCACAGATATGCAGAGTTTAGTGCTAGAGCAGAAAGCAGCCCTATTTGTTTTGACACAGATAGACCATACCAGTCCCTGATTGGCTAATCCAGCTGTCAGTCACACGCATCTGAAAAGAGGGAGTTTCAGAGGTGATCAGATTCACAGATTTGTAAAGTATTGGTGGATTTCAGATTTTAAAATGTGATGACTTGCAGATGAGGACAAGAGTCAGTTTAATAATTACACTGTACTTTGCCATGAAATATCTAAAGTGTGAATTCACAAATGTTGAACCAGATCATTTCTGTTCGTGACTAGACTCACGGACTTATTATATTACAAAAAGTCTCCATTTTAATTATTTCCATTTTATTTCCCATCTGTATTAAATATTATTGTACTATAAAATGTTGCAATGTCATCTGAAACCCAGCAGTTGAAGAAGTGTGTATTCTGTATCCCAGGCAAGAAACTCATGATGTAAGAAAATATACAAATTGCACAATATAATGATGAGATGATACTGACCTTACGTGTGTACTCACAAACACACCCATAGAATTATTACATAGAAATGTTAACATTCCTGCAGTGTGCTAATAATGTTTGCACACACAGGTCCAGCTTTGACTGTTTTCACGGCACAAACAAATCCAGTGAAAAGCATACTCAGTGAAGAACAAAGAGGATACAGTCTCTCCCAAAATGCCCAAATAAACAATAATACCACGTAGGCAAAGGGCTTAACAATGCTTTGTGGAGTGGCTTAGATTGTGCATAGCCTTAAACAGGGTCCCTTCTCTGTATGCATCATGTGCCTTTGTGTGATCTGCAATTATTAGGATTCCTTTTGGCATTTGTTGACTGACATGAGCTGTGCTGGTCCAGGCTAAATCTTCCAGCCTTCAACATGTCCACAGAATTAAGCCTTAATCATCCCATTTCCACATTTCCACTACACAATCAACAGAAATATATTGTATCGCTGACCTAATTTTTCATACAGAATAAAGCACGCCCCTCCTCTTTGTGAATCGTCTAGAGCACTGAGAGAGCGGCTTAGCTAACAAGCATCTGATTGTGTAGATTACGTATGTTCCACTGAGGATTACGGCGACTGAAATGAACAAATTGACCTCTTGTGGCTGAAATCCAGCATCAGCATGACAAAGGACGAAACGAAATCTTATTGGAGATGATCTAACTCTGAAGAGCCTGCACTTTAAAGCTAAACTACCTGATCTTATTGTCCCAATGTGGTGAAAGCAAATGTTGTTTTCACTAGCAACAACTGATTTATGTTTTGAATTACAAATTATCATGTTTTTTTACAAGATTCTGTGAAAATACAAATATGTAGAATTAAATGAAAAGTTTAAAATGACTATAACTTCTTGAGCTAAAATACACAAGATATACTTTATTTACAGGGAAGTTTGCCCCATCCTGTAACGCCGCTGGGATCCTGTCAGCCGGTGACCGCAGTGCAGCGCCAGGGGACCTCCAAATCTTGAGCGAGGCTTGAGCTAGCTGGAGGCCTATTGAGAAAGTTTATGATTACAGCTGCCAATCATCTTTTTCTTGTATATTTTGGCTAATGCTTTTTGACATTAAATTATAGTTACAATGTTTTTCTTCACAAATAAAATCTATTGGATTTGAATAATCGATTCTAATCTGATTTAGTTCAAAACTTGTTCTACACATTACTGAGTGTGTGTTTGCAGAGACAGTAGGACTGAAGGGACTCAGGGACTATTGCTGACAGGGAGTCCCTTGCTGAAGTTTTCTTTGACCTCAGCCATCGACATTCTGTCAAAATGTCCAGCAGTATTTTCACATGTATAAACAGTTTTTTATTCTGTTGTCATCACTGGGACTTTTCAGGGGGGCATCTGGAGATTATTACTCCTTTGAAAATATTTTGTGATGAATCATTGTCCACTAAAAGTCTTGTTGTCCCATAAGTTTACTTTGTATCATTTCTCTTTCTTTTAGAATACAATGACCATTGAGACAGACAGATGGGATACTGCGGGCTTTAGAAAGAAACCAAAATGATACTAAATGACTTCAAACACTACTGCTCCTTTCTTGCTAAATTGACAAACCCACAAATCTCTCACACAGAAAAAACACCAAATGCAACATCAATTTCTCAAAGAACTAAATGTACTTCAATAATGTACTTCAGTGGAGCTCAATAGTGAAAAAAAAAAAAAAAAAAAAAGCTTGCTCAGGGATAATCAGCCACGTGGTAACTAATGACCACAATACCTAACATTTTATTTAAAAGCTTTTTCTGAAAATTTATAAACAGCTTTTTTGGACTTAAAACACCGTATGGATATTAGTTAGAACGTAGCTGGTTTGCTTCTCTAATCCCTTTGAACTCTTAATATTTAAATTTATTGAAAAGTCTATGGGAAAAATGCATAGAAAATTTAACCTGAGCAGTCACTCGATCTCCATTTATGTAAATCCAACAGAGATTTACATGGAGGAATTGCATCTTCTTTACTTTAAAAATGCTGCAAAATAAGTAACATATAGGGGACAGATTATCATAATAGCCAAGGACTTGAGTGCCAAAGAAAAAGAAAAAAATAATAATTTATAGCCCCTTTCTCAGCTTACTTTTCGGTGCTTACTGTCAGTTCTGCCTGTCAGTTCTGCAGTTTGGAACAGGAAATCGATGGACCCATTTCTATAATAAAGCCATTTTTGACAACAGTTTCACAGTTACAATGAACAAAATGTAAACTAATGATTTCTGTTAAAGTTTAATATGAAGATTTTCTACACTTTTTTGGCTATACAAGACAAGCCTGGATCATAGTCAAGAGGAGTACCTATCTGGAGGCTTTAGTGTACTCTGCATACTTCAGTGGGGCAAACTGGCGTAAAGAGGAAGCCAACAGGCAAACCTCTGCTGTCAAATATTGCAACATGCCGTTGTACTGTTAGTGAGGTAAAAACAAACATGGGCAGTTTCTATAGGTATAAACAGGCTCACTGTCATTATATTTAGAAATCCAGGAGGAAACTACTGAAATACATTTGGATATAAACCTACATTTTCTGATGTCAAAATATATGACAGATTATCACTGATACTGTGTAGCCCTGAGCTTAGCAGTCTTAATCAGTACAATACATTAGTGATGCTTGTGAGTGGCATGAGGTCCCGTGGTGTGGCGCATGTCGCTACCAGCACCTGCTCTGTGTGTGTGTATTCTTAGCCTCCGGCATCAAGTGTCTTCATCCCTGTTCCCTCTGTCACACTGCTCCAATACTCCCAGCTCTTTAAAAGTCCTCTCTCTAGCTGGAATAAAAGCCCAATGACAGACCAAGGCCTTATTTAAAATTCAATTTCTGTGCTTTCATTTGCCTACAATAGAAATATAATTAATTTCCTTTCCATGCTTGTTTGGGGGCTCTGAAAAGGAAATGGTACGCTTCTGTTAATAAAAGCTACAGTTTTTTCCCTTTTTTTTTTTTCTTCTTCTTTTTTTTTTTTTTTTGGTGTGAGAATGTGATCGAGCGGCTTATGTAGGTCACATTGTATTAATCTAGTTAGCCGTTCTGCCAAGTAAATGCACTGATTCAAAATGCAATATTTAAGATAGCTCATTTCCTGTTTTAAATAATACATTGGAAATAACTCCCCTGGTGGTGAATTGTGGCCGTCATGCCAGTTTTGCACTTAGGCATGAAATTACAGCTCTGGGATTATAAGTCTACAAATAATAAATGTACGATATCAATCTGACACACAAGGAGTCAGACATGCGCCAAATTAATATTTATGAGGTGCGGTTTATTTTCAGGGCAGCATCTATTTGTCACCAGGCAGTAATGAAATCTCTATGCATTTGGAGTAATTAATAAACAGGATGATCGCAGCAGTTTCCTGTGTAAATGTCATCAATTTTGTGTGAAACACATTCTTGAAGAAACAGAAACTTTAGCTGCATTGGTTGAATTTTTTTTTTTTTTTAATGTGTTCTAACACTAGTATCTAATTCAGTTTAAAATATTCAAGAGACAGGGGTCAACACAACAAATAATTATGCCCCCGGGGTATGCGCTGCAGTATTTTAAATGCAACCTTCTTCATTTTATTTATTTTGGCTTGGAATTTGTAACTCAAAAGAAGAACATGAATATAAAGCATAGTTCTTTAGAACTATGCCTGGAACCTTGCATCTCGAATCTCTCAATACCTGACATGGACTTATAAGTTCATCTTCCACTCTACAGTAAATACCCCCCTAACAAAACTATGACAGCTACTCTACCAGTCAGAAGTTTGGACACTTTTTTATTTTATTGATTATTTACATTGTAGATTCTTACTGAAGCCATTTCAATTCTAAATGACACATATGGGATGTAACAAACAAAAAAGTTAACTCAAAACTTTGTTTTAGATTAAACCATTTTAAAAACAGCCACCCTTTGCTTTGTACCCTGGTTTGCACTTTGGACATTTCTTGACCCTGACATGCTGTAGAGTGAAAACCATTTCAGGAGACTTCAATACCAAAGCTCATTGAGAGAAGGCCAAGGGCTTGCAGAGCTGCCGACAAAGCAAAGGGTGGCTACTTTTTATCCATCCATCCATTTTATTCTGCTATATCTGGGACTGGGCTGCGGAGGCAACAGTTTGAGCAGGGAGGCTCAGAGTTCTCCACACACACTTCCTCCAGCTCTCCTGGGGGGATCCTGAGGCGTTCCCTATGTCTCTTGGCTGGTTGAGAGACTATGGAATCTCAGGATCTCCTCCAGGTGGGACGTGCCAGGAACACCTCCCAGGGAGGCGTCCGGGAGGCATCCGGAACAGATGCCCGAGCCATCTCAGCTGGCTCTTCACAACGTGGCGGAGCAGCGGCTCTACTCCGAGCTCTTCTCATCTATCTCTAAAGGAGTGCCCAGCCACCCTGCTGAGGAAACTCATTTTGACCTCCTACCCGTCATACCCAAAGCTCATGACCATAGATGAAGGTAGGAACGTAGATTGAGCGGTAAATCAAGAGCTTTGCGACTCACTCCTTCTTTACTACAACAGTCCAGTGTTTTTTATTTTAATATAAAATGTCCTACATAATTACATACATCTTGCATCCTATATTTGCCCTCTGTATGTATATAAAATATAGATAGTAGTAAACATTAGGAAAAAACATTGGCTGAGAGGGTGTGTCCAAACTTTTGCCTAGTAGTGTATGTCATTGGTCGTCATCCTTCAAATCCATTGTGACTTTACCTTGTATCTTTGGTCCATATTTCTCCAACAATAAGAATAATGTGTACTGTTAAAATGCATAGGGCAGAGTCAGTTACTGAATGCTTCGCATGACGCACAACATGTGACAAGCTGCTCCTGATACCATTTGGTTGTTCATGCCCCAGTGCTACTCTATGTATTGGATGCCTGCTTTTGCCTGGAAAAGAAGCAATAAAGACAATTCAACAAAAGAATTTCTGACATGCTTAATGGGATCCACAGGCATGGCACACATGAATGTTTCAGCACAATGTGGCTCCAGAAATTGGATCAATGCAGCGTTCTGTTTCCACCATGTGAAGACTTCTCTGGAATAATGTATAGGCAAGAAACAGCACAATGGCTCAGAATGACACCCCAACACGTATTATTTCCAAAATCCAATATCTGTAGCCTAATAAACAACACTGATGGCTTATTGAACAAGTGGCTTCCCGGATGTGAACAGTCAAGCAGAACGATGAATCCCTACAGGCAGTATGGGACCAAACACATGACTTGATATCAAAGGCAGCAGTGTGGTGGGGCAAGCCAATGTTTCTCATTAGATGATTAAAGCTACTGGTCACAACTTAAGGTCTGTAGAAGGTCTGTTTCTTAAGATCCATCAAGTCAAATGGAGACTTAATTTGTGTAACTGTACTTGTGAGAGAATAGATCATGAATGAATTATAAGAAGGTTCTAGGTTCAACTCCTGGGTTGCACAAGCCTTTCTGTGCAGAGTTTGCTTGTTTCTCTGTGTCTGGGAGGCTTTCCTCCAGGCAGGTGTCCCTCATCAACCCAAAACATACACAATATAAAAGTCCTCCAGCTAAGGTAGTCCTGACCATGCCCATTGTGCCCATTGCTTATGACAAGTTGTCCCAGCGGTACTGAAGGATGAGTATGATGCAAATGCAGTAAATAAACATGGACTTTTTCCAAATGGGTGAAACATCTATTATTTTGCCACAAATGGAAATTAATCCACAAAATTCAATATGTGGTTTCTTATTGTGACTGGAGTGGACAATCTTAGCCTGACTACCCAATTTTTACATAGTAATAGACAGAGAAATGAGTCAGGTCCTGCCAGTTAAATGTAATATCAGGAGTTAGTCAACTAATCATAGAATGACAATGTGTGAGAGAAAGCAGGTGGTAGATTAGCCCAGGTCTGCCCAGGTCTTTATTGCAGAAGTTGTTTCAGAAGATATTTAAACTTTAACTTTAAACTTTAAATGGTAGAAAATGTGTGTAATTTCTGTAAAAAAAAAAAACACAGCAATAACAACAACTCACCATTGTAATCTTTATTGAGGTAAAAATACATAAATATGTGCAAACTGTTTTTCTGAAAGCATTGTAAATATGCTAAAGGATTTCATATTCAATGACTCCAAACACTAAACCTCTTTTGCAGCTTAATCTATGTTAATGCAATACATTCAACAATATATCTCTGTAGAATAGAGAAAAGCCACAGGGACCTGTAGCAACATAACTCATTATCAAGTATTTCTATGCTGCTTACTGTGATGTTAGTCTGTGCCTTCTTTGCTGCCTGAAATCCCATCCTGTTTTGCCTTGTTTCTGACATTTTGAACAATCTCCTTAACAACTGGGATGGAGACTTGTTGAGAAGGTTAGGTCTGGGTTATGTCTCCTGGAAATAAATGTAAGTGTGTCATGCCCCCACAAGCAATAGAAATGAGTTTGTGGGTGTGTGTGTGTGTGCGTGTGTGTGCGTGTGTGAGGAAACAAAGGCAGGAGCGGAATAAAAAGGAAGAGAGGCTTGTGTGTGTTTGTGCATGCATTAAACTGACAAGAGAGAGGTCCTTGAGGCAACCTGCACATCTTTTATCACATCTTTAATTAATTGAAGCCCATAATAGAAGCCTCTGCAATTACACTCTGAGCAGACACACTTGAATTGAAAACAGCCAGGAATGAGGCATGATATAGTCCTATGTGTCTCAATGTTTGTTTTTTGTTTTTTTTTAATCAATCTTCCCTTGTCATTTCGCAGACATCCGCCAATGGACAAAACATCTGCAGAGCTTGTCAGTCTTTGAGGCGGGCAGCGGAGGCATTTCCATAAGAAAAACAGCTTGTTATCGTGGCACAAATACACCAAGGGATTCATGGTTACTTGTCTCTCCTCTGCTTTTGTCTCATCAGGTTGTGTTTGGAAAATACTGCAGAGAAAAAGCACCATGTTCCCCAGCATCATGGTCCTGCTGCTGGTTGGAGGGCCCTGCCTGCTCAGACCCGTGCTGGGCTGTCCGGCTGGCTGTCGCTGCTACAGTCTCACTGTGGAGTGCGGCTCTATCGGGATCAAAGAAATCCCACAGGGAGTCCCCACGGTCACAGAGGTCAGTCCTTGTGTTGAGTGTGGCGTGTCATTGCATAGGCCTGTGGGGTTAGAGAGAGACAGGGCACATGGAAAAGAAGGCTTGATTCACGTGACATGATACCATTGTGAACTGTCTATAGTTTCAAACTGAGAAAAGGTCAGATGGTAGTTTTCCTTTAAAAAAAAAATACAAAGGTTTTCACATATGTGGGAAACCAACACAAAACAAAAACTGGCACAAGTCCGATGTCTTCTCCGGTAGCACAATTAAATGAGGTGGAAATATTTACACTATTGCTGGGTTTTAGATGACCTCAACACATTCTATAGGCCAATAATATTTAACACAGATGTGGTACAGCTAGAATTAGTATTGTTAAAATGCAGATATTTTATTTAATACAGGAAGTTCTTTGGTCTAGTCACTAACAGAACTGATCATGTTCAACATTTGTGTACTTACCTTTTGGATATTTCATGCAAAGTACAATGTCATTAAGAATAATAAACTGGCTCTTGAGAATATGAGAATATGACACTGACCTCATCACATTCTGAAAGCCACCAATAGCTTCAAAATGGGTTCACGTGTTTTAATCAGATGAAAATACTTCAAGCCACAGGTTTAATGTGACAAGTTTGTGGAACCAACTCTATTGCAAATGACAATAATTCAATATTTGTGGATTTTCATATTGAATAGCTCTTTCAAAAAAGTGAATTGTCCATAGAGGCATACAGGCCGTTGCCCTCATCTGAAATTATTACATCGTATTCCATTATGTCGTGAATGCAGCCTTGAGTGGGCCGTGATATATCATACTCCTGTTGGATTTGAGTCACAAGTCAATATTTAAGAAAATAATATCGGTACCAGGGCCTCAGGTAGCAGACTGGTTACCGTATAACCAGAAGTCAATGGTTCAATCCCAGGTTTAACCACAACATACTTAAATTGTGCCTTTGGGCAAGACACTAGACTTACTGTGCCTGTGGAAATGTGGTGTGGAAATGATTGCTGGAGGTAGGACATACTGTTGACTCACAATTAGAGCCACATTTCAGTCGGTCGACCCCCAGAGCAGCTGTTGTTATAATGTAGTGCTTTTAAATGTTTTCAAAGCTATTAAAGCACTGGGAAAGTCCAAACCCATTATTTTTGAATGATTATTGTTTGCGATTATTATGTGTTCAATTAATGGAGCCATAAAAAAGCCCACAGCCACCACTATTGTTCATGACCATTACAAGTAGATATCTGTTTGGTCAAATGTCAAACTGGCATCAATATAAAGGCTTGCATTTATTTGCTTCATACATAATCTATACAGCACTAAATTAGCAATGAGTTATTGAAAGCCTGTGCAAAAATATTAGTTTGTTTCTTGCATATGGCTTAGTTGCTGTTGCAATAGATGTATAATGCAAACAGCTAAAATATTCCTGTCCATCATAATGTGACATGTTCAGTGTACCACATAAAACACATGCTGAGTAGCATTATGATTACCAGGCAGCTGACAGAGGCAGAACAGCAGGTTTCTTTTTCTATGGTTTCTATAACAACATTGTGTACGCAAATAGTGTGGAAATAAAGTATATAATTGAAAATACTTCATAAATAAAAAAAATGCATTTACTTAAAGTTGGGCCCAACTTCCTCTGACCTGGCAACACAGTGTCCATGACTTTACTTCCTTTCTGATCCATTCTTATTAGCCTGAAATGATTGTGGTTAATCAATCCTCCATGACCCTCTTTGATGTGCGCTGGAGGGAGGGGCCGCTCTACTGGCTGTGTAATTATTCATTCTCCCTCCAAATAGGGCTCTCACACAGTCCCAGTGATCATCTATGGAGAAGATGTTCGACATTACACCCATGTCTTTTTTCTCCTCCACAAGTTCAGGGCCCCAACATTATTGCCGCTTATAAATATTAATGAAAATTATGTCACGCATAAATTCTTCCATTAACCTCAATCAGCAGGTTTATGTGGCCCATCATCACACCTTGTACCTCATGACCGGGGCGTGCTTCAGTGCTAACATTAGGAACATTAGCAGTCAACCAGATGACTTTTCATTGTGGAGCAGGCATAGAGCACATGTGACAGGTCTGTTGTCTCTGCAGCATTTGTCAAGTGCAGACAAAAGTGTGAGACAAAAGAGCAATAGCACGGCACAGCTTGCATTGTCTTCATCAATAATATTACAAGCATGAAGCCCAGTGCACATTCACTATATAAGGTGTCAATTTGTAAAAGGTTTCATCTAAAGCATGACACTATTAATCATGATCAAAAGGAGAAGGCACTCATCACAGGACGCGGTTGAAAGAGTTTTGAAAAAGGCAAAATCACCTTAAAACCGGATTGTCCTTCCAACTTTGTTATAAAGTGTAAATCAAGTCAAAGCACATGCTGTCGCCACATCATATATTACCCATCTACAAGTAATGAACAAAGCTAAATTTGATCAAAGGTAAAAACCCTGTTGAATACAAATGAATAGCTGCAGCAGTGGTGTGTGTTATCTTGCCTCCACCTTTTGTCATGAAGTCAATGCACACTGAAACACTAAGTACTTGAGCAGTTTAGTTTATCTTAACTGACTGACGCAATCTCCCTTTGTCGTCTCCAAAGACTATATTTCTCCAGGACAACGCGATAACACAGATCCGGCTACAGGACATGTCCCGTCTGGGCCAGCTGCATTACCTCTACCTGCAGAACAACAGTATCTCTGCTCTGGAGCCTGGGGCCTTCTCCAGCCAGGGACAGCTTTTGGAATTGGCCCTGAATGGAAATCTCATCCACCTGGTCAGTCCTGATATGTTCCGTGGCTTGGAGCATCTCCGAATCCTTTACCTCGCTGGGAACCAGATCACCAGAGTGCAGGACTATACCTTTAGGGGGCTACAGGTGAGACAATGGAAGGTGCTATGAATATGTTTCGGGCTATGCAAAGCTAACTGTTTCAGTGTCTGCTAACGGTTCCAATGTAGAAACGAGTTACCTGTTTTATTTGTTATGATAAAACGGTTTAGCACAGACTGGTGAAATAGAGTTGTCTACTGCTTACTGTACTGTTCCAAAGATTTTGTGAGGTGTGAAATTGCTGCTAACCAACAGAGCACTGTGGCCGTCCAGCCTAAATCACTGGAAGAATGGTTAGATATAAGGTTATGTTAGATTGAATCATGGGGGATTTCATAGTGTAGAAACATTTTGCAGTTTCTTGTGTTTTTTTTGTACTAGCCCCATTTTTGTGTTAACATGGAGAAGAAACTAAAGAGACTAGTTAACTTCCAGTCTGACCAGGAATCTTTTGGTAACACGAGTATATGAACAGCTTTCCCATTTGGGGACTTTCAGGTTCTTTTATTTTTTGCACATTTATTGACTGATTTATTTTAAAAGTGCATTGTTTTGAGATTTCATTTCAAGTGTATTTGTCAAAAACACAAAGTCACATGCTTCACACAATAAAGTATGCAGTCAAATTCTTGTATACCATCTTGCCTAATACAAACTCATACATTAACTATACATTTCGATAAGGTTCCGTTTCCCCTCTATCATTACTTTACTGGTTGTGTGTGCAGCGTTTGCAGGAGCTCCACCTCCAGGAGAACAGCATAGAGCTGCTGGCAGAGCGGGCTCTCACTGGTCTGTCATCTCTGGCTCTGCTGGACCTGAGTCGGAATCATCTCCGCACGCTGGGCTCCTCCTCCCTCACCCCTCTGGTCAGTCTGCAGGTGCTCCGAGTCACAGGTAAGGGGAATTAAAGGGGGCTCTCCCTATGCCACTATGATTTCTTCTTTAGATACTATATATGTTTTCCTTTTGTAAAGTAGAGAACAAGAAAATGGTACAAAAAGTAACAAACAAGCAGATATTGTTACACTCCTCAAACTGTAGGTACAAGCTTTTTAAAATTAACAAAAACAAAAAACAAACAAATCTATCTCAAGTCAAATATGATCAGCACCAAAAGAAATGACTTGACTTTTAATGAAGCCGTTTTGTCTTTCATATTTATCTCAGCATTTTGTCCAGTTTCATTTGTCTTATTGGACATGTTTCTGTTCTTTAACCATTTATTTAAAAAATATCATTTTGAACAAGCAGAATTTCTACTGCAGGGTTACATCAACTTTTCAAAGGAATCACTCCAGATATTTTTAAACCCCATTGTTAATTGCTGTGCTCATGCTGTTGTATTGTTGCCGTTGGCATTACATAGAACTGGGTTCCTTTTACCTCAGCACTTCTCTGAAACACTTCCTATTATTGCTGAAATGATTATTGAGCAAACCTATATTTTTGTTATTTCAGAGAACCCATGGCGCTGTGACTGTGCACTGGGCTGGCTGCGTACTTGGATCAGTGAAGATGGACAGCGCCTGCTCAGCTCTGCAGAACAGCGTCGTCTTATGTGTTCCGAACCCCCGCGGCTCTCTCACCTCAGCTTAGTGGAGGTCGCCCCCAACAGTCTGGTGTGCATCCCCCCTGTGGTCCAACTCGAGCCCAGCCACTTGACAGTCCGCCTGGGGGAGAGTCTGCGAGTGTCCTGCCAAGCTTCTGGATACCCCCAACCGCAAGTCACATGGAAGAAAGCCTCCCACGGCAAGGCGCAGTTATCACCACGGGGTCTTGTCCAGGAAATCGGACCAAACGGAGATTTCTTCAAACCTGGGGCTGGTGGAGTGGTGACTGCCTTACCCAGCAGCAGTAAAGTTAAAGTCAGTAGTGTCCAGCTTATCCGCGGAACAGAAGAAGGCGGAGAGCGAGACAGTTTCGACCCTGATACCGGTAGTGGGATGCTGTTCCTTAGCAACGTCACAGTGGCCCATGCAGGTCGGTACGAATGCGAAGCATGGAACCCCGGTGGCATTGCTAAAGTGACCTTTCACTTAGCGGTCAATATGTCCTCTTCCTCATATTCTTCTCAGTTATGGCCACGTCTCAATACAAATGCATTCATCTCCTCTTCGTCAAATTCATTCTTTCAGCCTGAGGTTTTGGACATAAGCCAAGAGCCCCTTTACGAGCAAGACAGTATGGATTTTAATGCTTTGGGACCCGCAACACAAACTGCCATCGCTGTTGGTATTTCTTTACTGGCTCTCACCGCGGTTCTCCTTCTAATCATGATATACACCCGCCACCAACAGTTCCGTAAAGAAGAGGGTGGGAGTTGTTGCTCAGGCAAAGAGGAGGGAATTCTGTACATGAACGACTACTCAGAAGGACCTTCAAGCTTTGCACAGTTGGAAGAATATCGTGATGATGATGGACATGAGATGTATGTTTTCAACCGCTCAAAGTCCAATGTAGGGACAGGACCATCGAGGTGTCACATGGTCAGTGGGTTTGTCCAGCAGAAGGGGATAAAGGAGGTGCTTCTGGATCATGAGGTGGTCCAGACTCTGAGCAGGTCTGGAGGGATTGGGCTGAGGAGAAACCCTGGCGACGGAGGAGAGGGACCCTTAACTACAGACCCAGAGGAACTGTTCCTCAGTCAGAGTCTTTTGTTCGGGTCACAGGTGGCCTATGAGATCCACTGCTAAAGGAGGGACAATGTGTTTGGAACGAGAAGTACCAAAATGGACAGAAATGAAATGCATATCTATGAAAGAGAGAATAAGGGATGGTTTACAAAAGCCTCTTGGAGAGCCTTACAGGTATAACACTGCAATGAGCGTCAAGTGACAGAAGACTTTATTTTAAAAGAAAAAAATATTTATCAACTCTATTTAAAAAAAAAAAAAAAAAAATCTAACCCCAATTACAAAAAGGTTGGTATGATGTAAAGCCATATTATACTTCACTAAACTAAAACTTTAGTTAGGTTCTCAACTGCTGAATCGACTATTTTGGATAAAATGTTTGTAAGAGTTTCATTCTATTTAATTAATGCTATTTACATTTTACACAGCAAAATTTTTGCACTTGGGGTTTGATAAAATGGCAGTTTGGCAGAGAGGCATATGACTCAGAGAGCTTCTAAAAATATTATTTTCTACAGTTTTCGTCTGATTTGTCTGTGCTAAATAAATATGCTGAAAACCCATTTCACTGTAATGTACAGTGCTTTGTGCATAGCCCTAATTCTAACGCAGCATCAGTAATGTCATTACGATACTGTATGTGCAAACATGTGTGGGTGGCATTAATAACAGAGTACAATTTTTCTAGTGTTTTTTTTCTCCATTTTCATCTCAGCACTGTATTAAGGACATACTGCATTTCTTTCCTGTTCCAGTGCTTTAGCTATGTTGGCATTGTTCATTGTCAGTCATGTTGTAAACTGTATGTACCTCTTTGTTTTTACATTGAGTAATAAAGTGCGTTTTGAAGATGCAGGTCTCGTTTTATGTAAACATAACAAAAGATACCAATTATATAAGACTACTCCATCAAATGGGTTTTTCCTCCTGGCCCAAGGATTTCAGTGCATCTTTTTTTACAGGGAGCCTTTTTCTTGCAGGAAAGGGATTTATCTAGAAGAATGCATAGTTCATACAGCCTTCACTGACCGCTTCGACCACTAAGCCTTATGTCGGCAGTACTTTTACAACTGCTTCAAAACCTGTAACAAAACCAATTGATTTTTCTCTTTACTGTTATATATAGCTCGTGGAACATTACACCAAGGCATCAGAAAACGTAAACCAACATCTAGGACTAACGATCGGCTACTTTTTAGTGAAAACGGATTGTGAAGTATTGTAAGTTTGCTCTGCGGAAGATTGAAACGTCTACAATGTGACCTTGGACTTAATGTTGGTCATTTGAGAACTGCTCTGAGTGGCACTTTGGATAATATAGTTATTATGAACAATCAATACTGGTTCTATTAGACCCAATTTTGTGTTTTTTCGATTAACAATTCCGTTTTATGGGCTTGTGAATACTGAATAGGAAGACAAGAAAGACTCAACCTTTTGACAAACCTTGTAAATGATGTTTATTTACAGAGGTGGGAAAAATACATGGTTTGCACACAAGTAAAATGTGTTTTATTAATTAATTAAAGTTTACCACCTGCTTGTCTCCATGGATTAATTACAAGTTACATTTATTACATAGTGAAAATAAATACATAAATACATAAATAAATACCACAGTGTGAATAATGGCACCAATGCTACTACAAATATTACAAGACTGCAAGACAACAAATACCATAGTTCTGCACCTGATAACAAACACTGCAACCTAAGCAATTACACCCAACAAAAGCAGTCAAAAGTAAGCTTTATATTTATGTGCACATTATTTCTTATTTATTTATTTTTCCCAGATAAAGAGAACACAATACCAAATAGAGCGATATCATTCCATAGCTTCTGCATAGAGCTATTGTTTTTCAAACTTTTTCATAAACATTACCTATATTCCCAGCATGCTCAGTTCCCCTGCTGTGGGAGGTAAAACTCAACAATACCTGGGTTGCTATAGAGAGAATGTCAGTGCAGTTACAGACTATTGTGTACTGAAGGTTGCTTAGGTTGTTATTATGTTACAGCATCGAACTCTTTGGTCACAAAAGCTAATAAAAAAGCAAATCACGACAGGTATCAGACAGTCACAGACAGACTGCAGAGAGAAAATATTTTGCTGTGGCATTTTTGTAAGACATCTTGCTTTGAATTGTATATTGTAAAGCGGAAAAGGCTGCTTCACTGCCGACAGCTGAACTAATAGCAGAGACAAAATCGAGCTGAGAACAGAATGAAGCAAAGAAAAGTGACGTGACTAACGCCATTCTGCACACCTCCTTATCACAATCCAAACATGACTATTATTTCCAGTATCGAAAAGGCCTCTATCTTTCTGCCTATTGCCATACTATTTTAAACTGGTGTCATTACATGCCCTGTCACAGCGCTTTTTACGGAATAAATGGATTTTGTCAATAGTGAAAGAATATGTACTGTGTATAAGATCTGAACAGAGTCAGTGAAAATGAAGTGATTATTTTTCACATGGAATTATAGAACTTTTAAATCTTGTTTTGAGACATAGCTTGGTGTGTTCAATAATTGACAAGCTTATGTCAATATGTTCAATAGACACAATTTTATTAATTAGATGTTTGTTATGGTTTTATTAGTTGTGGTTTTTAAGGGTATATTGTTATTTTTGTATCCTCCAGTCTATTATTTTAACAGTACTGACAGGAACAGTAGTAGCCTGCAACCATTAACAATACAATTAGTTGTGATATGATATTAACAATCAAATAAAAATACTTTCAATTATTACCCAAGTAAACTTCCTCATAAAAATTTTCCTTTAAATATTCACCTGTTTAACAATACAACAACAAGGTGTGTAACTTAACCTTAGCCTCCTCTTACATTATTCTTTTTTGATAAATACTTTTCCTACACCTGAGCCAGTAAGCTCAGATATCAGCCATCTTACGTTTCCTGTTTCAAAACACATCAGTATTCATAAATGTGCCTTCATATTATTCACACAGTCCAAACCTTGCCTAATCACAGCTGATTATCTTCACTGATCCACCACATGTACCTGCAGGCTGCTCGGTGATGAGAGAGCTACATAATTGATTTAACAGACTGAAAAAATATGGAAATAATAATTATGGTGGTATTCAGTTCTGTAGATAAGTGTGCATAGTATATGTTGCAGCCCACTTTGGATAAAATAAGTATATTTTAAATGTAATGTGTAGTAGTATTAGCAGGAGCGGAAGTAGTAATAATTCAATGGATTTATATAGCAACTATGACACTCAAAGCAGTTTACAAATATTCATTTACGCCACACTCACTGGAGGTAAGCTTCAATTGTAGCCACAGCTGCCCTGGGATAGACTGTATAGTGGTGTACACTGATGCAGTGAGGCTATAGCAAAGTCATCTGCCCCTCCAATCACCACCAGTCACTCAACAGCATTCATACATGCAAGTAGGTAGATATGGTCAACAAAATACTCTTGAGTATAGAATACCATATACTTACAATGTTCCACCTCTGACTGTACTACATTGCAATTACTCATATCTTTAAAATCAAATCGATCCAGTAATGGCATTTCCATTCACTACCAGAGATTGAGCAACTCTATAAACTGGTTTGCAGCAGCGTATAATGCAAATACTTCCCCGTTGTGAGAGTGCATGTGTTTCCAATCTCACCTCAATGCCGAACCAATCATTTCACACTTTTTATTTTTTCCTGAAGGTCGGTTGTGATCCCATCAATCAGCAGCCAGGATGCAGCACAGAGGAGAAAGAATTTTGATTCTCTTTCATTCCACTTTCTTCAAGATATACGGCAGCAAAAAGCAATGATTTCTGCAGGAGGTCAAACAGCAGCTAACAAGGACTGAAATATTGATGCAAGGCCAGTTCTTTTCTACAAATGGCTGTAATGAAAAAAATCATATTGCTGATGATTCAAACATGGAAAAGTTTCTCAGCTGAGTGCGTGGGACACAGGCTGGGCCATGTCAACTTGAATGGAAATAATCAACCACCTCATGTGCTGATTGCGACATGGGCGACGGTTTACTCAAGTGTGTTTGCCATCCACAGCCGTAAATACGGTTACTGTTGATTGTGAGGAAAACTAAAACAGTGTATTAAAAAAGTCAAATTCACAGCATGCATTTTTTAATATGGCTTGAGGACAAACAGCTAAGACGCAGCTCACAAAAATACTTGCACGAGAAGTCCCACGGAGGGAGATGGAGGAGCCACACTTTAGCCTAAAATCCTGAGCTTCTCTGTGATGTCTTTCCTAATAGCACCTGAAAACAGCCATAATAGCTCACCTGTGAGACAGATTATCAAGCAACAGCACCACATACTTCATATGCACATTCTCAGTCAGGCTGAATACTGATGATGAGGTGGTGAGGTTCATGTCTGCTGGTAAAAGAGTGAATATTATAGTATTTTTTGATTAAATGTGCACAATATAACTTTCTGAGTCTGCCAACCGCTTGCCTCCAAGGAAATGTTTCTGATTTGAGTAAAACATATTATGCATTTAGGGTATTGAACTTATTATGCATTTATTCAAGTACAAGCGTTTTGAGTGTTTGGATAAAATGTATTCTTATTGTGAGTGGAGTCGCCACTCCACAGATCCAATGTTTAAAAGGGCCTGGCAAAGTCATTTGATTGTTTTTATGGAGATAGATACGTTTATTGCTGTACTGTGGAACAAGAAAAGCAATAACATCTAGACAAGCATTATATTGTATTGTGAAAACAGTTACTATTTTTACTATGTCAACAACTACTACTTTAAGTACCCTGCTCTAATTTTAATTATACTTCCATCATGCCTACTTTTATAGATATTAGCTTTTATATAGATATTAAAGCTAATATCTATATTTTTACATGACATAATAGTCCTGGCAGCTCATATTTATATTTTTTACATAATATAATAGTCTTGGCTTTAAATGATAACTTAGCATAATTTGTATGATATCTTCCAAGCACTCAAAGCACCATTCACACACACATTCACACACCAGTGTACGCAGACAGCCAACCTTATTTGGGTCAGAGAACCACCAATGATGTTTCATTTTTTATGTCAAGAGCGAGATTCAAACTGCCAACCTTCAGATCAATGGAACAAGTCACTAACCGAACCAAACGAAATGGTCTACCAACTCGCCCTGTAAGCCAAGATGTGTCTGTGTACACTGGTGCATGATGTGTGTGTGAGTGTGTGAGTGGGTGAGTGGTTCCTTGATGTAAAGCCCTTTGAATGCCTTGAAGGTGGAAAAGCGCTATATAAAAATGTGACCATTTACCACTGACCATTTACCAAAATGTGTTCTTGATAAACAGTATCAATGGGGAAGGAAATATGAAAGCCACTCTTAAGTTTTTCCTAAAATCTTCCTTTTCTGCTCCTGTGATGTCGCAGTTGCTCAGTGTGTGACAGGTTATAAAGCAGCAGACAGCTGAAAACCTCCTCTGCCCTATTCAAGCAGGCCCAAATAGTGAAAAGGCAACATGTCAAATATGTATGATGTATGTAACATAGGGATAAGATTACAAATGGGTAGTAGCAGCCACATGTCTTCCTATTGGTTTAAACAGTGGCATTAGGATCAAACAAGCTGAAGTTATGAGCTTATGCCTGAAAAAAAAAACACTGATTCCTACACGCTTGTCCCTTTCTGGATGATCACATATGCCCCTCAGATTAAGCAGAATGTGACTCTGAACACAAACTTTAACAGTCATCTGTATTTGGCACTGATTCACAGGCTACATATGTTTGTGACCTGCTTGACTAAAGTATATATAATATATAATCATATTGTCACCACCAAGTTTCATGATAATTGGATTATTTTGGACTTTATAAATCTATTGTAGGGGGCACTATAGCCACCATTGGTTATGTGCTCATTACTCTTTCAACATCTCTAGATGAAGCATGTGGAGTGTGAGCTCATTTGAATCAAAAACCTAGGACTAGATAGGTTTCATAAAAATGTATGCCAAAGTGGCGGCAGACACGCCATCCAATATGGCCAACTTCCCGTTTGATATAGAGTATTGCTCCAATTATGTTTTAGAGTTGTCCTCATGTGTCCTATGCCTACTATAACACGTACACACAGTACATGTGTCTCACCAGCCAACCAAAAACTCTTTATAAATAGACAGCAAAGACTGATCTAATTTTATCTGTACTGAGGCAAAAACTAATTTTACTTTCTAACATGAAAATATCGAGTCCCTTTAAACTCAAACATAAATTGCTTAAATGTAATCGGTTGCTTCGCCCCACTGTTCACTGCAGCAGTAACTCACCTATGCGACAGGTAATACAGCAGCAAACATCCACATACCTTCTATATAAACACTTGAGTCGAGCAGAATACTGATGACCAATTTTCTGGTGCTGTACAGAGAGGTAAATGTGTCTTTGAACACGGATGTAAATGATATTCACAGACGCCTGTCCTTCATGCTTCACTGTCACGCTGCCTGGCTCTCCGCTCATCCCTGGGCATCCGATTGTCACATAATGAAATGTAAAAGAGGATTGCAGACCTTGGTAGTGATGGCTGCTAAGTATCAAGCCAGTGAGCCCTCACCAGTCTTCCCGGCTCGACACCCAACATAAATATTTCATGTAGGCAAACAAAGGCGTAAGGCTTTCAAAAGGCTAAATAGGAAATCAATGGCTTTGTTATGCAAGAAAGAGGCAGGTTCTGACAAATGACTTATGGAGTGAAATTAAACTGTATTCATAAAGTCAAAATAATATGCAAATTACTATCAAAATGACCATCTATATGGAGACCTATGCATACTTCACTATGTCTTTATTTACCAACTTGCTTCTGTCTCTGTTATCACTGGCACACAGAAATCAATAGCCAGATTCAAGATACTCGTGTTTTTCAATGAAGTATGAAACTCATAAGGAGAGTGGACTTTGGAAATGGGCCAAAATGAATTTAAATGAATGTTTTACAAGCGTGCTACATTTAAAATTGTTTGTTTAAAAGGTCAACTATTCCCACTGCATGTTTTATAGTATGTTAAATGCCAGTGGACAGTCTTATTTAAGATTTAGTCTATCAAACTAAATGCAAAAGAAACCATTTTAAAACAGCGTTTCACATTGGAGCAAAGTAGATTTAGTTTTGAAAAGCCACTGCTATCAATAAGAATATAATAAATTTGCCCACAGCATTTCTACTTAATTAAAGAGGGCAACAGATTAGCATTGGCGGTGACACCATAATTTCGTTCTATATAGGTAGTTGGGAGTGTTGCTTGGAAAACATGGACCAAAATAAACAGATTACACTTGACATTTTAAATACCTGTAATAAACCTGATTGTATGTATGGCTTTCACTGAGAAAAACATGCAACACCAACACACCTGCAGATACAAAGTGATATATAGTCAATTTAATCTTTGCACCTTCCACACATACAGTATAAATCGACCCCAGTATAAAAAGCTATAGACCATAAGCACTATTCATCTTAAGTCTGGATTGTGAACTCTACACGTAAAAGACATTAAATAAATTGAGCATGAATACATCTTGGTAAAAAGCACCAACGCCAAGGATGCTGGGAAAGAGGCTGCCAGTCTGTGTGTGTGACGGTCAATGGTGCAATTCCTCCAGCACCACCAATCAGTCCACACAGTCATATGGCAAGGGGGGTGAAGTTCCTTGCCCAGTGAGACGATGGTCAGAGTTGGGATCATACACTCTAACTACTGAGCCGTTTCCGCTTGATAATTAACATGACGTTCTGGTTGACCATATAGAAGGCATAAACATCCATTTCAATCATAGTTGGCTTTGTGTCCCAGTTATAAGACCCCAGCAACAATTGCAGTACTAAAATGTTGTACCCATAGACTGAATATATAAATAGAAATAGCTAAGCTGCTAGCTGCTGCATTCCAAATGGAACCGCTGGCTCCAATTCACTTTCTATTGAAAAACTGTCGCTCCTCTCTCCGTAACTGCTGCTGTCAGATTCATCATTTTGGTCTTAAAATGTTCATATTAACCCGCACTGTATGATCCCGGTATTTTATTTCACTATTGTATCTGTAAAACAAGATTAAGATTAATAACAGACAAATCGGGAGCTTCTTTCCCTATTCCATATTTATTCCATATTTTGCTATACATTTATTGTATATCTGAATGAGTGGGTGGTAAGAGTCCCAGCAGACATTGGTTTCGTACACTGTGTAGGAGTCTTGCATTCACTACAGCTAATTATCCACTGACTGGCTTTAGCTTTGCACCATACTGTAAGTACTGCTCTAAGTGGTCTGCCCTACAAAGCATTAGCCACCCACTGCGCTCAACTCAAGTCTCGGAGATCATTTTGTATTTTTGTGACTGATAAGAAATCCACAGGGGACATCATCAAGCCACTAAAACAGACAAATCCCAGTCTAATCCTCCCTGATGTGGCTGTAGCAGAGGCACGCATTGAGTCGTTGCACTAGTAAATGACACTATAGAAGCATGAAATGGATATTGATCCCACTTTCTATTCTCTTTTCTGAAAAATAGCTTATAATGTAACTTAAAGCACTGCTGTATTGGAAAACGCCACATATTGGTATTGATTAAATGACACCTAGCACAAGATGAACTTATCCCAGCAAGACATGAAAGGATTTAAATGGACTTTGATGCAATAATGGTGCCAACAAATAACCGTGCTGGAGGTGGGGATTTACAGTTCAGTGAAGGAAAGATTAGCCCAAGATATGACGAAAGATCAGCGTTGGAATACCACGTGTACTGTTCTGTAGGGGTATGAACTTGTGTTTATCAGGGATGTATTTGGCTATATGGGGACCCCGTGCAAAAGTATCTTGGGGACTCTTAGTTTAATTTTGCACAATCTATAGTCTAATCTAATCTAAAATCATCAGGAGATTTGGAAAACATCGAAATACAACTAGTAATGCTTTTTATGAGTTTCAGCGGTGGACTTTTTACTCATTCTAAAAAATATGACATCTTAGATTACTATGACAACAGTCCTGATTATTTTATTTTAGGGGGGCTGATGTAATTGTTGGATCATTAAGCATTTGCAAAGTCTAAACCAGGAAACAGCTATTGATGTTTGCTTTTGTTTTATTTACATTGTGAAAAATAAAAAAATAAAAATTCACTTTTATGGAATAAACTGTAAGAATGTAAATATATAATGGCGAATGAATTATTCTTGTATGTTCTCCAGAATCTTTTGAACTGTAATGCAAATGCAATCAACTGCACATTCAAAGGTAGATGGCAGGGATAAATAGAGGGCTATGTATATCAGGTCATCACTCACTCAATTATTAATTACGCATTCTAATCACAGTTTATTAGATACAATATTTTTTGTTAAATTGAAAACTATTTCTTTGTGATACTCCAAACCTCAGTGGATGCAGAGATATGTGTTTTTGATCCAGTGTGTGGTCTAATGCAGTTGTCATGGTTATAGCTGTGGCATTTCTGGTGGTGATGAGAACAAATTGCTTCTTGACCTCTTTGGTCCAACTTAAATCTGTCCCACAATGACATTGACATTTAAGTTACAACCAAGGAGCGCTGACTTTGATGTAGTCTGTCAGTTATGGCCTTTTAAGTGAGACTTTCAATCATAAAAAATACAAAAATAAACTTAAGAAAAATACGATCATGTGTTTAGCAAGAATCCACGAGTACAAATCAATTGGGTGTATATTAGTGTTCTTATGGGTATTGTATGAATTTGTTTTGAGCTGCCGAAAGCAAAATCTTTATGATATAAAAAATGCATGGTTTCATATAAAATAACAAATACATAATAAGGTCAGCTGAAGACCTCACCTCTCCCATCTGCAGCAAACTGTTCAGGTTTCATGTGATATTCTATTGTGTCGAGGTGTCGGAGTGAATATTACATATACACGTTGCCTCATCGGAAAAATACTTGATTTACCTGATGAATACTGGATTATGATTTACCTGATGAACACTGGATTAAATGAATACTGAATTATGCTGCACTATTGACACAATGAAGTTCAATTTTATTAAAAAAGTAGATTTTTAAATTTTGACTGTAGATCACAAACAGCTCTAAAAGCAAATTTAATATTTTGTCTATAGTAGCTTTTAGTTTATTTTTGTGTATTCATATGTTGGGTTTACACCAGATGCCCTTCCTAACATTACATGTATTTGTCTGATATTAAAACTGAAATTGTCATAACCAGATTAATCTACAAAAAGTCAATAAAATAACACTTTTTGTTTTGGTCTTTGTTTGGGAGAATTACAGCATTGCCTCAGTTTGCACTAATTCAAGTGGGCTAATAACTGCACAATGCAAAGATTAAAAAAATAAAAAAAAACCTGAATACAACACAAACACTGGCCATCCCATTTTGTGCTCATTAGCAGCCACCTTATACACTTAACTGGAAAAAGTGTTTCTTGGTCTGATATGCTTGACAAATGGAGCAGGTCTTAAATGGCCACTATCTGCACTTTGGAGTTGTCCTTCACATCCCATTTTCCTGCAGGTAAACTAATAATGCATCCTTCAACTCCACTCTGCGACTAGAACACACTCAAGTTATGAACTAAAAAGGCATAACCTGGAGAATTATACCGTAAAATAAATAAAGAGAATGATAATATATGATCCTACAATTGCCAATAAAAGCTCTTTCTTTACCTGCCGGTGGATAATCTGTAATGTGAAGTTCAACACTACTGACTATTCATAGTAAAAAGAACATATTTCATACAGGGTTGACCTCCATCTAGTGGCAGAACCACACCGCCTGAAATGCATGAAGATTAATGACCGTGGTGCAGCGACACAGAGGCAGCGCAGTGGTGATGCTAAACTGGACAACTATGGACACAGCATAAGGCTAGACAATGTGTGGCCATTCACAATCAAATGTATGTTTGTATTTAAGAAACTGAAAAGGTTCAATCTCTTGAGTAGATGACTTTAATTATAATTATAAATGATGTATTTTATTATAGTCTCTAAATCTTTAGGTCCGAATCATTATTTATAACCAGACCTGCTTTAAGAAAACATATTATATTAGAAACATGTTCATTGGATCCACTGTTTAAATCTCAAAATGGATGAGCACCACCTTTTCATAGTTACATTTTAACGTAGCAACATTTTTTTTTTTTTTTTTAATAATCACAAGAAAAAAGATAGCAGTGGGTTTGAGTGAAAACAGCAATTATCTGAGCACTCAAGCCAAAATTACACAAACATGCACAAATCAATTCAAATACAACTCTGAGTAAGTTTACGACGAGGGAGCACTTATATGTAAATCTCATAAAGGGTTATTTATTTATTTATTTTTACAAAATATATCCCATTTAAGTAATTTGACAGGATTTTGAGATTCAACCTCTGAAAACCTGTCTGTTTTATATGCCTCTGCTGCAGTGTGTATGGACATTGTAATTCTATTCGCACCATTTTGAAAGAAGTGAAAAAGGTTGTGTATTATAAATCGCATTAATCCAAATGCCATCTCATAAATTATGCACTACTAATCCATCTGCTGTGAAACTTTTGGCTGTAAGAGGGTGTAGGTGGTTTTCACACAGAAATGAAGAAACACGATTTAGTTATAAAATGTGGAGGCTTAAGTTGAGTGACGGCTACACAGCGCTCCCATTAGCCAATTCAATTTACAAGTCCAACACTCCACTTGGTTCAGAATGAGGCCAGGCACTTCAAGCATGAAATATAGAGCCGTGTGGTGTTGACTCCTGAATAGCCCGAAACATAGCCATTTTCTCTGTTTTGTGCAATGGACATTGTATTTTCTGATTTCCACCAGTAATGTCATTAAAATGCTGTCAGGGTTACTTGAAATGTCTTTAAAAAACAAGTTTTGGTGCAAAGAAAAGCCAGGTTCTGAAACATGTCAGAAGTATGAAATAATAAATTGTTTTTTAATAGGGACTTTGACTTTATTGTTGGACATTTTGTTACACAGTGCATTGCAATTTAAAAACATCTGTGACAAAACAAGACAATAATGAAAAGTTACTGTCTAAATACATAGAAAAGGTAACATATTCACATTAGTAATTATTGCAACTCATTACTCAGTCAAAGATCTCTGACATGTTAGTGCCATATGAACCATCTCACACTCTGAGGACTTCAGGGACCGGCCTCCTGCTGGTGCCCAGAGTCAGGACTGAACATGGAGAATCAGCGTTTCAGTTTTGTGCAGCTACAACCTGTAAAAGTTTTCCTGAAGATGTGAGGCTCTACTTTGACAATGTTTAAACCCAGGTTCAAAACCGTTCTGTTTACCTGTGCATATGACTGAAAAGGTTTTATGCTGCACTCTTCTCTTTTAATGTTAATTTTATGATTGATGATTTGATGATTATTTATGTTTTGATTTGTTTGTATTGTGATTTTTATGTTTTTCTTATTCTGTAAAGCACTTTGAATTACTCTGTGTATGAACTGTGCTATACAAATAAACTCGCCTTGCCTTATTTGACAGAACAGATGTAGTATGAAATGGGGAGAGAGAGAGTAGAAACATTCGGTCAGCCGGGAAGCAGACCTACAATGCTGAGATAATAACCACATGCGCCTTAAATCACTACAGCTCTGGAGAGCACAGTAGAGCTCCCATCAATAGGACCACCCGTCTAATGTTGCTATCTGTTGGATAGGAGCTCACAGGGCAGCGCTCCTTTGTCCTGTGTTCATCTTTAAGTGAGATATTTAAGATATTTAAGTAGGCTACTGTTCACATATGATTGATTCTTCAGGAAAATGGGAAACGCTGCCTTAACAAAACCACTGAAAGTACCATGTACATGATGTTCAGCTGACCTGTCAGGCCATATTGGTATGCCTGGTCATTATTTATACTATTTATATCTGGCATTTCGTCAGACTGTTACAAGTGTACAACAGACACATGTTTACAAAAATATCTTGCAGATGGAGGGCACAGGGATTTTCATTCATATAGTCCCAAGCATCACACTGAAGTGCTGTATTGTGTGTGGTGCCAAGAACAAACACATATGAAGGATGTGCAGGGGATGAAAAGTATAAAAATACAGTGACAGCAAATGTAAAATATATTTCCTGCTCAAAGCATATGTGAACTCTGGGAATTTTTGTTGAGGAAAACAACAGCAGATGTCTGCATCTCCCCCACCTCTTCTGAATAGTCCTGAAAGACCAAATGAAAAAAGATGACTCGTATTTTAGATTACATAGTGCGATTCAGCAAACTTACATTAAATCTGACTTTCATCCCCGTTTCATATCCTAGTTCTGGATTATTCTCTGTAAATACACAACATAAATATATGACTTTGGTGAAACAAGTAAGACATTTACATTATGTGGCAGACACATACAGGCTCTATCACTTACTTTCAATTAAATGTTTTGAATAAACTGTAATCATATTGTAGTGCAGGGGTGTCCAAGGGTTGAATAAAGGAATTCATGCATATATATACACACATGCATAATTCAATGAATAAATACTTAGTTTATAAAGATACCTGTATAATTTAAAATGGAAATTAAAAGTATATTTAAAATGCAATGTGTGTAATAAATTGAGAATTTAAATATATTACTTGGGTTTATTTATTTCATTTTTATCAATAACTCCCATTGAGATTGCATCTCATTTTCAAGGGAATCCTGAGTTAGTTAAAACATACAACATTTACACTTTATTTGAAAGATCCTGGCGATTCTGACAGTGAAAGTCTTTGTCAGGCATCTATAACATATTCAAATGCATTTAATTAAATGAGATTGCAGTTTGCTGATGTTGCAGTAAAATTGCTCTATTGTGCAGGCCCAACCGTTCCATTATTTTCTGTATTATTCCCTGTGGGGTTGGTTCTACTCCTGTAAGGTTAAAATGCAGTGAGAATAGACAGAGACATCCTTACTGTGCAGTTTCCACATCCTTCGTGCAAATATGGCAAATCCCAGGATGAGCAGAAAAGAGGCACACACTAGCAGAGCTCCAAGGATGTGACTGAAACACAGAGGCCAGGTTTAAGAGCAGCTCACGTCTAACTCCACAGCAACACGAAATGATGACAAATAGATAGTCCTTGGTGAGATGGCAGCATCATTATGTGTGCGCTCCACTCAGCTGAACTTCACCTGAACTCCATTTTAATGATAGATAAGCAAGCACCCATAGTAAACAGCAGCAGGGGGAGCTTATACTGCTCTTGAAATGAACTTAACTGTCTTGGGCAAAGTTGAAACAAAACTTTGAAAGGACAACTGCACGTGACTGCTGCATATATGAAGATTCACTAACTATGACTTTTAAATCTATGAGAAGGTTAGGTCTTCCAGTTATAAGTCGAGAGACTTTTTTACCAAGAAAAATGTATATGGACCTGAGGGAGTGCTAAGATCAGGGTTGGGCAAACGTTTTGACACTCGGGCCACAGTGGGTTCTAAAATTTGTCAGAGGGGCCGGATTAATAAGCCCAAAGGGCCGTGTGAAGCCCCTGGGCCGTAGTTTGCCCATGTCTGGCTAAGATAGAGATCAGTGGGGGGCCTCTGTCCATGTTTGCCTCTCTGTTCTAAACTAGTTAAATTATAGTGTTTAGTTATAGTGTTTTTTTTTATAGTAAAGTAAACTATAATATGGAGGGAGGTAGTTAGCTGGACCCAAGCCAGCAAGGCGAACACGTAGAGGCACACACAACATTCCAAATAATTGACAAGAAGAAGAGGAGTTGCCATTTTGCCTAACACATGAATTCTGTTACACCGTATGTGGAAACTGGAGAGTGTCCACCATAAAATACTCAGAGATTGTGTTTCCAGCAGCCGAGAGATTGAACCTCCAACCTTATTGATCAGTGGCACACATGTCATTGGATGGGGAAAAGAAGCATAATAAATTTGAAAAAAATCTATTATGTGTAAAGTAGAGGCTTAAAGTAGAGGCTATGCACACCTGTGAGTTAATACTGTGCCAGACTTGACAGTGTATTTACCTGTGAGTGTTCCAGGTGCTGTTAGTGACGTTCTGAGGCAGATTTCCAGTGGATGAAGTTGTGACAGGCATCACCGTGGCTGAAACACATACACACACAGTTGAAGAAGTGGCTCGAGTTTATCCACATTGGAAGTAAACAACATGAGACTCGGAAGTAAAGATTCACCAACTTTAGTATGGCAGAGTACTCACAGTCTGAGCTGTGCTTCTGGCAGATGCAAAGTTACATAAGAAATATATATCCCTTTCATAATGATAGTAATATAGATTTAATATAGATGTAAAAATCCCATTGACTGATTGTCGATTGAATGTAACTCAATCATAGTTTGAATAAAAATACAAAAAAGCACATAAAATGAATAACTTTTTTTGCTTATGTTTATAGATTACGTTTTATTCCTTTTTTTTTTCTTTCAGTATTATTTTCACGAACATAGACAAGACAATCAGTGCCATTTAAGACAAAATATAGTCAAATATATCTTGCAAAGTTTGAACTCTGCGCCACACTACATCCTACTACCGAGTCCGACACAAGATTGGCTGTAGAACTACAAGCTGATCACTGATGAATGCATTACACCTGAAGACTTACTCGTGGTGACCCGGGGCAGGACCTGGAGGTGCACAGCTTCCTTCGCCTGTCCCACTCCACACCAGTACCAGCCGGTGTCCCTCATCTGAAGCCTGTTATAGGTCACAGCAAACGCCCCAGATCTGTCGTCCCGTATGTCGACTGTGGCGTCTGTGTATGCTCCTTCAGAGTCCGTCATCTTACAGGAGCTCCAGTCCCCGCTGCGGCACCACTTCTTCGGGCTCTCTCTGTCACAGCAGAAGCAAAGAAGGCTGTCAGTCTAAAATGCCTTTGTGTGTCTGCGGCTCACTGAGGCCTGCAGGATTCGTTTCAATGCACCGGTACATTTATAACGGATCTCTAAGTAAATACCTGTATTTTTCACTGTAAAAGCATTCGGCTGTGACACTGCTTCCCTCTTCACCGATCAGTCTGCTGTGGGGCACCGACATACCTGCAGACAGTACACCGACTCCAACTCTATAACTTGTGTTCAAAACTTTTTCTGTCACTCACTATTACCAAGTACACAATGTTACAGGGAGAGGCCATACACGTCATCAGTCAGTTTGCAGTTATATTGTTATGAGAAAGTCTTATTCAAAATAACATTGTGATTGGGTGGATATGTTTGCAGTCACAGTTTTGTTCTGTGCATTGTGAGAAATAGGATGATCTTTAAAAACTGAACTGTGCCTGAATTAAGAATTTTGATATGAGTAAAATGTATTAGTCACTTTTCCAAGATTTTTTTATTTTATTTTATCTCCATAACAATAAAAATGAAATACTACTACTACTACTACTACTACTACTACTACTACTACTACTACTACTACTACTACTACCACTACTACTACTACTACTACTACTACTACTACTGCTGCTACTGCTACTACTACTACTACTACTACTACTACTACTACTGCTGCTGCTACTGCTACTACTACTACTACTACTACTACTACTACTACTACTACTACTACTACTACTACCACCACTACTACTGCTACGACTACTACTACTACTACTACAACTACTACTACTACTACTACTGCTGACTACTGCTACTACTACCACTACTACTACTACTGCTACTACCACTACCACTACTACTGCTACTACTACTACTACTACTACTACTACTATACTACTACTACTACTACTACTACTACTACTACTACTACTACTACTACTACTACTACTACTACTACTACTACTATCACTTCCACTACTACAACCCACTACTACTACCGCCACTACCACTACTACTACTACTACTACTACTACTACTACTACTACTACTACTACTACTACTACTACTACTACTACTACTACTACTACTACTACTACTATTACCACTTCCACTACTACAACAAATAATCAAATCTATTGCAACATGATATTTTATCTTATTTCAAGTGTGAAATTAGCTATTTCATGGGCACGTTACGCCTTGAATAGTCAAAATCCCCTCTACTCCACTTAAATCAAGATAAATATACTTAATCCAAGTTTATTGATTTATTTTTATTTATTTTATCTTATCAGGAAGTCCTCAGTACTTTTTGTTAATTATTGATCTGTATGCCACCACTTCTCTATGTACTATATTTTTGGACGGAAGCACCATGGACCCCAAATTAAACAGCAATACAGGAAGTAGACACTAGGTCCTTAAGTCCTACTTTTTACCAGTAGAGACGGTGGGCTCTCATTAGGGATAATTGAGACATAGTTGGATGTCAGAGAGAAAGGAGTCTCCCTTACCATGAATGACCTGTATGTCAGTGAACGCATACAGATCTGCACTCCAAATGCCTCCAATCTCCACTCCACACATGTACCAGCCAGAGTCCTCCTTTTTCAGGTGCGTCATGGTAACAGAGAAGACCAACTGCACTGGGTCATCATAAATCCTGACTTTCTGTGCAGACATTTCAAGGGTTCTGGGTTCATCTGTGCGGGCCATGCTGGTGCAGAACTCCTTCATGCGTCCACGGCACCAGTACTTCACATAACTAGCGTACTGTGGTTCATAGTGGCACGGTATAGTGAGAGATCCGCCCTCCAGAACAGCAAACTTCTGCTCCGTGGTGACCCTGCACAGGCAAACTGAAACAAAGGAGATAACTGCTAACTGTTACAGATAGAGTTTAGATGAGCGTTGAACTGAATGGGTAAGGTTACGTTAAATCAAATAAGTTTACATTACAGTTATACAAAGTTTTACCAAGAAAGTCAGAATAAGAGACAGTCCCCAATAATAAATATGTTTGCTGTTTGGAAATGCAGACGCAGCCTCGGGCAAATCTTGTTCTATATTTTATGGCTGTGCTGTGTACTTCAAACATCAGCTTCTGTACAGAGTGGTGAAAATGGATTATGTTCACACAATAGAGATATGGGTAAAAGACAACAAACATAAACCTTTGATGGCTTGTCAAAATGCATACTTCCCTTGCCAATAGGCGTTCCACAGTTAGGAAGTTTGGATAAATTCAAATAAAAAAACTCATCAGCCAGAAGCAAAATGCGCATCCTATAGAAACTAGAGCTCAATGTGGGAAGTACGCCCAAGAAGTGAAAGTTAAGTCCTCTTAGAAAGCATCATAACTCAATAATAACAAGTTCAGCTATATTTAGTCTGGTGCTTCATTACCTTGAATCCATTGTAAAAACCAAAGCGTAAGTATAAAGTGTTGGGGCATGCCTAAATTATGCTTAATAAAAGTGCAATTCTTGGGAAAATCTTCTGGGTCCAAAAGGCAGGATCCGCTGGAGTTTCAACTTCCCCGTGGTCACATGACCATTTATGGACTCCAGATGTGCCAGATGTTAACTGTTGAGATGCCAGATGGACTGTAGAAGCTAGTAGAAGTTATGCTGCTTAATTGCAATAAACCAAACCAAAATCAAATGGATGTCATAAGTGACTACTTCATTTTGCATCCAGGTTTTTACACTGATAAAATGCTCCATCACATCTAATTAAGCCCTGTCAGTGCAATTCATTTAGCAGATTGGTTCTAGTCTCTGAAGTGTCACCAAAGTTACTGCATCGAATTGTCCTTATTAATCTGTATAGCTTTATTGCTATTTGTCTAATGTCTTATGCAACTCCCCTGGTCATAAGTTCACTCCTAAAGGCTGTGTGACTAATACAATGATTTCAAATTGCTCCACTGTGCTTTTTAAATTATTGAAAAGGTTTTACATCTTAGACCTTTATTTTAATCAACGGAAGGTCTAAAAAGGTCCCGTACATTAGTCCTACTTTTTCCTCATGATTTGAGTGCAAGCCTTACTTAACGTTCCATTTTTCAAAGCTGCCCATTGCACTTCTCATCCAAGTAGAGAAGGATTTTGGCAGGCTACAATAAAATTATTTGATTTTGATGCCTGGGCGCTTTGGATTTTGTCCAGTGTTCATTTGCCGGATTAATTTGCTACACACATACAGCCTCAGCCAGTCATTTAACAAACAATTATTCTAACGCGTTGTGCAGTGAGTCAAGGATGTCCCTGCAGTCTGTTGCTTTCTGTTTGGGCCATAAACACACAATGTAGAAAGTCTGGCCAGAAATAAATGTCAGTGCTAAGCAGGCACATCTCAGAATTGACTGCCTCAATCCCTCTAATTATGTAACCAAGGTCCAATCAAATTCTGTATCATGCATGTATCCAAACCATCACATTTTTCTTTAAACTATTGTACAGTTCTTATCCATTTGACCTTTGAAATATAGACTATTTAAATTCTAGCACCTGCATAACTGAGAGCTAGTTTTATTTCCAATAATAAAACTGCACTGGAGCAGATATATGTGACCTTTATGAGCACAGAATGATGCATACCTTTGCCTTTTTCTAGTTATTAATGTTCTCATAGACCACAAATCTACTCCCTAAAGTGGTGTTCAGCATAAAACCATCAAAGTGCTATACACAAACTTTTGATGCGCTGTAAAGGCAGGCATCACTTGAGTAAGTCATTTTGGGGCTTTTTTCAAAGATCAAACTCGTTACATTTTACACTTTTTTTATTTGTGTCAAAAGTGCAGATGGGAATGCCTTACAAATGTTCGCATAAAAAAAAAAAAAAAAACAACATTATCAGTAAGAAAATTTAACTGCAATTTGTCTGATGGATTGCGGATGCAGCTCTCCAAAATCAGTTGTCTTCAAAGGACTTCTCCTTATGGTTTTCTGTAAAATAATAAAAAATAAATAAATGAATGCCACATAAACAATCTTAAAATTACATTAACAAAATACTAACTTTTGTTTAAGACTAAATTAATTCAAATTAATATATCAGAGGTTTTCCGTAAAGGAGACGTAATATATAGGTTCCCTATTTTTGAGATTCTGAAAAAACGAAATCTCTGCCACAAATATTTCTGGAATATACAATTTAGAGTGTGAGCGTGAATGCACCCTTAGTCACGTACGCAAAAGTCTTGGCACAGCATAACTTTAGACTAGCGTTTCGCAAACTTTTTTAGACAAACAATCATTTTGTTGTTAAAAAGCAAACTTAGGTCCAATATTGAAAGTAGTTTGTAAAACCTGACTTAAGCCCATCAATTCAACATTTTTAAATCACAATTCTCTTCTAAGATTCATATGTCTGAATGAGAAAAGCTCCATGGTAACACACCTGGCCAAGTCTTGGGCATAAAGAGTTGACTTTCTTAATGTCAAGCCCCTCCCAACACCAACATCGAGGGCTTCTTATTTCAGGATAGAAACAGAGCTAAGACAGGTAAGACACACCATGACACTCCTCACCGCTCTCCTCCTCCTATATCTATATTTGCAAAGGTAGGCCTAAGCTATCAATGCACAGAGAAGCTAAGCTCCCTGCTCCTTACTGTTGGACAAATGAAACAGATCAAATAAAAGCTAAACTTGTAGTTTATTTCCATTCTGCTGGTTTAACTGGAAATATACAAAATGTATCAAATTTGAAGAACACTGAAATAAAAGGTACAAAACAAAAAAAAACAAAAAAACTCTAACATCTATAAATCCCTTTTTAGATCTGCATTTTATTGTTTTCATCATATTTGCTTATATTGTAATTTCTTTCATTTGCTGCACTAAAGTAAATATTTATTTTTAATAAGGATGTATATTTGGATCACATCCTTTCAGATTGTGTGAACTATGTTTTTTAAGTACTATATAAAGTTATCAATAATATTGATTTAAATATGAATATTTACAAATATCAATACCAATCTTCCTCCACTTACCTGTGGAAAAAAGATGGGCTGATGGACATTAATACGATTACCAGTAATTACAAATAAAGTAATACATTGAGTTACAGAAATGTAGTACAAGAACAAAATGTGTAGGTGCAATCCAAACCTTGCAAGTTGGATAAGTGTCAGCGTTAACCAATGAAGTTCATCACAACCAGATGAAGAACTGTGTGAGCGAAGAGAAAGTCAGCAAAAGCCCTCTCCGGGGAAACAGACAAGAAATCCCCTTTGTTCTGTGGATTGATCTGGATCCTGAGACACACTGTAAAAAATACAGAAATTCTTGTGAGCGAGGATAATGACTCTTGATACAATAATGGATGAATTATTCCATTTTAGTGGCTCAAATGTGGTTTACATAATAAGTTACATGGATGCTGTGATTGCTGCTATCAATATTGTCAGATCAACATTCACTGAAATCAGCAGCAGCATGAGTAATGTTAGCCTCCTAGCACATAGCTTCGCCTGGACTAAAGCGTTTTAATCAGATAATGTAATCAGAATATGCTCTACATTTACGGTAACACAAACACCTTTACCTGCCAGAATAAAGGAGCCCACGCATGAGATGAATCCGGAGAGAAAACTATTGAATGGGAAGGTGCCGACCAGCAGACAGTAGAGAAACTGCAGGGCTCCGGTTAGCAAGATGTACAGCAAGTATGCATCCACCACCTTCAGTCTGTTGGGGGTCGTGGTGGTGTACTCCTCCAGAAACCGGGAGATAACCGACAGGACTGAATTCGACATGCTTACAGTCTACAAAACCTGTCAAAAATGTTTAAAAAATGACACTATTTGGCTTCTTCCTTGACTGGAAAAGTGACGTGTCCCCACCAACCGGAAGTGCCGTCGGTGCTACAACTAATATATTCCGACTTTAGTTTCTTCACCGAAACGGAATCCATTAATTAATCTTTAGATCTTTTGCAGATATGTCACTTATATTTGTATTCGTAATGTTAAATATATTGCTCACAATTTGTTGAAATATGATTTGGAAATATAAATTATTGATTTAATAAAAGAAAGTTTACTTGCACCGCCTACCAGAGGACAGAAAGAAGATGGCTGACTCTTATCATTGTGTTTTATTGTTCCAACTTGTGGCTATTTTGTTTATTTACAACAGCCAAGACTATAAAGTAATATAAAAGGTAATACCAGTACATATAAAGCATTATCTGTGGGGATTCCTTCCTTTCTGTAACAATGATTTAACGTTGTGATAGTGTCGCCGTAAACGATCTTTGCATGTCGCGAACTGATCTCGGTATGAGCGAGTTACAAAACATCACGCGTTGTGTAATTTTCAACCAATATCTCCGTTTTTTCTGAATGCCAGCAGCTAATTATGATGCCAATGGAGAATACAACAACCATAGGGCCAGAACAGAACGACTGTGAAACATCAGAGTAAGTAATTTGTACAGGTTCTCCCCTGTGTTTGTGCGGGCTCATTTTTAAATGGCCTTGTGTCACATACTTCGTAACCTTACTCAACTTAGTTACGTATAACTATTATTATTATTAGTTATTGTTACTTTTGTATATGTAACTACTTTTGTATATATGTGTATATTAATAAGTAATAGTTCGTAATATGATTTTATGTGTACTTAATATTACTCACACTCGGACCTACCTGGACAGGTGTCACTGTGATTCAGAGTCTGACAAACCCCAGAACAAACCTTTAACCTGCCAGGATTTATTGAATATAGGGTCTTTCCTTTTTATGTCAGTGGCTGTACAAATATTCTGTCTTTATTCATGTTGAAGATTATGTTGTGAATAGATTGCATTAGTTTGTTAAATTCTACAGGGATGTGTATTGTAATGGGCAGTGAGTGACTTAGCATAATAGAGTACTGTGGTATTACACAGCAGGTGGAAGAAGGTGTGCCATATTTGTTTTGCTAATAAGATTATTCTTGCTCAGATTCTACACAAAAGTGTAGCTACACCCAAATCATAAAACAGCATCACTTTGACATAAACATGTACATTGTCACTGTTTAATAGCACAGTTATTGTAGATCTAATGTAATTTTAGTGTAGTTTGATAAAGGTGGCAGACTCCATTAGAAAGAAAGACATAAATCTTTGTACAGAGTTTTACTTTCTTTGTTATGTTTAGGTCCAATTTTGTGTGGCGCTGGTGGCCATCTTGGCGTCCTACCTCAATGTCTTTACTGAAAACGACAGAGTCAAAAATCCTTGCTTGTAAGACTGTATTATTTTGTATTATATTTGTCTTGTTTATGCATTATGTATGTATGTATGTATGTATGTATGTGTATGTATTTTATATATATATTTATATATATATATATATATATATATATATATATATATATATATATATATATATATATATATATATATATATATATATATATATATATATATATATATATATATATATATATTATTATGTTAACTCAATTGTCTTACAATATTGGACCAGGCATACAGAATGATTTATGGGCCAGGTTTGTAACCCTGCCCAACCAGGACAGAATATGGACTCTGACTGTTACAAACAAGATGGCTCGTAAACCCCCAGAACAAGGTCTGAAACTTCTACTATTTATGTTAAACTTTAATTTTATTTTTATACATGTTTTTATCAATGTCATATAACCAATATGTTTTTTTTTCTACAGTGACCAAAACGCCGCTGGTGATGGTGCATGGTTTTGGAGGAGGAGTCGGGCTCTGGATCAGGAACCTGGATGCACTCAGCCAGTCACGGCCGGTCTACGCCTTTGACCTTCTGGGTTTTGGCAGAAGCTCCAGGCCACACTTTCCTTCAGATCCCACTGAGGCCGAAGAGCAATTTGTCAACTCTATTGAACAGTGGAGAGAGTCTGTGGGCCTTGAAAACATGATTTTGTTGGGCCATAGTCTTGGAGGCTATTTGGCCACTTCATATGCAATCCAGTACCCATCAAGGTACTACACTGTATAAATCAGCTAGTCTCACCAAAACAAACAGTGATGCTAAGAATTAAAAACATAATAATATTTATGTCTTAGTACAAATTGAAAATGATATTTGTTGTTGCAGAGTGTCACACCTCATTCTTGTAGACCCTTGGGGCTTCCCAGAGCGACCGCAGCCACAGAAAGACGAGACCTCGGGTAAAGAGGTGGTGAAGCGGCCTGGTCCCCCGCGCTGGGTCAAGGTTGTTGCATCAGTGCTTTCTCACTTTAACCCTCTGGCCGTCATCAGAGCAGCAGGGCCCTGGGGTGAGACATGTTTTTAGTTTTTATCTAAACTAAAGCTGGACATCAGATCTCTCATTGTGTTCACTGTTTGCACCAACAGGTCCGAGTCTTATAAACAGATTTCGTCTAGATATTAAAAGGCGTTATGAGGATCTTTTTGATGATGACACTGTCACGCAGTATATCTACCACTGTAACGCACAAAGCCCAAGGTTTATGCAATTACCACCCAAAAATATTTCAAAACTATGCTATGTTTTTAAAATTACATCAATGAGCCATGTTTTTTCTTGCAGTGGTGAAGTGGGCTTCCGGGCTATGTCTGAGGGTTTGGGTTGGGCTAAGAGACCTATGCTGCATCGTGTTCACATGCTGCCTCCTACAATGCCCCTCTCTATTCTGTACGGTGCTCAGTCCTGGGTGAGCAGCTCATCTGGAGAAGAGTTGGCCGAGATCAGGAACCAGGCTCACACCAAAGTGGAGGTGAGTACAATCAAGTTATACACACAGTAATGAGAGACACAGGTGGCCACCCAGGCAATAATGGGAATAACTGGCTTCATAATAGGTTTAAGGCTTGGAACAATTTTACAAATAATGTAAATGTGCTATTTACATTTAGATTGCAAACATCTTAATCACTATAGATATCACCATGTTTTTACCCACAGCTATGGTTTTCAAAGTTAATGGAAAAAGTCCATATATTTTTCTTAAGATGTCTAAACAACGTCAATAATATATTGTAGATTGTATGTAAAGACAAACTTTTGGTATTTTACTAGATTATTATTATTATAAATATATATATAAATATACATACCGGTGACGTGCAGTGAGGTTCATGGCTGGTGAGGCACTGATGTCGTCACAATCAGATTTACAAACATATAAACCAGGTGTCAGTACATTTGGCCCCGGGTCAGATTTCTCTCTCAGTGACTTGACGCCAGAATAAAAAAGAATTTCAAAATAAAAATTCCGAAGTCCCTATGAAATAGCTCTAATGGCATGAAATAAAAAGCAAGCTGGTTTTGTATTGTTTTATATTCTTATTCTGGTTCCCCAATTTTCAATGGATTGAAGTCATAAAATTTCTTACCATTTCATACCACTCTGTTTCAAAAGAGCGAGTCTTTCATCTCATAGTCTGGAGCAAACCATTTTGCTCCTTTAGCTTTGGTCTTCCTTTAATTATAACCTCCTGCTTTGTCCGAAATATGTAATATATGTAACCTCCATTTAAAAAGTAGGGCCAGACATAGAGAAAAAAGTGAATGGATTGCTAAAGTTGACTTGCTAACTCGAAATTGTAGTTTGCGGCCCCTGCGGGAGTTACAAGAATCCCTGGGCTCACGAGTGCCCCCTAACATGAGGCAGGGTAACTGCGTGCCTCACCTGGCGCCTTTTCACAGCCTCTTAAAGCAGCAGCTTAGCACACAGCACAGTCAGTCTCTTCTCAGGATTTCAGGGTAAATGTAAAAATTCAGCGATTTTGTAAAAAAAAAGAATAAAATTGCAAAGTTAAGTAGAAAATAACTTTATAGTACAAATCATTGGATAAATATAACCATTTCATTTGAGGCACTGCCTCACCTGCCTCGCCTCACCTCACCGCACGTCACTGATACATACGTACATACATACATATATGTGTGTGTGTGTGTGTGTGTGTGTGTGTGTGTGTGTGATAGTCCTGTATATTGTGTGTGTGTGTGTGTGTGTGTGTGTGTGACGTGTGTGTGTGCATGTGTAGCATACGCTGCCCCACCCCCATAGACCTAGATAGATAGTAGATAAGGTGTGATAGGGGTGACTGCATGTACCTAAAAGTAAGTCTTATATTCCTCTTAGATCACTGTATAATCAGAAAGGCGTTGAAAGCTTTTCCTCGATAAAAGCCCTGCTCACGTTACCACCATTGCTACATATTGGACAGATTTACCAAAATATTAAGCTTTGACAACTTGATCAGGTACTCCGATATTCGCTATCAGATGCGACCCTCGTGGGTATCATCTGATAGCGACTACACTGTATTTATTCTTATATTTGTTGCACTTTTTCTATATCTTGCACTTTAATAACTTGTAGTTTGCACTTTGTATTTAAAATTCTGCAAATTGTATATTGTCTTGTTATATTGTACTTTTTATATGTGAATTGTGTTTTAATGTTTGTGGCGCAAAGGACTACAGATGGAAAATAGCATTTTGCTAAATCTGGTGCAGCCAACTTTTTAATGTATCTGCATGTTGTCCTTCAAATAAATAAATAAATAAATAAAATAAAATAAATAAATATACTATAATTTTTTTTCTCTTTGATTCCAGTTAATAAATGATGCTGCCCATCACGTCTATGCTGATCAGCCACATTTATTCAACGAGGCAGTGGAAAAAATATGTAATACAGTGGACTGACTGCATGAAAGTGTCTTATTCTATTCTATGTTAAAGCACTCTTTTGTATCAGACTATACAATGGTTACACTGGAATTTTATTCCAACATCACATTAAAATGTTTTGGTTTTTTTTTATTTAAAACTATTCTTTCAGTTAAGAGCATCCACATTGTTATCTTTGTTAGAATCTATTTGAACGTAATAACATATGTACTGTAATATTTTACAATCATCCTATAACATGTGTCTGACACACCACTGAGTGCTGCATTTGTTATATTGTATTACTAGAATAATGACTGTGTATTTTTTTCTACTTCTTTACCTATGTCATGCACTTAATGACCTAACCAGTAGAGGTCAGTAACAGTCACTCTACGACGAGCACGCTGCCATCACCTTCACCATGCACTCTGCAATGCAATAAGTGCTGTTGAGAGTGTATTTTCTTCAAATTTAAACTGACAGAATTTATGCTAATGATTGTTGTAAAGTAAACGCGTGTCAAACTTTTGTCAGGTAAATATTTTATTTCATTTAATGAACAATCATTTTACAAAGCTGTATATTCTCTATAATAAAGCCATTGCTGTAGGTTTTTTGAAATGAATGTGTGGACAATGTCAAATTAACTATTACTACAGTAAATGAATAGATGTATTTTTTTGAAAGGATGACTTATCCATAACCACTTTACTTAAAGTATTTTATTACTGCAAACAATACAAAAATACAGTTACATAAAGTTACATAAATATTATTATACTAATAGACAATTCCTTCACATTATTGAGTGCTGAGTGACTGATCAGGTAAATTTAAAAAGGACACATTATACAAATGAAATGGTGAAACAGTGATGAACTGTATGTTCAGTGTATGAACAATGAAGATATAGTTAAAATACATTTTATGGAACAAAAACACTGCCTGTAACTTCTAACATTTAAATTCTGTAAATATACATGGCCATGTTATACTAAACACTTTCACAGTACCCTTCATTTTTGGCAACTTGATTTTGTAGTTAACAAAATTCACATAGTAAGCATCAATATAAGCTGTTATGGAAATGCTAAAATGCCAAATAAAGTTTTTGCCTTCAAATATTAGTGTCAGGGTCAGTGCACAGTGGTTTAACACTTTTACAGTAAAAAGCATGTCTGCATTTGCTCTGTACACCATGTGACTACTGAGCAGCACGTTTTCCATTCACAATACTTCAAGTTAAACTTAATACTGTTTGTGCTACAGATTTAATTAATCTTGTGTTTAAAAATATATATAATTTATGAATTTATAGTATATTAACACATTGTGCATAGGTTATAAGAAAATAGCCTGCATTTGACAGTATAATAGTAGTGTCAGAACAATTATTGGTCGAGGACAACAATATCAGCCACTCCATGGACCTGGGTGAGCTGTTTACAATCCAGAGATGCCACCAGCTTCCTGGGTCCAGGCTGAGAGGGGATGAAGTGCTCTGTCAGTGTCACCGTAGCAAGGCCTGCTACATCCCTGCAAACAATAAAGGAGAGTTCAAGGTTCAAATTAATGTGGCCATAGAAAAAGAAATCAAATGAAAAGCAGAATGTCTTACCCCACAACCACCACGTGACCCTTCTGGAGACCCAGGCCCTCCACTCTGAACACCACATCCTTCAGAGTTTTTGGCAGTGGGTTGGTGAATGTGATTTTGGCTGCCATCTCCTTACCAACCACAGCATCGCCCAGTGGCTATATGAGGCACAAATAATACATGCATTAGGGTATTTAATTCCACTGATATGATATTAAATGTTAAAAATATGACATAAATGCATACAGTGATTTTCAGGTCAGGTGTGCGGAGCCTGAAGGTCGTCTGGTTAGCCAACACCTGCTGGGTTTCATTGACTCGTCCAGACAGTGTCATCATCAGAGCCGCCTGGTCCACAAGCTGGTTCTGGTACTGCTGGTATGGGAGCACCCACTCAATGGTTTTCTCTGTAAAAAAAATATATATAATAAAAAAAGAAGTCAAATCTTTCTTAAGTATGGTTCAAACAGAGCAGATATTATAGTGAAAATGACAGTTGTGCTTCTGTATGCTTTACACATAATGCTAATTTCTGTGGTGAACAGGACAGCCTCCTGGCCAATAAAGTGTGCCATAATTACAATGCTCTGTCCAATGAAGCTCAGTGTGAGCTCACCTTCATTGGGCTGAAGCTCCACTGACATCTGCTCCTTCTTAATGGTGCCCTTGAGCACACCCGTGTAGTACATGACTGCCACCTGGCTGTGCAGCGTGGTCTGGCGTGGTTCTGAGCTCTGGTTCTTCACTACAATGCTGAGCTGAGCATCTGCTCCCATCCTGGGTCCTTCTCCGTCCATCTTGACCTCCACACTCACGTCTTCAGCACTCGGAACAGAGTACACATCTGGCTTGCTGCCATAGCGGCTGGCTGTTTCCACTGCAATGCGTTCCTCTTCTGAACCTGAAAGAGAGATAGGATAAAGAGAGCACAGTTCTGTCAAAAGTTCCAGGATTTATTGACGACGTTAAAACTATAGCACTTATTTCTTCCAATTAAAGCATGGTTAAGGTATAGAAATAAGCAGTACAAAAGTACAAGTTAAATCAATGATAACTGCTGAAAGGAGAAAGTTGAAGAAAGTGTAATTAAAGGTAATACCTTCCTGGTGTTTATACAGGTGTGTGATGTCATCACGCTCGTCTGAGCCCACGGCTTTAGTGCTAATGAAGTGGCCCACTGCTTTCTTCTCACTGTAAATCTGGCTGAAGGTCCCGTCCAAATTTCTCTGCCAGTAGATCTTGTCACTGTTGACCTGAATGGAAAATATTTTACAGCTAAACATCTGAAAATGAATCTTAATAATTAGAAGAGATCTCTGTCTCTCTTACTTCTGCAAACACAAAAGGTGTGTCATGCTTGAGGTAGACTTGTCCAGTGCGAATGGCGTTGACAGAGGCTGGACCGCAGCGGAAGGTGCCCTGACTGGTCTCCTGGGGAGTGGAGTCCACTGCCTGCCAGCCCCCATTTCCTGGGGGCAGGTCTGGTCTGGCCATCCAGCAGTCATTCCACACATGGAAGTTCCTACAGTCAGGAATTGTTTCAAGAATAAAATTCTGAGAAATCATTTGTATATGACGTATATACATGCAAGTCAAACAGGCAGTAGTTTTCTTTCTGACAGTGTTTAAGCAATAAGTATAAAAACTACAAGGACAAGCTAATAAGGTTATAGTCTCTTGCCAAATTTTAAATGTACTAATATAGCTTCATAAACTATGACACATCCACAGCTTTTATTATGTTGTTTATATCTTTTAGCTGCATCTTTTCCACTGGTTCATTCTGTGTTCACAGACACTTAATGACACCTGGGTCTTGGAGTTAATGAGAACTGCTCTAAATAGATATTGCATTCCTACTTTTAGCATCAAGCAGCAGAAAGCTAACGTCTTACCAAACAGAGTCTTTGTTGAGGTATTCGAGTGGTTCCAAATTTTCATCAAAATACACATCTGTGGTGAGTGACACGTCTGTATCATGAGCAGACTGGAAGTTGGTCACACTACGAGCAGGAATGCCAAGACAACGCAACACTGTAGAAACAAAATCTATTAAGTACACAAAGCAGTAAGACCATCCTAATGATTGACTAAGATGCCATAGTATTATTATTGTGGCATTCATTATTATTACCACACTGATCAGGCATATATTGTACGATGCTGTAGCCATTAAATTGGCTTAATTTTTATCTAACAATGTTTATCCCTTTAACATCAGTTCCATCACGCTGTCACTTTCAGTAATGGTTTCTTTGATTCAAATTGGGGGGAAAAACATTGTGTGACAATGACAGTGAAATTGGTTGGTCTTGTATTTTTGTAAGGAAATTACCTACTAAATCTCTTTATGATGGCCCTATTCTTTGGTCCATAGAGCATGGTGATGACTTCCAACAATAAAAATGTTTGGCCTACACAGCACAGCAGTATATTTGAAGTTATTATCCAGGCTGAATGAAAGCAACACGTGCAGCACTACAAGTGACAAAAGTAGTAGTGGAATGGGAGGAATGCAAATGTATTTTAGGTGTATATGAGCGGCTATCAGGGGAAACGCTATGTGCTGGGGTCAGCGGGCTATCATGTGAGGAACACTGCCTGCATGTTCAATGAATGAAGAGTACTGTTACAGCAAGCTAAATGAAAAGGGCCTGATACACTGTAGGTCAGTCAGGTTACAAACATTAAACAGACAGTGAACTCTGAACAGCCTTTGTGAAAAACCATGCACATAACTGTTCTTTGGGTCCAGTTACCCTTCACACCTTCTATATGTGTGTGGTTTTAGATGCGCACCTGTTGTGGTGACCCCTGAAAAGACCCAGCATTGTCCATAACACACAGGCGTGCCATAGGATGAGTGGTATTTCTTCAGGATCTCAACACTGCTGCTCCATGAGGCAGGGGACACACCATCTGAGTAGTCCCCTGACCAGTTCCCCACCAAAACACCATGGTCGTCCTGGGCATTTATCTGTAAAAAAAAATGCAGGGTTAAATGTTGTCATTACAGTTGTACTATGTGTCACCAGTCGTATATCTATGTGTTCCTGAAATAGCTAACTGGATACTAATCCTGGCATTCTGTTACATTCCAAGGTGGCTAAATAACACAATGGATATTTAGAGCTGTGTATAGTTGGTGAGTAGTTGCAATTATTTAGATCTCTCCATTTTCTGTCCCTGTGCTTTTTCCAGGCAAAAAAAAAATCCTCACCATGGCAGATAATACTCGAACCACATTGACCGGATCACCACGACCAGAAGGAGGCATCTCACTTTTCTCCAGAATGAACAGGCAGGCTTCAAGTATCCCCTCATGAAACTACAATGACAAATTACACACATTTTATTACGCAAGTCCTCAATCTAACCCCAGGCACAAGGTGAAGATAATAGTTCTTGTTAAGTCTGATGACGAAAAATGGAAATGTCTTTAAAATATTTGACGATATAAAGCTGTGTGAGTCATGTAATTTCCGCTTTTCCATTCACATTACAGTAATGAATGAGGTTAGTATTAGCAGACACTTATTTCAAGCCACATCTTGTCTTCAGAGTCAATAGTACCTGCCCAAAATTCCACGTGCGAGCGCCGATTTGTTTCTCTGTGCCATAGTAAATCCGTCCAGTATCATTAAGTACATATTCCTTTCTCTCATCTTCTTCATCCAGGAACACCGTGTCCTCTGTAAAGATGAGAAACACGATCAGATTTTGACATAAGACAAGCAGATTTGGCTGTTAAAAATCAATTCCAAGTTATCTCAACTTTAGAAAAGCTAGAACAAAGTGTTAAATATGGGAAAGTAGGGTAGTTACAATGGTTGGGATAGTCGATTGTTGATTGTGTATTTTCAGGCTTTGGGAGCGACCCTGAATTTCACCTCTTGAGTGACAAAAGCACTAAGGAATGTCTTTTCTATTCATAAAAAGCAAGGGGTCCCTGAGGCCAGGAAATTGTTAAGAAACACAATGACTCCACAGACCCTGCAGTGGGGCCCGAGGTGGTGCATTCATTTATATGTATCTGTGATGTGCACACTTTCAGCCACACATTCAAGTGCAGTACTGACGTGAGCGAAGCAAAATATTATTCCGCTACCTGTATCTCTGTGATTAAAAGCATATACGGAAGTCATGGTATACCACAAAACAGAAAGAAGACCACCTTAAGAGAAAGTGTCAGAGAGTTCACACAGAAGGGAAGTCTGAAGTTTTCATTTGTTACCACTGCAAAAACAAAGGGAAGTTTTGGTTGGGAAGCTGTGGGAGGTGGGTGCGGTCAAAGAAAGAGAGTAAAAAGTACAATTGTCAATTAGAATAGGAATAAAGGAGCCGATGTGTGATAACTATGTCAATTATAATTGCATCACTCAAGTTAAAAGCCTATCAACCTTATATTTAATTTAATTTCGTTTTTTAGTGTGCATATCCAGCCTAACACATTTTAAGTATTTTGTCAGCTCCAACCTTGTATAAATGCCGAAAGTTACAGAACAAAGAAGAACCACGCCTAGATGTTGAACCAAATGCTAAAAAAAAACTTTTCCTGTCAAATGCCAGCTAATAATTATTATATAAGTCAGGTCTGTTGATGCAAAAATGCCAATTGATGCAGTGCTGTAACAAACAATTAAAAAACAAAGGTTTACAAATGTCATCGGTGATCTTTCATGTTTACACCGAGGATTACAGAAAAAAAAACACACACCAGTGATAAGAATGAAGAGGAGGATAGGGAGTCAAGCTGTGATAAGAGGGCAGTGCACGGGTGGGTCTGCACAGAGCCCATGTGGGAGGAAATACAGCTGGAAACAGTAAAACAGGGTGGAGCTCAGGTCTGCAGGATTAGCTGTTAGTGTTTAATGCAGCTATTGTGAGTTTGGGACTTATGAGAGTTCGGGAAGGATGAAAAAGATTGAGAGGGATTCAAAGAGTTGGGCTATCTGCCAAAAAACTACAATAAAAGACAGACGGGGTTCCTCTGCCAAATCTAAGCCAGAAGTTATTTATGTGCAAATTCACTTCTTTTAAATAACGTTACTGCAGTGGTCAGCAAACAGGAAATAACATGAATAAAAGAACAACCATACATGACGTAAATGATCAAAATGCTGCTGTGTACATGAACAATAAAAACGCATGTAAAATACCATAGTTACTGCTGCACCACAGATGAAGATTCAGCTGCATCTATGTTGGTAAAGTGCTAATTACCTACCAAGTGCCCTGTGGATAATATAAATGTAAAATGTTCTGTTTTCCATGCAGCAGTGGCCATATATTACTCCACTCTGGGTATTATAGACCACTGATGCATTCACATTGTTCGACTTCCTGGTGTGATCACATTGTTTGACTTCCTGATTTAATCACATTGTTCGATTGTGCTTTAAATTTCTTATCTATAGAATGTTAAGTCCCACTGTTCGAGTAAGATAAAACACTGGTGCAAGCTCACCTTCTTCAGACTCTGTGAGATTGTGAGACTCTGTCAAACTCTGTGAGATTGACTTTGTTAGACTCTGTTAGACCCTGGTACAGTCTTTAACTTGACTGTATTGTTGTAACCGATAATAAAGATCTACAGAATGATCCCTGTGCCTCTGCGCCTGTCCTTCATGTAACAGAACAGAAACTGACAGCCCCCAGATACCAGTAAGACTATAGATTGCATTTAAAGGTATATTGTGTAACATTTCTGGTTGTCTCCATGAAACCAATATGTCTCCAAGAAGAAAAGCAGGTGACCCTTCTAGACCAAGTTGCCGTCCAGTTCTATGGAGAAGCAACCTCGTCATAGTAAGAATGCAGGTTTTTCAAGTTTATAGATGCAAGATAGATTGGTTTAATGCCAGACTATGATGATCCAATAACGATTTTAATTGTAACGGTGGCAAACTCCCTCTAAGAAAGTTACAAAGGGCAAATTAAATGCAATAATATAGATACATAAGATTCATAGTAGCTTGTTTCTATAGGTCTTTCTGCAGCAAACAATCTGTGTCATCTAATAGGGCTCAGGACAGGCATCAACATAAAACTTATAAGGTTTCAACCCCAATGACACTAATGATTGATTGATTGATTGATTGATTGATTGAATGAATAGCTGTTGTTTATGTTGTTCATTCAGAAAATAAATCAAGGGCTCTAAGAAGCAGGCGCTGCTTAATATTGGAGAGATGTGCTGGAAAGAGAAATAGAGAAAGGGCAAATCCATACAAAATTGATCATGAGCATCTGTATTTGTACAGAGCAAACATTGATAAAAACATAACAATCTCGCCAAAAAGTTAAGGCCAGACACAAACCCCCCTCTCACTTGGGGAAAAAGATATCATGCCCTACTCAGGAATGTCAATCATTTTGGTCCAAGTCAGGAGCCAGTCCCAGGGAATCACAGCCAAAGCAGTTACATAACCCTGAGAGCTGCACTCGGGTCACGGGGCAGTGTGTGATGGACAGCAACACACTCACTGACGGGGTTAGCATTTCTCATCCATGTGAAATATTATTCAAGAGTCCTCGCACAGATTGCATTTTATGAAGGCTTCTCCTTCTGCTAAATTTGTGAGAAAATCTTGCCAAGACTTCTCAGTGAGTTTGGTAGCATTGCTTTTGTTAAAGAATACAGTTTTGGGATCTCTCTGGTGAGTCTCTTTGTTAGCTTCACTCTGCTACGTCTAATCACAGTGTACTCTGTGCGCTGGAGCTCAGCCCAGATAAATGTGAATCCAAAATGAAGTTTATATACAAGCGTTTTTACACACATATCGTTGCCTATTTGTCTGTAATGATATAGAACCCAGGGCAAATAAGTGACGCATTTAGTTAGTTAGGTTAAAGGTGCACTATGTAACTTTTCCAGAGGAGGGTCCACCACCTACTTGTTTGCCGCTGTTTTGCCTGGAATATTCCACAGTATGGCATGAATCTAGTTATCATGTATAAATTGAATTGCTCAAAATGACATAAAAAACATGCAGATTGCTCCTCTTTCCACAGATCTGAGCTTGGCCTGGTGGTGTCACCTGCTTATCTTCATGAAGATGGAAAAGTTTTGCCACATTGTGAAACTTTTAAGTCAAGCATTTGGGAGACCCTCCACCTTAAAAGTTACATAGTGCCCTTTAAGACATCCTTTCATTTGGGACTAATTGTATTTCATTGGGACATATTTCTACCTTGCTGATCTTACCTTCGCACCATGGGTTAAACAGCATCACAATGTTCTTGGGTGATTCATAGGTGGTGGGCTTGTCCCCTTTGAGTGAGTTGGTGACCACAGAGAGCCCGTACAGGCCCACCACTGCGAAGGCTGGAGAGTTGACCGACAGCTTGATCTTGTTCTCCGTCTGCTCCACGATTTTGGCCTCCCAGCGCTCGTCCTCCAGGTGGTCCACCAGAGGAATGATGACATGTGTGCCTTTGGACACCAGTGGCAGGCCCCCTAAATCAGAGAGGGCAGAGGTCAGTCATAAAGTCAAGTGAAAGCAACCACAGCAGTGACAGTAAAATCATAACACATGCAAAATGCCTTCTGAAACTTTCAAAAAGAAGTAGGCAGTACACATTAGTATTCTTCATGGAGGTAATACAGTATTGTCAACTGTATAGAAAGAAATGTGTCCTTTACATAGTGGGTGTCTTAAAATACCACTGAGACAACCATTCCCCCCCCCCCCATTTTTTCTATTTCTACTCAAACCATAGAGAATATTGCTACTTCTGCTATTAGTATTACATGTACAACCAACAAACACGAAAACAACAACAAAATGACAACTGCTGTTTCACATCCTGTCCTGAAATCTAGTAGATTTTAATAAGAACTGGACCATTTTCTTTGTATTTTTGATAGCTCGGTTTAAGTATTGCTATTCCCCTCTTCATTTATTCCAGCCTTTCAAGGTGACAGAGAAAAGAAAAAGTGATTGTGTATACCCATTGTTGAACATTAGAATGCAGAAATGTGCAAAATAGAAGTCACAGTTACTAAAGCTAGAAGATATTTTTGACTCAATAGAAGAACTCCCTCTCGCACTGCCATTCATCACTAACAACCTGTCCAGCCCACACAAAGTGAATTCAAATGAGAACCGACACACGCCTGTGCGGAGTTTGCTTTTGAGAGGAAAATTGTGACAGTGCAGCCTAGAAGTAGCACTTATCATTTTTCAATATTGAGAAGCTACTTACTAACATGGGAGTAAGTGGTTTGTTTGTGACACAGTAATTCTAGTTTATGATGAACAGTAAGCCACAGAAGCATAACAGTCCAAAATAAACAAGGATATTTCCAGAGAGACTTTAAGCCTTATCGTTTGAAAAAATGAATTCTCTAAGCATTTCACTTGCAATTTTCTCTGTTGCGAGTGAATGTATTACATCCCCACCCTATGTGAGGAATCTGAAGTGTAAAAGGATCTGTTGTACGATGACGCCATAACTTCATAATCCCGTGCGGAGTTGTAGTTGGGGTTCTGTAAATACCAGAGGGAGGTATCTGTGCAGCGCGTCTGGAAACTATTAACACTGAGGACTGTGGCTGGAATCCAAAACTTGTGCTGCAGCTATAGCTGGACCACAGCTCCACAGCAGAAGGCTTTTTCACCACAATTCCCATGCAATTTATGGGAAAGTCTATTACGTAAATGATCCAAATGGTTTACTTTAGCAGTGGATTATTGCATTGGGATCTATCAGCATGGTTAACACAATAATATTCTCTGACCTTTACGTTACTTTTTCACATCACTTATTGTTGTTATTACAAACCTTTTATGTAGGATTACGGTGTATAAAGTGAGCCTGGATTAAAAAGACCTAAGCTGATCATTGATTCATCCATCCATACATCCTATAACTTCTAAATATTTAAACTTACACCATTTCACAAACCAGAAAACTGCATTTAAAACAACCTTGACTCCGTATTTTTCACATTATTTACCCAGAATTATTGTATTGTGCATCTATATACTAAATATGAAATACCTGTTTTGAGTTCTAGGTGGAGTTTGTCAGTGTCAGCGTTGTAAGGCCGGTTCAGCTCCATTTGGATCTGGAAAGTTTGTCCTCTGCGGATGATCAGCTCGTCTCCATGGAACAGGTCTGTGTGATGTTCTATTCTATTCTGATCTGTTTTAGCGCTCAGCAGGTCCACAGAGCACACGGAGAACTTAAACTCTGCAACAAGAAGACAAGGTCAATCAGGGGTAAGATTTAGGGTCTAATGAAGTAATTATAGTTTTATTAAAATTTGTTCCTCTTTCTTCTTTTCAAAATTCAGTTCATCTAATAATTTAGTTTTGAGTATTGCCATACATAGAATTATTATTGATGTATTTGTCATAGAGTACAGTACATGGTATTATGCTTTTAGTAAATCCATCTCTTCTTCCTGGCACTTAATACTAGCTCGACAGGATAAGTAGGTAGTCCAATGAGGTTCATCTGGTTTCCTGTTAATTTATTTTAATTTAATAGATTTGTTTTTCAGACCAAGGTTTAGTTTGTTTGAGGAAGATCGCTAGTGAAAACAAACTAAACCTTGGTCTCAAAGAATTTATTATAATAGGATATCTTGGTGTGTTAGTGTATTTTTCCTATGTATTGCGTGATCTGTATATATATATTTTATTTTATTTTTTTGTTGTGAAGCGCTTTGGTCAGCTAAAGTTGTTTAAAATGTGCTATACAAATAAGCTTGAAAGTAAATAAGAGCTGAATATGTTGTGTGTTTAAAAAAGAGTTAATCCAAATATGCTGAATCTTATTATTCTTTGGAGAGTTGCCAGTACCCATTTGTTTTGTGTCTATTGAACAAGTAATAACAGATAAAAATCATGAATCATATCCAGACACATATAATCAGAGGTTTAAAGGGATAATTCTACATCATGTGAACTCTGTACTTCCCCTGTTCCATGTCTATTCCTGTGGCGTACCTTCCATTTCCTTCATTTCTTCTTTTTCATTTTCAGTTTTGAGTTTTTCTGGTTTGGGAGTGACGGGGGCAGGGGGTTTGACAAACTCCACTTTATCTGTGAGGTCATATGAAGCGCTGGTCTGCCTTTTGACACAACACGGACACATCTTCTTAAACCAGCGCTTGCAGGTTCCTTCCTCTGGCTTCTTCTCCTGTTTTTGGATGGTCAGTTCCACACGGGTAGGAGGTGCGGCTCCAGGAAACCTACCCACTTCTGACATGCTCCTTACTGATAGACGCTCTCCTGGCATCCTGTGCCAACATACAACAAAAGCCCTTTGAGTGAGTTGATGGACAAGTATGCTTTAATGGCTTGTGCTTCTATACCTGCAGCTAAATGGTTTAATAAAATCTTTTGGCATTTAAACCACTATACTTGTTATAGCTTGAAAATGACTATACCAGTGGTTGAGTTTTTCAATGCATAACTGTCTGTATGTCATGTAAGTACGCAGCCTAAGGCCCAAAGTTACACCTAAGGTTCCAGAAAAAAGGCAGAACTTAACCTTTTGCCCACTCAAAATACCCCACATCCTCTTATTTTGCCACATCTAGCTATAACGAAAGCAACAATTTAGTTTTTCTTTTGCGTGCTCCCACAATTACCACATTCCTGACTTGCACTCGACTGGGTCAGCAGACTTTCTCAAAGCATTCTGGGATATTTTTCTTTCACCCTTGTAAGATGTGTTGGACAAAAGCTCAAACTCTGGGGTCAAATCTGAACTATGACAACACAATTTAAATGTAGACTGAAAATTGTCTGTTGGCCATTCTGAAGATAATAATTCTCACTTCATTGTGACATAAATAAAGTACCTACTGTATCAACACACACACACACACACACACACACACACACACACACACACACACGCTTTCCCCTAAAAAGCCACTGTTTGGGTGGTACACACTATTAAACGTTCATTAAAACAACATTAAAGCACCATAAAGAGCGGTATTAAGAAGAACCTGGAGATGCTGAACAAACTCAGCTCGCATCTTATTGTGCAATTATTCTATGTTTCAGCAAGCTTTTGGAAGGTGTCTTATGATATAGCATGAATTGGTATGCACACATAAGGTAACGAGGTGAGACAAGTTCAGATCAGTCCTTTGCCCGTAAAGTGAAATGTGGGAAGTATTCTGCTCAGTGTATCAATCCAAACAGCTGGAGGGGAGTATCTCAAACCATTAATTTATTCACTGAAGTGGAGATGAAATTCCTTATATGCAGATGGTAGTTGTTATGCCACAATGGAGTATCTGTGTCTGTTGCATGACCGTGACCTCACTCAACCTGGATGCTTTCTCTTTCAAATATAAAAAAGTATAAAGTGCAGGTTGACATTATTTGTTTTACAGACAATTAATGCAATGCAACATGAACAGTAATAAAATGAGCAAAAATATGCTTCTTAAAGTAATTCTCATCTAAGACTAGAAATTACACAATGCTAATCAAAATCTTCATTAAGGGCGGGACTGAAGGGACTAGCAAATTGCATACTTGTTTGGCTGTACTTGGCTGTATTCAAAATTCAGAACTATTCAAAAACACTGTATTGTACTTGGATTAAGGATTTATAATGGCGGACACTGGCAGAAATATTTCTTCAAAAATCCCTTTCTTTCTCCTAGTCATTCCTTTTTTATTAGCCTAGTTATCTTCCGCACGCACCTTTGAGAGGCCTCAGATTTGCCAATTAGTGTCATCCACTGAACCCAAGAAAAGTCATTCCCCCACAATACCTCTGTGCCTCCTATTCCTGCTCACACATTCATGCACAAACTTAAATGGAGTCACCAGTCAAGCTTGAAATTGTTGCTTCTTCATCTTTCTTCTTTCTCCCCACCTCTTTATCAGTACCACATGTACAACTTCTGCTTTCTTTTACTTCTGCACTTCCTGAGATAAGTCTGTTTTTCTAAATAATAATTAGAGTGACAGTAATTTTTCTTTTGGAAATACATAGTTATAACTAAGAAGCTGCTATTCAACTAACAAAATCAAAACTTACCAAAAAAGTCCGCTAGTAGAACAGCTGCTCACAACTAATAAACCAAATGACCGGTTCCCAAACAGTGATGCCAGTCCATGTCAAGTTCAGATTCTTTCTATCTACTTTCTATTTTGTAACTAGTTCTGGTTGGATCAGAAATGTAGGCCTATCATTTGGTACTTTGCATAAACAACTTGAGCATCACTACCCTAAAATGACCCCATAGATTAAAAAGTTCTATACATGTTAAATGGATACAAAACATAGAAACATCACTTGCCAACTCTAAAATAAAAAAAATAAAAATCCCAAACTTACTTGTCTTCTATCTTCTGCTCTTCGTCCAAATCAGTGTGTTTCTTTTGTTAACTTAGAAACAGTTTAGTGGCTGTTCTATGGATATTGACTCTTATATGGCAGCCAGAGAATTCAATGCCTTGACAACACACGCCCCTCTTCCTCTCTGTGCCCTACCCTTAAAGTTCCTCATGTTCCCTCCCACTTGCACACAGCAACACCCATGGTCTTGACTCTTGAAGCGCAACAGATCTCAATGCAAGTGAGTTACAGTTAAAGCTGAATCATGGACAAGCAAAGAGTTATTACGCAATCCTCTGGCCCTAACTTTCCAATTCAGGAAGGGTGTGGAGCATGGCAGATAGGAAGAGAAAGGGCACAGTTGTGTTTAGACTCAAGAAGAAGTAACATTTTTATACAGTGGTTTAGATAAACAAAAAATACGTGAGCTATGGAAGTTTAAGTAGTTTTATTAGATTTTTCACCAATTCTGATCCTAAAACTGTTCAGTGACGTTCAATGACTTTGAATCCCTCCCACAAGCCCCAAAGCTAGTGGTGACGTTAATCTTCTGCAATCTCTAAACATACTTACTCATCATTTTGGGTCATCAACCACAGGAAGAAAAGCATGACTTCAACCCACCACATTGAATACTTACTATTTGATAAGATAGGTTGGTGCGAGATGGTTTGACAGTATCGTAAATCAAGGTATAAGGGTGTGTAGAATTCTCTGAGGTGAATTCGAGAGCCAAAGAATTGTAATAACTGACAATAATCATGGAGTGTGACACAAAAGTTAGGTGGTACTCAGGGCAAAAACGTTTGGGAAACACTGAGTTATAATGAAAAGCCTTTCTGGCTCAGTATCCTTATATTCATCTTGCTGTGGTAGGTAAGGATCTCTGCAAAAAAAATTAAAATAAAAAACGCACGCATTTGTTATAATTTGGGGAGTATAATTTCACATGGTTGTTTGGCACATACATTAAATTCTTGGCTGACGGGACTATTTGTATTCTGAAAGTGCTAGCCATTTATTGTTGATCTTGCTGGCCTGACACCATTGTGATAAATGACACAGACCATATTTGCAGCTTGTGGAGAGCGCTGGACAAGAGGAAATGTAAAGGTGACTCGGGTTCAACACAGTATAGAGCATAACAGATGGGATTGTGTCCTAGATCCCCCTCAGTACGTGGGAATCCAAACAGCCCAGTCAACAAGGGAAAAGGAGATATAGAAGAGCAAAAAGGCTCTATGCATCTATACAAGAAGTTACGAAAGATGAGTGGTCAAACATGCATTTGTTCATGATTAAAGTCCATGGCTGAACACAGTAGAAAGAACGTAACCTTCCAGTCTTTCTTTGATTTTAGTTAATCATTACTAGAGAATTGTCTTGTAGAGTGGGATAGGAATGGAATATTTGTGTTTTTCTACAGAACTCAATATTATGATTCAAAGATCCCAGAATAATGACATCAACGTGTGTGATGAAATGCATCTGGGTACATTATGTGTTGATCAATAGCAGAGTGCATTTGCAGCAACTTGCACAGGGGGTTGAGTCAGGATCTGCTGTTGCTCTGGAGATGAACACAAACAGACAAAGCCATGAAGGAGAAAGTAATTTATTTGTTGCGCTCCCTCTCACATCCAAATTCAGCCTGGTTCTTTTATTCTTAAAGTGTTTTGTATAAAAGATAATGTTTTATGTTGTTTAGCTGGTTTCCTGGAAACTAGCAAAGATATTCTACAAATAAATAGCTGAGAAAAAGGGAGATAATGTGCTTTAAACATAGGCCTAATAGTTTTATGCAATTCTGCAAGCCACAAGTATTGACCAAATCTGATAAGAATTTGACTGTCTTTGTGACTAAACTGTGTATAAATTGAATGTTGTAACAGCAACCCTTGATATCATAGTGGCAATTAACAGAAATAATATAGTGCCCTCTAGTGGGGAACAAGTAAGCATACAAACTGAAACATTTGAAATTATTCTCACAGCTAAAATAACTTTTATTTAACACAAAAATACTGGACTCTGTGTGCATTGTAAGTTAGACTTAGACAGAGGGCATCTAACCACGTGACTCAGTGTTTTTTTTTTTTTTTTTTGTTTGTTTTTTTTTTTTATTATGGTAAATGCACATTAGGGCATATCAATAAACTAATGAGAGTATCAGTGAGCATTTTATAATCAATCCTTACCTTACAGTACGAGCTCCTCTGTATTTTAACTTTTTTGGACAGTGACAGACCTGTGCTACGTCATCACTGTGCGCCGCTCTTGGCTCCTCCCATGGCTGCCTCACGCTCACATGTGAGTATACCATGAAGTAAACAGAAAATATATTGTTTGCTTTCTTAAAATGTGATCCTTGTCCATATTTTGCAGGCTTTGTCTTGGCGTTTTAGCCCAGCGTAACATAGCTGCAACTCATTTACTTAATTAAACATCCTTCCAAAAAAATGCTTTAAATTCCAACCACAGAAAAGAAAGCAAATTGAGATCAAGTATAAGTTTATAACATTTTACATGATCCTGCAGCTATTACCTAGGTTTTCTGTGTGTGTTTTGTGTTTAGTTATGCACACGGTCTTATGATAATTATGGTTGAAATGGAAAACGAAAAGAAGACGTGGAAGAAAGGTGAGAAAAAGCGAAAACATGCTGGTGAAAATACGGATGGAGGGCTGAAGAAGAGGAAAGAAGGGAAGGATGGAGAAATCAAAGGGAGAGCAGAAGGAGGGAAGAACCGCCTGGATCCAACCAGTGTGGGCTACTTTCGCAGAGTGGACGACACACTGAAGGAGGCCTTTGAAGATGATGAAATGAAGGGTAAGACTTTATCGTCAACTACAGACAGAAAAACGACACAAAAGATTTAATGGTAATAAATTCTAGCTGCTAGTTCTATTTTAAAATAACATAATTTTAATCAACATGCAAATAATCTCTTCAGAATATTTGTCACTGATTTTACCATAGCTATGAATCAGTACTAGTCTACCCAAGACTTACTATTAGCTTGTTATGATGTTATGAGCTCCTTGTGCTTCTACACCTATAATATAATAAAAAGCTCTACATTTTTGTCCTTTTCAGAGATGTTTGTGGAGAATGTACTTTCTGAAGTCAAAGGAAAAGCTGTTCTTGTGGCCTTGGACCGCACTGCCAGTATCACTCTGCAGCATCTGCTCCCTCTCTCTGGGCTGGATCAGGTGGCTGATGTGCTGAAAGAAATGGCTGGAGAAACAGGATCAGATCTCAAGACTGTTGCTTGCAGTCAATGTGGCAGTCATGTAGTGGAAAGTGCAATTCGACAGATGTCTCGATGGTCAGGTAAATTTATACAACACAGTATTTCAAAGGTCCTTAAAGTGCTACAGAGATTGTTAGTTTTCTTTTGGCAATGAGAAGTAAAAACACATGGGTGGATAGTATATGTCATAAATTTTTTTGTTGTGTCTCTTTTTTTACTGTTCACAACAAGTCCGCTATGAGAATATCTGTCTGTGATTTTTTTCCCAAAATATAAGAGTAACTTGACAATAAAGAAGACAACTTATATAGCCATACCTACATTGTATTTCACAATTGTTTTCTGTTTAATTTTGTCTAGAGACTGCACAAACAGAAGCAGAGGATGATAGCAGTGATCCTCTGGAGACGCAGGTCTTATGTCTCAGTCGTATGGTTCGAGAGCACAGTGCTGAGTTTATTAAACACATTCATGGCACACATGTCGTCCGCACACTTCTCCACGTGATGGCTGGCTGCATTGGACCTCCCCGAACTACAGCTCAACCAGGTATACTTAGAAAATAATAACACCACCAAGAATGTCCCTTTATTTTAATGTTTGAAATAATAGAAATTACTATTCTTGAGTATAACGCTTCCCTTTGAATCAATAGTAATCAAGTATATATCTGTTTTTGCAGTTCTTTGGTTTAAGAACTTGACAAAAAAAATGGGAAAATCTAATGGTTTGCGTTTTGTTGTTTTTAGCTGCCAAAGATCGTCATGTGACACCACAGTTAACAGATTTTGACATACCTACTTCTTTTTGGTATGAACTGAAGGAGCTCACAGAAAGTCTAATGGCCAATGTTAACCGTGAGTTAGCAATTTTTTCTTCTCCTAATATAATGAATATAACGGCTTTTAATTATAATCACCATATTAGATTGATTTGGTTTAAGGTTTTGATACTGCTCTTCTATTAGTACTGGTACTAATGTTCATTTTCTAACATTTTCCAGTGAGTGTGACAGACTCGGTTGCCAGTGCTGTATTTCAGACAATGTTGTCAGTTTGTCACCGAAAACGGCCCAAACTTTGTAAACAGCTCCTAAAACGCATCATGGCATACTTGACAAGTTGCAGCTCTGCACCAGGAGTCAGGTCAGTTATTCCTGCCATGCAAGATGACTTAGAAATGCTTGAGCAATCTGTTAAATGCGTTTTCTTTTCTTTTAGTCCTCTTCTAGTTTTTCTAAAAGACCAAGCTGCCAGTCGCCTTATTGAAAAAGTTATACAGCTATCACATAAAGCATTGCTGCGAGACATCTATAAAAATCACCTCAGAGGACATCTTGTTGACCTCGCCCTCCATCCCATTGCCAACTTTGTCATTCAGAGACTCACAGGAGCTATAGCGAATTATAAAATGGTATGTCAAAGTTCTATTTTTGAAAATATGTAGACAGTACTTTTAATGTTCCAGTATTAACAAATGGGTTATAGATAAAAAAAAAATGTGTTTGTAGTATTAGATAAACCTGCAGCAGACCAACGAAAGCAATTATAGAGTAGCAAAAGCGGGAGCAATTATTTACAAACTATTTTTACAGTTAATTTTTTTTAATTAATTGTAATTCATTAATTACTATACCTTTGTTGATTTACTAACTATAAGATCAAATGTGTTTTTCCCAGTTCCTAAAGCTGTTTGATGAGCTGTTGGAGGGAGTAGAGGCGATCCTGGCTGCGGGTCACATGGGCGTCATTGTTCAAATGGCCGAGAGCTGTGCAGAGAGCGGAGAGAAGCAGGATGAACTGATGCGCTGTCTCCTGAGTGTAAACCACCGAGTGCTTTATTAAGTTGTTCCTTTTCACTACAGCCGGTTATGTCCTTTGTGCTTAAAGCTGCCACTTCCATTCTCAGGCGTTCCACTGTGCAGAGCCAGGCTCCCGACACACCAGCTGCCTCCCACTCTTCCTCTCACTTCTCACTTATGAAGTGTACTACCAGTCAGACACAGCAGAGGGCGGCATTGACACACAGGTACGCTTGGGGAGTCACAATGGATTTTTTTGGTGGTTTTCAACTCCAACTCATTTTTTTTTTACATGTATTAGTTTTTACTACAAGCTTCCTTCAGCATAAATCTTATTGACTTAGCCTTAAATGAACCAAAAGCTGCTAGATATTTCCTTTGGGTCTTAGAATGTTCAGATGTTCATACAGCATGGTTAAGTAACACTGCAATTTTAATGCCTCAGAGATGTTTTTTCATCATCGTCAAAGGGGAGAGATGGTTTGCATTTTTCTTGTATAAGAGAGGGTATTTTACTTCTATGGGTAATTAATTGCTAACACATAACGCATTTAGATCACCATGTTACCTTTTATTGTTTTGAAAATTATAAATTCATTGAAAACAATGTATTAACTTATTGAGAAGTTTCACTTTTGTTTTTGAGTATATTTATGGAGAATTCTTGTGTGGGAACATGGGTGATGCTGGCTTGTGGGCGGAACATTGGACAAATCTTACAGCTAACCATAAGGAGAGTTTGGATAGGCCCCAAGAGAGATTGCTAAATTACTCAAACATGCATGGATGACATATCACTTCAGCCCTGTTTTTGATTAGGGGACAACAACGTTATACCATAGTAGAAAGCTCCAAAAAGTTGATTTTGCATGGTACCCCCTCTGTAAGAAAATCATTAAAATGTCTTCCCCCAATTTCATTATTTTGAGACAATATCAGAAAAAATCTCCCTCTCTTTCCCTTTTTATCACCATTCAACAAATCTAATATTGTATTCAAGATATGCATAAATCTACTGTTTGATCTTTCTCTAACATCAGTAACCCTCAGTGCTCATATCTTCTCTGTCGAGTAGTACAAAGAACTGTCCTAAAATCTGTCCTTTGCTATTTTCTCTCTTAAATATCTATCATAAGCTGTGCCTCTGATGTTTCCTTTAATTTTATTCTAAGGGAAATTTTACATTTTAACTTTTTTGACCTTTTTCTTTCCTTTGTTCTAGGTCCCACTAAAATCCTCTGTGATCTGTTATCATGGATCCCGACTGGTCCAGGCCCTGTCAAAATTCAAGGAACGCTCTCTCCTTCTCAGCAGCCTGCGAACGTTGATCCCAGATGACCTTTTGACCCTGGCCACTGACTCTGTGGGCAGCCACGTCCTTCAGGCGCTTATCACCACTTCCAGCGACAAAGGCCGGGGCAAGATCCTTAAGAGACTTGAGGTAACAAAAACAAAAGTTTCAAAACTCCCATAAAGTTTACTGACATTTTCTAGAGTGTTTTTTTTTTTTTTGTATTCCTTAGTTACTATGTACATGGTGTTAAAGGACAAATGTATAAGTGTCTTTGAAGCTATTTGACTTGTATAAACATGATGATGAAAAGTTAACTTTTGTCAGATGAAAATATTCTTCCTTTTCAGTATACTCAACCTTCACTGTGCACACGTTTGTTAGTGAAAGTTCTTTGAGTACAATTGTCCTTAACACCCTTTATTTCTTTCCTTGGGTTGACAAAAAGTGTGTGCTATATAGTTTTTGTTTACATATCACCTTGCCTTCAGCCGTTCCCTTAAAATGAGCTTTTCTTATATTTTTGTTATTGTACTTTCAGGGTCAGTTTGTGCCAATGGCTTGTTCCAGGTCAGGCAGTCGGACTTTGGAGGCCATATGGAACAGTGCTTCTGTCACACACAGGCAATACATAGCAGAAGAACTAGGTAAGGTATATCTTTATGTACTGATAAAGATGTTCATTTTGTCTAACAATGGTTGTCTGTTAAATTATATATTTTTAAATTCTTTAGCTCCAAGTGAGAGCCAGCTGAGGTCTGATCAGTTTGCTCGACACGTTTGGGCAAAGTTTGCCCTCTCCCATTTCATCCACCGAAGAGCTCATTGGCAAGAAATACAGACTGGAGAATCCAAGAAGCGCAAAATGTTCAGCGATATACTTGAATAAATCTGCATTCTACAAGAATCGCATGTGAATGTTGATATTTTTATATAGTGTAACTTTATAATTTTAGCTTCTGGCATCAGTGGAAACATAAATAACTCAAGTCATGTCTATATTTTAAAACAGACAGTATACATTATAATAAAAATTCCATAAAAATGGAATATTTCTTGTTTTGTTTTATTTAATGTGATTATGATTTCTAACAGTTTTATTAACCAACATTCTGTATTCAGATAATCCATTATGCTTACAGTAACTCCTGTTTATTTGTTGTCTTTGTCTTGAATATATGAGGCTTTTATCACATGAGTTCTTCTTGATCTGCCATTTGTTCTGATCAAACCTTTTCCACTAAATTGGTGTCTAAAAAGGGCTTGTTTCAAAAGAATTGCCTTGCATGCTGGAGATTTGAGTGAAGATAAACGAATTAAAGCTGTGGGGAAACATTTTGTGTTTTTTCCGGGCATACCTTTTGTAGCAGACCTGCTGGAGGCAGATCAGCCTAGTCACCAAGGAGAGCATTGATCATGAATCGATTAGAGGAGGACAGCCTTTATCTCAGCAGCCGCTTCTCAGAGGAGCAGGCATAGGGCTGGTCTGCTGTCAGCGAGGGACAAACAACAAAGAGCCATACCCAGAGGAAATGTGTTTGCACTTTGAAATTGTCCTCATACAAAGACCATTTTATGTCAATATCTCTACAAATCTGTCACGTAACATAATGCCATTTAGATAAACATGGTCCAGTGCTAAGTGCTAAGCCTGGATAAATGAAAACTGTGTCACAGCACACATATTAAGTAGTTTCTCATTTAAACTAAGTTGGTACCCTAATATTGAAGGATTTACCTAGTGGGAACTTTTTTCTCCCTATAAAGTAAGTTTACTATCAGTGATGTTGGATTTTTGAAAACTGTAAGATCACTTTAAGAAATAAGATTCATCTTTACTCAGAGCTGGCTTGTATCTCCACAAACCTGACTCTTACTTGGCCTAGGGGAGGACCTCCTGCTTGTTTCCATGGATATGTTGTTCCTTTGGCAATATCCTCCTCAGTGTGGCATAAAACATACCTATCTCAATGGAGCATGTTCCAAAGTATTGTTTTAACTTTCTATTTCCATGGAATTATGCCTGTGAAGTGCCAGCTTCAGAAAGAAAAATACTGTGCCTTTAAATGTCTCTCTTTCTTGTGATAAATGGTGCCTTTCAAAGTGCATTGTGGGTGGAAATTTGAAGTTGTCTGGGTTAAGTTAGATTTCCAAACATGTAAAATTGGTTTGCTCTTTCACATATTAGATGGATGCAACGATGACTCACTCACCTCAGCAGGATCTCTCAATCTGGCTTCACAACGCGCTTCAGTGACTCTAAAACCCAGCCAGGGATATGCAAAAGCTGCAGGGAGGTCAATTCCAGGTATTTTAGTTTTGACATGTCAACATGATTATTAAATGAACTCATCAGCCATCCAGTAGCCTACTAAGAGGTTTATAGCCTCTCAATGTAAAATGTGCATGTTTATTGTCTGGGTGTGTTTCCTTGGATACCAAGAAACCTAGAAAACCTAGAAAAACATTCATCCTGTGTGTGTTGAGGAATGGGTCAAACATAACTCTCTCTCTCTGTCTCTTTGTCTCTGTGTCTCTCTCTCTACACACATACACATTTTCTTATTCGGGCAAAAGTAACATTGCCCAAGTAGCTTGAAATAGCTTGCCAAAATGTAAAGGTGCACAACTTTTCTGGTGGAAGTTCCAACACATATTTTTTTAAGCGCTTAGTCTAGAATGCTTTTAAACATATCTATTTCCATGGAAAATCTGTTGAAAAACATGCAAACTCGTGGCTTTTTGAGGTATTTTTGAGCAATAAAAAAGATGTGATTAATGCTAGAAGTTATTTGCCAAACTGTGGAACTTCAAGTCAAACCATAACATCTCCACAGAGACAAGCAAATGGCGGACCCCAAATAGTTGCATAGTGAACATTTAAATAAACAATAATTTTCATTATTATAGGCCTATTTTTAGCACATTCAGTTTTATTAACCAATCAGAAACATATCCAGGCAAAGAGGGTTTAAATAAAGATATCATGTGGTCCCTCTGCCTGGTTACCACTCAAAGCATTTACCAAACTGTTACTAATTACATATGCAACATTGTGAGTGTGATTTCCAGGCAGGCTGTTCCCTCGCCCTTTGTTGTATGCTTTGGATTATAATAGCAGTGTGCACTCGAGAGACCAAATAGAGGAACAATGACCTTCAGGCTACAATAAGACTTGCTGCTTGATAACGAATCACACTGGATCCCTGCTGAATTCAAGCACTTACTTCTCTCCCACTCAATATCAGGACACTGCAAGTGATCGGTGCGCCTAGTGACCTCCCCGTGCCCAAGGCTCAACAGATACTCTTGAGAAACCTTTTTAAAATTTTCTTCCAAGATAGCAGACTTTGAGTAATACAACTGGGAAATCTGCATATCTTAAGTTTTGTGCTGAAAATAGACTCTGAACTTGTCAGCAAACTCTGACAGGGCTTAACTGAACTAAAGTTGTTTATTCGTATATTGCTCTGTGCCAAATAACATTGCAGTATTCTCCAGGTAAAACTTGAGTTGAAGAAAGGTAAATGTTTATTGCAATATGTATTTGTGGTGCGACTGAATAAAATATGTTCTCTGACTTTCTTTTCAAAGCATGTATTATTTTCTACATGGTTGCTTTGTGCGTATCTTCTGTCCTCCTTGTAACCCACAGTTAGAGCTAGGCCATACCTAATGCCTCTATTAGCTTTGAAAGTATATTCTTGAGGCTCTTGTTTCTTTATGTACACCACAAAAGAGTCATATATGCATCTTCGTGTTCATCATTGGTTTCACAATCTCCTACAATGTGACCTGATAAACAGAATCTCCTCCAGTAGAAAAAAAAAATCAAAACAGGACATTGGTGGAGATGCCAAAGGACTTTAGGACTCCTCGTCTCCTTGACAACAGTCTCCCAGCAACCACTGCTCCTCAAAGCATCCTCCGTCCTCGTCTCTATCTCTCCCCTCTGTGTCTTGGCCAGTTCCCCCTTTTTTCTCCAGAGCCTTCCCGTGTCCCCACTCCATCTCTGCAGACGCATTATGAGGATCAGGGCTACTTACAATGAGCATTTCTCACAATTCACCTTAAAGCAATGCCGGACAGAGAGCAAGGACATGTCAGCAACTGGGTTTTTTTGTTGTACTAAAAAGAGTGCAACACAAACCATAGAAACCTCCTATATGCATATTTGGAAATAATTCTGACAGAGTAGTAGTATTAGCATGAACAACAACATATTTCTACCATATTGGCAAATGACCAACTGACTACAATGCATTTATAAACTCATCCAACTATCACAGTTTGTTATTGCTCAAATATTTAAACATTTATTCAGGTTTTATTATGAAATAAGTGAGCATGCAGAGTATTGCATTCCACTCATCTACTAACGATTGTAGATATGCCTATGCTTTATACTTTCCTACAGTCTTGATAAAGTTAGAGCGAATATACTGTTAGATTCACTTCATTGACCTTGAATATGAAATACTACACATTTTTCACTGTGCCCTTCAGAAATTATACAAGCCCAACAGCCATATTTTAAACCAGCCCCCTTTTTTGCATAGTCCCTTCTATCCATCAGCTTTGCACACTATTGCGTGTCGCTGGAGGCACTGTTTTAGCTGTAATTGCTGTTTATGTTCAAAGTAAGCTTATAGTGGCTCGTTTCTATTACTTATTTACTTATTATTACATCATGCATTACTACTAGCACTTGCTAAACATGAATAGACACAGACAGGTAGCATCTTCAGCAGTATTGTTCTGAAAGACTGTGGTTTTATATAACAGCAGAAAGCCCCGACACACCATTTCATTATTCTAATTTACATCTGTCAAAGTCTGCTTTAACTTCATGTTGCCCGATACTGATCAATATTGACTGGGAACAGCGTTACAGAGAAAAGATGCTCTAACCACCACATTTGGGCCTTGACAAAATGTTCTTAAGTATATAGTTGTTGCCATAATATTATCTATATCACAACACTGATATATCACTCATATATATAGTAAAAGACAAATTCAAATCTGTCAGCTGGACAAAAAGCTGTAGGAGTGAGGACATTTCGATGCTCATCCAAGCTGCTTCTTCAGTTCATTAGACCTGGCTTACAAATAGAAACTGTAAACAGGTGTTTTAGTTTCAGTGTAGTTAGGTCCTCCCTTCAGACACACTGCCTGGCCAAAAAAATAAAAGGCGCCACACACTCGCCTTTAGCTTTGATTACGGCACGCATTCGCTGTGACATTGTTTTGATAAACTGTTGCAATGTCACAAGATTTATTTCCATCCAGTGTTGCATTAATTTGTAGTTTGTAATCTGTGTAGATAAAAGGCAGTGTCCACCAGTAATCTGACCAGAATTGAAATATAAGCTTAGATGAGCAGTGAAATGTCTTCACTCCAACAACTTTTTGTCCAGTTGACAGATTTGATTTGATTTTTTTTTTTTTTTTTAACTATGGATCATACCTGGATGACTAAGGGATTACACAGACTCATATATATCACTAATATATCAATATGTTATGTATTGATGTATTAATGTTAAATGCAATGTGCACTATGTAACTTGTAAATGGCACAGCACACGTTTCTGTGGAGATGTTATTTTTTTGCCTTTGTTCCAGAAAGGAGAGAATAAATTCAATAAATGCAAAATAGATACATTTAAGGCCATACTGCAGAATATTCAGTTTCCATGGAGAGAAGCGGGTGGCTTGGATAAGTTAGGTCATGCATCTTTAACTGAAGTAAGACACCGTTTTATTGAGTTAGGACAAAGACTGAATTATGTTTTAATATACTGAACCTTGTTACAGTAAAGAAAATGAGACTGGGGAAGCTGATATCGCACAGTTTCTATTCCTGACCTGAGATTTCCTTACAGCCAAATCGTGCCGACGCAGCTTGTTTTTAGTGCATGGCCCTAAATGGAGCCAGAGTCCTGGGAGATGAGCCTTGAGTCATCTGAAGACCTGCCACTTCCGCCTCCGGCCACTATCAGCTGAACTCTCTCCACATTCCTCCAATTCTGTATTTCTGCCATAAAACAAGACACGACCCATTTATGCAGAATGTCAAACAAAAGTAATTTATTCTCTGTGGGTAAATGAGGGTGCTTAGTCGACAGTGACAAAGAAGTGAAAATGTTTAGGAACGCTGTCACGCTTCAAGATATGTTCCCAGTCTTTAGTGTGCATTCACCTGTGTGTCCGGGCCCCCACGGAGACACAAGTGCTAATCCAGTCTCAAAAATAAACATCAAATGAAAGATAACAGGTAGATAAGGTTTTCAGCGTGTCCTTGTTTAGTCCTGGACGCTCAGTAAAAACAACTGAAATGTCTGTATAGCCATGCTGACTGTATGCGTGCTCCTCCACCTCCAGTAAAGGGTTCCTTATGGCCAGCAAAGATATGGCTTGGAGCAGAACTGGTAAAAAAGATGAAATGTTGATGGTAATACGTGAAACCGGAATAAGTTGGTTATGCGTGGTTATAAAATGCACAAAGAAGAGGGAGTCATTGTTTATAAAGGGTTTTGCCTGTAACATGGCATCGCTAGAGAGACACTAGCTAGATTGTGCATTAGCTACTGGCCACTGAGGTGCAGTAAGTCCAGTATTAATTGTAAAAACTACAAGGTAATGTCTTCTACTTGGCATGCTATAAAAACAAATCTACAACAGGTATACGTTATTCATTCTTTAAGTAATCAGTGCGTACTACTTGAGTGTTTCATTTGTGCCCACCCCCCCAGTTCAATTCCCCTGATCCTGTGAAGTAATTACCGAGGTTAACCATGTTGCAGACAATTTTTCTTCTTTCGTTTACTGTTTATTTCCCAAACCGTGGCCTACTTTTCTCGTCAAAGTGGTTAAACTCAGGGGAAAGGAGACCAAAGCTTAGACTGATGTATCGCAAATTTTCTTAATAGTGTTTTACCAAAGTATTTTTTTCCTCTCAGTGTATACATCATAAACTATACAGAAAAGACGGAGGTTGTACTTTGCCATTCAGGTGTGCAATTTGTTGTGTAAAATTTCTGTAGGTCATTTGTAATCAGTAATTTATCAAGCAAAACATTACGACCACCACTGTGAAACCTGAACTGCAGTACATCTGATCAGACTTATCAATCAAACACTTAAAAAAATCTAATATTGTAAATCCCACTCATTAACAAGTATCAACCCAACACGTGGTCATAATGTTATGCTTGATTGGTGTATTTTATATGTGACTTTTACCCAACAGCTCAAGCCTATTTTTCAGTTGAGTTCAAAGAGTTTTGTCCTCCTCACATGCTGTTTATGTTGTTGTAGTAGTATTGTAAAAAGTCTCTGGTCTCTGCTGCGTTGTGTCACAGTGAGCTGAGGTCATGGCAGGAGCGTGACTTCTGTCTGAAGATCTTGCTGCCGCGGTGACGACTCATCTCCCTGTAGCGCCCCCTGTCTCTGTCCCGCTCCCTGCAGTACGACCTCGGGACCAGCCCAGAAAGGAAGCGCTTGGCCCGGCTGGTGAGGCTCTCCCTGCGCCCCGCCCCTGGATCTCCGTCTGTCCAGCCCGGTCCTACGCAGTCTCCCCGAGCGGTCCGGACGGCAGCCTCCAGCAGCTCAATGGTCCCATGCTCCAGAGAGGCAGACAGCTCCAGGTACAGGCAGTCGAACATCATGGCACTAGACTGAGCCTCTGAAGAAACAAAGATAATACTTCAGTTAGAGTTTAAACTATTTATGAGATTATAATATAATTGAGTTCGGTCATTTTTTTTTTTGTTATCAAATGTTTATTATTTTTTGGCATAATAACTAAACTAAATACAAAGATACATCAACATAACATAACAGGTCCAGGACAAAAGGATTAAAAATAAAAGGATTTGTGCACATCTGTACATCCGTAATACAACCGTCAATTTAGACTTAGATAAAGTTTGGTAACAATATGACACTCAATTGCTTATTGTATATATCACAACAAGGTGGTTTTAAGATCAGACACTGTTTGGTAGAGATTAATAGTTTTCTCTTTATGCATACTTGCTGTGGACAATTCTAACTAAGCAATATCAATAAATGACATTACCCATTGGAATAATATAAGGAATGAGCGATTACCATCTGACTGCAACAATTTTTTTCGCAGTGGTTAGGCAAGACAGAAAAAACTTTTCTTGCTCTTTGCACAAGCCAAGCAAAGAGAGTTAGGTCATTTTTATTGTGTTTTACTGGAAAAAAAAAAAAGTAAAAAATACAGCTGTAAGTGGCAATTATCGAACCTCGCCGGCACCTACACTGCACTCTGCACCTACAAGTTACAGGTCAATTCAAGCGTTTCAGTTTTACTAATAAAAGTTGCACCGAATCATATGAGTAAAATAAACACGTACACCAGTATGAAAAAAATGACACTTTATCTGAGATGACTGGATGGTCTGATGTCTATAATTCAGAATGAATCAAACACTTGTGATAGCTGAAAGAGGAGCAGGCCCGTCTCTTGCTGTTGTCTCGTGGTAATGGCTTCTATCTGACTGCCGTGGACACAGACAGGTGACTAAACGTGTTGTTGACAGAGCTCAGTCTCTGATCACACATGCTCTGACGATAAGAAGAGCTGACACATAAAGCCTCATTGTCATGTCAAATTGACTTTTCATTCTTGTTTTTTTTTGCTGTAGAATTGCTCCTGCTGCTCGGCGGTAAACAGTCAAACTCAAATTGAAAATGCCCAATTTGACTTTCAAAAGAGTAGCACAAAACTTTCAGCTGTTTGATATGAAAATGCTGCAGAATGAGGTCAGGATAGGATTTTTTTACACCAATGACCTGAATTCTATGTATTACAGAGAAGATCAATATTAAAAAAATAATACAACTTAAGTGCGTACAGAAATTACACAAAAGTTACAAGCTTAAAAGTAAATCCTTCTAACATGTATAAAAGATTTGTGTGTTACATTCTAATTCAACCACATTGGAAAACAAGCTGCCCTCTGGGTGTTTATTTACTTCAAAATCAATACTATGCAAAAGCAAAAGGTTTATCTAATGGGGGAGCTTTTTGCTTAGGCACATTACCTGACTTAAAATGTATTTGTGTTTGTTATTATAATGTCAGCGTAATTTGGAGATTTGAAATGATCCACAAATTTTAGCAAATACAATAACCATCTGATGAAACTAATAGAAATCAGTTACTTTCTTTACTTTCATTTGACCTTAATTCACTCTGTACTAATTGCATCATCTTGCTGCAACACGCTCTGCCAAGATTTGATGGTGCACAGGCAATTAGTACCAGCAACTGCTTGGCTTTAAGGGTCTTGACAAGAACATGGTGGATATTATGCAAATAGAGATCTTCAGAGTATCTTGTTTCAAGCCAGATGGAAAAGATATTAAAAGTTGGAATGCTATTTTTAGTTTTGCAGGTGGTATCTAATCAGTTTTCAATTAGAAATAGAGATTACACAGATTCAAAAACTCTTAAAAAAAAAACAAAAAAAAAAGAGAAATAATCAAATACAGCTTTTAAGTTGGTACTTACAGATCCGCAAAGAAAGATCACACAAAAATATATAATTTATGCTTACATTTATGCTCTCCACCTGTGTGCCTGTCTGGTGCATGGAGTAGATTTGATCTGAGCCATGATGCAGTCTCTGGGCAGCTGTGCCTCTTAATACAATATTGGGGCAAGTTTGCGTTCAAGGAGAAAAAGAGCAGTCCCAAAGCAGATCAACAGAGCTTAGTCTAATACCTCTGACAGCTGAGTGAATTGACTTCTATAAAAAGTGTTCTGGGGAAAGTGACTCGACAAAGAAGGACATGGGCAGAGAGTAAGAGACACAATATGTATGGGGAAGTTTGATGTGAAGAGGTTACAACATTACAAGGTGGTATCATTGTACATACATGAACACATTAAGCCACAGCATAATCATATATGTACATCAGTAATTATTCTTCTCTGTGTGTGTGGAGTGGCAAAATGGTTGGCAATGTCGACAGGGAATTGTCACATAATCTTTCTACAGATATCTTTATGTATTTCCTGTCCATTAACAAGGCTGTGGTTTTTCATGCCCAGAGTGGCTGATGTAGAGGTTTCGAATGTGGTCAGCTGGACTCTGTTTTTGCAATCATCAAAATAGAATCCAGATGTCCACAGTCCAAACCTTCTCTACATTGAGCATTGAGCCATTTGTCCTGGACAAATGATTACACCACCCTAGAGTGACCTGAGTATCCAAGCAAACATGAATAATGTCCTTTTATCTATACACACGCAGTGCAGACTTGACCCATACATGAGGACAAGAACTCAACAAAAAAGAAATACAGCACAAAATTGCACCACTGTGGATAGAGTCATATGAAGATATAAAATAAATTAGATTGCACAGAGATGAGGAGAAAGATATACATAAAAGGCTGACGAAGCAAACTGGGGTCAGTGTATATTTAATCACAGCCCAGAGCTGTTACAGTTATATTGAGCCAATGATAAATAGGCCCACACTGTCAGCAGCACTGCTATCACTTGGTGTTCTGTGTATATTAGCCCATACAGCGGGGTAAAGGTGAAAGACAGCTGAAGAATAAAAGTGTCTCTGTGCATGCTGGGAAAGTGAGTTTACAGCTGTAGTTCTTTAAGGAGGTTGTTAACGATCGATGCTGGCCAGTCAGCTTCCTGTGTCAGGCTCACATATCAAGAAGAATACCTCCTATCTGTCAGAAGAGAACATAAGAACATCCTTGTCAGATGCCCCGGGAAGACTACATTTCCATACTGCTGACCGCACCAACGCCTCCAAGTTTATCCAGGGAGAGAAAGTGCTGAGTAGCTGAGTATCTTTGGTGGCTTGTTCCCCGCCTCCGTGTGCTCCTCTCACGTCATTAGATACAAACAGGAGAGGAGAGGAGAGGACAGTAGTCTAGGCACCGGTGTGAGCACATTATGCACCTGCTGCTTCGGTTTATAGTGCAAGGAAAAACAAAACAAACTAGAGCTACCCCCAAACCGTGGGCTTTGCTTATCCACAGCAATAAACACACTCTGTCTTTGGAGAAGTAATGCTCGCTGTCTTCACTATGAAAAATGAGACAGCACTCTAACCCAAATTCAAGAAATATTCAGTCCCACATAACCCACTTTTAAATATATTCTTCAGTTGGGAAAGTAGGGCACAGATTCATTCAGTTCTGATTTATATAGTATGGCAAAAAGAGAGACATTGAGACACAGTGCTTAAAACTTGTTCGAAGAAATGCATTCAATAAATGTGCCATAGTATATACTTCACAGTTTAAGAGGAGACTAAGTATGTTTTAAATAGTAAAAAAGTCACTTTGTGCAGAATGGAGGGAAAAGGACAATCCTGTTCTGTCTGTCTGTCTAATGGAAACAGTCATTATAATGTATCAATCTTATATAATAGTGCTTTTGGGGGGAGTAGCTTTACATTTCATTATTCATTCATTCTCCACACACTAGCCCTGTAACCACACTTGCCATGGAGCAGTGACATGGCAGCCAATATGAGCTAATGATCCCTGCACGCACTTGGTGCTATGCATTTGGACAAGTGCCTTGCTCAAGGACACAGTGACAGAGCAGAGAGAACTTAGATGGAACTACCAAAATCCTGGAAAATCTCTATGACCTGACCCACCCATTAAACAGTTGCTACTATTTATTCTACCTCAGACAATCCTTTATTAACCTATGGAGAAAAAATATGAATTATTTAAAATGATCAGTTTTCTATACACAATTTTATAACAACGTATACTCAGTTTTTTAAGTTCTATCTTCTTTTAGATGTGGAAAGCTGGGAGTCAATCTGGACATGACATCCAAAATCATATCTGTAATTGTATCAGAGCCTGATGTTTACAGAGACCAAATGTTTAAAAAAAATATAAAAATGAAAAGCCTTTTGAGGGTCTATTAGTTCCACAAGTCGAGGTTCTGACATGGAAGAAGAAAAATATAGTAGTTTCTGATAAGTAGTACAAACAAAACCAGGTTGAATTTTTTCTGTGTGAAAACTCACTCCTTCAAGGACACGTACACACAGCCACACACACCATTCATTTGGCCTTCCTTTGTCACTCTGCTCTTATCTCCCTTCACTCTGACTCTCCACATCACCACTGACAGAAGAAGATGGAGTGATACGTCAGGCTGTGTTTCTGCCTGTGTGAAGATGTACACTGCCTATACCTACTATTGTACCTCTATGGTGACTACAAACATATATTATGGTTGTCAGAGCAGCCTGTTAAACCTGTAAGTGCAAGATAATCCAAGACACACAATGCACCAGAGCACCTTGAGTGGATGAGATAAGGCATTAGAGCTATGGTTCAGCAGCTCTATCAAAAGATGCGGCTTGACTAGCAATGTGTGCAATGAGTGTAATGGAAGGCCTATAAACAGGTTTGCGTATAGCTGAGAGTCACAGTGGATGTATGCTGCCAAAGTCTGATGGTGCCCTTTTACTCCATTGCTTTTTATTCCCAAACATTTATTCATGTGCAGTCCTGCTAAGCCTTCATAAACTCCCCTCGTAAAGTTCAGTTAGATCACCGACCTGGCGGCAGAGATTTAGTTGTGAATAAATGAATCAAAACTGTGGCAGATTTTCTTTTTTGCTCATACAATTACAATTTGGCCTCTGTGTGAAACCACTGAAGTGGTACAAAGAATGGAGAGCTAAATGCTGACCAGAATGACAAATCAGCATTTTAATCCAACCTGACTGTTACTGAGGCTAGAGGGCCTGGTGCATTCAAATAGTGGTTTGGATAAAGAGAAGAGTTTGAGTGATGTTAAGACTTTCCAGTTGTTTGAGAGAGAAAAGTTTTTTTGAAACTTATATAACACATAATTGAATATACATTAAAGAAACAATTCAAGACACTTATGTGACACAGTGAAATGAGCAGAGGACACTAAACTGTCTTTTATTGTCACAACACTGAAACATACACTGCAAACATAGTGTATAGTAACAAAAGTGGAAAATTACTTCTCTTGATGATGTTGCTAAATAACCCAAGCAAATCCATCCACCAAAGCATCAAACGGGAGTTGGAATGTGATCGATAAGTATGAATAATGAAGAATGTGCCATTTAAAACAAGCACACAAATCCCACATGAAGTGAATCAACTCCACACAAATATAAAACGAGTCATATTGCACCAACAACAAAAAAAAGAATCAAACACTAAGCCAAACAATCTTATTAAACAATTGAATGAAAAAATCTTGTCAATTCAAAGCAAACTTTGAAGTAGTTAATCACAAACACAGACGGTCCCATGATAGGGTTATCGAAGAATCAACTCACATCAGTGCCAACACAACAAGATTTACAAATTACTACAATCCATTTGTTTTTGTTCCCTGTCAAAGTTATTGTTTGAATCCGTTAAAATATTCAAAGTTGCTAAGAAGCCTCTGGGGTGAATATGTTTGTTGGCACATTATATTACCAGTCTCATCTACTGGAGTGAGTAATGATGCAGCACTTTGGCCATAAGGAGTACCCCGACTGAGCATTTATCCCTGGATAATGTAAACACAGAAATTGATTTCACTGATCAAACATACATTGTCCCTGAGGCTGTCTAATGGAGACAGTGTGGGCCAAGGGGAAAATTTATGGCACAGTGGAAACACACAACGAGAGGCTAAGATACATGAGTAATCACGCCACAGCTGCAAGCGTGCTTTTTGCTACATTAGCATTTGATTTATTCAGATAATTACATTGAGGCCTTGGTAATAAACTAATATTCTTGAATGCTTGAGTAATGGAAGATTAAGAGGGTTACATAACCACATGCTAAATATGTTGGAGATGCCCTGGCCCATAATTAGGGGTGGTCAATAGAGCTTTTTTTTTTTTTTTTTTTTTTTTTTTTTTTTTTTTTACATTATCTCAATAACTATATTCGACAACATTTTAACAAAGCATCAGTAATGTGCTAAACATGCCTAGAAAAGTCCAGCACAGGCTGTGAATGGACCATAAAATTAACCACAAAATGGCAGAAATGCTGCTTTATACCTTTGTTTAGGGGATAAACTAGATGTTTCTGTCTCTTTTTAGGTAATTTTAAAATGTTTTAAGTATAGACAATATACTCTTTATTTATTATTATTGTTTAAATCATATTCATTCTCATTTTCCAGCTTTGGAACTACAGAATGTTCACTTGCTTCCTAAAAGTATCTCACGGGTGCAAAAATCAATAAATATCATGTCATACTCTATAGGTGGGTGTTATATTGTGGCTGTTTAGTGCCTCTTGCTGGCAGTATTCTGAATACATTACACCTGGGATAGCGCTGCCTTCCTGTACATACCCTCGGTGCTGATTTCACGGGAGCGCACCAGGTCGCTCTTGTTGCCCACGAGGATGATTGGTGTGTTGGGCTGGGACTCCCGCAGGAGGAGGCGGAGTTGGGCGGTGCGGTGAAAACTCCGTCTGTCAGTGACTGAGAACACTAGGATGCACACGTCGCACTGAAGAGTGGACAGGTCCTGTTAATGAGAGGAGGAATATGCAAATTAGCATGAATAAATCAATACCTTTGTGTGGGGATGTCACCAGAAGAGAACTGAAGACCACCTACTGGAAACACTCTCCTTTCTCCTCATACTATAAATTATAAGACTCATTGGATTATCCAGCTTATCCAGATTAATGATATCACAGTACTTAAATTGGAAACCTAATTTATATAGTAAGGATTTGTTTATACAAATTGGATCTAAACCTGTAACTAAAGAAGGACTAGACCAGGACCGAACAAGTACAAGTGTAAACCAACCCAAGTTATAAAAACAGGCAGCATATGATTGTATTGACTTCTTAAGAAATGTCAGAATGGGCAAGAAGGAAACACGTTTTGAACATTTATTGCTGCATCTAAGATGGTGAGTCTTATGACATAATCATCATTAATAAATAATACACTTTAACACTAATGTTATTTCCCTGTTCAATCATGTCAGCGAATGAAATTGGTTTGACACATCTCCTATTGTTGCTTTAGCCACAGTGACAGCCCATCCATGTGCTTTTGAAGTTTTTGTTGTTGTTGTTGCCCCATGAGAAAACGCAGATGTGCTCCTGGCTTAGAGACCTCACAAACATCACACTTCACTTTGAATGTCTTGACCCTTTTAACAGGGACCACCACTGTCCCACTGGGGCTCCTGTCACACAGGCTCAATTAGCCCGAGTGCCCCAATACAGCACCAGCCTCCAGAACTGCCCCCAACTTAAACAGTCCTCTCTCAACTCGAAACAAGTTCAACCAAATCAATTTGTCTCTGACAAAGACTCAGAGTTCTTTGTTCTTTAAAAGCACCATAAAATGTATTTACCTAACTGGTTTAGCATACGAACTAAGCTGAATACGGAAACATTACTAAAGAAATATGAGAACAACTTATTTTAGTAAGACACAGTTGGGCTTTATAGTGATTGACAAATGTATTAGAGAAGCATGAAACCTTATAACAATGTGAGTATCAATAACATTTGCCTGGCCTTCTCGTGCCCTAATAAAGCTCATGTACGGCCAACAAATTCGTTAATCGTGCATTAGTTAATGGTGTGGAAACCCAAGATACCATTAGTGGCGGGGACAGAGGAGGTGAATGGTGGGGAGTCATTCACTTTTGGCATACTGTGAAGAATCAGCTTAATGTTGCTTCAAGCCTATCTAATTTGAATTTAACATGCTCCATTTGGGTCACCTTCCAGATAAGCTTGTATTTCAGATTTAAAACACAATCTCACTTTGACTGAACATTCCAAATAAACAACAAGAGGCTAAGAAAAAGGAAGCAGAGGTCAAGATGGACAGATTGTCTCTGTGTGTGGTAAAGGTGGACAGATTTATAGAGGATGGGAAGGCCGTTCACAGAGGTAGATTTGACATGTGCTAAGAAAAGTGCATTTGTAAAAGGATACTCAGGTTAGGGACCATTAGAAACATTTATGGATGACAAAGTGTAGTGATGTGGGGTTGTGTGCCTTGATGAACTGTGCGTGCCTACCTATAAAAGGGAGGTCCACCACCACCCCCCTATCGGGCCCTCACCTGACCTCACCCCTGACATCTAACACATGATGAAGCCAGGCCATGGAAGTGAAGCAGGACAGGACGAATTCAGCCAAAACCCATGCAACGTGCAGACGTCTAGCTGGCAGGAAGTGAGTTAGTGTTTGCGGACATTGGTGAGTGGACCAGATTAGTCTTATTGTTCACCCATTTGGCATAGGGCTAATGGGCTGTTGTTTTGATGATGAGTATTGGTGATTATTATGTTTTGATTTGTTGTATTGTGATTTGAATGTCTTTCTTATTCTATAGCACTTTGAATTACCTTTTTATACGAATTGTGCTATACAGATAAACTTGCCTTGCCTTTTTAATGTGCGGCACAGCGCTGGATTTTTTGGATCACACACAACATCAATAACTCAGTAGGTCCCCGCTGTAATTATGACTCCATGTGTAAAGTTGTGCCCGGTTAGAATGTTTTTATCTTTGTATGCTGTTGCGGGAAGCTGAGCCTCCCGTTTTTGTCCCTGGTGGAACGCTGAGGTGGATTGTGGATGAGACTTGATGAAACCTGATGGTGCTTGTTTACTAAGTTACTGAAGACGACTGTCCTACTATTTCAACAAGCTCAACTTAACTGTAATAAATTATAAATCTTTTTCTAATCTTGGTATCTGTTGACTCTATTTGAGGGAACCTGTATGCCTAATCTAGAGCGGGGTACTTAATATTTATTTTTACCTATGGGATGGCATTGTTCCAAATGATAATTTATGTTGCTAATTGCACCGGCGCCCTCATCAGGTCATAAAAGGCCCATTATGTTAGTGGTTGCTTTGATAGAATAGGGGTGTAGGTGAGGACATGCGATTTACTGTTGTTACCTGAAACAGAACAGCCAAAAATAGGCCTATAAGTGACACGTGTATTGCCAACAAATTTCACACATCAATTATTATCTGTTTAAAGCATATAAAAATGCAGAAACTTAACACGTCTTATAGCGATCAATGCAAACAACTTTGTCTAAACAGAGAAACCTGAAACCTTCCTCCTCTGTCCATACAGTTCCAGTTAGACTTTCATACCTATGGGCTCTGGGAATGAGTCCAGTGAGAGTCCGTGCGATCAATCTTGTGAAAAGTTCTGCCTTTAAATCCTGTAATTATGGAGGAGCACGAGCCTGGACGGGGTGTACCTACTTTTACTCCTGAGAGCTTATTTTCGGTATTTCTTTTATTTTATCAAACTAAAACCAAGAAGTTATAAAGAAATCTTAAGTGCCAACCCTATAGCTCCTTTTTTCTGAACCATGGGACTAATGGCAAATGGGAGCATCATTGTATATCATCAACAGTAGATGAGGAGAAATGCATAAGGATCTTAATTTGGGACTAGATTATTTACAGTAGTAAATAGTAGGGCTGTAGACGACTAAACAAATTCTTGGTCGATTAAACACGTGCCCTAACAAAACTATGTATCTGACCCAAACTGCACTCACAGGACTACAACTGCACCGAAGTTCATGCAAAAATAACTATTTATGTAGAAAAACGCACTAGGAAGCTATGCATTTATAGAAAGACACATTAAAGTTATGACTCGTGAGTTTAAACTGCCTTTTTACATATAAATACCCCAGAATACCAAATCTTCAGTTAACTCACTCCTTCTTTTTTTGCTGCTGCCCCATATAATCCTTATTGGTTTAGTCACTAGTCAACAAATTTTGGTCTAATATTAACTGACTAAATGCCTGAAGGCCTACTGCTCTAGTACATATTATATAAAATTAGTTGTGATCAATCACTCACGACGGAAGCCAGGTGAGGTGTCTTGACCAAGGACACAACGACAGTATCCCCTGGTTGGCATTTAATTTAGTTTTTAATTTAGTGGCTGAAAATAGAAAATTAGGTGGGTAATAGGATTTTGTCACTATTTTCAACTTCACATTGATTTATATTAGATCACTTCAAATGACGAATCGATTTTGTGATTCCACTAGAATCACTCTGGAGTAAATTGAATCAATCTACAACCATGCTGTATACCTAACTCAATCTACTCACAAACTCCACTTACTCTGCACGATATGTGTGTGTCCTGCCCGCACAAACGCCCTTGCCCCACATCCCCAACCGGAAAGGTGAATCCCTGCTCTCTGGAGGGTTTCAGAAAAAATACCCATCATCCCAAGCAACCAAGCTGTAGCACCGGATCACACTCTGTAGCAGGAAATTCACGGGGAGAGCCTTGGCAGTCCATCTATCTCAGGGAGCACATGAGAGCAGACAGAGAAAAGAAGAGGAGGGGAAAGGGGGAGAGAGGACGGGGGGACTGGCACGCATGACAACTCGGCCACCTGTCATTGTCTGATTGAGGGACGCAGCAGACGAGTGGATCAACAACAACAACAACACAGAAGTAGAAGAGGATGGCGTGCGAAGGAACCAACAAAAGAGTAGTAAAGAGGAGTGGGCACATCGATTAGCGGGAGAAGTGTGACCATGAAGTGAATACGCCTCCCTGTGGAACTAAGGCAGGGAAGATGGGGAAGAAGCCAATTTTCTCTCTCTCTTCCTCTGTTTGTCCCTCACTCTCTCTCTCCCTTTCTCCCCCTCTATCTCTCTCTCCACGGTTGGCGGGGAGCAGGCCATCTGTCAATACCTACTCCTCCCATGCACACACATACATTCATAAGTAGCACAGAGCAAGTTACACACAAATACAAAGACTATGCATGAACGACCATCATGAATCACTGGAGAAATCATGAGTTCATCTTCCCTCTTCGGGGTTGGCGCTATAGAGATGGCGTCTCTAGTTTATATTGTAGAAATGCTAGCAGCAACTGTAAGGGTATTTTAGGTTATATTGATCATAATAATGATTAACATAACATATTAATTGAATGTGCAATAGAAGTGAATGATGCTCATGTAAAACTAGGGAATATATATTTTAAAACTGTATATGTGTAATGTATTCCAACATATATTACCTTAGAATAATGATTGATTCACACTTTAAGGATTTTAAGGATCATGCTCTTGACCCTTTGCTTGATTTTATACAGTGGTGGAATGTAACAAAGTAAAAGTAGAAAGGTAGTGAACTTCAGTAAAATGTTGGGTACCTGTACTTTACTTATGTAAATTTTATAGTGGATATGTTTTAATTTTACTTCAGTACATCTGAGATAAGGTATGTGTACTTTCTACTTCAAGTTTGAACTGGACTGAAAAGCATTTTTCATTACAGTTTTGAGTAACAAAAAAATAATAATTATAATAAAAACAGATATTTAAAAAAACTATCAGTTCTGTAGTTTCTGTTGAACTAAATCCAGCACAAATCTTTATTAAAAAGTACATTTGAAGCCTTATTAGATCTGAAAATCTGTGAAAAATAATTTTATTTTTTACTCTTTAAGTACATTTTTAATCAGCTACTTTAAAACAGTTAGTAGATATTTTTATGTGATACATTTACTTTTACTTGAGTATTTTTTTGCTTTAGTATCTGTACATTGAGTACTTCTTCCACTACTGATTTTATACCATGTAACTTCTGTTAGATGATTTTTTTTCCTGTATTATTACAAATAGGGACAAACACATTTAGCTCCAAGGAGCCAGCAAAGGAGCAATGAGTTTTGAAAAGTGAGGGAGAGATTTGATGGTCAATAATTAGGAAACTTAAATAGATGTGCGAGCGCTAGAGCCGCACCCTTGGCACAAGTCTCCACTCTGCAGAAGGACATAAAACCTTACTGAAATCTGGCATTAAAACAAAAACATATCTAAAATGAGCCCAGACTGTTGCAGATTTTATTTATCGAGCTTGTAGCAACTTCCTGAACAAGGCAAATAAATATTTCACGGATCATCTGCTGAAATTCATGGTAAAAATTAAAAGAACAGTAGCTTAAACTGTCTCAAAAGAAATAAATACTTATTTCTGGGTCATGACAACCAAATTTAACTAGCTGGCGTAAACTGGATCTTCATTACCAAAGTGTCCACCTTGTAGTTCTTTCACTACAAGTCGCCTACACCCCTTCAAACTGCACTGTAAGATCCTCAGTTTTAACCCAGACGCTAACACTGATTGGTATTCAAAACTTTGCTTACAGGGTTGGCTCCGTGCACAAATTATGAATAAATAATAAACATTTTTGTCAAAACAGTGTCTCGCTTTGGGCTACTCCTTCCACTACCTCTTGCCAACAGATGTCTAACTGGGTTTGCATCCTGTTTGTACTTAAGAACCTTTGCAAACAATTCTGAAATTACTCGACAACTTATCAAAGGTTAGCAAAGATGAAAAATGTGTGAATAAAATATCTCGGTGTTTTCATGGTTGAACATGCATTTCATTGTGCTACACTTCCTGTGTGATTTATAGCTTTGGCTCACTACTTTTACAATGGCTCTAAACACAGACTAATGAGGCGATCATTCAGGCATTGAAGCCCCATGATAGAGTTGGATTTAAAACTGTAACGGTTAAAAAAAAACAGGCCATCTGAGACACAACATCCTGTTTCTGGTGCCACTGGAGATAAGAAATAACAGCATTTAGCTAATACAAAACATGGCTTCGAGCGATTTCATTGGTGCCATTAAAGTGACATGCTGCACAATGCACATACTCAATGGAAAGATTTACTATGGGATATACAGGGCTTAAGCAGAGTATTGTTGGGCTGTTTTGATTTGGGGTGATTTGTAAAATTGTATTTGCGATTACTTTAAAAAAACAAATACAAACATGTAATTCCCCCACATGCAACAAGAAATGGAAGAAATACTCAGTGATAACAGTCAACAAAACTGGGATATAATGAACATTTATATCGTGTATTCAATATATCAGCTCTAAGTGTGCTCAGTCACTACTACTATTACTGCAGTCAGACTACTTCAAACTTTTAAAATTATTGCAACTTGATACATATTTAAATTTTTTCTTGAACAATAAAAGTTAGTCATGAAAAACATGCTTTTAATCCATGTTGAGAGCTTGGTGCTGTGTCCATGACCATTAGCAGTGAGGACACATGATTCACTCTCCACACTGCATTTGCATAAGATACACTGTCTGTCTGTAAACACTCAAATTATTATTCGCTTTCAGTTTCAAAAACTACAGCTCTACTGTCACTGAGTCTATTTACATATGAGATTATGTATCTCTCATTAACCCGCTCCCTAGAGACCGGAGTACACACCTAAACTCTCTCTTCACTCACTTTGTGCGCACGATACAAGAGCAAAGCAGCGTGTGCCTTTGGAACAACACAACACGCACAACCACATGCAAAAGACACACACAATATACATTCATGTTTGCGCTGCCTTTTAGCCATATCAACAGCAAACAGAATCTGACCCAAGGCGACAGATGTGTTCAAAGTGCATGTCAAAGAGAAATGAGGGAGCAGGCGATCGATTCAGATGGAGAAGTGATGAATGGATGGTGTGAGGAAGAGCAGCACAAGACTCACAACAGTCTCCTGCCTTCTACATCTGATAACAGCATGACCAAGCCCACTGCAGTGGGATGGAAACGCTGAGCTTGTGACTTTGTACTTTTTTGTTGGAGACAGAGGAGTTTTTAAAAAAGATATGAGCTGCAAGAAGTGGAAAAGTAACAAAATGTGGGGATAAAACAGTTATTATTAAGGAAGCTAAGGAGACATATTATGCAACATACCATTGTAATTCCATTGATTCATGCATTGTTTACATGTTTCCATTGATCCATGCATGCACTTAAGCTGTATTGTCCAGCTTAAGTGCTGGACAATACAGTTTAAGTGCTCATAAAATCTGTATTTTCACCTACTCCCCATCTTCACCCACTGTTCTGCACTCCCTTGACATTATGTAAAAAATTGAAACATTTGGTAATGGATGTAGGGTTCAAAATGTCACATTACCATTTTTAACAAAAAAAAAAAATCATTTGATTAATATAGAGAAATGCCACTATGAGGGGGTGGGGCTCTGCATCTTTGAACAGGAAGTCAGTGGAGCCGTTACTTTAAGATGTTTTGATCAATTCTATGGTACAAAATATAAAATAATGAGTGTTTTTATTGTTTAATACTAACTACACCAAGAAAAGCATATGTCTTCTTTAAAATGAAGGTAAAGCAGTACAGATTGAATGAAATCCTATACATTTAGTTTTACACCAGACCTAATGCCCTTTGACCCAACCTTTAAACAGTATATAATTCATTCTGATTAAACCCACGTAGCAAATAACTACACTCATGTGAACAGGCAGTTTACAGTTGGCGGTGTACACTCCAGCGTGACCCATATCTGTGCCTCATAAGTGGACATCTGCACCCACATCTGGAGCAACTTCAGGGACGTTGCACCACATTTAACCTTTGACCTCCAATAACAGGATGAAAAAACATTAAGCTCCAGAACAAGATATGTTTTATCGTGACCTACTTTCCTGTCTACAAGCAACTTTATGAATTTGATTATGATGTGATGACAAAGTATACATAATTACCACACAGCCATTGAAAAAAGAAGGCCAGGTTTTCATCTTGTTGACTGTGTCACTAACATCAATTTTATTTGATGTGACAGATGTATCAAGGTTGGTTAATCCATAATATGAAACTGGATTAGTTCTGCTACTGTCTAATCTGGTGAGGTCCTGTGAGACACAATTGGTTGTCTTGGCTGGATCACTTGTCCTAGTTTTGAAGTGAGACAAACTAAAATAAGGCTTGAGCATCACATTTGTCCTAAAGAGAAAGAAGAAGTAAAAAAAATAATAATGAGAATTGGATTTCAATTAAACTCTGTGTTTGGTTCACCTAAAATGAAGGAATAAAGATGCTGAGACACATAAACAGGAGGCTAAGAAATACGATTGGTGGAAATTGCTCAATGGAATGTGGTCAAGCTGCAATTATCCTTCTGCAAATTGCATCCTGAATCCTTTATCTAATTTTCTCTTAGATAAAAAATATTCCTGAGGGGCGGCTGGGAATTCACCCTGATAACAGTCACACACATATTGCTTGACCTACATTCACAGGCTTCAGGCTACACCTTTCACTTGTCTTTAATAAATATTTCAATTTCACTGCATCAAATAATAATGAAAAGTTCCAGTCAGGCTCGGGCTCCTGACAGAATCACTTTAAGTTACAAAAGCAAATATAAAGACAAGAAATTCAAAACTGAGAAGGGACTTGCTCACCCCTCTGGTATAGTATGACCTCAGTCTCCACAGTGTAATGTTCATCAGGATACAGCACACTGGTCTGAAAACTGCGTTGCTGATACGGTCAAGGCCAAATGTTCTAGTGTTTCTATTCTGGGAACAGGGATGATTTATTTAAACTACCATGACGTCAACAACACTTACAACATACACTGTCTGGCTGAGTAGACTCCAGCCTCGAAGCCTGGAGTCGCATGCGCTCTGGTGTGTGCACAATGGTGTGTGCTAACATTACAGTACGCTGGGGCTACTACAGTGATCCAATGCTGGACATGCAACTAGGGATGGGACAGTAAAAAATAGTAGGACAGCATAAACAATTAATCGCAACTAATCAATTGTTGAAACAGTTGTTTCTGGTCTTTACATAGGGTCCAAAACATGTCATGAGCCCAGAGAGAGGTTTTATAGTTCAAACTGACCAGGAATTACATGCAAATGACACATGTCCAACACGTGCACATGGTAACATCCCGCTCTCTACATAAACATCATTGGTTGAGTGGTTAGATCCACTGACTTGAAGGTTGGCGGAGCAATTCCAACCCTCACAGATGAATGCTGTCGTTGTGTCCTGGGCAAGACACTTAAACCACCTCGCCCCCAGTGTCTGCGTACACTGGGTGTGTGAATGTGTGTGTGAATGGGTGACTGGTTCCTTGTTGTATAGCGCTTTGAGTGCCTTGAAAGGTAGAAAAGTGCTATAAAAATGTGACCATTTACCATTTACCATTTAACATGTAAATTTTTGTTTTTGATGAAAACACTTTTGTCTATTTTAGTGTGTATTTTTCCTTAGAGTGATTTGTAAAAGAGGGAGCCACTGTATTTGAGTGAATGGTCATGTACGTTAACACCAAAATGTCCTAAAGCAGCTTCGCTTCAATTGTATCTGGGTACAACTTTGGAAAAATTTTATTTCCACGGGCCTTTCACGATTGATTAATTGAAAGAATGATAACTGGATTAAACAATGAGCAAATAGTTGCAGCCCTAAAAAAAAGTATTGCTTATCACATAAGAGTAGAGATTTATTCATCATTTGTGGCACATTTTATATAATCGTGATGATCTTCAACAAAGATAATCATCATTATTCCACCAGGTTTTGCAGATGAAAAAAAGCTACGTATGCATGGGATCTATTGTAAATTGTTGTTGTTTTTACTTACAAATTATTTCTATAATAGTTTGAACTGTCAGCAATTTTAATAATTATACTGATATTATTGTTAAGCACAGTTATAACTGTGACACAAAAAAACCCAGTACACACAACTCTGCATGGAGAACCATGCATTTTGCCTTATTGTTGTGTGCAATGGAGGACCGCTTGTGTAAATGACTGTAACATTTAAGAAATAAACAACCAATTTTGTCATTAGCAGAGACTACCAGAGACTAGACGAGCGACAGACCGGACTTCAGAATATTATGGTAATTACTCTGGGGTCACAATGGCTTTGAAGGAACTGGGCACGCCAAACCCAAAGGGATACAACCTACTGATATGTGACTACTGCTATGTGCCTACTGATATGTACCTACTGCTATGTGCCTACTGATATGTGCCTACTGCTATGTGCCTACTGATATGTACTAATACTACTGCAGTGCCTACTGATATGTGCCTTTCATTGTGCCTACTGATTTGCCTAAGGCAGTGCCTACTGATATGTGCCTCGATATTAACCAGACTTTCATTGAACTGGTTCCTCAGCATCTCGAGACTTGGAACTGGTAAATCAGCATCTGAGACTGGATTATTGTCTAAAAACAGAATGAGACTCAACTTATAGTATAGCTGCATTTGAACCAGGCATGGACTAATAGTAAGGTAGTAAAAATCAAATGGATTATTTTCTTACTATTTACTTTTTCACTAAATACAGTTAATAATGGTAAAATTGTATCTAGGTTCATAATGTGCTGTATTTTCTATGATAGTGTAAACACGTGGCCACCTCTTTAGCTCTGTTGCTCCTCTGTTTTCATTTGAACTCTTTAGTCTCACTAGATGAAATTGATAATTGTGCCATTATATTTGTCCGTTTTGATCAAAGTAACAGTTTTTGTTTTGGGTGCAGAGACTGGCAGTGAAAGTAGAAATAACAGGCTGAAATATTTGGCAAACCAGGTGCGATTAACAAACTATGACCAGCCATAATTGAGTTTAACAGTGTGTGCGCGAATGCTAACACCTCATCATGTGTTGCAGCAGCTTCCATTACAAAGACTTGATGAGGCTGTAGATGGATTGCACGCATAGTGAACACAGTGAGGATGCCAGCAGTATTGGATGTCTATTTGTGAGTGACTGATTACGTCGTCCTGTGTGACAGTGTGGATGTCGATGTCGATGCAAGTTGCTATGGTAACGTGAGGAGTAGGTTAGGGTGCCCCGTAGAGAATACTTACAGCTAGCTCTATGACTAGAAGCCCTTTTTTCCCCAGGGACCAACGGGACTGCCAACTAATGTGCTCTCGGCTCAAGACCAAGATTAATTCTGCTGACCGCACAGCTGCATAACTTAAAGGCTGCTGACAGGTGACAGGATGACAGACTGTCTCTTCAACCTGTAAGTGGGTGGGGTATATTAGGTAAAAAGGGACCGTTTCATCCATCAAGGTTAAAAGCAGGTTTGAAGAGTAGCTGAAGTTTAACAATGTGTAAAGATGGTGGAGAAAGCATGTCAATGTAACATTTTGAGTTAAAATGATTCAATATTCTTCATTGTTACTGACATATGACCAAAAATAGACACACTTCTAATTCACTTTCATTCACATTGTTGAATATATCACGAATGCCCTTGAATACAACCGGCTTTATGAAATCTGATTTTCTGAATGAGTAAAGTTAATGTGACATAAAAAGCCAGATAAAAAAGCATTTTACATTTAGGTTTAGTATTTTGGTGTGTAAATTTGAGTTATTTTTCAATTTTGACATGACAAGACAACTAGGTCAAAAACTCAAAACAAAAAGTCCAGTTTGATGGACAGCTGCTGTGGATCGGGTGCAGGAGAAGACTGTGAAAAGTGTATATATTATTACAGCTGTTTTGAGAACAACATGTTATTATCTCATCTGCCTTTGTCACTGTCAAATGCCCTATCGGTGCATAACCAGCAGCAGGTATCCTGTTTAAAAAGTTTGCAACCTACTATTATCACAAAGTTTTTGCTTTCATAGTTGTGATAAATCTGACAGCTCCCACTAAAAAACTTTATTTGCATTTACTCCACCTCCACTTAACGTATGTTGGCAAAAATGTATATATTCATTCGTTTAAAGGAGCAAAACTGTGCTGCGTCTTCTTTAGCGTCTCTGAGAGAAATTGCGTCAGGTTTTTGCTCCACTATCAGCACGTAAGTAAGCGTTTGATAAATGAGGCTCTTGGAGGGCTCCTGCAGTGGTCAGTGATGATGCATGTGGCGAGATCTTAAAATAAATGTGTTCGTAATGTTATTCTTGTCACATTAACGTCCATTGTCTCAAGGCATTAGCACTAAGAGAAAAATCTCAAATCAGGGAAGCGCAATGAATCAAATTTTAATCAATGTTCGAGGCTGAGTCATTTCGAATCATCACTGATCCTCTTTCAGGGAAACATGTTCGGACTTTTTTGCGTTGAATGTATTTTTTGTTCAAGAACTGAATATTCATATACTGAATATAACATATTCTCAGCTGAGTTGGGTCTCTGGTCCATACCTAACATTCCCTTCCCAGCATATGCACTAATGGAGCGTATCCAGTCCTCTTGCTGGCCCACGTGTGTTGCTTGTACACGCATTAACTTGATATTAGCATGCACAGAATAACAAATGTAATTAACCCGGAGTGAGATTCATTTGCAGCAAAAAGGGGTCAGGGAAAGGAGGCTCGTGAAAGAGACAGCACAAACGAACAGACATGATTGTGAAAGGAGAGCTGTGGGACAGACAGGCAGTGAATTGGTAAAGTGTGTACACTAAAAGTCAATAGCCAGGCTTTCGGATGCGTTTCCCTTAAGCTAAATAGAACAGTGTGAATAATTTAACCTAGTGGGGGAAGGCCTGAAGACGAGTGGACATCTGGGACAGCGAGTGAAAGGAATTGGATGCCGTTCATACTAACTGAAATTGCTGCACACAGAATTTGACATGTTTTTGATTTTTTACCCCACAGTGTCACAGTAAGGGGTTGGGTATGAGATCTTCCAGTTCACTACTTGCTACAGAATGTAACAGAAATGACAGCCATTGGTGTATTAACTCATCATCGTTCAGCTCAAAGGAATGATGATGCATAACACCCGCAATTTTTGGCCTCGCTGGGATTTCGCTTTTCATTAATGATTTGAAACATGAAAGGACTAACACAAGAGGGTTGGCTGCTACATTCAATAAAAGAACACAAGGATTCATCGTAGTAAGGACAGCTGCTGCTTTCTTAGTTACTACTGTGAAGGCCTATGCGATCTTTCCTCTACAGCTAATTATATGTAAACTTTTTGAGTTTTTATCAGCTTTTCTAAAAGAGTTTGTAGGTTCTCTCCTCATTTCAAAGTGAACTCTGTCTTTTATCCCTGTACTTTCTCTGGCTTCCTGCGACCATCCAAAGAGTCAAAATGATGAAAGCGACTATTGTCCAGGGAGTGTTCTGCTAAGGCCCAAAGAAATACATTTTCATGGCTCTCACAGATAACAACCCTTTAAGAATTTGCAGACGTGTATAGCACAAAAGTGTAATATTTGCTTAACATCCTCGAAAGTAGTGAAAAGAACACAAAAGCTTTACACCCCGTCTGCCAAGGCCACAGAAGACATCTTAAAACAAATGACTGGCACTTGTGTTTGTTTAAAGGTGCACGATGTAACTTTACTGATGGAGATGTTGTTTGGTCGTCTAACATGTACCACAGTAAGGCATTAACAACTTATTTATCTCCATGGGGACAAGCAGATTTCACGAGCAGGCCAGGTGACAGCATCTTGACTGGCTCCAATTCACTTTGTATTGAAAAAATGTCAGCCTCTCCATAACTGCTGCTGTCAGACTCGTCACTTTGGTCTTAAAATGTTCATATTAATCCACACTATATGATACTGGTGTTTTTATTTAACTATTTTACCCGTAAATCAAGATATGAACATTAACAACAACCCAATGAGGCGCCTTCTTTCCCCGAGATTGCTCCCGTCAGGTTTGACTGACAGCGTTGCTAAGTGCGAAACCAGCAAATGGGAAACATTACCTTCAACAGCCTCACTCTGGATTGGCTCTCTGGTTGCTATGATACTTGCAGTCGGAATTCCAAATATGCAATAACATCTCCATGGAGGCAAGTTACATAGTATACCTTTAAGTACAAAAATTAGGGGAGTTTCTCACCTGTTTCCAGTTGTCGTATACAATGAGTTTGCTGTCCTCATCGTCCACTGTAACTGAGCACTCGTAACCTTCACCTGCAAACATCCATGACACATATCAAAATAATGTTAGCATTATGACACCATGACGGTCACAGCAGCGATGTGACTTCATACGAGGTGCTATAATTTACTACAGACCTGTGACAAAAAGCCCAGCAGCCCTTGCTAAACTGCCTCTGGAGACTTTACGAGTTGAAATTGAGGTGATGAGTTCTGCCGCCTCACTAGATTTTTAGCAATATTTTTTCTGATGAAAGGAAATTAGCCAATCAAGATGAAATTTATGCAATATTTGAACTGAAAATTTGTTAAAAAGCAGGTAAGACAGGAAACTCATTTAGGAGGACTTGTGATAAAAAGACCACATCTGTGCTGGATTCATTTCACTTTTCACATGAAAGCTTATTTTTACTGGTAGCAGGTGTTGGTGGTATCGACCATGTGGCTGATGTGGCTCTAAAACAGATGCTCTGAGCTGCCTAGAATTGGTATAGAGGTGATAATAGAAAAAGGTGTCACAGAGCATTCCCTTCCATAGGCTCACACTGTGTATCCCAGAATAGAGCAGCACATTGTTAAATAAAGCATGGAGCCTCGACTGAATGAAAGCAAAGAAAACATTATGTCACCATGTATAGGCAGAAGTAATGTATATTTTATGAATGTATGTGTATTCAAGGTAGAGCGTAACATGCAGATGGCTTCAAATACGCCCTTTTCAACTGCCCTGCTCCTTTCAAGATTTCATATGAATTATGAGTTGGGTTTTATTATGGGTTGATCTATATAGCAATCAGGAATGTCACAATACCATATGTTAGTGTTGGGGTTATTTTGAGAAGCGTCGCAATTTTATGTTTATTCACAATTATTGACACTGCAACCAAATCCTTTATTTACTTACGTCAAATGTGTCTAAAAAGATAATCCTTCCTCTAGAATGTGATGCAAGAAGCTTTATGAACTCAAACTTTATAAATGAAAAACATTTTAAGTTTATTTTTGGGGATTGTAGACTAGTTTTTAGTTTGTAGAGGAGTTGAAAATTGTCAAGATTACTATAAAATTCACTAATAGCAATGAATGGCTCCACTCCCATAAATGTGTGAAATGTGAATGTATTTGTGCAGTACTAAATCAAAATCAGAATAATGAAACATGATAAAAATCGTTCCCAGATGCATGTTGTCAGCGTAAGTGCATCCCGGTGCGAGTCATTACCGCATGCCTGTGACTCTGAGTCTATGGAGAGTGACCGGTCCGACTGTCCAGCCAGAGATAAGGCCAGCGATGATTTGCCCACTCCATTCTGTCCCAGCAGCACTAACCGCAGTGCCCCACCGTGGCTGTGGTATGTGGGCTGGGCAGCTGCCGTTTGGCCAAACGACTCCTCCCGAGGCACCGCTGTTTCAGTAATAGGCAACGTGGCAGGCTCTTCCAGACCTGGGATCCAGTCACAGTCCTCAGACACTGCTTCCTCTCTCCTCAGCTGGTGTTTGACCGGTAAGGGTGTGCTACCTCTGCGCAGGGGCGGGGCCGTGGTTAAAAACATACTGTACTGAAATACAAGAAAATAAATGTGTTTTAGTGTGATAAATGTGGGAAGATAATAAAGAATTACTCAGACATGTGTGAATGAAACAAAACAACTTCTGGTATGTTTTGATGAGGTAACATGGCTTAAAGTTCACAAGCATCAATTTTGTGTAATACAGGATCTTTAATAATGGCTCAGAAATTACTAACCAGAATTGGGACAAATTTAACACCATGGAAATCAGGATTTAATCAGTCAAAAGACAACACTTGCTCAGAACAAGACCAGCCTCAGTGGGACCTCAGACTAAACCTAAGCTCAACCCGCACTAAAGCTGATTTAAATCATTCAACTATATCAGTTATAAGATTTCATTTGTTTTGTTTGCATTTCCTCAAGTCACAAAAACAGGTCATTTACAATAGCCTATATAGTAACGCATCTAATAAAAGAAGAAGAAGAGAAGCATTGGGGGATGTTAGTGACTGAAACCACACTGCTCCTACCATTCACCTTCAGTGACAGTCATGGTAAATGTTATCAGGGGATAACTAGGGGAGAGGGGAGTGTTGCTGTGTGTAAGGGGAGGTAGGTGATAACAGTAGAGGTGAGATAGAAACAGACGAGAGAGCAAAGATGCTGATGAAGACGCTCTATGTGTCAGAGGGAACAGTATCTGAGCGGGGGTCTGGGGACATGTCGGGAGGCAGGAGGTGGCAGTATGTGGTGGACCTGAACAACTGCAGATAAAAATGAGCCGACAGTAGTTTGAAACACCATGTAAAATGATGTACAACACTGTTTTCCAATCAGGGTAAGGGGGCCTCTAGTGGTACATGAGCACTTATACAGGATTGCAAGTAATTATTGCAGAATATAGACTGAAAGAAAGGTAGATTTCAATTGTATATAGATATAAGTTATTTGTAGTACATTTTACATCTTTAATACTTGTATAGGGTAATTTGGACAAGAAAAATAAGTAAACTACAGACTAATTGTCAAAAAAACTCACAATAGATCTACACGAGAGGAGGTGAACTTATGTAGTCTGACCCACCTCTATCTCTTTAATATTGTACATGTTAATGGAATGTTAAAAGTTAAGAATGAATTGAATTGTTGCTAATGGCACAGAAAATCAGTGTGAAACTTTATCTCAATTTATCATAGACAGTATTGCAGCAGCATAAAGCGCTCTAGTATCAATGCATTCACTTGTATAACATAAACAAACATAATCCCTTTCTGTGGATATGCTTGTCAGGAACATGATAATGGAAAAGTTATATTGTATAGTTTTATAAAACATATTAAGATGATGCCAGTGAAGTATACGTTCTTTGTAGAGACAGCAGAAATAAGATGCCAGCTGTACTTAATAAAACACACAGATGGCTCTATGCTATACTATAAATTAAATTCTATATAGCGATGGCATTGTAGCATGAACTCACATACAAATAGGTCATGGCCACAACTGCACAACTGCTTTAGCACAGTATACAATGTTTCTACAAGCGTGAAAAAAAACAACAAGCGATCATATGTTTTACAGAGCTGCGTGAAGCCACAACAGGTCAGCAAAAGACAGCCTTCATCAATATTAATACGGCAATTAATCCACTTCCAGCAGCAGCACCCCTGAGCTCTGTATGCATGAGTGTGTGAGTGGACCGATATCTCACTCTGTGGCAATGCTGACTGGAGTAATAAGAGTTCATTACAAAGACTAACTAGAACACATAACACTATAATGTGATCACAACAGGGTCGCTCAGTAGTTAGGTTACATCTGTTAACAACTATCGCTTGCTGTTGTGGCATAATAAATAGAGGTGAATATAATAAAGATGGAAACCGGAACAACTGTGGATTAAATCTAATTAGAGAAGATAGTTTTTTATAATAGGAATGCAGCTCAATATATTATCACCAAGCTATTACAGGAAAATGCATCAACAGTATCTAAATAAAATGTTCTTTCATGATTTTTTTTTGGTTTTGATTTACACATTTGTCGTATTGTATCTATTCATAATATTAAAACAGTTTTACATATGTCGTAATTACCATTATAATACATATTTTTCTATATTAAGAAATCTATGGACATATTCTTCCTTTAGCTATAATCTTCCACAGTATGGCATAAACCTTATCTGTCTCCATGCAGAATGTTCCAAAGTATGGTTTTAACTTTTTATTTCCTTTGAATTGTGACGTGCCACCTCCAGAAAGTTACATACTGTACTTTTAAACTGTTATTAAGAAAAAAAATAATAATAAAAAAAGTAATTAAATAAAAAAAAAAAAGGCTTTGACGGTAGTTAGGGTGTGTCCCTTCATTCCACTTGCACTTGCACTCACTCAATATTCAACAGTGTTTCTGGTGGTTTCATGTTGCTCAATTAGGTTAATTGAAAGAGCTCATCAATTACACATGGCCTTTATTGTCGGTGGGCTCACGGGAGCAGTACATGTGGAGACAGAGCAGGCACCACAGCTTGAAATCCAGTGTCAGAGGTTAATCTGCCCATGCTCTCATAGGCTTTGCACAAACTGGGCCAAACTACTGCAGCTTAATACAAATTTAATTATGAGCGACTATGTTTCTCCTCTCGTCTCTCAGCACAGTGCAGATCACTTACATTAGTCAGTTGTGCTTTTCTAGCATAGCAGATGAGTTGGAACGATGTTGTCTGTGAGGAATGAGGTGTCCTGAACAGATCATTACGGGCCAATTTGGATAAACGTCTCCAAATGTCTGGCACCAAGACAAATGTATTTTTGATAGAGCAGTTAGGCTTTGAAGTGTACTGTGACACTTAAATATTTCATTTTATTCATTTGTGTCATATTTTACCCATTCTGACTGACTAAATTATCAACATCACTAGTCTCAAAAATATATAGCTGTTTGTGGATTCCACGTTTAGACAGTTGTTTCACTATTATTTTATACAACTACAAAAGATAAGACATGAGTTTGAGTCAAGTTTGTGCTGTGGGATTGCATAATGTCTTGTTAGTTTTGGACTAAATTTTAGTATTTGTAGCATATTTACTGAGTATAGAGACCCAACCCAGTTTCAGGCTAAGGTGAATAGGACACAAATAACATTTATCACAAAAACTAACAGGCAACCCAGTACAATACAAAGAATGAGAGCACAGAAGAGTCTATGAACTAAAGCATTCACTGGCTAAAATAAAGGTAGAGTGCATGTTTGTTTTCTGCTAACCTGGTCAGTCATGGTGATGGAAATAGGTCTTCCTCTTTGTGGAACAAGTGCTGTAGTTGGAACCGCCTTTCCCTCTGCTTCAGGTCATCTGTGCTGGCTGTAGCCCCGCTGTGCGCGCATTTACAACGGCACTAACAACACAAGCCGCCTCATAAACAAAGAGCACGTTTTCCTCCACAGCATCGCTCACTACTACTAATTTTCCCGTAGCTACAAGAGACAATCCGCTTGTGGCGCTGCAGAGGAGGAGGGAGCCGCTGCGCGAAGGGAGGCGCAGTGCATGGACAATGAGAGTTGGTAGTTGTAGTAATAGGAGAGCTGCTGAGGAGGCTGCTACACCTGCGTGCTCTCAGTGTGGCGTGGACTTGTGGTTGGATGGGCGTAAAAAAGCCATGGGCGCGAGAGAGCACGTTACCTGCCCCGCGCGTCCGTCCCTCTGTGGAGCTCTCTGTGGACACATAGAGTCGCCAGCGCGTTTTTTGTTCCCACCTTCACCACACAGCACCTGCACCTCTCCCCGCTCCCCTCTCTCTCTCTCTCTCTCTCTCTCTCTCTCTCTCTCTCTCTCTCTCTCTCTCTCTCCTTCTCTCGCGCTGTCTCTCTGTCTCTCTCCGGTGCCGTGTGCGTGAGGGGGTGCGTGAGGGGTTGCTCCTTTGAGTAAGAAGCCACCAGTGCTTTTGGAGAGTAAAGGCAAAGGAAAGGAAAAATGTGTATTGACTGCATCAGAGGAAATAATAAAGGCTTACTGGAAAAAATGTTGGAAAATAATCTATCAGAACCTGAGTTTCCAAATGTTGTGCCACAGCGTGACCACTAGGGGTTACCAAAGAGCAGAAACTAAGTCCGACTTTTTTTTTTTTTTTTTTTTTTTTTTTTTTGAAGCCCACTTTACTTTTTTTAATGTAACTACATGACTTACAGATAATATAAATACATTTGATTTATGTTTATTTTTGTTAGTTATTCTATTATTATTCAAAGCAGTCACCACAACAATGCAGACTGTTGCAAAATACGTGTATTGATCCAGTACTTTATATTCAGGTGAGAGTAGTGCAGTGAGCAGAGCAAGCTGTCTTTGCTATCTCTCTGTTAACTTTAGTGAATTGGCAAACCTTTTGGATAGAAAACATGGAAGAGCCACATTCATTGTCATTTTCTCACCCGGAAAATCAGCGCAGTTTACCAGACCTGTTAAATTCAACTCCACAGTGTGACCTTTGCACTGCCTGGCTGAGCAATAGAAAACCTAAAAGTCCACACCATAGTGCTGTGGTCACAACCACAGGTGTGGTAGTAACTGATGTTTCACTTAATTTAAAAATGTTCAGCTTTTTCCATTCACATTCATCATTCAAAACAGTTAAAATCATGAATTTCATGAAATTAACTATATTTAAAAACACATCTGTGTGTTAAGATGAGAAGACCATACAAACATTTCAATGAGCAGGCCTTCATCTCTGACATGGGTTACAGTCATGTCAGGTTAACATCAGCATTCTCTGACTTTGATATGGCCGGAAATAGTTTTATTAATACAGTTAATGAAATTTCAGACTGACAATTACAGACAAAGAAAAACTAAAATGAAAAACTATAACAGTTAATTTGTTTTTTTATACATGGAAATCAGTCAAAGTTCTGGAGGACAGAACCTAGTATTCATGCATCAGCAAATGACATTTTATTGGACTCAGCTCTTGTAAATTCTAAAGTGGGAATACGTGATGCTTTGAGTACACATTTTACCTGTGCATGCGATGTTTTAGGTAATAATTGTGAGTCTTTTTATCTTGATTATGTTGAATCTGAACCTTTGACAGATAGCAATTTCATTTATGAATTATGGAAAACTGCACATTTTTCTTCTATTTTACATAAAGGGAAACTAAAAAGATATAAATAATTTCAGGCTTAAATTCCCTTGCCTTGCAAAAGTTTTAGAAATGTTAGTTGCAAATCAGGTTACAAATTATTTAAATAAATGCTCCATTTTTAAGTCATATACATCAGGTTTCAGAAACGTTCCAGAATGACAAAATGATCTTTGAAAGAGAGTCTACGCAGTAATAGTCAATAGGTTAAAAAAAAAAACAAAAACAAAACTTTAAGCAAAGTCCTGCCCCAAGGTTCAGCTTTGGCCCTCTGCTTTTGACTATATTTTTAAATTCCATTGGTGGCAATTTAAGAGAGAGCCTCATACATTTATGCAGATGATGCTGTTTTTCTGTATTTGAACAGGGCGCTTGAAAGCATGATTTTTGTTTTACTCTTAAACCTTGTGTTGAATACTGTGAGTTACAAACATTAAGTTAAATCTGTTTCTCAGTAAGAATGCCACACATACTTTTTGTTAAATGTTTACACTGAAACCTTCTACTTTGGTCACATGGCACAGCTCTTCATCTTCAGGTTGACAAGAGGTCTTATAATGCATCTTTTTAGTGACTGCAAGTATCTTTTAGTGATGTATTCTATCTTCTCTAAACACCTACCTGTAAAATGAGTTATGTCCTTACAGAACCAGCCTTCTATAGATAGAACCTTTCTCAGGATATAACTACTGGAAAAACTCCCTTGAAATGTAACACATGTGCCTGCTGTTTGTACCTTCATACATCTGATCAGATAAACGTCTTTCAACTCTCTACCTGGTCTGCAATCTCTTCCTCACAATTACAGCGCTCATGAGAACGAGAGCCTGGTACTCTCACTGGGTCTCCCTGTATAAATATAAGAGATAAGATAAATAAAAATTATTAAATGAATAAGTATACCTTTTATATACACCCAAAGATCTTTCCTTTATTTATTCTGAAATTCAAATGTGCTTGAAGCCTGAAAAATTTGCTTTATTTCGTTGTTACACTTTTCACACACATACAAAAATGATTTTTCAGACTATACCCTAGCTGCTCTCTATGGCAAAGTGTTGCTTTTATGAAATTTTCCCTCCTTCCCTGGGCTACAGAAGTTTAAGGCTGTTAAATATTACATCATAACCAGAATCAATGGCTCTTGCCTATATCTGAGGAAGAAAAGACCCATCTATTATAATAGCCGTCTTGCCACCCTCATGTACATTATAATCTCTCCAGATCATGGCCTCACAGTGCAGCGCCCGTCCTGTCTGTCACATGCACAAAGCTAGCACACTGAGCACAAATGCGGAGAAACTGCTCTATAGACCTGCTGCTGTGCTCGCCTTGTATTTTAAGCCAGGGCTAATCTCCAGTCTTAATTAAGTCTTGTCAGGATGTAATGGCCCTGTAGTGCGAGAAGGATCAGAGAGCAGACAGATGACAGAGATAAGTGGTCTAACGAGGTTCCAAGGCAGTATTGGTGGGAGTAAAGAAGGAAAAATAACTAAAAGAGTTCCCCCTGTTAATATAGGCAACAATACCAAATGTGATTAAAACACTCAGAGGTGCAAGTCGGGATGTGTCAGGAGGTCGCGGAGTAAGCAAGGCAAGATTTATAGATACCAATAAGATAGCGGGCGCAAGGTCAGGAAATCCATTGCACATTAATCAAAGTCACACAGCTTTTGAACGCTTCAAGCTGAAAATGTAAGGACATTTCTGCTGTATTGTGTGTCAGATTCAAATTCACGCTACATGGATCTTGTATTTCACAACTTCAATAATGCAAAACTTGGAAAGACATTTAAATCAGCACTTCAGATCGGTTTACAGCCTGACAACAAAAATCCAATTACTGTTCGTTCCAAGTTTATTATGCTGGCAGTCCTTGGTGACTGTGAGAAGTCCACACACCCTTTCCATCACTGTCAAGGATGGCCTTGACTTTTTACAGCTAAATTGTCTCATGCCATTCTTTTCCGATGTGATTGTGTTGAAATCCCTGTGTATGGAACAACAGCGAGACATGTTTTAATGCAAGTCATAAGTCAGGGAACCTCTCCACACAAGGATACATGCCGACATTGAAATTTGATGTTGAGCAAGAGCTTTAGGCAGGTTGAGAATAACCTCATTTCACAGCAGTGAGGATAAACCAAGGATATTGTTTTAGTTCTTCATCCTTAGATTAACCTGTCACCTTGTCACGATGCACCCAATTTTTTCATTCATTCAAATCCGGCTTCAGGAGTAATATTAAATGTAGTCTGATGGATACATGGTGAAACACAATGTCTCACCATAGTAGGATTTTTTTTTTTTAAATGTTGCTGGCAATCACTATCCATTATTAATCCCAAAACATATCACCAACTGAAGTATCTATTTACATATCTGAAATTAAAAAAAAAAAAAAAAAAAAAAAGGAAGTGTAAGTGTGGTGTAAGTGTCTCCTGCTTCTCTATCTCCACAAAGACAAAGTTGTGACAAAGAGGTGAAGTTACAGGTTAGATCTGTAGGGAGATCTCTGTATGTTTTATACAGAGGGATATCAGTGTGGTCCTCATGCCCTCCTTTGTGTTTCAAATCCAATCAAACGTGAGCGTGCATCAGACATTTTTTTTTTTTCAGAAAAAGCTCAGTGGTCACTTATCGTTTACAAACAAAATCACATGTCTCTCCCCAGATTAACAGATTTTTGTGATATTTTTTCCTATTTTTTTTTCCTGGTAAGCAGCCATATTTGTTCCATCTTGTTTCTCTAATAAATGCGTAGATCTACAGTATGATGCCATCACATCAAACAAAAGGAATATCTTCCTGAAATGTTGGTATGTTATATGGTTGTGGTTTTGTAATGAGGTTACAGAGACGCAAAGCCAACATTAGGGTTGGTATTGGTGGTCTGGAAGTACAGTGTAAGGTATTGGGTGCTTAATCAGGCCTGCTTTATTGCAGATGGGGAAGGGTAATTTAAAAGCTCCATCGGGACTTTGATTTATGTTTGCTCTGATGGGCCATTTCAGTCACGACGACCTTCTCTATCTCCAAAATGGCTGACCAGATCACAGGGTTGGTCCCATCACGGGAGTTTTTATGTTCGCTGACCTGGATTTTTGAATAATTATATACACTTTGATATCCATGTTCCTGTAAATGTTTGTGTTATATAACTAAATGGTGACTGGGGTATTGGCTTGAGTTTTAGTGCCACGTTGAGTACTTTGTTTATGTGATTCTCTGTCATACAGTATATGGATGGATGAGAGTTATATTGTGTTGCCAGGAGCAGAGGAGATATAGTTATGACCACAGAGGCATCTCAGCAAACATAACTGTGTTTGCACTAAACATCCAGAAGGCCAACTATTTAAAGATTACAGTATAAAAAGCAAGCTGTTTGTATACTCAAGGATGAAATTCACGTAAGAGTTCAGAAAAAAAGTCCCACATTTAGATAAATGGAGAAAGAAAAAAGTCCCACATTTAGATAAATGGAGAAAGATTCAATTAGATGAAAAACTCCAAAAGAAAAACAATTGAAAATCACAGTGCAGTGTAAATGAATATAAGCAGTATATCAATGCACAGAACCACACAGAGCTCTTGGGAAATACAGACCTCCACCAAGGCATTTGTCCTCAATGTTCTGGTTGGACACTGTAGCCAAAATGACCTCTGCATAGATAAACAGCTATAATGATGTTGTGTTTGGAAGCTAATTTAACCTGCCTCATAAGTTTCACTTAAACAGAGATTATTAAAGTCTGTATTTAACAAAGAAAGCACGCCTATTAAACACCGTCTTCCCACTTCCCTAAGACATTTGCGTGGCGCTGCAGATCAACATTTGATGACTCATATTTGAAAGCAGAGCGGATGTCTCTTTTACAAAGTGTTTTACCGTGTGGGCACTTTACTGAGTCAGATGTGTGAGCGCTTGCTGTGGCGTTGAATGGGTCGTGGGCAGGGGGCGTGGCTCTTGTGGGGGAGGGGCTGGAGCTATACGCCAGTGTTGCACCGGTTTCTTAAAATGCTTAGTGAGAAAAGATGGCAGGAGTGCTTGGAGTTGGCGTACAGCTGGCCTTGACAACAGGAAGTAGAGCGGAGGATTCCAACATGGCGCTAAGCAAACTAACAGAATAGCAGTGAGAGATGCTACCTCCCAAAGTATAGAAACTCCTGTTTTGACTTTTATTGGGCTAGAAGTATTGGTTAAAAGTACTGGTAGGCCTACAGGAGAGGCCTCTGAGATAATATACGGTGACAGAACATTAACAAACTCAAGTGAATAATAAGGCAGCCAGCTAATAGCAAAAACTAATGTTGAGCTAATTAGCAACGCGGTAGCTTTTTTGTTGCGTCGGTGAGAGGCTATCGGACCCCGGCAGCGGTGGAGTTGGGAGATGATGAGGCCACAGTTGATGGCGATGCAGAACAGAGGGGCCACGTAGTACACCAAGAACGCAGGAACCAGGAAGAACAACCACTCATCTCGACCGACTGACCACGTGCAGCCACCCTTGAAGTTGATGTAGGTGACTTTGGGCAGTGCCATGGTGATGGAGATCAGCCAAATGGCTCCCACAGCACACAGTCTGCCAGAGAGGGGGGACACACTGTACTGAGATCATAGTTCTTTACTTAAACCCAACAATACACAAGTAAGACAACATTACAAAGGAATGCAGGTTTTTGTTCAGTCTAGCACCTTTAAACTTTGACTTTTCTAGTGGAGTGTGTGCCACTTGCTTGTCTCCATGGAGATGTCACTATTTTGTGTAGAATGTTTTGCAGTATGGTATTGAACTTATCTATCTCCACAGAGACAGGTCAGATTTGTGGACTGGTGAGTCAGTGTACAATAAGAATGTATATTTTAAGGTAATGATAGGCAATAAAAAACACCTGCAATTGAATAAATGCAAGGTTGATAAGTTAAATGACTATGGAACATCCCAGACAAAGCAATGACATCTCCATGGAGACGAGCAGGTGGTGAACCCTCTACCAGAAAGGTTATATACTACACTTTTAAATCTTGCAATCACATAACACATAATTGTACAAGCAAAATAAATAGTTATGTGTAATGATATAAATAAAGATAAAAAAAACATGCAACTTCAGACCCATAACTTACAATTGCGCGAGGCTGGCAGGTGGACTGGTCAGTGGTGCCACAATCCTGTAGCGCAACACGGACAGCACAGCCAGACTGAAGATCTCCACTCCCACCGTCACTGAGGTCATGAAGCCCAGCAGCACACAGGTTCCGCCCCCCAGCTGCCAGTCCTGGAAGCTGGCACTGAGCAGCACACAGGGCAGGGTGAGCAGCGCGCCCAAGTCAGCCAGGCTCAGGTTCAGTAACAAAACTGAACTGGGCTTGGCCCGACTGCGCGGGTTCCTCAACAGCACCAGCCACAGCAGCAGGTGCCCCCCCACGCCCACCAGCAGGGACACCAGGCTGACACTGGGCAGAACCACGTGGAATGAGATGGTGGTGTTGGTGGAGACAACGTTGAAAAGAAGGTTCACAATGGCGGGCATGGTGAAGCTTCAGCAAGAGAGAGAAAGAGAGAGTGACAGAGACAGAGAGAGAAAAAACAACATCATTACAATAAGGTTCCTTTTGGTTCAAATTTGTTCCTTGTTCCCAGTCCTGGAAGCAGCACAAAGAGTCAACTGGTTTGGCATCTTTCCTGGTGAATCTTCTTGCAAGTTTAAATATACTAGGCTTTCATCTTATTAGAAATTATCCTTCACACAGATTCATAATCATTTGGCATTTATACGGGATACAAGTGCAACATTGTATTTATCTCAGCTTTGGATTGGCACAAATACACTTATAATTTCATTTAATTAAAGCCCCACCATGTAACATTTTAGCCAAAATATAAACTAAAATAAAACCTGACTCTTACTTGGCCAGGAGGAGGGCCAATCTTGTTACTTACACGGTGTGGGCATAAAACTCTCTCTCAAAAATCTCCATGAAGAAGTTTTTGAAGTATGTGTTTTAACTTTCTATTTCCATGGAATCATGCAGGTGACATGTCACCTCAGAAAGTTACATGGTGTTGCTTTAATATTTTTTTCACATTAAAGAGTCCAGTGACTGTGTACCCATCATAAAATGTGTCATAATATCTAATAATATTGAACATCACAAACAAACATGACTGATATAAGATTTCATATGCAATATAAACAACTGCAAGTTTAGAGTCTGAAGAGTAAATGAAACCGAGAGAAATGGTGAGGAATGACTGTGAATAGACACGTACTCATTTTAATAATCAACTCTCTCCCATGTTTTATTCATGCTGATAATAGTTGGCAGACTGAGATTGTGAGCTCATTGCAGTGAGTGACAGACCTGATGATTCAGTGGGGTTGGCCTCCCTCCCCTTCGTTCTCCAGAGACCAGGTACCAAACACACAAGCATCCTCAAAAACAGAGAAAAAAACACTGCATCCACAATGTATACTTTTTTTTTGGGCATAAATATAAAACAAAAATGGAAAAAGTGACTAAAGGTTGATTAAAGGTGCACTATGTAACATCTCTGGTGGATGGTTGGCTACGATCCACCAACTGCTTTGCCTGGAATGTTTCACAGTATGACATTAAACTAACCCATTGTTGTTGCTTTTTTTTTTGTTTTTTTCTAATAACAGGTATTTTTATTGCACATGCATTGTAAAACAAGCGTTCTTCTTGTGAGCACACTTACCGGTCCACACATCTGACTTGTAACCTGACCTGGTGGTGTCATCTGTGTGTCTCCATGGAGATATATCAGTTTAGTGCCAAACAAAGGAACATTCCAGGCATAAATATCTGATTTCAGAGGAGACAAGCAGGTTGTGGACCCTCCATTAGAAAAGTTACATAGTGCACCTTTAAGAAGACAAATATAAATGATTCTTATGTGAAACTGTAATGACAAGGCCTAAGCACTGACACTGAGACGGTGTATTTGAAAGACTGATTGAGCGTCTCCATTTTAAAAACGTCAAAAATCCCAAAGCATCATTAAAGGTCACTCAACATAAAATCATTCTACATCACAATGGTAAAAAGCACAATTTTGAAGAAAGTAATTTCCAAGATGAACACAATTTAAGACATCAGTTGAATAAGAAAACACAATTCTCTACACAAGGTTTACTCCATTAGGCAGAAACAAATGCCAGCCTCTAACTGGAAATGTGGATTGCATATTTCCTCGCTAAACAAAAAACTCTCAGCTTCAGCTTACAGTTGATGCTAGCATTTTAACTTATTTTTATTCATTTTAATTAACATTCATAATCAGCTGTCTGTTTAACTGTGAAATTTAAGTTGGCATCACTTGGGATTTACGGCAGTCTTTTCCATTTATGAAGGTAATCACATACGGTTGACTTTTGAACAGTGTAACAGCCATGATGAGCGAACTGGCCTTGACTTCACACTAATCATTCTCATCCTGAGCTTCTATTATAGCCTCTTATTGTTGGAGGCATTTCCAAATACAAATGTGATGGTGGATGCATCATTACTCACTTAGTTAGAGATGAGATCAAAGCCAGATATTGTGTGAGGGACAGATGGATGAACAAATGAACAAACATTTAATCATTCATTCATCCATCTGTGCCTGTGCCTCTGTCCTGGGCCAAGTCCCATTCAAGCCTGTGGGTGATTCTCGTCACATTAAAGGTCACTGGTGCTTTGAGTCATTTCTTGAAAAAATCTGTTCTGAGCATTGACATGTTTTTTGTTCTGTTGGTGACAAAAAGCAGTTTAAGCACCAACACAATATTATTATGTCTTAGCAAGGTAATATTGACCCAGAAAAGGTCAGTCCTTTGGAACTGGATCTGATTTTAAGCCTTCCTTTACTATTTGTGCACTTTATTTTGCCCTGACCGGTGGAGCGCTCTCATTTACCGTTTTTATTTTATTATTTGATATTACATTTTATCTGAGTGTCTGGAATTTGTATAGGATGGCATGACAGATTTCACTGCAAAATAAACAGGTGCAAATAACTTGACCCATGACAAAGTGATGATTGTATATCAAAGCAATGATTTCTGGGACTTCCAGGTAAGACTGAACCAAGGCGAGAGCTGGTTACTAAAATATTGTCTGGTAACAAAAGCAGGTAAGGCTGATAGTTGCGAATGGAGACAGGAGGAGATGATAATGCCAGCTGACTGCTCGCTGTAGATTATGGTCCAACACAGCCCGCGGTCTGTCTGTGCTAAATCCCAGGGCTCTGATTGTCTTCCTTCCATTCTGATTCACCATGAAGTAAATACATTGCGCTTCAATTTAGACACTGAAAGTGGAGCCAAACAAATCACTACAGAACATAAAACTGTCACAACCCCAAGACAAAATCATAACAAACTTTCATCAGCAAATTGCCCAAACAATCTAAATGGAATTCCTTTAAATCTCCAACAATGTACGTCAACAATCAAACAAATGTGCTTATCTGTGACATTACAAGTCCACTTTTTCACCTTTTCATAGACATCACAACAATAAATAACCCATCTTTAAGCTTTTCAAAATTTTAGCCGATATTTCTACTCTCTTAGAACTATCAATCAGCTCCGTCAATATATTTTGGTATATTATTTTACACAGCACAAACTTCAAGCATTTTGTGATGATATGAAAAACATTCAACCCCAATGCCTTTAGAGCTTACTTTATATTGCATTAGATCAATAAAATGTTTCTTCAAAGTTTAAACTTTTGTACCATCAGCTGAACAAAGCCTGGCCCATGAATATTTTGTGTTTTCATTTGACCCGGGTGCAGCAGAGCAGTCAGTGGAAGCTCAAAGCAAACATGGAAAATACTGAGAACTGGAGAAGGCTGTGAAATGCATGAGTTGTGACTTACTGTGAACGCAGTGTGCTCCTGGGAACAGCTCCGAACTCTGTCAGCTGATGCAGAGAGTGAACGAGAGAGGACTGAAGCCACACACCTGTGCACCCATCTCTGTGATGGTTAAATGCCTTTTGCACCATAAAGATGCAGAGTGTAATATGAAGAGGGACAGTACAGAAGCAGTAAAACATACGCAACCACCTAAATGTTTAAGGCAAATCTAGAATGTATTGTTTCTATATAATACAATAAAGCAGCCTATTCAATTTAATTTCAGTTCAGTTTTATTTATATAGCACATTTAAAAACAACTTCAGCTGCCCAAAGTTCTTCACATAAAATAAGGATATAATGTCAGCACAGATTAAATACTAACATTTAAATTATAATTTTGTTTTTGCATAATCATCAGTAGATAACAAATGAAGAATTTTTAGACACCACTATGGAAAACCATGGATCATTACCACAAAATGTTAACATGGCAAAATAGTAAATGGTAAAAGCCTATACCATGCCTAAGTTTTTATAGAGCGTGTGTTATGACGTCTAGTCTGCTCTCTAAATTATAATTGTTAGGTATATTTGGTGCTAATCATACAACTACCTTTGAGCGTTTCTACAAATTAATATGTTTACCAAATATGGAGGAAAATACGTCTCTTTATGATTAGGTTAATGTTGTGCTGGGGATACAAAGACCATGCAAATCATCCTGCATTATTCACAGTTAAGGACCTTTAACCTCATATATAAATCATTTTGTATCAGGCTTGTGTTTCATTAAAAGTGCAGTCTTCTATGGCTTATTAAACATTGTAGAATGCTATAGTGAAGTATAGGCACTGTCTGGAGGGGGTGTAATCAGTCTATCATTACACTGTATTCAGCTTTCGACTGAAGAGGAGACTGGACCCTCGTCTGGATCAATATCCCTCCTGTGGGTGGGCAATATGTGAGTCATTCTGCAGTCCTAATTCAGGTAGTTGCATCGTCGTGTCAGAGAGATAGCTATAGTTGCTGAAAAGTTCAAATCACTTTTTTCACTTGGCAAAAAGTATGGATTATAAATAAAGAGATAAGAAATGATGACTAAAGATTAAACTGAGATATTCAGCTTCTTGTATTTGGAATTTCCCCTCTTTCTGGAATTTCCCCACTGTGGGACTAATAAAGGCTTATCTTATCTTATCTTATCTTATATGCAACATTTTGAGGACTTTTTAAAGAGATGTTATATTTTGTTTTAAACTGTTAATGGCAATGGCCCTAATTATTCTGATACACAAGAACAGAACACCACTGGATCACCATGCACCTTCAGAACATTAACTCTATCAGGCTTCATACAATAATCATAATCATAATCTTTTTATCTATATAGCACACATCATAGGATAAACATAAACTCAACGTGCTAGTGCAAATAAATACAACAAAAAACAGATTCATGACAGAATGAAAATCAGGCAATTTTAAATATGTAAAAAGTAAGTTAAAAGCAGAATTAAAATCAACCAAAACCTTGTGAAAATAAAAAAGTTTTAAGTCTGGTTTTAAACACAGAAACAGATTTTTTTTATAGTAGTTCCAGGGCCATAGTACATGAAGACGCCCTCGCCAAATGAAGGCTGTGTTCCTGGGACTGTTAAAAGTTCGGAGAGCTCTGAGCGAAGTGTATTCTAAAAGCATGTCAGAGATGTAGGAAGGAGCCAAACCATGTAGAGATTTAAAGACTAATATACAAAAATGTTGGTGAAGTGAGAATAAAATGGCTGTAATGTGCTCAAACCGTTGCAATAGTCTAATTGAAACAAAAGCATGCACGAGTTTCTCAGCATCAGGTTTGGATAGGAGACTTCTGATCTTAGGAATATTATGTAAATGGTTAAAACAATTTTGCTAATATTTAAAATGTTTCTTAAAATTAAGCCCAAAGTCAAATGTTATGCCTAGTTGTTTTTTTTTACGTGGTCAGAGAAATGGAAGGGTAAGGAGCCAATTCTGGGATTTATACTTAATGCATTTGAACTAAAATATCTGTTTTATTGTCATTCATTTGGAGAATATTTTGGTTCATCCAGGTTTTAAAGGTGGAGATACAGCTTAAAAGAGTGCGGAGAGTTAAGATCGGAGGGTGAGACAGAGCTATATAACTGAGAATCATCAGCAGTGGTAAGGAACGTTCAAATCTTTTCAAATTGACACTAGAGGCAGCAAATAAATATTGAAAAGTAGAGGCCCAAAAACTGACCCTTGTGGAACTCCAAAAGAATGCCAGTGGATTCAGAATTAAACTCACCAATTTTAATGAAGGCAATTTCTGTGATGTTTTGTAAATCTAGATTGCTATTTGTCAAGTTAGATTATAGCAGTTGCTGAAACACAGTTATATCAACAACTGCTATATGTTGCTGATATGTTAACAACCAAAGGTGCAAGTCTTCTCTCTGCAGCCTGGACACTATACCTCTTGTTGAGTGTATCCTCAGTATTACTTGTAAATCAGTGCAGTTACAGGAGAAGCTTAGTGACTTAGAGGCAAACACAGCAGTCCGTCTTCATTCCCTCTGGCTCAATTATCCAGCCTTGTCTCTGCTGTTGTTTGTTGTCTGAAAAACTCACCTCACTTCCATTAAATCTATCTGTGCCTGTACTGTCCTGCGCTGACCCGGACTGCAGCGTTAGACTCATACACATACAAACAACCACACACATTTGTATTCATAAAGCAAAGTGGATGTTTTGATTTTTATGGGAAATAATGGTCTAGGGCTGTGGTTCCAGTACTCCATAACTCTGCAGGCAAATACATATCTTTACTATATAGCAATCATTTTATTCCTGTATAATATTGATGTACATAAACCTCCAAACTGTGAAACAATTGCAGACGCTTTTCTGCCTGGTAATGCCTTTTTTATTTTGTAATGTCTTGTGTTCTATATTTTTGAGCAAAAATTCAAAACTAGTTATGAAGTTGTAAAATGCCACAGCCGCAACAATCATATGAGATGTTTACGTACAATATCCAATGTATGAACTATTGGATTTTGTTTGTTTACATTTTAGGTAACGTCCCAAATGTCTGAATCCAGATTGTTTGTCTAAACCCGAAATAACACCAGAGAGACAGTGAAATGAATGGCAATCTGCCTCCTCAGTTCATGGGGACGCTGAAGTGAATGCTTTAAAGAGCTGAAATACTGCAGCAGATGTCTGAGTGGAGAGGAGTTCAGGATAGAGCCAGAAGAATGTGGAGAGGCTGTGCCACTCCGTTGCACCATGCTCAGTCTTTTTATAGAGGAACAAAGGCGATGAGCTGCTCTATGACACCGCGATAGAAGCTATAAACTTTATTGGTTTGCCGCAGCAGTTTCAGTATAATTAGGCACAACCCAGCAGAAGCAGAAAAATTTCCCATAGATGCTTATTCAAGGCTTTGTGGGAAAAGGGAAATATAAAGAAAGGTGGCCTCATTGGACTAGCATTAATTCACTGGAAAAAAGGACAGCGTCATCATCTTTTTGCACCCTGTTGACCCGGGCCTGATCGCAAGTAGCTGGAAGATTAGCCTATTGTTTAGTGGTCTTTATTACATACTTTGGCTCTCCAATTTCCCAAAGACATTGGAGGAAGCAACATGGCCACTAGATGAACTCCATCTAAAGGCCAATAATGGATGCGGTGACTCCCATAACCCGATTATTGGAGTGATACAATCAATATTAATGGAGGCTAAAAGTTTACTTGACAAATAAAGGCAGAAAAAAAGAATTGTAGTAAGAAATTGTCAACCATTCTCAAATCATATGGTCAGTTCCAGGGTAATTTGACTATTCAAACCCATTCAGTGACTCATCCACTGTTTCTATCCACAGTCAAAATCCCATTCCACCACCAATAACTTTTCTCACACTGTAATTTCACCAGCAAAGCCAAGTCTAACAAATTGAAGCAGTGCAAACACAACAGAGGAAATAAGAAGAAGGTCCCCGTCTCTAGAGCAGCATTTGTCACGACTTTTCACTTCAACACATGCGTGCCATATATTCAGATTGGAAGAAGGCAGACGAATGCCCACTTGATATGCAGATGAGAGGAATGACTTATTCATAGACTCGAACTCACATAAGACTTTACCAGTGGCCATTACGCGCGTCGTGACCACCTCTTGTGCACAGCTTTTGTCTCTCAGTAGGTGTGCATGTGCACTCCGACTCATGAAAACTCATTACACACGGCACCAGTGTTGACACAGAGAGTCAAGTGGTTTATGTCTGACCCATCTGCTCGTGCCACACACGCGCCACACACAAACAAAATACACTCGTGCGTAAAAGGACCGACTCATTCTTGAGATAATCCACTGCGGATCCACCCAAACTGGAGTTAATACCGACAATAAATGTGTTCATACAGCCATTAGCCATAAAGATGTATTATTTTAGCTTGCTGTAGCTTATTGCAATGGAAGTTTGGGGTTTGCTTATCCATGAGAAGCGCATATGGTGAGTGGAACACATGGGGTTTAGTGGGGATTATCTGATAACCTAATGAACGTGAATGAACTGTCCTGTTGGTGCAAGGATCAGGTGACTTGTAGAGCGAATTAAAAACCTGTCTTTGTGGCAGGACAAACAGTGTATTGGTTTGGGAAAAATTAATTACCGTCGCCATTGTTATAGGCTTATACGTGATCAGCGTGCTTTTATATATAAATAGACTCAATTTAGAAGACAGGTGTTGCCTCACGTTAAATGAACATATGCATCCTGTCACTTAGGAAGTCTGTGTCTCTGGTTAGAAAGGAATCTTCTCCAGGCCAGTGTTAAATTCATCTGCCTCTAGTCTACGTGACAACAGCTGTATCGCCATGCATATTCTGCTGTCATTAAGGCTGCAAGCAGAGCCCTGCGAGGGTCTATGATTATGGTAATAACGGGGCTTGATGACTTGGTGAACACAAGTGACAGAAGGAAACGCCAAGAGAGGCTCAGGCGGAGATTTGACTTGTGTGTATCTGCTGCCATCTGCTGGTGACTGAAAGCATTACACTGTGCACAGCTGATACTAAATGTAAAAAAGACAGATTTTAATTGAGGAACAAGGGGTGCTTTCTAATTTATCTGGCCAATCAGAAATACAAGCTTTGACAAACTAGAATGTAGTCTGGTAATTTTCCAGTCTAGTCTAGTCAAGTATTATTGATGTTAGAAGTAAATGTAACAAAACTAGTCACTTCTTTACACTATCTTTATAAAACACTTGATTATTAATTAGGCATTAAACCTTGATCACAACATGATTAATATACAGTTGCACAAAAATATAATACAAAGCAACATAATAAATAATTTAAATTCAACTTTATTCAGATTCAGAGCATTTTAGAAAATATACTCATTTTCAAGCCTGTAAAATCTAAAACTATATTTCATCCACGAAGTGACTTAAATATTCTTGAAGAGATTAATTCTACACATTTTCTGTCATCTGCATACATACACCAACAGCATACATTACAAACACACATATTAAAGTATATCTTTTTTTAAAATAAAAACATGATTGTTACCATAGAGGTTAGTGCAGGTTTAGTATATACAGTTCATTAGAATACACATCGAAACTCACATAGTCACAGATTGTCAGTAAAAGACGGATGTCGGATCTGAAAACAGTTGACAGGGAATGTGCACAGATAATAAACAGTTTGTGAAGAGCGTCAAAACTGTGATGTGCAATTTATCATAGACACAGGTTCCAACTTACTATCCGTGGGTTTCAGAATTACACATAACTGCTGCTATGGTAATTAGCAACTTAAAACAAAATATTGTATCTTTTGAATGGTGAAAAGTCCTCAAAATATCACATATATCAGAAATCTGAAACCCATGAATAGACCTGAGAAATCAGTGCAAGTGCAACCAACATAAGAAATATCAGAAAATGATGTTAAGGTCACATGCATTTCAAAACAACTGGTGTCTACGTGGTTCTAAAAAAAAAAAGTCCACAGAGCCTAAAAGCTGGTCTCCCTCCAGTCTTCTCTGTTCAGCTCAAACTTTCCTCCCGTGGACTCACACCGTCATAAAGCATCACTGTGTTGGGGACTTTCATAAGCTGCACAAGAAACAAGAGCCCACACAATAAGTACAGCAGCACAAGAGAAGAATGCATTTTGAATTGTTCACAGAAACTAAAGATGATTAGAAAAAAAGACTGTTAGTCATCAATAAATCTGATCAATACACAATTGGCTAAATAGCAATATATTCCATGGGTTTCAGAGGTTTATTTTAACAGGTTTTGGTGCTATTGATGGCAAAAGCTCTTTTTATGTTATATATTATTCTTCAGTCACGTTAAAGTAAGGATTTGGGCTGTGTTTAGGAACAGATTCGTAATATATCTTTTGAATGGTTAAACATGTTCAAAATGTCACCTGTATCAGGAAGTTGAAATCCATGAATACATAGAACACATTACATTTATGCTGTATGCTGGGAGTTTTGATTATATATATGTTTTAAAAATAAGTAGCTGCAGTTTTGCTCCATCATTAATTCTTCCTACTTTGGTCTAAGTTTTTATCTTCCCAGAAAAGAAAAAAAACCACTAAATAATGATGTATACTTTAAAGATAGCTGCCAATTATCTCTCAGATTAAGCACTGATATGAAAAAGAAATCAGTCAAATTAAAGCAAGACTTTTAGAGACTTAAATGCTGGAATGATAAGGATCTTGTCTGGGGAGATTACTCAGACCCAGCTGCCAGCCACACAGAGTGATAGCAATTGGAAAACAGCCATCTTTAAATTACAGTTCATGGAGGGTGCTATTTGGTTATCATGAATACAGCAATGACAAGCATGCACTAAATACATAGGGTATGACTCACTGGCAAAAAGTTAGCACTAGTCAACCATATAATTAGAATTTCCTAAAAACTGTCATATGGTTTCTGACAGAGGTGGAATTAGATTTTTTTAATATTTGGAAGAGGAAAAAATCTCATATACATTTATCTACACCAATCAAACCAAACACTATGACGACCCAACTTATACTTATTATTTGCTAAAAACATCACACACACTATAATGTTCTGTGATCACGAGACATCATAGAGACATGTTGTGGTCATAATGGTTTGGTGTACTTTTGAGTTAATAGTACTTTTTTACTGCATAAAGTCGTCTCTTCACCTCTGGTCTATTGAGTCATACATTACATGTAGGCAAACAGGAGGATACACAGATACATACACCTGGGCCCTGGGGGGTAGTCCAGAGATCTGTTTCTGTACAGGGGGAGGTAAGGTTTTTTCACAGGGAATCTGCAATCTGAGGACCTCTGCAGATCGTAGGGTCTGTCTTGTTCTATGCCTGCAGGGAAATGGCATGAGAAACAGGCATGTGGTGATGGGGGGTGGAACTGGGTTTGAAAGGGACAGAGGATAAAACAGGACATATACAGTAATCATGCAGCAAGACAAACTATATTAAGGATGTCAAAGTTATTTTGGTTAATAATAATTGTGTTCATTCACAATAAAAATAATAAAAAAAAAAAACACTAATTGTAAAATTCTGACATTTCTTCTCAAAATAATCATATCACTAATATTTGATATTGTGACATCCCTAATATATATGGAGACTAAGAGTTACATAAAAGTATTTTATATTGTGACATCCCTAATATATATGGAGACTAAGAGTTACATAAAAGTATTTTATGTAAGGTTTTTTATGTGATTTTATATTGTTTTAAATATATATAATAATAATAATATATTGTTTTTTTTTTATGTGTTGATTTTTTTTAAAAAATAATTGCTGGAATAAAGTTGAATTGACTGACTAAATGTATATATACATATACACACACATACACACATAAAATATATATGTAGTATTTGAATCTGTTACAAAACAATTCCAACATATAAAAAGAGACCGAACCAGCATACATACAGTACACTATATGCATGTTTTGTATCGACACAAATTAAAAGTGGCACATGCAATACCTATGTCAAATGAGTTGGACGTCCTGGTGTGATGGAATGGGGTTGGGTTTCCACTATGTCCCTCTCCTTCTACTCAGTCCAACATTATATTCATGCAGTTAGTATTTCATTGCTTTGTATGCTTTCATATTGTATATATTTTAAATTTGAAGCTTGGCACTGGATACAAAATTCAAAATGTCCCACCTTGAATGACTCCAGGGCTCGCTCTCTCTGGCGCAGGGGGACTTCTGCTCTCTGCTCGTTCTTCTTGTAAATAGGACAGGTTTCTTTGGTCAGGGATTGTGTTTTCGCAAGGACTCCCAGGGGAGCTTTTGGACGAGGACATTTCCGAGGAGGATTTGTCTTGTGATTGATCAAGACTGGTCTATAGAATGAATCCAAAATGTAGTTAGACCTTGTGGATACACTTGCCTGGTGCTGTAGTTTGTAAACTCACTTGGTTTGGAGTAATGGGACGCTCCGCCTCTGGTCCACTGCCTCTTTGCTTTCTATCACTCTGCTCCTCTTCTAATTCAAGTCGGCCTGCCTCTTCTGTAAAAAAGCAGTGGCATAGCACAGACATAAACCTGACTGAGCAAGAATGGGGACACAAAATTGTAGGCATTTCCAGAAACTATGTCATGTTGAATAGGCCAACCCAATACTGGGTTGGTGGCCAAATATGAGTATCCTGATATTTACAGATTTGTCTCATATTTCCAGGTGCAGGCTCTAGTTTTACATGCTGGATCTCTTGCCTCTAGCAACACCCCGAGTTCCTCAAAAGTCGATAGCCATGAAAAAAAGACTGCTTATTAAAAGTTTAGACTGAGGTGAAGAAATTAAACCAGTGCTTTTCTCTCAGTTTAAAGCTCTTAATGTTTTCTGTTTTCCTTTGATTTGTGTTAGTCTATATCTAGATTGGATATTTAGTTACAAGGGCGAAACTCTCAGTTTGGTCTGGGGGGGGCAATAAATTGATGGAAATTCGAACTATCTTTCGAGGTCATTGTAACGATACTTAATCATAAATGTTTAGTTATAATTAATAACGCGCAAATGAACGAGCGCGCGCACAGCTGAAGCTCACGTGGACGCGCTTAAACACACTTTTGTTTTCTCATCTGGGATTAATAACAAATGCAGCGCTGCGGAGCACCTGCTTTTTGTTTTGATAACTTACTAGATTTAGATTTTACTGTGGGGTTACCTGAGTGAAGGAGGATGATTATGGAGCTTTATGCACGCGCTCCACATGGATACACCACATTTACCTGGAATTACACCTTTACCTAAAGACCGAGAAGTTTTTTGGCGGAGTTTGGTTCATATTATCTGTTTGGTTTCAACTTTACGCACGGATGTTACAGTTTCTTCTGTTACCGGTAAGAAAATACACTGCACTTGGCACAAACATTAAACCCAGTGGCTAAAACGTGATGGTGCTTTTGTTGGCGCAGGGACAGTTGTGTCTTGTGTTGTGACCTGAGCTGCTGTTCATTCAGGTGCAGTATTTGTTTTATCTCAGAACAGTCACACTGACAGTTCAGAAGCATATATATATATATATATATTATATATATATATATATATATATATATATATATATATATATATATATATATATATATATATATATATATATATATATATATATATTTACTGTTCAAAGTCTTTAACATTTGGCGACTATGACCTAATCTCCACACTCCTTTTCTTCGTGTTTCAACATTACTGTGATACGTGACATTTTACATATTAAGTAACAAACTGAATTTCTGAATGATACAATGAAGCTTTATTGGCATTAGCTAAACATTTTCGCCGAATTTCTGTGTCCTTTTGGTGCGAAAAATGACACAAATGTACAACCCTGGCACCCGCGTGCACATCGCCAGAGCAATGAGGGACTAAACCAATGTGTAACCACAGGGAGGGTGGATCGCACCTTTTTTTCATTTTTACTTATTTTATGACAGTCAAATGTGGGATACTGTGTGTATTCTAATATATAATTAGGTTTTACCATAATTTACCATTTGTCATAAAGCCTTAATGCAAGGGCAGGGGGGACAGACACACACATGTGTGTGTGTGTATATATATATATATATATATATATATATATATATATATATATATATATATATATATATATATATATATATATATATATATATATATATATGCACATACATACAGTGAGGCAAATAAGCATTTGAACACCCTGTGATTTTGCAAGTTCTCCCACTTAGAAATCAAGGACGGGTCTGAAATTTTCATCTTAGGTGCATGTCCAGTGTGAGAGACATAATCTAAAAAAGCAAATCTGGGAAATGACATTGTATGATTTTTAAAAAATAATTTATTTGTATGTTACTGTTGCAAATAAGTATGTGAACACCTGTCTATAATCTAGAATTCTGACCCTCAAAGACCTGTTAGTCGCCTTTAAAGAGTCCACCTCCACACCACTTATTCTCCTAAATTAGAAGCACCTGTTTGAGGTTGTTAGCTGCATAAAGACACCTGTCCACCACGCACAATCAGTAAGACTCCAACTACTTACATGGCCAAGACCAAACAACTGTCAAAATGCACAAGAGACAAAATTGTAGACCTCCACAAGGCTGGAAAGGGCTACAGGGCAATTGCCAAGCAGCTTGGCAAAAAAAAAAAAAAAAATCCACTGTTGGAGTAATTATAAGAAAATGGAAGAAGCTAAACATCGGTCAATCGGTCAATCTCCCTCGGACTGGGGCTCCATGCAAGATCTCATCTCGTGGGGTCTCACTGATTCTAAGAAAGGTGAGGAATCAACCCAGAACTACACGGGAGGAGCTGGTCAATGACCTGAAAAGAGCTGGGACCACCGTTTCCTAGGTTACTGTTAGTAATACACTAAGACGTCATGGTTTAAAATCATGCATAGCGCAGAAGGTTCCCCTGCTTAAACCAGCACATGTCCAGGCCTGTCTTAAGTTTGCCAGTGACCATTTGGATGATGCAGAGGAGTTATGGGAGAAAGTCATGTGGTCAGATGAGACCAAAATAGAACTTTTTGGTCTTAATTCCACTCGCCGTGTTTGGAGGAAGAAGAATGATGAGTACCATCCAAAGAACACCATCCCTACTGTGAAGCATGGGGGTGGTAGCATCATGCTTTGGGGGTGTTTTTCTGCACATGGGGCAGGATGACCGGGGCCATGTATTGCGACATTTTGGGGAACAACCTCCTTCCCTAAGTTAGACCATTGAAGATGGGTCGTGGCTTGGTCTTCCAACATGACAATGACCCGAAGCAAGGTTCTGGAGTGGCCTAGCCAGTCTCCAGACCTAAACCCAATAGAAAATCTTTGGAGGGAGCTCAAACTCTGTGTTTCTCATCGACAGCCCAGAAACCTGAATGACCTAGAGAAGATCTGTGTGGAGGAGTGGGCCAAAATCCCTCCTGCAGTGTCTGCAAACCTGGTGAAAAACTACAGGAAACATTTGACTGCAAACAAAGGCTACTGTACCAAATATTAACACTGATTTTCTCAGATGTTCAAAGACTTATTTGCAGCAGTAACATACAAATAAATTTATATTAAAAATCATACAATGTGATTTCCAGATTTTTTGTGCACAGTGGACATGCACCTAAGATGAACATTTCAGACCCCTCCATGATTTCTAAGTGGGAGAACTTGCAAAATCACAGGGTGTTCAAATACTTATTTGCGTCACTGTATATATGTATATCACTATTCCCACAAAGGTAAATAAAGCTGCATTAGTCAAAGTATATACTTTTTTACTTTTTGAATTTGCCCAGTAGAATTTGTCCAGCTTATTTAAATCTGGTTATAAATCATGGCGTTAAAGGGTAAGGATACTTGTATCTGCTCAATGATGCATTACCTAAACTTTCCTGCAGGTGTCTCTGTCTCATAACAGACAGACTCAGCTTAGTGGAGTGAGAAGACTCTGCTTTCGAGACACTTGCAACACCACCACTGCTCTTCCTGTCCTCCTCCATGTCTGAATGTACATCAGTGAGAGGGACAATTCTCTCCTGTCGGCCCGGCTCCATCTGCCTGTCCGTCTGCTGCAGGGGCGCCCCCATGTGGCCATTGGTCCTGCAGTCCACAGGGGGGTCTGAGACTGTGGTGAGGGGTTGGTCCAGATCTGGGTCTGAGGGTCTGATGTCACAGGTGCTGCTGCCGTCCGAGTCCTCGATTTCAGCCCCGATGCAGCTGTACACCATGCTGACCAGGTCTGTGGACTGGACAAGGACAAACGAGGCAGAATTAATGAGCCCTATTCACAGAAGCATATTTTTATTTATGTCTATTGGATTCAGTGCTGAAACCCTAAACCTATCACACAAATCAAAAGCAGAAACTGTCGTTTGGGCAGAGCCGTTAATGAGCACAGCAAGAAATGATTGAGTGTGTAATGTCATGCTGAACGAGCAACTGTGAGCAGATTGTGTGATTCCCGTTTAAACAACAAAATTTGAAACTAGAAACTGTATATCTTTCATAATTAATATAAATGTGAAATGGTACGCAAAATCTTGATCTTATAAACCTTAAATTGTGTCTTTTTGGCACAGATTATTTTATCTTTTGTTGTCAATAATTTTTATATAAGACAGGCTTTAAGCCAGATACGTCTGGATAACTGTAAAAGTATAAAAGTGATACCTGTCTTTGTATGAGGCATGGGGGGCTGGCTGTTCTTATCCCATGTGCAGGTATGCCCTGTGTGGGCCAGGGAGACGGCATGGTCCCGTTTTCTCCTGGGAAGGCACCCTCTGCCCGTCCCATGTCCTTAGGGTGCTGGATCATGGAGTAAATATTCTCACAGACACCACTGATAAACAGACACAAACATGCACGTTACATCAAGTGAAGAAAATAATCAGTTTACTAAAAGTTGATATCAGCAAAACACCATGAAAAATATCGATACATTTATCCAAGACACACTATTCATGTCTTTAACAAAATGTAGTTTATTGTAGTTTGAGAATACAGGCCATTATTAGCAAGAACTATTGCTTTGTATGGATTGTGTGAGAGTGAGTCAGAACTGTTTTAGCACAGCAACTGGTGCAGCACATTGCATCATTTAACCTTGTCATAAGTTTTACATTGAACACACCTCTGCTCTTGAGTTTGTGTGAATCTTTGGAAAGTTAAAAATAAAGAGCTTTTCTACTTAGGTGTTCTTTCTTAATAATTTTCACTCTTTGGTCGTTATGTAAGCGCTGTCTTAATGTATCCTTGGCATTAAAACTAAGGCACCAAAATAGTTTGAAGCCCAACAACATTTTCTGTTATTGAAATATTTATTAAGTTTTAAAGAGACGTTAATTCCCAGCGCTGGATAAATTTAATAGCTGTCTCAGTCTGGGTCCACTTGATGCACTGACAACTTCTTCTCCCTCCACTGGCTCTAGCTGCTGTTCTGCATGCTTACTCTGAGTCCTGATTAGAGATGGTGGAGTTGCGATTCTTGCGAAAGCCTGAAAAAATGGACAAGACACTGCGCCGCTTTTTCCTCCTCAGTGACTGCGAGTGATGAAGGTCTGACAGCTGACTACAGGAGAGAGCAGAAAGATGAGGAGTTTTTACTAAACAGGAAAGCTTAAAGGGAGAGAGAAATTATGGAAATGCCATATATACAACCACCCAGAATTGTGGAGAGAAAGGAACTGAATTATTCTGGGTGGCGTTTTTGTTAGTAGTGTGCACATGATATTAGAAATACAGACAGTCAGATGAGGTGATGTTTGATCTCTAGATGCATTTGTTAGAAACAAGGAAAAGAAGCAAGTTTATGGATTTTGAGAATTTGGCAAAAACTGTCTAGAGTCCTGGGCCCCAATTTCTACCGGAAAGTTTCTGCAGTCCTCATTGTCTGTTTAAATGTGCTGCACCTGTTTGTATTTATTGCAGGCTTTCATCACTCTTGTTTACAATTTAAAATGTTTGCCCTATGGGGCAACAGTTAATGAGACATATACTGCATTATTACTAACAAAGTTACCTGTCGGGTAGAACTCTCTTGCTGTAGAAATCTGGCAGTCCATCCTCAAGCATATTAACTCCCCCGTTCTCTGAGGAATGCTAAAACACAACAATGGAAAGCAGCACAATCACTGATCAATCCGCTGTGTCAACAAAAAGCTGAAAGGCAGACAAACGGTATTATCATTTCAAATGCCTGGCTGGCACCACCTGATCCACTGCCAACACAAGTCTATGTGTAGAACAGCTCCTCCTCATGCTGCCCTAACTGAGTTTGTAGCGATTTGAAAGAGCTTTTACCAAGTCGCAAAACAAACAAGCAGCAAGTCAGAGGGTGCCCTGCAGCCCCTTAGGGACAGTGCTGCATGATTAACATTGAAGTCTCACACACACATGCAACAGCTCTCTGCTTAAAAGGAAGCTATTTTTAGAAAGTGCCATTGGCAAAGAAAGGCAAGATGAATAACAAGTTCACATTAAAGTGGGAAAAGATTTGAAACCACTCAAAAGTAAACACAAGTCACTTTCTCACCTCAGCTAAGAGGAAGACACAGTTATTCTATTCTGAAATTAAACCTGTGGTTGAAAATGGCTGCCTGTCAAAGACTAAAGCACAGCACTGATCAAAGATCTTTAAAACAACAGCATAAGCTGTTAGATTTATAGAGGTCAAAGGTTAAAATGATCAGCTCACCAGGTCAGAATGCAGGTGTTCCGCTCGATGCCTGCGTGGGGGACGTGGTCTGACATGGGTCACATGACGTAAAGGTGAGCCGTTGGTGGGAAGAGTGGACAGACACTCCCAGGACGCAGAGTGGGACAGGGCAGCAACATTTGAAGGGGCTGGAGCAGATGGGACAGGCGAGGAGCTGGGGTCATCACCTAAACCTAGACAAAAAATGAAGCAGACATTATATAATTTATTTACTGAATTGTAAAGTTTTGAATGGAATGACTGATGTGTTCATGCAATGGTGAAACCTATCATTATTTAGCTCCATATATTATTTAAAGTGAATAATAACAGAGGTTCTTACTCAGTCTGGTGGATACTGGTCGAATTCTTCTAGTTCTTGAACTGCGTTTCTTGATAGCCATGGTATCCTAAGGTCATACAAAAAATCATAAATGTAAAAAAATTGTAAACCAACTTTGACCATCTGTAAACACTATATAAGAATAATGAATTATTATTACACACAATGATCGATGATCAAGTCCACAAAGTTCTTAAAAATATAAAACCTCAAAAGAAAAATTCTAAAGTTTGTCAAAGTTGGAACCAAAAGTAACTCTAACAAATTAGTTTGGATTGTTCACTGTATATTATTATGTCTAACAGGGTACTTACTATTCCCAGGCTGACTCCGAAATCCTCATCGGGGAAGTCCAAAGCCTCTACGAGCCTGGACTGTCTGATGGTGCGTCTCCCTGTCCCTGCATCGTCCCAACGCTTGACTTGTGACACCTGCCGCAGCTAAAGTATAATACACACAGAGAGCGGTGACATAAGGACTACCAACCTTCAACACACTCAAAGAGAAGTGCCCTTGTACCAAAAACTGCCAGTACAAAGCAGCTGCTGGCACTGCTCTGTTGTTTTCTGTGTCTATATGAATAAAACACAACTCCTTGAAAATCAAAGCGGCTTGAGACATGATAGAGGACAAACCACCGCTGCTACAAAATTCAGAGAGGAGAATGAGATATAAAAGTGAGTGGAGGTGAGGGGAATACAAAACAAGAGATAGGCAAAGGCTGCTGTAGCTAAAAAAACTCTCCGTATCTTGTGTTCATACTGTTCCTGTATCTTAGGTTCTCATTTGTAGTCAGCAAAGCATAAAAATTATCAGTCTATTTTTATATAAACATTTCACACAGCCAAAGACTAATTTTTTATAAAAGAAATACAAATAAATAAATAGTTGAAGAATTTAATCATGAAAAACAAAATAATAAACACTAAAATCTCTAATTGCCATGTTTAGCTGTTGTTGTTAGTTTGATGTAAGTAATTAACAAGGACCTTGAAGATACAAGTCAGTAATAAATGAGCAGAAACAGCTCTGGAGCGTTGCTTGGGCAGTAACTGAATTAATTCAAGCAGCAGTAAAAGTAATAATTTGAAATTGTTCCCAAAAAGGTACTTATTCTTAAAAGACAACTCAAAATGTTAGTTTTGTTGCAATGAGTTGGTACTTTTATAGAAACAAGTTTAATAAGTTTACTTTAGAGCACACTATACATTATTCTATTACTTTTAATTGAAAATTTCTATGATTACTTTTTCTCCAGTTGTCGAGAGACATTCATGTTGTTTAGCTCCTTAGTATTGGAAGTTAATTTAATTCAAATGCATTATTTCAATTTTATATATATAGCTAAACTATAGTAAAAAAAAAAAAAAATTACCTTTGTGTTTTCTACTTCTACAAAAAAGCATGCATTTAAGATATATTACCAGTACCAGGGTTTTATGACTGGTATAGAGTTCTTGAAGAATCTGATCCACTATTGAATTGGTCAGATAGGAGACCACAGACAACTTCACCTCCCTGAAACGCAGAAAAAAAAAACCTCAGTACATTTTGTCTGAATCAGAACTCCTTGAACTGGCTCTGTATCTTACTCCAGGGCTTTGTTGATGTCCTCGGCTGCTCTCTCCATCAGGGCGTTGCGAATGGAGGAGCGGGGAATGGACACTTGTTCGGAGATGGACGACAGAGGGGGACTGAGCCTTTCTGCTGCTGCACATGACATCGGGCACAGCTCACGGCACAGAGACACCATCGAGTCCACCACAACCTGGATGCAAACAACAAAGTCAGGTTCTGTGTATATATAGCTCAAAAATATTAAATTATTCATACACAGCTATCATCTCCATTGTTCTGAATGTTATCTTTTATTAATGATAAACACAGGCACTAGTAGTCCTTTTAAAAGTTAAGAGTGCAAAAACACAGTATTGGGATTAAGGGAAGTGGGTAGTGCATGACAAGGTACATTTATCTAAGTTATATTTGGGTGAAACATCTTATTTGTGGATCATTTGTGTTCCTTCTGGAGTCATCTAGCAAATGATCTGCCTCCTATCATCCTATTTGTTGGATGCTGTTCTAATATTATAACAAAATACATTTATGAAATTTATTTTAACATGTTTATGGTTAAACTGCTTTGAAGGTTCACATGTGTTTATTAAAATACTGATATTCAGTATCATGGTAAATATCTATAATAGTTTTAGTCAGAAATTCTTACCTGCAGTTCTTTGTCAGCAGCCTTGGCCAACTCTCCAGCAAGTGTGTCCAGTCTCTGTCTGACTGGGCCATCCACAGACAGGACGTGTGCCAGCTCACACAGGGAGGGGTACAGCTGAGGAGGAGAGAGCAGAGGAACAGCAGTGCTCAACAGCAAGAATACAAACTGTGACAAGACACTGAACTCAACAGAGGAAAGAGGTTTGAGCTGATGACGTGGTGCCTCACCGCTCTTGAGTTTCGGGCCTCCTTCAGGATTTGTCTGGCAGTCTGGACATCCTCTGACTCATCACAGCCTTTGAGCACACACACCTGCTGCTGCACTCGCGAGCACAGTCGCTCCATCACCTGATAAAACACAAGCTAATGTCAAAGCCACTATCTTTACACTCACAATCTGAATCCTAACCTACAGGGCTTGACATGTACCTGCTCAGCAGTGCTGGTGACCAGGCCCTGGTGCAGTCTTAAGGCCTGTTTCTGAGAGAAGCGCTGAGTTTGGTTGTTCCTCAGCAGACCACGCTGGATCTGCCTCGCACAACATTAAGAGAGAAAACAAACAAGACAGAAGAGTGAAGATGACAGGTGTTTAGAGAGCTCATGGAGGAGGCAGGAGATGGGTCCATTTGCATCGTAATGAGGAAAAAAGAGAACCTGACAGAAAAGAGGGTGGGGCTTTTTTTATTTTTATGGTTGACTCAGCGGGTGGGAGCTCTTAATTATCTCATGTAAAGAAAAAGGTTTGGTTTGTCTTCATACCATTTAGAAATGTCTTAAACCAGGGGTGTCCAAACTATGGCTCAGGGACCAAATGGGGCATTTCAACCAAGTTTTGTTGACCCTTAGGCCAAAATTATGATATTTTTACTGCAAATTTAAGTAATTCTACCACTATAACGTCATACTATATTTTAATACAGACAATCTAAACCTAAATTAAGATACAGAGGCTCAGTCAAAGCTAGGTTAAATGCATCCATCTGAATTGCTCAAAGTATTGACCAGCAAACTGTTCCTCTTCAATATGTGGCCATAAATAGTGCATTCTAGGTATAATTTCTGAAAATATAAAGGCTGGGAAATACATGCAAAGAAAAAATGTTATCATAAGATTTTATTTTCTGCTACCCTGTTTTTTAATTTGTATTTTTCTAATTGGTTACTGGCTGACAGCTAAGACAGCTGGGAAAAGGGAGTTTGACAAGCAATGTAAACAGCCTGTTAAAGTGCCGCTTCCAGGCCAAGTAAAAGAAAATGTAATTACCACGGCTAATTAAAAGTGACCACAACATGTGTTTAAAAAAGCCCAACATACGGCAGCTGAGGCCAAGGCTATGTTTCAGCAGTGGTTACACCAAATGACCAATTAATCAAAGATATAGTAGGTAGATACATGACAGGCAAGATTTGGCTCCTTTAAACTTTTCTCGTGTGGACTTTAAATACAATTGTAAGTTTACTTGAAAATACTATAAACTTGAACCACATAAAAGATAATGTTTCAAAAGAAAAATAGATTTTGACAGCTGTACAAGCAAATTACTGATGAACCACCCACTGCTATTTTTGCCAGCAGCTACTTTGAAAGACAAATTGCTCAAATCAGTTAAATGGAAAGTTGCAATAAACTAAAACTCATTATAGAGCTGTCAAGACCTGATGAAGAATTACAAATGCGTATAGTTTAACCCTTTGTAGGGACGTACATCAATAGATTTTGCAGAGGTAGTATTTTAGTAGTTCACTACAAAAACAGCAACAGTAGCTCAGTTGGCAGAGTGACAGTAGCTCAGTTAGTAGAGTGTTTGTCCACTGATCAATGGTAGACGATAGAGTGTTTGTCCACTGATCTGAAGGTTGGTGGTTCAAGTCCCCAGTGTCTGTGTACACTGCTGTATAAATGTGCGTGTGAATGGATGAGTGGTTCCTTGATGTAAATCACTTTGAGTGCCTTGAAGGTGGAAAAGCTCTATATAAAAATGCGACCATTTACCAAAAAGTAAAATGAGGAGAATAAAAAATGACCACTACTCTATGTAGCCACAAGGGTACATGAGCCAGTGGCAGGTTATGCATGGCTGGGCTTGTGTGATGTTGTGACTTTCTAAAGAGAATATAGTATAATGTTTTTTCACAATAATTTCCAAAAGTTATTGCAGTATTCTTTCATGTAGTCATTAAAGGGCCATATTATGCTATTTTCTGATCTATGTTATAATGTAGATTTCATCATCAAATACATGCCTGGAGTTGTGCTTTGTTTCATTCACACAAGTTTAACACACAAACCCTGCATATTTAGGCTGTGTTCTTCTCTCAAATGGATAAAACACTCCACCTTGTGATGTGCTCCACTGTGCTCCACACACCTTTACTAGAATCATTTGGATAATTTCAGACCTGGAATTGCCTATCTATACTGAACAAAAGGTAAAAGGAGCTGTTAACTTGAAAACTACCACTTAATGACAAGGAGCAGAGCATTGGAACAGACAGACTAATAATAAAGGGTTACTCCAACATGAGTGAATGAAGCAAAACACAACTCTAGGTATGTTTTTTTCAGGAGGTAACAATGTTATAACATGGTTTAAAGCTCACAAGAGTACATTTTGTGTAATATAGGACCTTTATGCTATACAATTAATACCGAACCGCAGATAAGTGTATTTTCTGTTTATTTATTTTGACCAAATTTGACCTTTAGCACCAAGAAATATTTGTCCACCATAAATACATTGCCCAATCACTGCCCAGTGAGATACGTGCACTACACAGCAAACATATTCCACTAGTTATCAAACATAATCCAAAATATAACCTTTCTTGAACCGTTATTCATTAAATAAGGTGAAATTTCCCTGGTTCGCTTCATAGGAAAGTTGACAGAAACATTTTGTCTCACCTTGGCCAGAGCTTGTTCGGTCTTCTCCGGGGCACTGCGGTACGCTTGAGAGATGTCGCTGAGTGGGAGGGGCATGTACTGCAGGGTAAAATTACTAATATCACAAACAGAGAGACGAAAAAGGAGGTGGAGAGGAGGTTAAATGATTTATACCTCTGCCATGGTAATAAGTTTGATGTCAACAAGAACACACAACAACACCCAAGGCACTTTTACAGTTGTTTTTGAGTTTGCAAAATGATAATTCACCCATATCCCCTTGTTTTAACTCTGGGAACAGCAGAGACAGAAATAATAATGAATGGCAACAGCGTCAGGAATATGATGAAATCGTGTGTAATAGTAAACATTGCACAGTCATAATGTGTAGAAGACAGGATCAAGAATTTCCTTTTATGGGCGTCTGGTGAATTGATATGTGTACATAAAGATCTTCAAAGCTACGTTTTGGGTGTGTGTGTGTGTGTCTTACTGCTCCATCGCTCTTGCCACATCCTGGAAACCGGTCGCCGTGGTGTTGTTACGATCCCACATCACGCTCCTAAGAGGGATCAAACCAAAGATAAAAGATAAGAAAGAAAGATAGAAACAGAACTGATGCTTCTGAGACATCCCAACACTACCACCAAAGCAGAGATAGTATTTTCTTTTCTGCATGGCAATCCCAAGATATCAACTGTAACTTTTAGCAACATGACAAGGGAATTTTACATTTATTTAAAAAGTGTATTTGTCTGCTTCTCCAGTACTCATTGTCAAAACAGTGCAACTTCAATTTAGTTGTTGAAATAAACGTCCCTGCCATAAAGCCTGCAGCATATGGAATACACTGCCACATGGGGAGGGGTTTGAATTTACTCAAACTTTGCACTAATGTGGGATGATATTAAAGTAGACCTATTATGCAAAATCTACATTTTAGAGCTTTTAACCATGTTGCAGTTGTTTCCCCTCAACATCTACTCACCTGAAGTTGTATTTGGAGTGATTCGCGCAGACACAAACACAAACACAATAGGTCTTCTTTAAAGGTGTAATATGTGATTTTTCTGGTGGAGGGTCGCCCATGTGCTTGATTGTTTTGCCTTGAATATTTTATGTATAGCATTATCCATGTTGCATTTATTTTATTATAGGGATTTATTGTTTAAAAATGCTTGGAAATCTTGATTTCTTACTGTGTCAGCGGGATCGCTTCTCCATAGATCTGTCCTGCAACTTGCCCTAGTGGATAAGTGAATGTTGGATAGCAGCAGGCAAAGCAATAACATTTATATGGAAATTAGAAGGTGGCTGGCCCTCCACCACAAAAGTTATATAGTCCGCCTTTAAGGAGCAAAAAGTTAATTTATCAATAAAAGTAGTTTGCTTAAGATTTTAATTACGAATATTTTCTCAATTTTCCCTTGATTTCCAAGTTGTTTAAAATAAAAAAAGGGCATAATAAAAATCAACATGTTTTTACCCAATAGCTGCAAACTGTGAGATAAAACTCCAAACCCACACAAACTTAGTTGCAAACAGTTCGACCGCATCCCCAAATTAGGGATGCATGGACCCGAGCCATAAAACTAATGAGCTACTGCGACTTCAGAGCAGCCTCATCCCACACTCGCCTGTCTAACTCCTGTTTCTAATACGTCACTCTTTCCTTTTATCCATCTTTACCTCCATCATTTCATAACTCTGCCCTAGATCTTCCTCCAGCAAACCCCAAATCACACACCCCAGGAGGTCTGTCCATCCCATCCAACTTTCCTCCATCGTTCAGCATATCCAGCTGAGTTACTCCTACACACACATATAGTGTTCCTGCTCGCCTTCCTTGTATGTTTTATTACTCCTTTCATCGACTCACAAGGCTTTAACGACCCAATATTTTACAGAATTTCTTATGTAAAGCTTTAGAAAAGAAGGACCTTTTTACATTTGGAGAAGTTAAAGACTCTGTACTTGACTTTTATTTCTTATAATTCAGCAAAACACCATTCACTCCATGGGTTTCAGAGTGATGAAAAATTTAGCACTGTTGCCACAGCAATTAACAATCTGCTCAAAAACGATATCATTTGAATGGTGAAATGTTTACAAAATGTCACTTGTATCATGAAGTTAAAAGCCATGAATAGTAAAAGCAGCTATTTGTATAGTGTATATTATATACTCAATGATGTTGAGTAGATGCTTTAAAAGGCATTTTGTTAGGTGAGAACTCTAAAGAATAAACTGGCAAAGACAGACAACTTTATCTAATCAGAGTGTAAGCATCAGCCTGTAACTACAACAGACAGTTTTTTAATTGCTGTAGTAGCATTGGTATTGAAGTGTAAAGTTCAGGTGCAAAGCTATTGTTCTGCTAAAAATTGAAAGATTGATAGATCTAAACTTCAATTCAAAAGATCAATTTCAATGATAAGGCAAGCGCATTTTTCACTGACAGGTCCACAGCTAACCTGTGACACAAGTGCACATGGTGGGGAAGAGGAGTCACTTGTTTATGTGAAAGCTCTGAGTCAGGGCCACAGCGCATCTCTTTATGTCTCCTCATGTGTCCAGCTCTATAGTTAATCTCCAGCCACAAATAAAACCAGGTTCCCATTAAAGTTACGTTCTTATTTTCATTATTTTTAGAGCATTTCATATTTTTTTTCTTTATAGTTTTACTCAAGGGAAGACATAGTTGAAAAGGGCACTCAGGTAAAAATATGACAGCGTAAGAAAAAAGAAGAAGGTCTATTTAGGAGGTACATTATACTCGTTGCGAATAGGGGTGAAAGAGAACCTTTCTTTTAATTGTCAGTCTCATTCTTCACTTGCCTGAGTGTGGTGTTGATCTGCAGAGCCTTGCTGAGCATCTTGGCGCCTGCATCCTCCAGAGCGTTCCCACTTAGGTCCACCTTTCTCAGGCAGGTGTTAGAACCCAGGGCATTGACCAGCACAGTGCCCCTCTGACGCAACCTCGAGTCAGCCAGTGAGAGGGACTGAAGAGCCTGAAGAAATGGACAGACGAAAGACATGTTTATGGATAACCTAAGAATATACTACAACATAGAATATACCTACTTCATTTATTTCACAAACAAGAATCTGACCGAGTCCTTTAAATAGTAAATGGATGCTCAAATCCTATTTGTTTTTAATTGGGACATAACTGATTAAGGTGCACTATGTAAAGACTCTAGTGGAGGTTCTGCCATCTGCTTGTCTACAGGGAAGTCTTACTGATTTTTGGGGGGAAGATTTTAGGTAGCAGAACAAGAGTACATATGAATAAAACACAGAGTACACAATCAAAGTAATACTTTTATGATTACCCAGTTTTTGTAATTGATTGAAGATTTAAAACAATGATAACTGCAAAGTAACAGCCCTGATGAAACATAGTGTGATTTAGGTGAATGCAACATCAACATCTTTCCTCAAACTACTACTTTTGCAAGTATAAATTTGCATGTTAATTACAACTAATTCCTTTCCAGGTGCAACTCTCTCCATTTACACAGCTTTGGGTCAAGCTAACAAGTATGCTGGGTTGTATCTTCTTGTAACTACATTTTGAAAATCAATACATGAATTTTAAACACCATTCTAAATATTCACCAACGTCGTCTGCCTCGACCAACTGCATAGTAATCGATGGCTCATTTGCACCCCTGATTTGCTTTCTCTGTTTCCTCCTTCCATAACCAAAAAAAACACATCCAGATAAGTACAGAAACTAAACTAAAAACTGTGTCTTCTTGCAGTGGGACTCATTAGAAGTTAGGAGCGTGTGCGTGATAATATCCAGGTGAAACAGCGATGATTGGAAAGAGAAAAACAGGAAGTTGTTAAAAATTCAACTCAGAGGTATAGACCCTTGGCGCATGAAATTGTAGGCTTTTTATACAGAGCAGCGAAAGTATGGCTAATCATAGGAAGAAATCACAGAAATGAAACTGCAGTCATGGCTTTGTGAATCAAAATGCAAATACTGTAAGGGCATATTAAAAATGTTGAATCTTATTAAGACTGCTGGAGATTTTACCGCCATGTCTGCAGTGCATGACTTATATGTTGTATTAGCAGAACCAAAGCTCAGTGATACTACACATTAAATTCTCATATACTGAGAAATGTGAAGCAATTTTATTAACTAGAAAGTGAGGACTTTGCCTGAAATACAAAAACGAACCCCACAATTTAATAGCCTAATGTCCCTTCCAAAAAGCATTGTAGTTTTCATATCATTCAATGAGCCAACAAATATTAAAACCTCAATTGTTTCTACTGCTGCTACTGCTGTTATCAAGTTTTTTTTTATTTGAAGTGCAACATCGTTTTTTTTTTTTATTAAAAGAGTGACTATGATTAAGTAAAAACATTTCCAAAAAAATGTAAACTACTTGAGTAACAGTATCTAGTTACAGTCCTCTCCATCTGCTAATACTTACTTCGCCGTAATGTTCTCCCATGTTCAGTGAGTGAATGTGAGAGCCAAGCTGCCAGTTCACACAATCAAAACTGGTAAATAATTGACTAAGCTACTTGTCATGCTGGGTTTTCAGATCAGATAGAGCAGTTAACCTCTGGAGCAGGGATTATGACAAACAGAGACAAAATGAACCATATGACGTATCAGTCGGTACATTTTTCTGTACAAGGACAAAACACTTCACCTCAATGTATTTTCTCTTTTGCGTGATGTCATTGCTTTGACTGGAATGTTAGACAGTGACAGTATGGTATTAAACTTATCTATCTCCATAGAAACATGCCATCAGGCCAAGTTACAGGTCAGATCTGTGGCAAGCCATTCCACACTTGTTTTTCATGTATTTTCAAGCAATACAAAATCTGTCATTGAATAAATGCACCACAGATAAACCTTGCAAGCAAAACTGTAACATCTGCATCAAGAGAAGTATGTGGCGTACCATGAGCAGAAAAGTTAAACTAGTTCAAATTATTTAAGCTGCAACTGATGTAACCGAGTTAATGTGTTGATTTTTAGCCACACAGCTATATCAGATTTAAAAAAAACTAAAACATGCATAAGTTCAGTAATGCAACTCACACAGTCTTCCTCTTGCACCAAATGAACTAGTTTCTGCAGTATCTCATCCAGCACCCTGCGGAGGCACAGAAAAACAGAGGAACATTCGTCATTAGGGCAGTTTGTAGCCATCTGTAGTTCATCTGCGTCCCAGTGCACTGCCACCTACCTGCCCTTAATGTTAAAGTTCTTCCCCAGCATCAGGTGCTTAAGGGACGGGTGATGGGAGAACGCAGGGACCACTGCCAACATGTCTGCATCCAAACCTGCAAGACAAACCGAATTAGTATTCAAGCAAAAATAAAGCAACTGAAGGGTGATATAAGGAGGTCAGCCACAACTTTAAGATCATTTACTGAGAAAATAAATAACAGATTTGATCATTTTTCATACTTCTACATACCACATAACTACGGCTTACAGATAAATACTGTTATAAAAGTGCAAGATTTTCAATGTTAGTCCCTTAAAACAGACCAAAACTGACAAAGAGAGTAATGTGTATGTTATCCTCTTTTCTATGCAAATCTCACCATTTTATGCTATTCATGTTACACCAGTGAAAAGGTAGGATGTTATCTAAGCAAGTGGAATGAGGCCTAAATGGTTGTACAGGACAAGAGAAAGAGGGACAGGATAAGTATAAGCTAATATATCTTATTTTGGATGTTCCTTGTGGTAAGTATGTATCCTGTTGATCAAAGAAATACATTTTTATTCTGATTTGGCAGGTGGTTCTCCATTTGTGTATGATCAGTGTATGAGCAATCTGACCTGTTACTTAACTTGGTACGTCTTGTTTTAATGCACTGTGGAAGATCTAAGAAAAGCAATAACGTCTCACCAGAAAAGTTTCATAGTGCACCTTTAATAGCTAAAACAGGGCTGAGAGAGGCAAAAACAGCTGAGAAAGCATTTCAGCTCTGCGTTATATAATCATAATAGTGGCTGTGCTGTTTGTTTTCTGTACAATTGTTCTGCCCAAACGCAGCACAACCAATTAACCCTCTCTTCCGAACGCTCTCATCTTCAAAAAGCTGAAGGATTGAGGACGCCTTGAGAAGAGACGGTTACCATGGCGAAATCAACCACAAACCTCTTATACAAACAGAAATATGTGCTCATAAATAAGATATGCTTCAAATATTAATAAAGGGAATTAATCAAGAGGGAAATGAGTGGTCTATGTAGGAAAACAGGCTAATTAAGCACTAAAATAGTACATCATTTTCAGAAGCTAAAGAAAAGCAATTTTGTTTGCTTATTATAGGTTTACTGACCACAAGACAGTCATAACACAGCTCATGTATGTATGCGCTGTAATGTGACTTTAATAAAGCTTTAGCTGTGTGTATTGTTGTATACTCTAAAGCAATGTTATATATGAACAGATGCTGATGACAGATTTTTTTTTAAAGATTTGAACAGCATTGAGCATTACACCATATGCTAGAGACATGCACTGTGAATGTTTAGCTGTTTAAAGTAATGAGTTTAGTTCAATATCATTTCAAATTAGATTACAGTCATTAGAACACCACAACAACGCTGCAAATGTGCAACTGTTGAAGGCACTGTTATCTAATGCTTAAAAAGGTTTATCAGTCAAATCAATGTGTTCCATTTATAACAACACATGATACTTTTGTGCCCCAGATAATACAGTATTAGTTGATGGCTGTACATATTAACAAACAAACAAACAAAATACAACCAGGCCTTCACGATAATACATTTTGAAGCACGATATATTGCTACAGAGATATACAGCGATTAATGTGAATATTGAAACTACTTCATGCCACTGATAAAATAACAATATTGCAAGATAATCCCAGTAAACCATTTTTAAATAGGCATTGTCATTATGTGGCATGGCTGTAAAAAATAATACTAACAGAATGAAGCAATAATTGAACCACCGAAGTTACTTTTTCAACCCCCTAAGCCTAAAATCTTATCGTATTACAACAAAATAAATAAAATGCAATCAATTTTGAACCCCGATATATACAGCTTTTATATACTGAATGATAAGTATATGTAGTAATCATCTTGACAGGCCTAAATACAATCTGCTACTACCAATACTACAGTCATCGTGTAGCAGTTTATGGACTACTACACAATACCTGCAAGCTGTGGCCCTTAGTTTGTTATTGCTTTGACAACACCCTAAACTGAGTCTACAATAGATGACATTTTGACTGGTACAAAAACAGAACAATGGTACATACAGCCCCAGCTGGAGGACAAACATGTGCAGCCCTGTCTCTCACCATTATCAGAAATGTCCAATGTTCCCACACAGGAGACTCGGGGAAACAGCTCCTGAATGACTGCCGCTCCAGCTGACCTTAGCTGCGAGAAGACACAGACAGAAGCAAAGCATGATGGGATACTGTAACCCCCGAGGACTAATCTTTGGAGACATGGTTGAATACATCCATAGACAGCATACCTCGCAGCCGCTGATGTCCAGGTGTAAATCAGCGATATGAGGGTTATTGGACAGGCCCAAGAACAGAGCCCTGCAGGCCGAAGGGGGCATTCACAGACACAAGCAGAAACACACATGGAGGGAAGAGATTTGTGTGAAAAGAGAGGAAATATGGAAAACCAGCAGCAGTAATTATCAAAAGTAGCATCATAGTGTGCAATAGAGAAGGAGATGAATCCAAAATACACAAAATCTGATTCAAAATTAAAATGTGATACTGTTGAATGGAAATAAAGAGGAAGTAATAAGATGCAACATATTTACATTTTATTCAAGCAAAACAATGACTTTGAATTTAAAAGGAGCATCAAAAGTACAAGTACAAATAACTGAAATGAAAGTAAAAACTGTTTCATAAACTCAGCTTTTCATCAAGTGGGGTATTCATAAGATTTTTGGTTTTACTTACTGAAGAAGAATACAATTTGAATGTGCCTACAGTTCAGAATACATGTATCTATTTACTTTAAGTTTGAAAGTTGTAAGAAGATTTTCATGCAGTGTGATTATTTGTTGCACATGCATAAAAGGATGTGGCAGTTTTAGTCCGGACACAAAGCGTTTGCACATTTAAAGCTCAGTTGGTGGCTCTACATTGACCACACAGTTAAGAATCACACCAGGAGGAGGTAATGAGCAGAAGTGCTGTGTGGGGAGTCTGCTGCTGCAGCCATTTTGGACAAGGGCCATCAATGCAGCACACAATCATCTCAATTGTTGGCACTTTGCTTTGTTTACTCTCTTATTGGCTCTGATTTCGTAATGGACACAGACACAAAGCAACAGCAAGCCTTATGGGAGGCTGCTGTTTGGACTGTTTATGTGAAGGCCAGTGTGTTCACCATATAAATACAAAACTAGCATTCAATAAAAAAATATTTTTGGGTAAACAAAATTGTAAAAAAAAAATGCTCCTGAATAGTTTCCCTGTGTAATAACTGGCTAAGAGACCAATAGCTTATGCATCTAAATGTTGTCAACAGATTACTGTTGTGATTAAAGATGGTGGTCACCATGGTGATGTTAATGATATGTCTGGAATACCCCACAGTATGGCATTAAACATATCTAACTTCACGGAAACAAGCAGGTAATGATACCAGGCCAGGGTATTTTGGGGGCAATTAAACAGATCTAATTGATATATAAAGGTTTTAAAGCTATACTGTGGAACATTCTGGACAAAGCAATATCATCTCCAAGGAAAAAAAACAGGTGGTGGACCCTCCACCAGAAAAGTTTCATAGTGCACCTTTAAATAGCACAGATCTTTCTATTCCAAGCCATATGCAAGATTATGACAGCATTGGATAAAACTAAAGCTAAAATATGGCGGCTGCGTCCTCGAGAGGAGGGTACAGTGGCTTATACGCATGGATTGTCATGAGCTTCTTTCATCCCAAATCTTCAGAGACAATTTCAGTACAGTCAAGTTCCAGCTCAGTAATGTTCCAATTTTAAAATGTCTTTTTTGACAAAGCTTCTATTTTTAAGTTGTAGAAATGTTTAAAATTGAAAGAACTTCATGATACGCTTAAAGGTTTTAATTAGGCTGTAGGCAGACACTGATGTACAAAGTTATATTAATGAGACAGTGGGGTACATTTGTTTTTCTAATTTTTAATCGATTTTTTTCTGGACATATTAGTGTATCTGATTTATAATCATCTTATATAAGTTCTTACTGGAAACGACCACTAGACCAGCCTGGTCACAATGCCCATAGCATATTCATTTTTTACTTTTTAGCTGATTTCAATCATGTTCAGAGAAATATATCAAACATTTATTCCATTCTGTAAAACTCTGTTCACCTAAAAACACAACCTTTTTGTCTATGACATTGTATTGGCAATTTCACTGTCACCAGATATATAATTATTTGCATTTTGAGTTGGCCTTTGTTTAATTTATCAGATCTCTGGCCAACACAAAAGAGTGTGATATTTTACTGTTTGTCAAAAGAAAATGACATTTTTTTTCTCTCTGAATAATATTACCCTTTGCCATTCAAACAGTTCCTCTATTATCAGTGTATTACACCATAATGACTGTATTTGTGACACACTGAAATACATACACAATAAGCACCATGACTCACCGCAGTGAATCAGGAGGGACTTTCATGGAGGCCAAACTGACGTGGGTCAGACTGAATGCTGAGCTGAAGAACTGACGGAAAGTTGGCAGAGAGTCTCTGGCTTTCCTGGAGTGACACAAAACAAAAATGGTGTTAAAATGTGCAAAAATAACAAAGCAGGAGGTCGTTTGAGGCTGATATGACTAAGGCAGATAATGAAGGGAGGTGGGAGGATGATGACAGACAGTGAAAATATGACACACTTATCTACAGTGTCAGGAAGTAAGTGACAGGAGTGAGAGAGGACAGAAGGAGAGACCCAACAGATGCTAGGCCAGTATTATTCTAAGCAGACACTGTGATAAGGTGAAGTTGGCATTAATTACTGCCACGAGTTTAAAGGTAATACTGACCAATTAGCCAGCCATCTGCCCAAACGTCTGAGCCTGGCAACCGCACAGGCACAGCGACAAGGAGCAAAGCCTGCGTGTGTACAACAAGACTGCAACATTAAAGATCTATCTGCGGACAGCAAGGAGAGCTCCGCATTTAGGAGCTGTCAAAAGAAGCCAGTGCGCCAGTGTAAGGACCACCTAACAAATAGATCACCACAGGGGGTAAAGAAAAGAGAGATGGAGGCAGCGTGACAAAGATAGAAAGTTCGGCAACAGGGCAGACAGAAGGGGGTCGAAAAAAGAAATGGTTTGTTTTTGAGAAATACAACCAGCTTGTCTTCTACGAGCATAAAAGTTTTATCTAAGGGATGTGTCAACTAATGAAACTGGACTAGTTCTTGCTTATATACAAGAGAGAGTCTGAATGAATGTAGAATGAATATGACTAAATATAAAAATGTATTATTATGCCAATTTTTGAACCATTATTTTTTCAGTTGCTGCCTTACAAAATGATAGGGTCAAAAGTACAGTACCAATATTGAAAAAAATTAGCTGGATCAGGTATCAGCTTCCAAATGTCGGTTTAATAAATTGATGTATGAAGACTATTTCCTGGTTGTACTTGGCCCAGAAAGTCTCAGAATGTTTTAAACTATTATTTACACAAAGCTGTTAGAGATAAATGACAGTTACATAACACATTTGAATAAGTCTGTCTTATTTTATTTTTCTTTGAAGGAAATAAAAGCTGTTTTCAGTCTCTGCACTGGTATCGGTTGATATCAGGTGTCAGACAGATACTTAAAGTATAGTATCAGAAAAGATATCGGAACTGAAAAAGCTGGATTGGTGCATCCCTAGTCAAAAGGTACATATATTTACCAAAAGATAAGCATCGGTTGGAGTACATGGGTCCAGGTTGTCCATTCACTACAGTCCACAACTTTTTATGCACCTGCCTCTAAATTCTCCCAATTTTGAATCTCGTGCATGTGTCTGGCACAGCTGCCTAATTGTTATGAGACCCATAATATGAAAGCCTGAGAGCATAACCAGTAATCACTGCACATTCTCATTTAAAGTCCATTGAACCAGGCCTTGTGTATAGCTAACACCAGGCTGCTGTCACACCTGACCCACACCATGAGGATAATTGCAGGTTCATGATAACATTTAAATGCTGTCAGTCTGCCCAGTAATGTGACAGCAACAATTAACAATGGAGAATAGCCATATCAAGCTCCAACAATTTTCTATGTCCAAACACCATTAGTTTGTCAATCATGAAGACAGATTCTGTGGCTAAAATTTAACCAGAAACTCAGCCCATTTACACTACAGCTCTATTTGGTGATAAGCAACCGCCGTCAGTGTAAAGAAGTGCACTAAGGGAGTGTGATGTCACCCATAGCATTCAGCTCCAGTAAAATGAAGCTCATCGAGGAATTAATGCACAATCTCCATAGAGACAAGAAGGTAACAGACCCGATACCAGAAAAGTGCATCATTAAGTATAAAGAGAAAAAAGAGACACGCCTTAGTTTTAAAGGGTTAAGAGAAAATATCCTCATAATAGAAGAAGTTGTTCCATATTAAAAAATGAGATGATGTCCGACCCAAGCCTGCTGCCTCTGCTCCAGTGATCACCTCCCTTGTGGGGAACAGTGGCGTTTTGGACTCATTTGTTATGATTAGCATGCAGCCTGTCAACATACACTGGATCCAGAAGGGCTTTTGTCGCATAAGCAGATCCAGTGTCAGTGTCTCTCAGTGAAAACAGCCTCCAGAGAGCTGCCTCAGCAACTTGTTAGCCATGTGCACATGTGTGAAACCCGACCTCCATCAAAGGCCTTACAAGGTGCTACAGGTGCTGTATTTGCCTCTGTCTCTTCTATATGCATAAGCAGTCAGGTGGCTCTTATCAGTGATGCTCAGGTTGGCTGCTTCATGTTTCACCACACATCTCAACTTTGTGACCAGCAGCGGTGACCCAGAGTGCATTTAATAACACACAAGCTGCAGGGGGGCGGTGTGAACTTGGGACATTGGAGAAGTAGAAAGATAGAGAGAGTGTGGTAGCGAGGGGGAACGGTGCACACGGAGGAGGAGGTTTAAGTGGTTGTAGTCTAGTGGGAAGTGAGCCAAGGGAACTGTGAGAAATTAACTAGTAAATAAACATAAATAGAAAAAGAAAAATATGAAAAGTTGCTTGTAAAACAGCAGAAAGTCTCAGATACTAAAATAAAATTAAACTGTCTGAGGTTTGTAAGAGGACGGGGCGATAGTGGATGCCTTTCCCAAAATATTGGCAGAGCTTATCAGACATTAGCTGCTCTAGATTGTGGGCATCAATCATGAAAATATATATACCCAGACAACTTCTACCAAGATTGTAAATTGAAGAGTCATATATTAGAATATAATAGAATTATGTGTTTCTGAGGTATAGAAAGGTGCCAAAAATATAGAAAATACTGTATTAACAAATGTCAGTGCAATTAATCAGGTTTTAATCAAGATAAAGATTAATTTCTAACTGTTTTGGGGTCCACAGCCAATCCTCTACAAAAGCATGCATCTTGGAGCAGAATTCAGACAAAATTTCCCTATTTTTGGGGTCAAATGGCAATGAAAAGTATTGTTTATGTTCAAGCCATTTGTATTTGTGCAAACAAAGTCAAATCAAAAATCATGATTGATCAATATGAGGCAAAAAAAAAATCAGCCCCAGAGACTTGTTCTTGTCTGATGGCTCATGCTCCACCAGTAATTGTTATTTGGGGTAAATTCAACAGCAATCTTACATAGAATAAAGACCCAAGTTTTAGCAAGAGAAAGGTCACAAAGAGGTCATGGAAGTAAAGTTACAAAATCGATTTAGTATCCAGAATAACTATGTAAGAGGGTAAAAATGTATGCCCGGGAGCTAAGGGATTAGAACAATCATTGTATCTAAAATTAGGCTCATTTTTCACAAACTTATTTCAGTGTAATTCAGTAATGTGATATTATGAGTGGGGAAGCTCCTGGGGTCTCGGGGGACAGGATGAGAGCTGTGCCTTCCTGCTGCTGCTGTGGAGGTAAACAGCGGCGCATAAATAGACTCATGGGCTGCATACATGAGTCAACACTAAATGAACTTGTTAACAAATGAAGATCATGCACATTAAAACACTCCTACGCTAACATGCTGCTAAGCTACACACTCTGGTCCAATAAGCAAGCACTTCATTATGTTTGGCAACTCTATAGCAATGTGGTAGAGTCACCAGAGGAAAACTTAATGTGCATACGCAAAGGTTAAAAAGTTCAGAGCAATTTAAAGCTTGTGGAGGCTAAGCACCCACCTGTGAGAGAAGGAGTTCTTAGACAGGTTCAAGTAGGATAAGTCAGCACAGCAGCCGCGCAGCAAAGCCCCAAACAGCTGTCAATAAACCACAGGGAAAGAAACAGGGTAATTAATCATATTATGTAGATGTCTGTGTATATGGTTGCTTTGGGTCAAAATACTCCCAGACCAGCAGCAGTCTCTGGAAATAAAAACATCAAAACTTGTAGCATTTGAGACTTCTACTAAGGCACTGGCTCTGTTTTGCAATAGTTAAAATATTGTGGTCAGCCCTAAAACTGGATTAAACTCCAAGATGATCTAGTTTAGGGGTAATTGCTCCATCCACTGAGCTTCAACGATGGAGGTAACCAACTGCATCAAATAATGTGTGAATGAAGATATGATTATTTATCTACAAATGCATTTTATTAACTCAATTTTTGTTTTTGATTGGTCCTTGACCTCAATTAAATTCTCTGTCTTTAAAACACTGTAGCTTTTAGTCAACAGTATTTTCCCACATTATACAAAACTTTAGCACTGTGCTGCATATTAAAGTGATTCCACTATTTTCCATCCGTTTGCAGGTAAAAAGAGTGCTCCGTCACCTCTATGGCTACTTTCTGCATCCACAGTGAAAAGTTCTGCAGTAAATCTCTCTTTCATCTATTAAAGTGCATATGAAATGATGCTTTCATCTTATAAAGATAGGGCTCACAGTGTGGCTAAAACACTTTGGATTTAAAAATTGAACATACTGAAAGCTATGAGCCCAATTAATCTTGAAATAAAGATGATGTATGTGTGTTTGTCAGACAGGGCGGAGCTCCTGCAAATATAATCTACATCAAAACCCAATTTTTCCCAATACTTTTTAAAAATCATTTGAAATGAGGTTAAAGTGTAGGACAAATCTATTTCTCCAGAGGCAGTGTCATCAATCAAGCAAATTGACTAATCGACCATTGCCGGTACAGATTAAAAACAGGAACTTATTAATAATTCAATTCCAGACATCAGCACTAAACTGACACATTTTTTTCCAGACAGATCTTCTCTTAAGTATTTAACAACAATTATCACAACAGGCGACAGTCTATGCTCAACGGATTGCAAAAAAAACTATGGTCAAAAACCTAAGAAGAAGAAAAAATAAATGGGAGAAATGCCCAATATAAACACAAAACCCATTCTTCGTTTGAGCGCCTGGAGTTTCAAAGGTGGTGGACTATTTCCTGCATGAGGAAGTCGGACAGCTTCTGTGAGTGTAATGGTTTGAGTCCAATATAAAAAGCAAACAGTAACGAAGAACTGTAGGTGCCAGTTAATACAAAAGACATTATGAAGAAATAGCAGTACTAAATCAAACATATAGTTCTCATTGAAAGGGAGAAGTAAGTTAACAAAAAATTGAACTTAGTAACAACTTAAGGACTACGGTACTAACTAACTTAAAGGGCCCAACTTATGCTATTTTCTGATCCATGTTATAATGTTATTTCCACATCAAAAAACATTCCCCAAGTTGTGTTTTGTTTCATTCACACATGTTTGACACACAGACCCTGCATATTTAGGCTGAGTCCTTCTCTCAAACAGGAAACACTCTGTTTCATCTTGTGATGTCATATGCTAATGAAAGAAGTGCTCCACTGTGTTTTTAGACTCCATACACTTTCACCAGAATCTTTTGGATAATTTCAGTCTTGCAATTTCCAGTCTCTCCAAAACAAAAGACAAAAAGTAGCTGTTAACTTGAAAACTACCCCTTCATTACATCACAAGATGGAACAGGGCAGTTTAAGCTTTGGAGATGTAGACAGACTAATAATAAATGGTCACACAAACACAACTCCAGGTATGTTTTTGATGAAGTAACAACACTGTAACATGGCTTAAAGCTCACAAGAGTCCATTTTGTGTAAAAGAGGACCTTTAAAAAGAATGTCTTACGACTAACTGTACCCAAGCAATTAAATTATTATGTTTTTTATTTACCATTAACCCAATCTAAACAATGCAATTGGTGACAGTGAACAGTTTAAAAGCTGGGTTATAGTAGTCTGCCTAGACCCAGCCTCATCACTCTGTTAGGGAGACAGGCTAAAAATAGAGCCGCAACAAACACAAAGATAAAGTGTCAAAGATCTGAACAAAAGGCTGCATCAAAGGCTCTATTCTTGCCATGTTCAAAATCTATTATTTATAATAGAGATACATTCTATTACAGGGTGTTCTGCAGGATTTTCAATGGCTTTAAGTACTGGGTGCCATATCTATTCATAGAGGGAAAGAACGTGCCAGTAGGTAACTTACTGTAGTATATTTTTGAGAGGCAGTGTTGTCACGGTACCAAAACACAATTTAACTTGCTACTAAGGTCAAGCCTTGACACTGGATACGCATACATATGGAGTAGTGGTTTAAATATTCAGTGTTCATATGTGTTTTGACTCTGCCTTCTACATCTATCCAAGCTTTGGACTGGAACAAGCATTAAACTGCTTTATGGTCTGGATTTTACTAACTTTGCTCTATTGGTGCCACAATTCTGTCAGTCTAATACTGTGACTTTCGGTGTGTATATCATCCCAAACTCTGATTACATTTTCAAAAGCATTTACACAAGCAAAGTAATAACAAAATGATGAGGAAACTTTCACCAGTGGTAGTGGTGATGTTGTCAATGTAATATTCGTAATTTATGCAAATTTAAAAAAAAACAAACTTTGCAGTTATTATTTGTTTGAGTAATTGCATATTTCATAACTTCACTAGAGAACATATTTCAACAGTCTTTACTATATCTGTCTAATCAAGGTCAGGCAACAATTAAATGTAGCCAAGTACAAACCGAGTCCACGGTGCAGTCTGTTCCTGACAGATCCAAATGAACCAGGCAGTTAGGCTGGGCCAGGAACAAGTAGAGATTCTGAAATAAAAGTCAGTATTAAACATGGTGCAAAACAACAGCACAAAACAAAACACAAATCAAAACATCTTCCTGAACTTTCCATAAGAAGCTTTAGAGGCATGAAAGTAGAGAAATTTTGGTGGGAAAATGTGGGACCACCACCATAACACAAAGGTTCAAACATATGCTTGAAGTCATGTCTTTTTCACTTTAACCCTTATATGCTCATACTAACTGAAAGTATAGCTACAAAATGTACACATTTTCCTTACCGTGGCATCATCTCCAGATAATACACCAGGGTTTTTGCTCAAATCCAGATGAAGGAGTGAATTGGAGTAGTCATCACTGGAGCATAATGCCTGGGACAAGGAAACCACCCCTAAAAGCAAGAAGAAACACATTTAGTACTGCTGTCTCAAGTAGTTTATCAGCCTGGAGTCAATTAATGCTTATTTTTCAGAGGGCCAGTCTGATGCTCCTGATGCGACTTCCCGGTGAGTCATGAATAAAAACAACACAATGCGAGCCCACTATGAGGCAAAGCATAATTGAGCAGGGACTGGAGAGCTCCATAGGCAGCTGGTAGAAAAGCGCTTTTGGAAGAAGGCAGCCAGCAACCTTTATTTCTCTGTATCACTATCCGAGTCTACCCTGAAAGCCCCAAACAAAAAAAAACCTCATTCTCTCAAATTAGATCACTATGCAATTACACCCACAGGCTCGATGGAACCCCTCATTAAAATCCTCACCCCAAACTCTGACGCATTGCTCTAGTTTAGAATTAAATATAGACTCGATAGCGAAATAGGACCAGGCCACCAATCATGAAAAAGTTTAAGGCAGCTGTTTCTGAGCTCATAGTTGTTATAATATGTATGGCATTTGGACTTTGGGTGAATCCTGGCCATTTTTAAACATTTATTACAGGTGTCAAAGTAATGTTTTAAAGTTATATGTAGTTACAGTTGTATGTAACTATTTTATGATGATCCAATATTTTAGATTTTACATTGATCATCTTTGAAATGTGTATGTTAATCATTTTTTGTGAGACTCCTTGACAACAGGCTTGAGATTACCACAAAGAGTACATTAACTTCCGCCGGCTGCTTTGCATTACCATATTAATAGTTAATAGACATGCACAATATAGACTGCAAAGAAAATTCTTACAGAACCGGTTTTCTCCCTATGCATTTGACTTTGAAGACTTTGAAAATGTTTACCTTCTTTGAGCGCAGACAGACTAAAAGCTATTCACCCACCCACATACTGCATGTCATACTGCACGAAATGAGCAAGGTTTTAACATTGTTGTAAAGGGCCCTGGATAGAAAAAGTACTATAAGGATTCTTTGTATTTTTGTGATTCATCTGACAATAGTCTTTGCTATTACTTTTCCAATTAGTGGAAAATGTGATCCTTAACATTGCTATTGATTTGAGGTCATCCTTAGCAGCAGTGTCTGAAGAGAGCCAGTGTGTGTGCCGATCTGAGCAGGGTTAAGCTCTTCATCCCTAATTTGTGGCGATTAGGCGAGAAATGAGGGAACGAGGGGACGCAGCATCTAATCCCTCTTCTATCTATCACTCAGTCAGTCAGTCACCACGGGTCTTGTGTGTGTGACTGAGTATCATACATGCATCCATGCCTGTTGCCTTTTTAATTACATGGCTCATTTTTGGATGTCACACATGTAGGTGGTTCAGAGGCTCAAAGAACAGCGGAGGAAGAGACAGTTATAAATATGTAACAAAAAAGCGCCTGTGATGTCATAGCAACACCTACTCCTCAAGGTCGCCCTCTCTACTCCTCTCTACTAATCTGGTAGTCCAGCACATTTAACACTGCATTGGATTTACAGATGCTCTCTCACCACATAACAGGGTTGTGTTGTGTTACCGTGATCAGGAAAATGATTATGACCACAAATTAAAGCATAGAACCTGGTCTTGGTCTTTAGTCCATTCAAGACAAAAAGACCCATCCCCAACAACAATACATAAAATAATAAGAACAAAAACAATACTACAGCTCAAATCGCTCATGCCGGCATATAGCAATAAAGATAAACATAATATTTGTTTGAGCTGGTTGTAGAACATGACAGAATTGTGTGGGATGATGAACCAAAACTAGGACACAGCACTAATGCTGAGGATTTATATAAAAAGATCTACTACTGATTATGACCAGAGTATTATTTGGTTGATGGAGCAGAAAGAACGCACTGTTGATTTAAATGTGCAAAACTGCATTTGGTGCAATGACAAGCCTGACAGAATGTGAAATGCAAACAATGCACAAATAGACAAGCATGGTTAATTCAAAATAATGACAGGTAAATCATCACAATTCCTGTGCCTAAAATGTATATTAAAAATACAAATTTTAAGCCAAAAACAATAAGTTGATGTTTTTTAAGAGTATAAAGAGTATAAGAGTCTTCATCTTTATATAAGAGTATAAAGATGTTTTTTAAGAGTATAAACAAAATATATACCTTAATTCAGACAATTTAAGTAGAATTACCAAGATGCTTTCTAGCAAATTATATATAATTTAAGAGTGATAATGGAGGGATAAGAATAATTCATTGACTGTCTGCCTGTTTATTGTGATACACATGCACTTACATAACCACAAGGAGCCAATAGTGAGCACATACCTTTAGATGAGAGGGAGGTCTTGGACAGGTTTAGCAGACGCAGCCCCTTGTTGAGACGACACACTTGTTGAATCAGGTTGGACACACCTAAAGAGCACAAACATGGGACAGATACACAGTTACAGTCTATCTGTATAATATCTCACACATATTACTTTACCACAAAAAAACAAGCACCTGATCCTGTGGCTTTAAATACACCTCCTTCAAAAAACACATCTACAAATAGTGCAGAAAAAACACCAAAGCCCAACTTGCAATCTCACACTCCTCCACATAAAGCAACAGGCAAGGAACCCCGTATACACCACCATATGCCAAAGCACATTACGCAACACTCCATTAAGGCTATGGCAGTCTCATTACAGACGTCGTACAGATGTGGATAATGAATAAACTGGCAAGCTTATTAACTATTTAATAGTTTCTCAACTTTTTAGAGCATATTTAAGGTCACTGCCTTTGAAAAAAAAAAATCCAAATCAACCCTTATTGGCCTGGTTTGCTAAGACTACAAGCTGCATTTGAAAAAAAAAAAATGGGTAGTCTGGGATAAGGAGGTACAGTAGATGACCAAAGAGCTTGTCCAGTTTTGCATTAATTAAATTAACCTTACTGTACAGCTCTGTCTTCAGTTTGGCCTTTTCAATAATAAATCAGTTTAAAACCCATTTTAGAGCTGCAGCCCAGGCCTGAACAGGGACGATTACGCTGACACTGTTTTTGTCCTGGAGGAGACACTCTGGACTTTTTCTTGTATCTTACACAGCAGACGGCTCGTCTTAACAAGCAGCATGTGGTCCTGTAAGGGGCACTCGTCTGGTTCATATGTTGTTTGTGGTTCATAAGTCATTTCTATAAAAGTTCATGAGAGGTTTAATGTCAAAGGAGGATCTGAGTCTAAAATGACACAGATGGACATCAACAAAGGACCAAATTGAATTGTATCAAAATGAACTTGGCACTCCAGCAGAATGTGTTAAACTAGGGGCAGACTGTTACCATGCCATTGTAACTCTGAATTCTAAACTAGCAAAGAAGCATAATGCACTGTTTTCTGAGGATGGAAAGAACACAGGGAGGTCCACTTGGGTTTGATGAACCTCCTCAAGATGCATCTTGAAAAAAGCGTTATGTGAATCCACATTGAGTAATTCAAGTACTTTGCAGCATTTAAAAATGAAACACATTGTTGCAGCAGAGCATTCCGGACTTGCAGGCGTTCTCAGCTCTCTTCACATGCAAAGTGCCTCAATCTGTGTGAAAGACCAAATACATAATGTGGCAAGTGTGAGCACAAAGACTGTAGAGAAGAGAGTGGAAGTGACACATGTCAGACGAGAGAGAGAGCATTAGTTAATGAGCGATTCTGACGTACGGGTCGTGTGAGCCGAAAATACACATTCAGAAGCTTGTTCGCAGATTTACATTTAAATAATTACACTTCAAAGAGCAGACCTCCGCCAAGGCACTGCTGAGATTTGGTCATAGTATAATGCCTAAGCTGTATTTGAATGAAGCATTTTTATTTGAATGAAACATTTTTATTTGAATGAAGCAGCATTTTTTCTATAAGATAAATTCGACATCCATTTACATCCAATAAATACCAGCTATCTCACACTGACAAAAACAACAAATAACAAACCATCTTGAGACTGGAATAATAATCTTTCACTTGTACTGAACCTTTCAAAAAGTTTTTGCTCATGCTAACAGGTAACCCGCTGAGAAATTATAATAACTACCAGTTATAAAAAGTGATCACATTGTCAATCAAGAAAATCTTTGTTTCTCAGTGGCTCAAAATCCTAGAAAAAAATGTTTTTTATTGGGAAATTGGGGAAAGACAATGGTGAAATACGGTGCTTTTGTACATATAACTGTAGGAACGATATTGAAAACAGAGACCTTAACTCAAGCTACATAACACTCACTACAAAGCATTAAAGATGAATGAGACAAAACAAGTGCAATACAGGCTGCACATGCGATAGATTGATTTTGTATTCCTTAAGAGCAAACAAAAACTATAAAACACAAAGTGCAGCACACATAACACTAGCTGACGCAGAGTATTCAGAAGGTGTACCTTGGTTGTCGAGTGTGTTATGAGCCAGGTTCAGAGAGTGGATCACTGAGGCTGGGTTCTCTGACAGAGCCGACGCCATCTTCTGTGGAAAATCCCTGGGGAAAGAGAAGTTGAAAAGAACTCCGTAAGTGTGGGATATTCACTTTATCTACCTCTTCTGCCTTAAACTAAATCCATTTTGCACTCTCTTATTCACCCTAAAAGTCAATGTTCTATAGCTCTGCAAGAGACTTTTCACTTGTGTGCGCCAATCTTAAAAGTGAACAAAATACAGAACGTAATAGCTGAAAGGTTTCTTGCCGACTGGGTATTCAAGGTACTGAATATTGTATTCTTTAAATGCAATTAATCTTTTTAATCTATGAATTTGTTTTAATACACAAACATATGTTTAATTAATTTTGAGTTGTGTGTTCAGTTGTGACATACACATACGTATAGTCAACTTTAAGCAAATGCTTGATTATGTATTTAAATATACAGGCCTTCATCTCAACTACTCAAGGTTCTCTTATCTTCTCTTATCCATGCACAACTGTTTGGAAACTTTCCCTTCAAAATGAACATTTATTGAAATAAAACTTACAGCAGACTCGCATGTAAATAGAGGCTGTTCATCAACATTATTTGAAAAAACAGTCTTAAGCTTCTGTTGACAGTTAAGTCCCATCTGTGTGTGTTTTGAGTCATGTAGTATATAGTATATTCTTCACCAATATATTTATTAATGTTAACTTGTGCAGCTGGCCAATACTCATAATCCACACATATAATTAAAGCACTCAAAATGCACTTGCAGCCTATTGACTAAAAAGTGTGGTGAGGAATGTGTCTTTTTCCAGAAGTCACAATGTTATGGCTGTAGATTTCAGAGAGTAACTCAAACATCAGAATTGAGTTATCGGTGCTGCAATCATTTTGCAGAAACCCAATACTCAGCTGCTGTATATCAGGCCCTGTAAGTCATACTCCTACAGTCATATGACATTTGTTCTCTTAAGTTTGAGTGCCGTGCTTGTAAAAAACCTATAATAAAAATTGCCCTCTCGATTGCAATAGATTTAATACATGAGGCCAATCAGAACTCTGTATCGTCATTATTACTTTGCTGCAAATCATTCTATCCAAAGGCAACAGTCCATTCATCTCAATTAACAGCCGATAAGGATAGAGCCTTGCTAATGTATTCTGGCCATGCATATGAGGTGAGAAGTCATGCCAGATGAAGCCACAAAACTCAATATTGTAGTGGAGCGGAAACAATTGATCTGCCACAGGAAGCTGGGGGAAAGTTTAAGTGGTTTGAGCAGGTGAGATGAGGAGCGAAAGAGACGGGATCACAAAAGGTCAGGATAGAGGAAGAGCGAAGAAAACACAAGTTGAGGGTTGAAACCAGAGCAGAGACAGAGGAGAGCAGAGACAAAGGGAAAAAACAAAATTAGATGGGACAAAGAGGGATGACAAGGTTATGGCGTGTCAGAATGGGCAGAAACCTACGTCTTGAGGCCGGCGTTCTCCAGCGTGATCTCCTCCAGGCAGTTAGATTTGCTGATGGTGTGAAGGACCTGGTCCACAACTTCTGACCCCTGGAGTTAATAAGAGAGAATGATGAAGTAGAATCAAGTATTTATAACTTCATTACAGATCAAATTCTGGGCAATTGATCTACTTTGAATCGAGATGAAGTCATTCCCAATGGTCACTGATATGCGTTTTAAGAGGTAAAAGTAGCTAAAAATGTAGTTTGGAGCAAAGTTCAGACTTTTGAGGAGGAAAGCTGCCTTGTGTGTGTGTTAAAGCTACAAACTGCAAGTGCATTTGATCAGCAGTAGATGGCAGATATGAAACCTGTCCCTCCTCCCCTCACCAGGCCTTTGTTCGGGCTCACCTGTGCTCTCTGCTCTTGTTCTGTCAGGCCAAAGCTGGCGCACTATCAGACAGCACTAATGTAGATAGCATCTAGTGGTGATGTGAGAATATAACTGGGGCAGGTCAGTCAATCTAATTACAGATGGCAGCTTTAAATTATTAACGAAATAGAATACTGTGATCGGCCAATATGAGACAAGAAACGCAATTCATGTTTTTGTGATATCGTGCCACCCTAATTCCCATGTGTGTTAGGTGTGATTCATTGGCTATTTTTTTGATTGTTGTTGATAACTGTGTGTTTCTGTTGGCTGGGAGATAATAATCAGATTCAGATTTGATTTTCAGGTGAGGTTACTCTTCACTCAGAAAAGAAATCTATTTTGCACTGATAAATTATTTTGATGTACGTATAAGACGGGCAAAACAAACAAGCTAAAATATTCATCTTTGTAGAACTGTGAAAATCATGTGCTTTGTGATTGTGATGTTCCTAAGTCCAGGTCTAAGCAATATTCATAGCTACAAGATTACAACAGTTTTTATTACACATGCTAAAATCAAACACATTTTGAATCTTTTAAATCATTTCTCAGCTTTATGTTATGTTTTGTATTGAGACCCGGAAGAAACTCCCCAAACATGTATCATTTTTAGACCAAAGAGTGATTCTGGTAATCCTCCGGGTGAGGTTTCACTTCCAATATTGTAACTTTAAGCCTGCCAAATGGCTGCTACACAAGCTGATTCAGTAACATAAATTCTGTTGGCATGAGCGCTTGCACAGAAAAATAAAAGTGAAGAAAACTATAAAGGGTTTGTAAGACACATCTGGTAAAATATAAATGAATAGATACAAAGCATACTTACAATACGCATATCTTTGCAGTACAGCTTGGTGAACCAGGTGTTGTATGCAATAGATGCCACAATAACCGCCAAGTCTCTGCAATGTAAACACAAACACAGCAGATGAAATCCTAAATCTTATACAAGCAAACTCCATCTGCTCCAAAGCAATTCAATTTCATTTATCTATAAATTCACATTATCATGAGCCAAACTTTGTCTGTGTTCTGTTTTGTAAAGCATAGTTCATCATTGTGACAGTTAGAACACCACGGGTCGAGCTGCTTTCATAAAAATGACTGATATCGGTCGCGCTGCTGAGGACGAGAAACAGAGAATTAGGGTGAAAAAAAGGAGAGGAGAAAGATGCTAAGATCGATAGCCCGGTCAATGGATTATTCACTAAAGCCCGTGTTTGATCCTGGATATGCTGCTACATCCACTGCTACACAAACAGACACACAGATGGCAGAGTACATGGGGTTTATTAGAGAGAGAACCACCGAGAGTTTCAGAATCCTCTCAGGCCCAACTAAAGCAGGGCCGTGGCTACACCTGCCATAGATCATCTGACAAACAAGCTGCAATGCAAGAGAAGGAGAGAGGGCACCAGGAACAGAGAAATACAGAGCTGAAAAGTTGGACTGCTGTGTGCCAACATCAAATTCAAGTAAAATATTTGTTCACCGTCTAAAATTATCTCGTGTGTGTAGGGTTGCAATCTAAAGGCTACTGCTAAATAATAACAAACGATCCCTCTGATCTCCAGGTGGTCTTGTAGGAACTCTGCTAACACTGTAGCCCACACCTCTGCAAACATAATCTGAATTGCATTTGGTTCAATTATTCCATTTCATTTTAGCAGTTCATTTCAGCCTTCTCTCAAATGTTAATGTTCCTGGAGATGTTTGAGATGTGCACCCTCAACTGAATCTTTATTTGAAAGAATAAATTACAAATCAATCATAATTTCAAAGTGTTTGAAGGGTCACAATTAAATATTTGCTCTTAAATCACTCAGCTCTTTTGTCTCATATGTTGTTACCTAACCTGTTGTGGGTTGCAAAAGGGAAAAGAATGAAGATGGGAGCAGTAAAATCTAGCCCTTGAGTGTCCAGTGCCAGTAACCGCAGTAGCCAACAGGACATTACAGTAAATCTCAGAGGAGTTAAATGGCCTCAGGCTGTTTCTTTTCCATTAGACCAGTCTGACAGACTTGTACAGCTGTGTGTGTGTGTGTGTGTGCGTGTGTGTGTGTGTGTGTGTGGTGTGTGTGTGTGTGTGTGTGTGTGCGTGCGTGCGTGCGTGCGTGTGCGTGCGTGTGTGTGTGTGGCACACGTCAGAATGCATCAGTGACATGAGCAGTTGATTCACATTCTGACAGAGGGACATGTTAGTGACCTTCATGATGTCTTTACTCACATTGCACAGTGGCCTGTATACAGTAAGTTCACTCTAGGCCACATAGGGGAAGGAAAGCAGCTGATCAGGTTTATCTTTCTGAATGCTATATGACCCTGGCTTTACTGATGTTAATTTTGCAAAAGGTTGCTATGTTAGTAAATGGTGCATTATGCAACTTTACTAGTGGAGTGTCCTTCACCTGCTGTCTCCATGTGTTCCACATTACGACATTAGATTCAACTATCTCCGTGGAGACAAACAAGTTACAGATCAGATATGTGGACAGATTAAACCTCTCTCTTCTCAAGCATATTTCTCGTGGCATTTGTGAGCAATAAAAACACCTGTAATTAATTTAATGCTGATAGATTATCTGTGTAAACCCTCAGTCGTCCAGGTCTGATCCATGGCAAGACGAAGTTCAAATCTGTCAACTGGACAAATCGTTGTAGGAGTGAAGACGTTTCGCTGCTCATCCAAGCCGCTTCTTCAGTTCTGATCAGATTGCTGGTGAACACTGCTTTATATCTATCTCCAGGGGCTAACTCTTTCTGTAGGGAGGGGCTAACTGCACTGAAACTGTAAACACCTATTGTCTCCAGTTTCAGCTGAAACTACCCTATTCAGCCCTTAACGACCCTGCTATTGTTCCCATTGTTCTGGGTCTAAGAATGGAGTTGTAGATGGGGGAGAGATTATGTCTCAAGCCTCCATTCCTGTTTAAAGAAGGATTCTCTTTCCTAACACAAAAATAGCTTCTTTAACTCCCCTCTCAAACCATTTCTTTTCTCTGGCTAAGATCTGAACTTCACTATCTTCAAAGGAGTGGTTAGTGGCTTTCAGATGTAGATGCACGGCGGACTGGGGTCCAGAGGAACTCTCACGCCGATGTTGGTACATCCTCTTGTGGAGTAGCTGTTTAGTTTCTCCAATGTAACGCTCACTGCACTCTTCACTACACTGAATAGAATAGACTACATTACTTTGTTTGTGGCTCGGGATCTTGTCCTTAGGGTGAACCAGTTTTTGTCTTAACGTGTTTGTAGCTTTGAAAAGACAGGAATCTCATGTTGTCTGAAGATCCTCTGAAGTTTTTCAGACACACCTGATGTGTAAGGAATGGTAACCCCTCTCCTTCTAGGTTCAGATTCCCTGTTGTCTTGTTTTTTTTTTAGCTCTCTTAGATTTATTGAAGGCCCCATTTTGGATATCCAAGCAGAGAGGGCTTTCTCCACGTGTTGCTCCTCCTTCACTTTTCCCTCTGAGTTTGTGGGCACCACTTGGGCTCTGTGCTGTAAAGTACGGATAACTCCAAGTTTGTGCTGCAGTGGATGGTGTGAATCGAACAGCAGGTATTGGTCTGTGTGAGTGGGCTTCCTGAAAACTTCTACCTGGAGACGTCGGTCCTCTCCTATTGTTACTGCACAGTCTAAGAAGGCCAATTTGTTCTCTTTGGCTTCTTCCCGTGTGAACTTGATGTTTGGGTCCACAGCATTAATATGTGCAGTAAAGGGCTCCAGATCTTGAATTTTTGATTTTAGTCCAGTTATCATCCACATATCGAAACCAATGTGTGGGTGGAGTACCTGGAAATGAGGCTAATGCCTCCTGTTCAAAACGTTCCATGTATAGATTAGCCATAATAGGAGAGACCGGTGAGCCCATGGCACAGCCGTGGATTTGCCTGTAGAAGTTTCCTCTAAACTGGAAATATGTGGTATAAAATCAAAAATTCAAGATCTGGAGCCCTTTACTGCACATATTAATGCTGTGGACCCAAACATCAAGTTCACACGGGAAGAAGCCCAAAGAGAACAAATTGGCCTTCTTAGACTGTGCAGTAACAATAGGAGAGGACCGACGTCTCCAGGTAGAAGTTTTCAGGAAGCCCACTCACACAGACCAATACCTGCTGTTCGATTCACACCATCCACTGCAGCACAAACTTGGAGTTATCCGTACTTTACAGCACAGAGCCCAAGTGGTGCCCACAAACTCAGAGGGAAAAGTGAAGGAGGAGCAACACGTGGAGAAAAGCCCTCTCTGCTTGTGGATATCCAAAATGGGCCTTCAATAAATCTAAGAGAGCTAAAAAACAAGACAACAGGGAATCTGAACCTAGAAGGAGAGGGGTTACCATTCCTTACACATCAGGTGTGTCTGAAAAACTTCAGAGGATCTTCAGACAACATGAGATTCCTGTCTTTTTCAAAGCTACAAACACGTTAAGACAAAAACTGGTTCACCCTAAGGACAAGATCCCGAGCCACAAACAAAGTAATGTAGTCTATTCTATTCAGTGTAGTGAAGAGTGCAGTGAGCGTTACATGGAGAAACTAAACAGCTACTCCACAAGAGGATGTACCAACATCGGCGTGAGAGTTCCTCTGGACCCCAGTCCGCCGTGCATCTACATCTGAAAGCCACTAACCACTCCTTTGAAGATAGTGAAGTTCAGATCTTAGCCAGAGAAAAGAAATGGTTTGAGAGGGGAGTTAAAGAAGCTATTTTTGTTAGGAAAGAGAATCCTTCTTTAAACAGGAATGGAGGCTTGAGACATAATCTCTCCCCCATCTACAACTCCATTCTTAGACCCAGAACAATGGGAACAATAGCAGGGTCGTTAAGGGCTGAATAGGGTAGTTTCAGCTGAAACTGGAGACAATAGGTGTTTACAGTTTCAGTGCAGTTAGCCCCTCCCTACAGAAAGAGTTAGCCCCTGGAGATAGATATAAAGCAGTGTTCACCAGCAATCTGATCAGAACTGAAGAAGCGGCTTGGATGAGCAGCGAAACGTCTTCACTCCTACAACGATTTGTCCAGTTGACAGATTTGAACTTCGTCTTGCCGCTGATAGATTATGTTTAACATTCCAAGAATGACACCTCCATCAATGAAAGATAGAGTTTGGGTATACTATCTCAATCCACAAAGGACATTTGAATCAGCAATCAACAATCAGTTAAAGAAAATCTCTCACCCACACATACAAACACACACACCCACATACACAGACACACACACACACAAAAAACACACACACACCCACATACACACACACACACATGCACACACACGAACCCACACACACATGCACATGCACAGACACGCATGCACACACACACACGCACACACATGCACGCACACACAGGCACACACACACACACACACACACACACACACGAACCCACACACACATGCACACGCACAGACATGCATGCACACACACACACACGCACACACATGCACACACACACACACACACAACACACATGCATGTACGTACACACACGCACACACACGCACGCACACACAGCAGCGGGAGGAACTCACTGAACTGAATCATAGTCGGCTGACTTTATTATTGCAAGGTAAAATCAATGTCTGTAGTAGTCTGCCCTTTCCAGAGGCTTGTGAAAAGAGCAATCAGAATACAAACTTCCATTTAATTTGACTTTTGTGAGGGTAATCTGGGGAATTTGAAATCTTAACTTGATGTGATTCATTCTATACTGTTCATACTGCTATACTATAGCTTGATGAAGTACCATAATAAAGCAAAGATTTTATCGTAGCCTCCTAGGACCTGTCCACATATGTGGACAACACGTTCTGGACTGTCTAGGCCATAATGCAAATTTTTAGAGGAAGAAGAACTGCATACAAGAACAGTAACAATGCAAAAATGTACAATGTAGAATATTTTTAGAATGTTCAGAATATTTTGATATTGTTGTTGTATTGATGTGTATTTCTCATTTTGTTTTTACACTCAGGACAAATGCTGTGTTGCTGTGTTTAGGCATTCAATAAATAGTTTTAGCAAATCATTATTCAAATGTTCTATAAATATGATTAAAACGTAGAACGAATGTCCTCATATGTGGACATCACTTTTCTCAGAAACTACATAATGTAAAAAGATAATTCTTCGTTTTTACACTCATCAGGTCCCAATCATTCCACATAACAAAGAGAAATTAATAAAGCACGTCATGCAAGAGATCGGGTCTTAGGAGGTTAATGTAAACAAAACTAACACGATTCAACATCAGTATTTATGTTTTCCAATAAGATGATGTGCGTCACCCAAACAATTATGTCAAATTCAAAGTATAACTGATCAATAACTTGATATATTTATTCTTATAAAAGCACTACAGTCCAGAATCAAAATTCACTTTCTTCAGCCATTTCAATAATTTAAAAGCAAGAAATTGTGCAGAAAGAAATCACTCTGTGGTTTTGCTGAAGAAAAGGTCTGAATGTTTTCAAAACACAAAAGCTCACCTCCTTGGAAGTAAGATATTTTTTAAAAAAGGTAAAAAGCAGCAAGTCTACACATCATAGCCGTGGAATTTCATGAATTTTAACACATTTCTTAAAATATACAAGACTACTCTTTTTAACTCAAAAACAATACAATCAAATGGAGTTAATGCAATATAGTTGACCTCAACGCAGCAGTCCATAGTGGCCACTTACCCAGGTCTGCCAAAGCTGTCAGCAGCAACCACTGTGTGAGCAAGTATGACTCAGAGACACAGGAATAGAATGTAAAAGAGGTGGAGAAAATGCATGGAGCTTACACTGGGAGAATATTGAGAGGGCGAAACAGGGCTGCGGGCTAGAGGACAGAAGTGTCCACTGTTGAATAGCCACAGATAGTGATGTGATGGACAGCAGGTAGCCACTGGTTGCAGGTGGTGACAATGTTCAATAAGTAAAGAAATGAGAAAAGAAAGGTGTAAAAGGACAAGATGAGAACAAGGAAACTTTCTCCTGTTTTAGAGTTAACTTTAGACTGAATTGCTTAACTTTATCTTCTACATCCTCTTCTCAAACTGCTAACCCATAATACTTTTACTACTCAAAAAGAACCCTAAAATCAGATATATATCCCGCTACACAATCTCCAGTTTCAGTCATGGGTGGCTATTTTATCACAGCAGAGCAAATACAGTCATTCTTGAATCTTATATTCTACAAATAGCTCCATCATTTTCTTCATCCGGTTTCATCATTTCCCTGCATTGTTTTAGAGGTGCCTTTGTTAAACCTTTACAGTCCATTTTTGTATCCTAGTAAGCACTATCTTGGGACTATTGTAAGGCTGGAGTAAGTAAGAAGCAGTGTTTTTTAAATCCAAAGCATGACTCAGCAATTTTCCCCGCATACTTTATCATAAACTTCAATACGAGCAATGGAAAAACAACAATGCAAAGATTGTACCATTTTTCTGAATATGAAAAAACATTAATATATTCATGAGCCTCTGCAGCGATCACGCCTCTACAAATGCCTTTTTGATTTACCGACATGGCAAAGCTTCACCCCAGAGATGAGATATACATTTTTAAGGTGATATGCATCTTCTAGTCATCACTATGGGTGTTGCACAGCGGAACATAAGAGATTCCATAAGCAGGGATTTTCTAAACTCAAAACAATCTTCAAACTATAGACAAAAAAGCCATTTGCATGTCACCCATCACTTTTCATGATCAGCAGCTCAGCTCTAGTGAAAGCAGATCCTGGATATGTCAGTGAAAGAAATCAGGACTTTTTAAGAGATGCCAGCAGGGAGCGCCGAGGAGGAGACATGTGGTGTATCTTACAGCTGTACTCTGCAAGTGACAGGCACATCATTCCAACTGCTATGATCATTGCACACTTGTTACAAAATGCAACACAAGGTCGGGACAAGTGAGGCAAAGAGAGAAGTAAAAAAGGTATACTTTTACTTCTAACAATGATTGGCAACATTTGGCAAAGTGGGAGTCTGTTCTGACAAAGAAAAAATCCCAAACCAAATTGTAAATTTACTCCTATTTGGCTTGGATAACCCTATCAAAAATGACAGACATTTGATAGACAACTTGACAGCCGTTTGAAAAGCGTCACCAATTCTAGGTCACATCACAGATATAAATATAGAACTGAAGACCGTGAAAAAAAACCAAATAAGATGCAGCAGAACAGCATAAGAAATCATAAAAGGCTTAAAGTGATTTATACAGTGACGTAGCTTAATCAGGGTGGTAAGTTCAGTGGAAAAATATATGAGTGCTCGTTATTACTGTGCATAGAGAGCTTTTAATGTAAATTCTTTTCTCATCTCAAAATCTCAAATAGTGGGCCTTTTGGTGATTAACAACGCATTAGAAATCCTTGTTAATAAGCCTGCAGTAATCATTGGATGTTCGACCTTTGGACAGCTTGTGTAGCTCAGATCTACTTACACTTTGAATCATAATCAGATGTGTGTCTTTGAGGATTACTGTGAAATTCTACCAAATAAATTAGTTTCTCTGCCTTTGAAAAAGCCTTTAAGACTTTAAACTGACCTTCAAAATATTGGTTCTTTGACTGTGGTGTTGGTCAGTAGACAATGTGATAACTGAATTGGCTGATATCAAGAAATCATACCTGCTGTCGAGATGACTGAAGTCCTGTAGGTTAAACTCTCTGTTGTCCTGAGAATGGTAGATGGTGTCAACATCCTGTGAACCAAAGGGGCAGAGAAGCAAGTCAAAACAATATGAAATGTCTTTGGTGGTGTGTATGTCTTTTTGTGATGTTTGTAGTAGCCTTGTCTTGATACTGAAATTTCAGATTCAATACCACAATATGATCAGTCCATATATATATATATATATATATATATATATATAATATATATATATATATATATATATATTATATATATATATATATATATATATATATATATATATATATATATATATATATATATATATATATCAACACAAAATAAGAGTAGTTGCTTCAGTTTTTCCATGATGTGTCTTCAACTGGCATAGACCAAGGTCTTTTCAAAGGTCCAATTTTGCTCTATATGATACTGTTGTTTTATTTCTGTGTAATCCCTCAGTCGTCCTGGTATGATCCATAGTAAAAGAAAAATTCAATTCTGTCAACTGGCTTCTTCTTCAGTTCTGGTCATACTGTTTTATAGACAGCTCTAGTGTCTGTGTAATCCCTCAGTCATCCAGGTCTGATCCATCGTAAAAGCCAAAGTTAAATCTGTCAGCTGAACAAGTCGTAGGAGTGAAGATGTTTCACTGCTCATCCAAGCTGCTTCTTCAGTTCTGGTCAGCTTGCTGGTGGACACTGCCATAAACAAAGTAATATGGTCTACTCCATTCAGTGCAGTGAAGAGTGCAGTGAGCGTTACACTGGAGAAACTAAACAGCCACTCCATAAGAGAATGTACCAACACGTTGCGAGAGCTCTTCTGGTCCCCAATCCATCTCCATCTCAAAAGCCACTAACCACTCCTTTGAAGATAGTCAGGTACAGGTCTTAGCCAGAAAAAAGAAATGGTTTGAGAGAGGAGTTAAAGAAGCAATTTTTGTTAGGATAGACAATCCTTCCTTGAACAGGAATGGGGGCCTTAGACATCATCTCCCCCATCTAAACCCCATCCTCAGACCCAAAGCAAACAAAGAGAACAATAGAGTTAGCCATGATGCCAGTAGGTTTGAAAGCACCCATTAGGAGTTGTATGAATATACTAATTATGACTCAAGCGAAGTGCACACTTAGTGTAGCTCAATAGACCTAGCCTACATTCAGAAACTGTAAACAACAACTTTTTCCCAGTTTCAGTGTAGTTAGCTCCTCTCTAAAGATAGATATAAGGCAGTGTCCACTAGTAATCTGATCAGAACTAAAGAAGCAACTTTTGGCTTTTACTAGACAACTCTAGTCTGTATTATGTGATAGACTATGTGTCATATCTTGAATTTGGCAGCTTGCCAAAATCACTCATAATTCTGTTATTATACCTAATTTGATTGCAAGTTAAGTGCATTTTTCACACAGTATCAAACTATTTTTATAATGAGATAAAACAAAGACAGAACATATTTTGACTTACCCACTGCACTTCTTCTTTACAACTGATTCCATTATAGTCGCACAGTGCTGCATATGTCTCAGAGAAACCACCTAAAATAGAAGAGAAATGGCTCAATGTGAGGCCAATAATCACAATGTAATGCAATGAGGAAGGAGATACAGGCCAAGTGAAAGAAGGAAACTGTGGAAATGCTGCAAAAGAGACATAAAAGTCAGCAGCGATGAAAGGAGGACTGAAGGAGGCAGAGACCCGTAAATATGGAGGTGGAGAGAGTATTGCATCATAAAGTAGTTGCTCTACTAGATTAATCGAATTACACGCACAAAGGAGAGTGTAACTTTATAACTTTGGGCTCCTGACCCAGAAAATAACAAGGTAAAAGATGTTAGTGTTAGTCAGAAAAGGTTGGACTAAAAAAAAATATTACTTCTATTGTAAAAATGTGTAGGTGTGTGCAAAGAACAGCAGCGTGTGACTCACCACAGGTTTTCTGAGGGTCCAGCGACGACTCCGAATTTGGAGAAAATTTCTGGTTTCCATCGAGCAGCTCTTCCTCCGCTCGGCAAATAGGAGGACTGAAATGTAAAAGAAAGTTAACTGTATAGTGCTATTTTGAATTCTAGAGCTAAGGTGTTTTTTTAGCATAATAAGAATGATAAAATGAAAAAATTATAGAATGATAAAAGTCTAGGACCATTGCCATAGAGATTGACAAAAAAAAAAATCTTTTAAATGGCAAAAAGTATTCAAAATGCTGTATATAACAGGAAGCTAAAACCTGTGAATAGAGTTTCTCAGGAGAAAATAAAACACCCTCAAGGTCGTGGCTAAGTGTGTTGTGTTTCACTTTCTCGAAAATCTCTATAGTCAAATAAGATGAAAGTAACCAAAGTCAATACATTTCAGCTGTGTGGATTATAAGAATTAATCAAAACTAATGAACAATCTTTGTTATTTTGTAAAGAAAATGCAAACTGTATGTTAAAAATGAATAAATGTGTTTGTCAAGGTGATTTATACTTGCAAACATCCATGTATTTATTCATTCCTCTGTTGATGAGTGACAGTGTTGAGTGAATCCATATCCCAGTTTAAAGAAGCCACAACCCCATTAGAAAAAGTAGCTGTACTGAATCTCTACACTACTCACAGATCGATTTACTGAGAAAAATCAATCTGATGGACGGATAAACATGTTTTTGCTCCTAGTCAAAATGTATGGACTTTGCAATAAAGATTGTATTGCAACAAGCAAAACTGAGGCTTTTTTCAACTCTGTGAAGGGAAAAGGAATAATTATCCAAAACATGTGCAAACATGGGCACATTTTTAATAAGGTTACAACAACATTATACAACAGTCAAAAGCTCAACCAAGTCAGTTTAGCAAAATATAGACCTATATACATCTTTTTTTTAAACTTTATTTTTATTGATTTTTAGAAAGCATTTCAAAACACACAAATAACAGCAATTTAAATCTGAACCACACAACAAAAGACCTATACATTTTAAAATGAACAAGTGCATTTCTCCATACTGAGCGCCTGTGACTGTACTAAACAGTGATTGTACCTGCGTGGGCTTTTTGATGAGATTACACAACTACACCACATCTATGCTCCTTAATCTCATTTGACAACATCAGAGTCAACACCTATCCTGACCCAAATCCTCAACTTATCAAGGCATCTTCAGCTGGCCCTCAAGCACCGGCAGCACTGTATTCATGCTATCGAGATGTTATCTGCACTACGTAGTTCAATAAAGCTGTTAAATGAGGCCACGCAATCCAATGTCCCTCTCACTGTTGGACGATCTCTCCTTTTCTCCTTAAATGTTCTTTCTCAAAGCAATCATCTGCCATGGCTCTAATGGAACTGAGCCATTTGGAAATATGATAGAGTGTGGAGATAGCTGTGTCCCGGTCAATAGCTGGAGCAGAGTCAAACCTCTTCCTCTAAGAAAATGTACACGAGGCCAAGAGAGGACAGTCACGTGCACTGGACGCTTTTATCTGGAAAATAGGTACATGACACAGGGTACAAGTGGCTGCTAGGCATAGATTTAGCCTTTGAGATTAGATCAAGTGTTTTTCTGAGATATTTTTGTCTTTCATTTTTATGAAGGGGCACATTTCCTCTTTTTTATTTTAAGAAATAAATCAGAATCCATAACCAGATTTGACAACTGTAATCAGAAATAACTATATCTGACATATATAACATTTGTGTTTTATGCATACGGTAATAGGATAGCAAAAAAAAAAAAAAAAAAATGTCTTTTTCCAGATTTTTTTTCTCATACTGAAAGATCACAATGTGCAATTCAATTTTATACAGTTGTATTAGACAAATAAAAATGGATTTCAAGCATTTTAATCAACAGAACAGAAAAATCTGATATCTCTGATGGAACTCAAACCTCCAGACAGGGGATTGGACCTCTTGATTAAAAAGACCAAATAATTGACAATTACAAAAGACTAAAGGTCAGTTTCATTAAAATTCTATGTATTACACTGTCCTATCTGAAACAGTTGTTCATATTTTCTAACCAGGCTCTGACGTCACATATACGTATAGCCAGATGTTGCTAAACCTATTTATCATCTGAGTTATTCCGAGAGCATTGCTAATTCTCCCCATAAACTGTATAATGCAGCATTTGTTTCTTACCTCCAGCTTCTCACTCTCTCCACACTCTGCTTAAATAAGCTGCTTCAAAACTACAACACGATGCCTCAAGGTAAAAACCACCTACTCACCTTGTGTAGCAAGACTGATTTAAACACAGTGGTTATTTGCTCAACACACAAATAAGACCATATGGAAATTATACATATCGTTTTATACGTGCCCTTTGATGTTCACACGCATCCCTGCTCTGAACATGCCTACATTAAACAGAAACAATAAGCTATGTATTTGCATTTCTACTCACGCATAGATTGAGTTGTTGAAGACTCGGGACAGGGCGAAGTTAATGTGGCTGACCATGTGATCCAGCTGGTCCTGTGTCGGCAGTCTCAAAGAGTAGGTCGTCTTGTCTGTGTCGATTACAACCTGAACATATGAAGGCATGCCAGGTGTAAATGTACTGCAGAATTCACTTTTTAAGAATAAAAGATTAAAAACTGTGCCAACCTGGTGTTCTGGATATGTGTTCATTGCCCGGATTTCTAAGAAGTTGAAAGTAACCTCCAGCTGTAAAAAAAGCCAAATCAAAGTCAATGCATTGTCCCTGCCATTCAAATCACAATTTCAAAATCCTGTGTGTATAAAACATTTATATACTAAGGATTTCCCACATAATCAACATCTGAGCTTTCTTATTTTGTGAAAACTAACCAGCTCTTTTATTCCACCAAAAAGTTGAGATAAAGCCAACCAAACCCAGCTATCAATTCGATTAACAATTTGCAGTTTGTAATTGTAAAAACGTTCAACATAACACATTAGAGTATGCAGCATTACAGAATACAGTTTTGTATTCAGAGTTGCATAAAAGTTATTGCACCTCAAAGCAATTTGTCTAAACAGTAATCCGGCCTCATTAACATAATAATACAGTATATTCAAAGATTTTTTTCTTTGTCAGATTTCAGTGCTAAAATGAGAATAATAATTCAAACTGTATCAGTTTCATAACACAATTTTTGCACTCATTTAGCATCTCATCATAAGTGTTCAGATCATTGCTTACATTATCCATCATCATTATCCTGCCTCCTTTTTGCTCATAAGCTGCATCCTTCTGTCACTTTGCTGCTGAATTACCCTGAGATCAAAACAGGAACTAAAAGAGCCATAAAACTCCTTGGAGGGCTGAGGAACATTTACCTTGGTGGGCACTTTGACAGTGAAGAGATACAGTCGCCATGTAGCCAGAACCTGCGGCAAAAACACATTCATTTTAGTGTCAAAAAGCAGGAAATGCGAAATGCAAATTGGAGCAAAAAATAGCACACTGCACAAATACCCGGTAAAAAGAGCAAATCATCTCAGCGTGTTGGTTCTAAAGCTTCGTACGCTAAGCACTTCACACATTAACCGGCTAATGAGGTTAGCATGTGTGTGGAGAAAACTGTACGCAAGATTGTGTGACATCTGACGAATTTACCGGGCGATGTTTGATAGTACGGATATTTCAGGAAGTGGAAATACTCTAGACAAAAGTTAAGTGTATCAGTGTAGAAAAATATGTGAAATAGTGAAAAAGAAACCCAAAGACACTGGTAGTGACTCTGAGCTTGAATATCTTCTATAGTATAAAATGTGCAACTTTCACAAACATAAATCTGTTTTAAAACTGATTATTTGCTCTGAACCTCAAAATTAACTTCTTTAAAACACTGCCGGATACAAACATTGTTTTTTAAAAGGCAATAAATAAAAGTCTACGTTTTCCATGGATGCCCTCCCATCATTAATCTCTCTATTGAGACAAAGCTGCCACATTGACTGCCTGTCCCCTGAAGATGAATTATTAGATGCTTTACATGTGAACTTGAGCAAAACTCAGTGAGAGAGAATGAGCAACAATAACACAAAGATGTAAACTGCCAAAAATACATTTACAAGTGCACTGAACAGACGATGGAAACACTGAATATCTCTGCTAGTGCCTATGCAATTAATCCCATTCATAATTCACTAAGCTGCAATTAGCATACTGGCTACATACAAAGTGCATCTGTTCACCTTCTATAGCTTTTGTCTAGATGTTGGACACACTCTCCCAGTTGCTCATTCTCTGCCCTCCCGCTTAAACCCTATTCCTGGATTGTCCATAATTCTTCCCAGCTTCTCTCCATCATTCCAGATACCCTGCTTTCATCTCCATGGAAATCTGCTCATTTTCCTCCATCTTCTACCCCTAATCCTCCAATCTCTTCCATCAGGCCAGTGTGCCACGTTGGGTCCTGCCTGCTGTTGGTAACACCTCCACTGACACTGGCGTTGCCCTCACACCCTCCTCTCCTCCACCACTTCCTCCCAACTCCCCTGTCTCCTTTCCCATTGCAGTTTTTCTATTCTTTTTCTGCTCTGTCGCTTTCAATTCCTCAAGGTCTCTCCGCGCTGAATGGCTAATGGCGCCCCGCTGAGTGGCAGAGACGGGAAGAAAGAAGACGAGACGCACAAAGAAGACGGATGGTGATGGAGAGAGGGAGACAGAGAAGGCGAGGACAGCAAAGATTTCCCTCTCGATAATAAAGTCTTCAGATTCCTTTACGCCATACTACGCTGACTGCGAGCGAAGTTGACCGCACACATCAGCGCGGCGTATGTCCTGGAGTTTCTTAACAGGCCACAAATGAGACAAAGAGGACCACAGTGCTGGGAATTACAATTACATTAATACAACGAAAGCAGACGCACTCAGCCGCTGGGAGCTTGTGAACAGTGATTATTGCTTAAATTAGGAGGCTTATGTCACTGTCAGTGGTTTGAAGTTTATTTCTTACAATGTTAACAAGATAACTAAAAAAAAAGAGGTTTCAGGAGAGGTTAAAGAGTGTACTGCAGGGTCATAGCTGACAAAAGAAATTAATTCTCGACCAAAGGCATGCCCTGTGCATCAATTCATTGAGCAAAAGGAGGCACAGCGAGGCCTGTTTTGATAATTACTATATCAGCATGAACATTTCTTTGCACAAATGGAGAACAGTTTCTAGTTTTAGAAAGGCAAAGGTTTTGTAGTATAAGACTTGAGCTGTAGACAGACATATTCACTCTAAAACGTTTGTCCAGCTGACAGAATTGAATTGGATTTTTTTTTTTCTTTTGCTAGTCACTCAGCCACTGTGATAAAAATTCATGTTTTTACAGAATATGCAGATCTTTGTACACCTTTTTGCCATTGGGAGTTAATGGAGCTTTTTTATGCATAAAGTGTATTCCTTGAACAATGAAGCAGGTCCTTACCTGGGAACATTGTCAATGGACAATTTCAAAAGATACTGCTCGGAAAGGTTATTTTAAGTCAAATCGAGTATGAAAACTTTTGTTATATAATCTCAGACTTGTAGAGTTTCAGGCAGAAGAAAGAAAAATGTTTGAAAAAGTTCATATCAGTTCGTTTGTAACCTGTCTGAAAGTCTCGTCATGTAAAAGATTATCAATAATTCAAAGCTCCAGTCTGTTTGATCTTCTGCTAGAGGCCTGTGCATTAGGTTTCCACTGGTTTAAGATAGCATCTACAAGCTATAGAGATATCATTAGACTTTATCAATAACACAGACACTAATGTACTTCCAAGTTCACAGTGTTACAAGGAAATTGTAGTGTGAAACTGTGGAAACTGGTACAACATGAAAGTTAACTTATTACACCTTACTACACCTTTTAAATGATCAATTCTCAAATAAAAAAATAGTTTTCTCAAAGTCACTGTAAAAGAATTTTGCTTCATCATAAATGAAAATCCTACCTTGAGTAGAACATGATTAAGCTACTGTGAGGCTAAACCACAGTCTGTATAAAAAAGTGGATTTAGTGAGTGTGACGTTACCCAGAGCGTTCAGCTCCAGCCAAATTACGCTCCTCGAGGCTAGAGCAGTTATAGGGGCCAATCTGGAGCCAAGTTCCATATTTGGAATTCCAACCGTGAGTATCATAGCAACCAAAGAGCCAATCTGGAGCAATGCTGTTGAATGTAACGCCCCTTCCCGCCCACACCGCTGGTTTGGCAGGAGCCGGGCGCTTAGCAACGCTGTCAGTCAAACCTGTTCCAAACGCTAGCAGGAGTAACCTCGGGGAAAGAAGGCAGCTGATTTGTCTATTACTAATGTTCATCTCTTGAGTTATAGACACAAAAGCGAAATAAAAATACCAAGATCACGTAGAGTAGGTTAAGACGAACATTTTAAGACCAAAATGACGAGACAGCAGCATTTACAGAGAGAGGAGCGACAGTTTTCTAATGTAAAGTGAGTCGATGGAGCCGGAAGCGGAGCCTATGATCATTTCTTGTCTGGAACGAGCTGGCTAGCAGGATAGCTATGTCTATTTATATATAGAGTCTATGGGCTAAACCAACATTAGGACAAATCAGTTTAAACAATTACAGTGTATTTCAGTGTATTGGACTGGAACACGATCCATACGTGAAACGATGTGTCCATAATAATAGTCATTCACTTGATTATGAAATTTTGTTGTTATCTTGACAACAGAGCTGCTACAAACATAGAGTATTGCATCACTGTGAAATGTTTTGCAATAAATAAGATAATACTAGGCCAACAGTGTAGATTCCAAAGTACCCAATGAGAACCTATATTGGGAAGACAAATGTTTTTTGTATTTTTGTTTTATCTCTAGTGTATAATGCGTATGTTCAGAGAAACCAAGAAACAAAAACAAGCAGCCTGAAATGAGATTAAATGAGAAAATATGGCTGTGTATTGCATTTAAAGAACAGTAATTACAAGCTAACAACTAATACTGTGCTAAATAAAAGCTAATTGCATTTCTAACTTTTCTCTTGGCAACATTCCAGTAAAATACCACCATAAAGAGCTAAATAGTCCACAGAACTCACGGCCAAGGACTTTCTTTTCTGTCATCTTCAAAGGCTGTGCACTATGCAGCGTGTAGCGGTCAGACACAGGACCAGGTGACGTGATGGGGAGGTGCCCTTGCTTCCTTCAATGGCACTGTGTCAGAAACAGGAGAGTTCAAAGCCCTGTGCAGACCTTGGGAGACTGTGAGGGGCACACAGGGTGTACTGTGCAGCAGCTTGAACACAAATAATGCATTTCTATGTGTGAGTGTGGTGGTAGCGGGCAACAGCTTATATTAATCATAAGCTGTCAGGCAGTAAGGGCACTTCAAACAAGACAGCAGAAATGAAGACACCATATTGTGATTTTATTACTTAATCAATAAAGTAACAACACAGAAAGTAAATAAAATCCAGCAATGCAACTCCTAACTCTTCCCTGAAATAATTGGCTTGTCAGAATGAGTGTCCAGCAAACGTCCGTCACTGTTAACTTCTGATTACTGTTGTTGAGTCTGATTTTATTTAGACCGTGTTTAGTCTTTGTTTCATAAACAGTGTCACAGTATGAAACTTTTAATACCAAAATGTATTGCTCTATCTGTCATGTATTGAATGACAAGTCAATATAGTATTTATCATGGCAGGCCTATTGAAAACATAATATTCTTACTGTGAGTGGGCTCGCCTCTCCCCAGATCTGACCTCTGGTGACATTACTGGCTTGGTTTTTAATGCCATTTTGTGGGACATTAAGAACATTTCCATGGAGACAAGAAAAGTTATTATAGTGCACTTTTAAAATATAACACATTCATAGGGTGGGTTATAAACTGTACATCCCTTCAATATAATGAGCAGAACTGTGGATTTTGGACAGGCCCCTCTCTTTCTCTTGTACTCATTAGCACGCACACACAGTCTCGCATGATTTACACTAACTTAGTAATCTGTCTTTAAAATAGAATCCAAAAAGTGCATCTCCGGCTGCTGCAAGCGTAAGTGAGAGGGGCCAAAGCACATATGCCCCAAGGACCTGCTTTAAAAGTGGTCTGAAAATGAATGAATGAAATAAAAAGAGGGAAAAAGAAAGAGGGAGAGAGAGAGTGAAAGAGAGAGGGAGTGCACTTACAGCCAAAAACGACGCAGCCAAATGAGGGGAAGACATGCCAAACTTAAAAACACATCTTGTTATAAAATTCTGTTAAATCAGAGTCCACAGCCACTAAATCAAAAAGATTGCAAGGAGGCTGTACAAAATGCTAAAAAAGAGGGAGAAGGGGGCAAGCGATATGAGGGAGATAATAGGGAAAGAGAGAGAGGTCTCAGGGTCGTTTAGGACATGTGACAGAGAGAAGAGGCCGTAAAGTGGTAGGCAGAGTGCAATTTGCTAAGAGCTAAAAAGGCGTAAATAAATGATCAAAACAAAAGATGAGAGTGACAAGCTAAAACTGCAGGGAGAGTTTACAATAGGATACATTGGAAAAAGAAATGAACTGGAAGAGAAAGACCAAAAAGGCATCAGGGCGTATTGGTAGATTTGAAAAGCACCTCATTCACCAATATTTCTCGTGGGTCACTTAGAAGGTCAGCAGCCACACTTTACACAGTCTGCTATGGGCAAATGAGGGAATCAAAGAGAGAGCCATCCTAATTAAAGCACAAACCTCTATCCCGACTCAAAAGCAGAAAGTGAGCAAAGATATGACTGCACAGAGAAGGACATGAGAGGAAGCCACGGCAGATGCGGTGGCAGTGCTAACCATTACACCAGAGAATGATGAAGAGTGTGGAGAGAGTGATGAAGAGTGTGGGTGTACAATACTGAATGATGCAGCAGCCTCCAGTCCTCTGCAAATGCTTTGTACTTTACTTTATTTTACTGTCACAGCTGGACTCTTTCACTGTACCATGTGAGGTATTTCCTACTCATTTTCTCTTGATGCTATGATACTATTAATACTATCTCTGCAGCAATATAAGAGTTATGTACAGTCAGTTTTAAACCAAATAAAAGTGTGTCGCATAGATCATTTTAATAATTAATTTCAGACAATAACAACTGGTTCTGATACAAAGGTCTAATACCACAATCATAATAAAAATCACTTTTAATTATTTACACAACAAAATGTCATTTTCAACATTAAATAGTAGGTAAGCTCATGGGCGTATACTAGTCTATGTGTCTTATACTTGTTCTGATACAGCTCAAGATCATTCTAAAGCTATTCAGGAAAGGTTAATTTGTGTCCTGTGACTGTGACTTTACTATGGATTTTTGCTCAAAGTTTGAATACTACTTTTAGTATCAATAAGTATCTGATTTTTGATACTTTTGACCCTTAAAATGTACAAAATATTTTCAAAAGACTGATATTTTTCTTGTTTTTCAGCAATCCATAAATTTCTGTGAGCTCACTCTCCTTTTCTACCTGGCTTGTGGACAGTTCAGAAAGTGAATATTGTCTGAACTTATAAAATAAAATCCATACAGTTAAGCTGAAAGGCTTACCACAAAGACCAGCTTTGCAAGAGGATAGACAATTTCTTTCAGCTCCAAGTAAAACCTATTAGTCTGCTGCAGTCAAGTGCCCACTGTCCACAGCCAATTACAAGACACAATGGAAAACGAAACTAAATAAAAGTGAATAGGCACGATAAAACAATGCACTAAAAATGCTACTGAAATATGCCCATGGGCCTGAGGTATGGCTGAGGCTACCAGTTTCTTGGCCATATATCATAAAGATGCTAATTATAGATAATCCATATTCATACTTGCACACTTGCACAGAGCATGCTCAGAATCAAAACCAGATCCCAGTAGTAATGTCCAACCCCACACGCTACATTGAGAGTCCACTACAGACGCACAGAAAATCAAGTGTCCAAGTGTCCAAGTGTCCAAGCGAACTCAGCTCTGTCAACCACTGGCAGCCTCTAATAGACCCACTATTAGGTATAGGACAGAGAAGTGCAGAGTCAACAAATGGGAAAACGCAGCCAATGATCAGGTTAAGTAAGTGGCCTAAGACAAGAGCCAAGCAGCAACTGGGGCATCACAACAGCTCTCCTTCCTTCCCCCACCCGTACATCTCTTTCTTGTGTCTTTCCTCTAGTGGGGTGCCCTCCCTCTCCAAATGCACCCAACCCACCCACTCTCCACCCTCAGTCTTTGAAGACGGCTTTGTTTTGCGAGATGCGTCTAATCTTTAAATAGGGTGATCTAAGAATGGCTGTTGGGGCTGGTTTCTAACCAAGTGTGTTATGAGATATAGCCTCCCATCGTATCAAACTGTACTGAAGTTGGTTTGTATACAGTGCATGCCTGCATATGAAAGTGTGTTGATGGTATCCACGCTGCCCCCGGTGGTGTTGGGATGTCATGCCGTGCTCTGCTTGTGTCTGTGTGAGCTCTGATGGGGGATTGTACCCTCTGCGTGTGTCGCAGTGTGATGGCTGGTACAGTCATACACACAGACAGCTGGATACTGGCATCTCCCAGGGCAAAAGGGCGGAGAGATAAGAAAGAGAAGGAAAGAGTATATATATAAAGAAACTGAAGTGAAGTATTGGTAAATAATGGCCATGTATTAAATTGGTAAAGCAAGTGACACAAATATGGAGCAATTAGGGTTGCAACGATTGTCTGTTCTATTTTGTCATATTTTTTGCATGTTTTTAAGCCAAAAAAAAAACACATTTATCAGAATATGACTGTGATTATTTTAATAGTCAATTAGGCACAATTATTCCTATTAATTGTTGCAGCCCTAGGACCAATTATCACATCTTGTGTGTTTGTACTTCATTGCAGTTCAGTGACAGTGTTGTCCATTCCAGTCTAGTGCAGTCCAGTCTGGCAATGATTCCGTTGTAGGGAGTATTATACCTCTGACAACAAGGACTGAGCTGGCCAAGAGTGCCCTCAGTACAGCAAATGGAACACCTCTCTAACACCTGTGTGTGCTACACTTGACTTATATGGCCTTGACTTCTGCATTACACTAAAGGCAATCCCATCTGAACTTACATCAAAGCTAAAATGTTAGCAGTGGTTTCTGCAGTGCATGTGTTACAGTTGAACTATATTGAAGGAAAGGTTCAGTTATTACTACGTTATTTTATATAGATCCTATTCACAGCATCATGGTTTCAGTAACATGATAAGGCTTTTACACTTTCAAATGCTTTAGACAACCATACTTAACTTCAAACAATAACATACAAAGATAGAGAGGATATGTAAGGCAGAAAATCCAGAAATAATCCACTTTTAACTTTGCACAACATTACCCAACATCACTGAACCACTGTGAGAATCTAAATAGACAACCTTCTTATCTTTTCACTGTCACATCAAACACATTTAACCATCAATAGAGTGAAAAGACTTTTGGAGCATGCCGACCTTGACAGCAGCACACATTAGAATTAGAATTATTTGGAACAATGAAAACCTATTTAGTAAATTTAAAACTCTAAATTACAGTTGCATTACTTGAGATGGAAAGATGAGCACGACACACTTTTGGGTTGGAGGGAAGGGCATCGGGGTGAAGGTGAGAGGCGACAGGGAAGTGATGATGGAGAGGAGAATAATTCGGATGGACAGATAAGTAGGAGGAACAAAGACCTCCAAAATAAGGGGGAGGGGTGCCAAACCCAAGTGTTGTCTTTTTAGAAAAGACAGAGAACAAAGACGTGACGTGAAGTAAGGATCTAAAAAATGTCAAATATTTTCAATTATTGATACAAAATTTGTATTAAAATATTATTAATTTGAATGTTATAGATGTGTTCTATAAGGGCGAGAGAGAAACCGTATCTTGAAAAACTATAACTGTTACCCTGCATATGCAATCAAAAATAATAAACCCCATTTTTTTGTGATATCCAAAGAGTAAAGGCAGTGGATCCTTCTACCAAATATCAATATAATCATCAAATTCCAGGCAAAAAGTGTATTTGATTCTAAAAGTCTCAAGTCTCAAACAGTATCCTCTAAACACCGATATGAACTCATACCTAAATTCATCATTTTTGAACACAACAACACTAAAAATCTTTATTGAGACCCACTTCGACCTCTTCACATCTCTGTAAAAGCTCTGCAGCCTTGTATATGGGAGGAGATGGCAGGATGGAGAATGGAGATAGGGCGACAAATGACTGATTAATAGCTCCGATTCGCTTATCTAGTACTTCTCGCATACTTCAGAGGAGGAAATGAGCTGGCTGTCGCATTTGGAAACCGATCGGCTGGTAATAGAGCTGACTAATTGACAATTTCTCCATAACAGCAGTGTCCCCGTGCGCACGTAAGCTCCTTGAACACATCACAAGGCTGCCCACTCACCCTCTGGTGCCCCACTAAAGGCAGGTCTCTTCAAAAGGAATAGATGCAATAATAAAATGCCCCCAGTGTTGCATCATGGCGGGGCTAACATGCACATACAATCGCAGGCTAAAGTCGAGCCCAGGGCATTAAAGCCTTCCTGCCACATCTAATAAAGTCTCAGCTGGACACACTAGGCCATCGCACAGTGTCCACTGCAAACGGATCTACTCTACAACTGTCTTAAGCCTGATTTTCACCACGTGTGTCCAACAGATCCTTCTTATGGCGCCTTCAATTAGGGCAGTGATTTCACCACCACCAAAACATAAACAAGAGGCTGTAAGTAAGTTAATACTGTGTTAGGTAGACAGGTTTTCAAAATAGAATCAGACAGCACAGAGCTCTACCAAGGAACCTGGTAGACTGATTTGACATACAGTAATTAACTACTTTATCTGTGTGATAGTAGTATTGTCATAAAAAATTCAAACTACAAATTATCAGGGCACAATTATGATTTAAAACACATATATGTATACAATAGAAAGTGATTTAATATTATCATGTAGCCAGCCTTATACTAGTTCAATTATAGACCATATAGACCAAGATCATTCTAAAACTCATCAGAAAAGGTCCAATATAGTCCTATTCATGTCATTATTTCAGGACAGATTACTACTCAAATGAGTATCTAGTTTTGCTACCAGTTTTAGCATCGATTAGAATGTGGGTAAAGATTTAACCTAGTGGAGAGTCAACTACATTGGTCTGTCTAGTACTGTCTAGCCACTCCTACATCACACATTTAACTACAGATCAATTTATAAATGTCACTAAACAGAGCATCTTTCAGAAGTCTTTGATATGGTACAATGAAAGAACTGTGACTAAATAGTCTGTGTGCAGTAGTATATTGTGCATCTCACCAGAATCCTGTCTTCCGTCTTGCCGCTCCTCGTGTCCTGCTTGATGGCTCGCACAAATTTAATGGGTTGCTTGTCCAGCACCTTCCTGATGCTCTCTGGGAAGGGGAGAGTAAAAACACAAGATAAGGCAGAAAAACTAATTATACAATGAAAACACATAACAGAATGAAACCCTGCCCTGGGATGCACTTAGATGCACTGTAAAAAGCTTTTATAGAGGGGGAATCCATAAACTTTAACATTGGCCACATTTGGCAAAGCAAAGGCATAATAAAGTGAAGCGGGAGCATATGAAGAGTACAGTATGGGATATCTTTTTATTTGACTTCTTCTCAGGTCACCACAGCAAATCATCTGCCTCCTTGTGAGCTGTGATTTGCATTTTGATTTGGCATTAAATTTATGACATAAGCCCTTCCACTAGCAAGCCTCTCAATAATCAGCTCAGGCACAAAGAATAAACACACTATATTTAACCAAGATAGTAACTCAATAATGTTTTAGTATAAGAAATAAATATGTGAATTTAGTCTAAATGAATAATTCAGTCACAGAGAGTCACAAGTTTGACACATCTGCAGATTCTAGTAAGATGTTAAAGGTGCATTATGTAACTTTACTGGAACAGGGCTGTCTTGAATGTTCCCCAGAATGGTATTAAACTTATTTATCTCCATGGAGACAAGCAGGTGATCCTACCAGGCCAACTTAGAGGACAGACCAATGGAGAGGAGACCCCGCTCACAATAAGAATGCATGTTTTTTATTTAATTTATGGGAAATACAACACCCAAAATAATGGCGTAAATGTGAGATAGACACATTCTCAACATCACAAAGCAACAACATCACCATGGAGACAAGCAAGTGGTGTACCCCCCACCTGCTAAGTTACGTATTGTACCTTTAATGAATGCCATAACATGAGAGATGCATTAAATTTAGCAGTGTCGAAGTGGTTATCCTGCAAACATACATTTTATATAACATTTCAGACATTCCTAATACTTTTGCTCATAGTGGTGGCTTGTTTGAGTTCTATATAGGATGATACCACAGGGGTGAACAGTCAGAGCAACAAGACCAAAACCTCAAACAAAAAGACACAAAAGCGGATACAACAGAGTCTGGACAACCTCTAGCTGAAAAGGACTCATAACCGAGCTATTTTTAGACTGAGAAAGAGGCGGAGATGCAGAGCTCCTCTCATTTCAATGGGACCAGCCACAGGATCAGGGGCTGCAATCTTAGGGGCCCCACTTGAACTACTGAACCAGTGAAACGAAGAGCAGGGGGTCTAAACCAATTAAAGAGCGTACCACATTCCAACCTTCAAATACAATGTCAATGTTCAGCGATAGTGCAAAACATTATGACAACTGGCGTGCAAAGTCAGACCCTCCTTCTCATGGGACTACACAGACATCTCACGGGACGTGTCACCAGGGGAATTACAGCAAATAAAGACCACAAATATGTTAGGAAAAATGGTGAGGCAAAAGGACAAGGGACACATTATGATGGCTAGATCACAGAGTAACTTTAAAATCCTGCTTCTATGTCCTGTAGTAAATAGAGAGTTAAGAAAAGAGACATATAAATTAAAGCTTTCTGCCAGAGCTGACCAATTTAAAAGATCTCTGAAATAATGGAACAGGAACTTAGAGTTAAGATTATATTTTATCTATTAGTGGTATGGCAAACTGTGACTGTTATTGCTTAGAAATGTGATTGTGATATTTTTATAGATATAACTCTAAACCTTCTATCTACAAGTAGTTTTTAAGCAAGTTTTTAAATGCTAATAGAGACGTGAATTAAGAACAGAACATGCACAAGTAATGACTGCTCTGTGTGGGAATATGGGAGACTTGGCATCAGCTTGTCTCATATGTCTCTGTGTTAAAGCAGATGTCTTTACACATAACATTACAACCACTTGATCCGTTGGCAACATGCATAATTATAAATAGGTTATTGTGGCATATGTCTAGGGACCACCAGTCTAAAAAATGCACTCTAGGACATCAACAGATGGAGATGCTCTACATGTCATGCTGATTCACTATGCCCCATTGTGCCATCCCTCCTTCCAAATCATGCACAAGCACTTTCACATGTACAGACCCAAGAAAAGTTGGCTCTAATGCAAGCAGGTCTGGTGGTGAATAGTTAGAAGTGGCAGCTACACACCTCTAAAAGGATCAAGACAAACAAAAAGCTTTGGGGCTAATCAGGGTAAGAACTTGACCTTGGCATCTGCTCTCAAAGGGGTCACAGGTAGCGCAGGAGGTCATCAACAACATCAAATAGCTTATTTCCAGCCCAATTCAATCTCAAATCCCACATTACATTTTTGACACTTTGATGGATCTTCTCACTTTCCTCTTCTGAAAATACCCCCCCTCCCTCCCACTTGATCCCCACTGGTGCAAGAGTGGCAGGTGTGTTAATGGTCTAAGGCTTTTGGTTGTTATCACAGGGTCAGACAGAGGGACACCTGGCAAAGATGAGCGGCTGTATACAGGGATTTAAACGCTTCAAGATCATTAGTAACCACGTATCAAGCAGGCTACATTTCTCCAGCACCAACTTGGTTTCTATGAGAGTATCCAACCAAATCCCACGCATCTCCTACGCAATCATACAAAGAAATCTGGTAATGAACGGGCTCATTGCGAAGCCACACAGGCACTTCAGATAACTCTGCTTATAGGACCCTTATATGAGATCCATTAGGAAGTCAACGCGCTCTGAAATCGATGAACTTACAACGCGCGCCTGAGGGAAATCGCTCCTTCATTTGGCAATAATTTCAAAGCCGATACAAGTAAATTGACACATGCTTTCAACGACACGCTCCACTTTGCTCAGAGGTGTTAACTCGGGCGGGCTTTTACGCGCACTTCCGCCAAACTCAAGCCGAAGTTTACCTGTGATTTCACGGCTGACGCTGACAAACCCCGCCGCCGTCGGTGTGGAGTCCTTTGAGGCCATGGTGCGCTGCGCTTCACCAGCCTCGCCTCTCGGTCCAGTACTAGTTATGTTTTTTGGTTTTTTGTCTTGACTGTCCCTTTTAGATCCGTGCGTTTTTCTCTTTTTTCCCTTCTATGTCCGCTCTGAACGCCCGCAGGTGCAGCAACAGCCGCTACGCAAAGTGATGAGAAGCGACGCACAGCACCCCAGGACACTCAGAGGAAGAGAAGAGAGTGAGAGGAGAGAAGAGGAGAGGAGAGAGAGGAGCGGTGATACGGAGGAGGAGGGGGGCGGAGGGAGGGTTATCGCTGGATGTGCATTAATATTTAAAAAAAAAGATTAGTATGCGATCTGCATCTTTTGAAATTTAATGTGCGCAATGGCGTCCCCCCAATTATATGGCACAGGCAACACAAATTTAAACCACAGCCAATTGGACAACAATGGGCTTTACAGCAGACAAATACAGCAGCTATAGGCCAGGAGTAAGTAGGCTAATGTGTTTACCAAAGTTATTTTTTGCACAGTTTTGCCAGTTAGTGATGTGTTTGATTGGACAGAAATGGTTTAGGTTCCAAGCGTCTATTTGCAGTCTGCACTTACCCTTTGTGTTTGCTACCTGACCACCTGCTATCCTGACTCTATTCCACTTCAGGACAGCCACAGATAATATGTTCTAATAACAGTTCAGCTTGTGTTTTTATCAGAGTTGAGATTATAAGAAATACCAAATGTTTCTTCAGCCTGGTCTGCACATTTTAACATAGACCTATACCATAAAAGTGAAGAGCATGCACTTCATATGCTATTGTTTGTGCCCTTAATTAATTTGTACTTATCAGTGCCATATTGTATCCCTTTAAAACCTACACATCCCTTTAAACATGACAAATTAACCCATGTGGAGTAGAATGGTGTGTCTGTGAGCACCTGAACTTGGACACAAGTCTCTGGTGTCACTGTGGCCCTGGGGGAGTCCTAAGGCCGTAGAACAAAAGTGCAGTGTGTGCTCTATGTATGCACCATCCTTATGTCATTTTGTGCATGAGAGAGAGAGAGACCTTTGTTCCACTGTCTCCCAGATACTTCACTGATAAAAGAAAAGCCCAGTGGGGGGTTTTATGCTATGGGAGGGCAGGCGGAGGTGGTGACAGAGACAGGCAGAGCGCAAAGGGCCAAGAAAGGAGAGGTTTATACAGCAGAGGTTTACAAATTATACTGACTCACATTTTTTTTTACAACATCCTGCTGAATGTACGAAAAAATGTTTGCAGAATATAGCTGTTAATTGCAATGACAACACAGTAAATTGGTTTGATTTTCAGATTTTGAAGGTTTTTTTTGGAACATATTTTATTTTACACTGAGTACAATGTAACAGACTGTGTAACATCCATCCATCCATCCATCCATCCATTTTCTTCTGCTTATCCGATGCCGGGTTGTGACTGTGTAACAACGTGCAAAATTTGGTTTTCTTGCACTAAATTTGAGTTGAGGTTAGGGATTGGGGATGTTTGGGTTGCATGCGGCAAGTTGTTACACAGTTTGGTACATTGCATAGATACAATAAATAAGATATCGCTTCTGAACACTTCTCAAACATCAAACTTTTCACACCGGTTAGCACTAATTTGTGGAAAAGGCAAATATTATATGTAAATTCTGCAATAATTATAATAATAATAAAACACAGGCAACAATTAGAAGTTACAGTAAACCATTCCTCCACAGCTGAACCTTCATATAAATCTAAAACAAGACTAACAAACTCTACCCAAGGTCTGAACCAGGATATGAATTCAACTAGTCTGGTCTGTAAAAATATGCCTCTGCAGAGTGGCACCAGTATACAGTATACAGTGTGCAGTTTGTACTTGCACCACAGTTTGAGACCCACTGACAAACCAAAGCAACTGATTATATCCAGCTTTATATGGGTTAAAACTCAGAGCTGTTCAAAGATGCACTTGAAAGATTGCCACATTATTTATTCATCAATGCAGCTTCTTGTGGATAAGAAGGATTCTGAATAAGGCCTCAATCACTTGGCGGGATTATTTTACATAAGAACGCTTGAGTAAGACAATGTATTTTAACCCACAAGTATTTCTTATGTTTAAATGCAGCCAGTTTACGCACAGTGGAAGAAAAGCCTTATTTATGGGTGATATTGTTGTGATGCCAGTGCTGAAGTGGCTTGGCAGACAACAACTATGTGTGACAAAACAACAGCTGCGGCGTGAGAAATATGTGCACAATCCGCATTTTCCACCAACACTTTGAAGATTCAGTATCAATGGAGAGTTATATTGGCACCTGTATCTGTATCCACAGCGTTAAAAACCTACTGCGTAACACTGCTCCCCACAACGTCAATGATAACTCCACACTGAAGCTTCAAAGTCCTCTTTTGATGTGCACACACCTCCGGCTGGTCCCTGCTCAACGGGCCCCTCAAACTAGAAACCTGGGATATGCTGCCCTCTAGTGGTTCAATGTAGTGCCTGCCTTTTTACTATAATACAGCTCTGAGCATAGACTTTATATTCAGGCCCTACACTCAAAATCCAATGAGTATCTGGTTTTTGGATTTCAGATTATTGAAGTCATGTTAAGAGTTACATCCAGAACGCTGCTGCTCGGGTCCTGACTAGAAACAGGAAGTACGAGCACATAAGCCCTGTGGTCAGGTCTCTGCACAGGCTCCTGTAGCTCAAAGAATAAACTTTAAAGCAGCTCTGCTTGTGAACAAGTCTCTTCATGGCCTAACACCAAAGTACATCTCCCACATGTTAGTGCCATAAGAACCATCTCACATTCTGAGGACTTCAGGGAACGGCCTCCTGCTGGTGCCCAGAGTCAGGACTAAACATGGAGAATCAGCGTTTCAGTTTTATGCAGCTAAATCTTGGAACAGTCTTCCTGAAGATGTGAGACGGGCCTCTACTTTGACAATGTTTAAATCCAGGCTCAAAACAGTTATTTTTAGTTGTGCATATGACTGAAAGGTTTTTATTCTGTACTCTTCTATTTTAATGGTAATTTATGATGATTATTTGTGATTATTTATGTTTTGATTTGTGTGATTTTAATGTCTTTCTTATTCTGTAAAGCACTTTGAATTACTTTGTGTACAAATTGTGCTATACAAATAAACTTGCCTTGCCTACTTACATTGGCCTATGTGCAGGTTTTGACAAGAACATTTATGCAAAAGGGGCAAACTATGTGGCAAAGATAAAATAAGAGAAAATGTTAAATATTGAAAGAGTTATTTAAAAAAAGATCATATTTTGTCTTTATCTATTCTGTTCTATCCATGTATTAATTCACTGATGCATGTCTTGTTACTGGCCATATAAATATCCCCAGTGATGGAAAAAATGAATTAGTATGACTTACATAGAATAAAGAATATTCAGTTGTTATTGTTATGATTTTATGAAATATAAATGTGGAAAGAGAAAAGCTGAAACAAACAAGTGATATTTTTACTTCTGGTGCTACGAGTAGCCCACAGTATGAATCTGCAAATGTTATTATCACTTCTATCACTTCTAGTTCAGTCACAAATGCTACTACCAGCATGGACAGAGTCTTGTTTAACATGTTAATATCAGTGTTGACCTTGAAAGAATGCCTTGTCAAAGCACTCCTCTGCATGTTGCTTCATGAGTGAGTATAATAGTGAGAGTGATTTGAGACAGACAGCACATATGGAGAGTCTATGGGCCTCACTCCACCAGAGGCTCATGAACTGCTGTCAAGTCCTGCTGATACAAGTCTTATTTTATCTCTTTCCTTTGTTTTAATCCTGTACAGCCTGAGGGAGCAGGAGGAGGGCATTCACGTACTGCAAGTTAACAATGGGTATGCTTTTAAGAAGTGTAGAAGCAAACACTGTGAAGGCAAAGCAGTGTGAAAGTAATGGTTACTCAATTTTTAGGCCCGAGCCCCTACAGGGCGTAGGGCCTATTGCTCCCGCAACGATGAGTGCCTGGGCGAAGCCCAGGCACTCATCGTTGCTAACTGTCTTGCCGAACTTGTGCGCGCAGCGCACAAGTTCGGCTGAGGTCGCGACCTTGCCCTGATTCCACTATCCCAGCAACCCATGCCGTAGGCATGGGCCATCTTTATTACTGCTAAAATGATGGAAGTCAATGGGAGGTCAGTGGGCGACCCCCGACGTCATGGCGAATGACGGGCGCGTCAGCGCCCGTCATTCGCCAATGACCCCACGGTGACGTGGGGAAGGTCCAGAGCTTTCAAAAAACGTATAATTTGTCATTCTAATGTTATCGGATATATTGTTTTTGCTAAAAATATTATTATTTTTTTATTATTATTATTATTATTTTTTTATTTCTTCTTCTGCTCTTTGAGCAGGAATTTGACCCCCTGAACATATTCAAAAACTCACCAAATTTTGCCCAAATTCAGGTCTGCCAAAAAATTATTTTTTTTTATATGGTGCATCATTGGGCATAAAAAAATGGCGCGACAGCGCCACCTACAAAAGTCAAAATACATTGCGTCAATGGGAGGCGCCCCGACGTCAACTTTGTTGTAGAGCCACCAAATTCGGTACACACATTCATCAAGTGATGCCAAACAAAAAATATTATTATGGCCACGCCCTCTGACAAACCGGAAGTCGGCCATCTTGGATTGAAAATTCCGAAATGCCGAGTCAGCATTTTTGTTGATGTCGCATTTTCGTCAACTCCTCTGAAGGCGCTTCACCTGCAGGGCTGAAAATCACTGGACATCATCTAAACAAGTGGGGCATCAAAAGTTATCCAATTTAGGTTGATACGTATAACGGCTTCCGTGCGGCGAAGCCGCAAAATTCCATCGGAATTTTTGCAATTTTTAAATTTCAAAATTTGCTCCCATTTGTGCATACTAAGTCCGATTTGACTCAAATTCAAATCAGTTGTAAAACTTTTTCTGCCCTAGACCTACTAATTGTGAAAGAAAACAATTTGGTGCAATAGCGCCCCCTACAGAATAACAAATACATTTGCATGGAGGGCCCAAAATTTAGTTTCCCAAATGTTACGAAATTTCACACAAAATTCAATTTCGTCATTCCAATCAATAAAGTCAATCAGACCCATGATTTTTTTTGCAACGTGTTGCCATGACGATGCGCCAAAGTGCCCATGTTATCCTAATGGGAACGCTCCGAAAATTCCCCATTCATGAGAAAAACATTAGTTTCATGGAATTAAGTGAAATTTGCCAAAATGACTCATCATGTCATCCTGATCAAAAAAGTCAATCACACCCATGTCATAATTTTCACTTTGTTGCCATGGCGATGCGCGAAAATACCCCATGTCATCCTAATGGGAAAATTTACACATGTTTGGACATTTCAAAGTCTTATAACGGCTTCAGACCTTCAGTGAAGAACGTGAGATTTGGCACGTTGATTCTTTACATCGTTCCTGTCAAAAAAGTCCAAGGTTCCAACTTTGTATTTTTTGCACGGTGTTGCCATGGCGATGCCTGGAAAAACCCATGTTGGTGCATTTTGTGCATCAGTGCTCCCAATGTCTTTTTTGACTTTGTTTGGTGACAAGTGCAGCCCATAGCCACAATAAAACAGAGGCATGTGGCGCGTTAGCGCCACCTATAGGGAGTGCCGGGTCGGCCGAGTGCGAAGCGCGGCCCGCGAGGGCCGTTCGATGCCGCTTGCGGCTTTAATTATTAGGCCCGAGCCCCTACAGGGCGTAGGGCCTATTGCTTCCGCAACGATGAGTGCCTGGGCGAAGCCCAGGCACTCATCGTTGCTAACTGTCTTGCCGAACTTGTGCGCGCAGCGCACAAGTTCGGCTGAGGTCGCGACCTTGCCCTGACTCCACTATCCCAGCAACCCATGCCGTAGGCATGGCCATCTTTATTACTGCTAAAATGAATGGAAGTCAATGGGAGGTCAGTGGCGGGCCCCGACGTCATAGCGAATGACGGGCGCGTCAGCGCCCGTCATTCGCCAATGACCCCACGGTGACGTGGGGAAGGTCCAGAGCTTTCGAAAAATGTATAATTTGTCATTCTAATGTTTTCGGATATATTGTTTTTGCTAAAAATATTATTATTTTTTTTTTTTTTTTTTTTTTTTTTTTTTATTCTTCTGCTCTTTGAACAGGAATTTGACCCCCTGAACATATTCGAAAACTCACCAAATTTTGCCCAAAATTCAGGTCTGCTGAAAAATTTTTTTTTTATATGGTGCATTATTGGGCATATAAAAATGGCGCGACAGCGCCACCTACAAAAGTCAAAATACATTGCGTCAATGGGAGACGCCCCGACGTCAACTTTGTCGTAGATCCACCAAATTCGGTACACACATTCACCAAGTGATGCCAAACAAAAAATATTATTATGGCCACGTCCTCTGACAAACCGGAAGTCGGCCATCTTGGATTGAAAATTCCGAAATGCCGAATCAGCATTTTCGTTGACGTCGCATTTTCGTCAACTCCTCTGAAGGCGCTTCACCTGCAGGGCTGAAATCACTGGACATCATCTAGACAAGTGGGCATCAAAAGTTATCCAATTTACATTGATATGTATAACGGTTTCCGTGCGGCGAAGCCGCAAAATTCCATCGGATTTTTTGCAATTTTTCAAAATTTCAAAATTTGCTCCCGTTTGCACATACTAAGTCCGATTTCACTCAAATTCGAATCAGTTGTAAAACTTTCTGGCCTAGACCTACTCATTGTGAAAGAAACAAAATTGGTGCAATAGCGCCCCCTACAGAATAACAAATTAATTTGTATGGAGGTCCCAAAAATTTAGTTTTCCTAAATGTTACGAATTTAACACAAAATTCCAGTGGGTCATCCCAATCAATAAAGTCAATCAGACCCATATCGTTTTTTTGCACCGTGTTGCCATGACGATGCGCCAAAGTGCCCATTTTATCCTAATGGGAACGCTCCCGAAAATTCCCCATTCATGAGAAAAACATTTATTTCATGGATTTAAGTGAAATTTGGCAGACATCACTCATCATGTCATCCTGATCAAAAAAGTCAATTGGATACATGTCATATTTTCCCACCCGGTTGTCACGGCGATGCGCGAAAAACCCCATGTTATCCTAAAGGGAAAATTTCCACATTTTCGGACATTTCAAAGTCTCATAACGACTTCAGACCTTCAATGAAGTATGTGAAATTTGGCACGGTGATTCTTTACATCTTCACCGTCAAAAAAGTCCGAGGGGCCAACTTTGTATTTTGCACGGTGTTGCCATGGCGATTCGTGGAAAAACCCATGTTGGGTGCATTTGTGCATCAGTCCTCCCAGTGTCTTTTGGCTTTGTTTGGTGACAAGTGCAGCCCAAAGCCACAATAAAACAGAGGCAAGTGGCGGATCAGCGCCACCTACAGGGAGTGCCGGGTCGGCCGAGTGCAAAGCGCGGCCCGCGAGGGCCGTTCGATGCCGCTTGCGGCTTTAATTTTTATTATTATTATTATTATTTTTATTTCTTCTTCTGCTCTTTGAACAGGAATTTGACCCCCTGAACATATTTGAAAACTCACCAAATTTTGCCCAAAATTCAGGTCTGCCAAAAAATTATATTTTTTATATGGTGCATCATTGGGCATAAAAAAATGGCGCGACAGCGCCACCTACAAAAGTCAAAATACATTGCGTCAATGGGAGACACCCCGACGTCAACTTTGTCGTAGAGCCACCAAATTCGGTACACACATTCTTCAAGTGATGCCAACAAAAAATAGTATTATGGCCACGCCCCCTGACAAACAAACCGAAGTCGGCCATCTTGGATTGAAAATTCCGAAATGCCGAGTCAGCATTTTTTGTTGACGTCGCATTTTTTCGTCAACTCCTCTGAAGGTGCTTCACCTGCAGGGCTGAAAATCACTGGACATCATCTAGACAAGTGGGGCATCAAAAGTTATCCAATTTACGTTGATACGTATAACGGCGTCCGTGCGGCGAAGCCGCAAAATTCCATCGGAATTTTTGCAATTTTCTAATTTCAAAATTTGCTCCCGTTTGCACATAAAAAGTCCGATTGGGCTCAAATTCGAATCAGTGTAAAACTTTCTGGCCTAGACCTAATAATTGTGAAAGAAAACAATTTGGTGCAATAGCGCCCCCTACAGAATAACAAATAAATTTGCATTGAGGGCCCAAAATTTAGTTTTCCCAAATGTTATGAAATTTCACACAAAATTCCAGTGGGGCATCCCAATCAATAAAGTCAATCAGACCCATGTCGTTTTTTGCACCCTGTTGCCATGACGATGCGCCAAAGTGCCCATGTTATCCTAATGGGAATGCTCCGAAAATTTCCCATTCATGAGAAAAACATTAGTTTCATGGAATTAAGTGAAATTTGCCAGAATGACTCATCATGTCATCCTGATCAAAAAAGTCAATCACACCCATGCCATATTTTTCACTCTGTTGCCATGGTGATGCGCAAAATACCCCATGTTATCCTAATGGGAAAATGTACAAATTTTGGGACATTTCAAAATCTTATAACGTCTTCATACGTTCAATGATGATTGTGAGATTTGGCACGTTGATTCTTTACATCATCCCCATCAAAAAAGTCTGAGGGGCCAACTTTGTATTTTGCACGGTGTTGCCATGGCGATGCCTGGAAAAACCCATGTTGGTGCATTTTGTGCACCAGTGCTCCCAATGTCTTTTGGGTTTGTTTGGTGACAAATGCAGCTCAAAGCCACAATAAAACAGAGGCAAGTGATGAATCAGCGCCACCTACAGGGAGTGCCCGGTCGGCCGAGTGCGAAGCGGGGCCCGCGAGGGCCGTTCGATGCCGCTTGCGGCTTTAATTATTTTTATTTTTTGTATTTCAGAAACATTTTCATTTTTTTCAGTTCATCTTTTCTTTTTCTGAGGAAACTAGAAGTAGAATAAGCTTAAGTCATGATAAGAATAGAAGTCGAATAACGTTGCACTCTGAATGACTTTGTGGATGAACTCTGCTTTAGATTCAGTGTCTTGTCAATGCAAGTGTTATTAGAGACATCTGAGCTCCTAACATGGCATATAGGCTGGATATATTGTAGTTTAAAAAAATGCCAACACACACAGAAGAGAAAGGAGCTGGAATGAGACAGATCTAAATGCTAATGCCGGAGGGTCTGTGAGAAGGATCCGTGCTGAGTGCACATATAGAGCAGAGAGGAGGGTCTAACAGGATATATACTGCTGTTGTTTTGTTCTATCTATAAAACCATCAGTATGCAAAACTCCCTGTGACCTTGGAATATTCAAATCTTACCTGAATTTACATTTGTAATGCAAATTAGGTTTTTGAATAGAGCCAGTATGTAACTATCAACTTGGGAATAGACAAAATAAGCTGTCTCCTTCAATCTTTCTTTGTTTTCAGAGATCAATTTCGACAAAAAATGAATAAACAGAGCATTTGACTAACATTCCCTGAAAGAGGTCTCATGAATGTAATAGTTTGAGTGTTGGCTTCAGTAGCTGACTTGTATTCAGAGGGAGACAGGTATCATTTCTACAGCTGACCTCAGGTCAGTCCGACTCAACACTCACAATGTGTGAGAGAACTACAGCAGACTCCAGATGAAGAGCCGTCTGTGAGAGCTGTCAATCTTCTGCTCCTGCTAATGACTTTATTTTATGTTCTGCCAGAGAAGCTAATAAAAACTTTCCCATGCATTTAAAAAAATATGTGTACCATGTGTTTATTCAATCACAGGTTTTCTATTGCACAAACATTGAACAAAAAAAAGCATTCTTTCAGTGAGCGGGTTTAACTTCCCACAGATCTTTAGCAAAAGACGAAGTTAAAATCTGTCAACTGGACAAATCGTTCAGTCGGTCAGATTGCTGGTGGACACTGCCTTATATCTATCTGAAGGGAGGGGTTAACCACACTGGAAGCCCTTCGCTTGGATGAGCAGCGAAACATCTTCACTCTTAACACGATTTGTCCAGTTGACAGATTTTAACTTCATCTTTTGCTATGGATCAGATCTGGACGACTGAGGGATTACACAGACTTTCCACAGATCTGACCTTTACCTTGGTCTGATGGGGACACATTCTTGTCTAGGTAAAGTCCAAGTAAAACCATAACATCTCGGAGGTGGCAAACATGCCACCAGAAAAGTTACACAGTGAACCTTTAAAATATTTAAACTAGTTTTTACATCAACTGGCTCTGGGTTAATACAAGGATGAACAGAATACTCAATCATCAGAGGACCATGAAATGTCAGCTAATTACTAAATCAACCAGTCCCACATGCTCAGAAGCAGCATGACATTTATAAAAGAACATACAAGTCAGATTTATTAGTGAGGGGAGCCAAGGGAAACTCCTATCAAAACAAGAACTACCTGGAGCTATGAATAAATGATTTATTTCACCTTTATGTTCACCTTTATATATGATATTGAAATAGACAGCAATTATTTATCTATTAGATAATTTGGCTCATTAAATTCTGTTACATAAATGTATATTTATTCACAACTTATTTTTTTCTTTCTATCATCTTAAAAGCCACAAAATATGAGAGCTTATACATGACACGACGGGCTTTCAGTCGTATAATAAATACGCTGAAGTCACATTGACACTAGACCCAGTTGTCAAGTGTATTTCATTTCTTTGTTGATAATGTAAGAATTATAGCTTTACGGCTGTTCTCTAAAGTGATCAGTGTGCAGTTTTAGTCCTCCAAACCCCATTCAGTCACTCATTAGTGTTTTTACCACCATATGTTGGGTGTCTGTGGGGGCGGCCACCGTCTGTCCCAGCATGCCTCAGGAGAAAACATGAGAAAGAAGTCTAAAATTCACGCATTACCCCTTAGGAAAGTATGTTTTGTTCACTTGTTAAACAAAGCAGGCAAGCTCATTTACTTCAATTCCCCAGATTCTGAAATATATTCTGAAAGTAAAATTAACTATCACACCAATCAAAACTTAATTTGCTGTATGAATGCCAAAACAAATTGTGTTATTACAATTTTCTCAGAATGGCTCCAAACTGTCTCTGGGCACTGCAAGACAGCAGCTCTCCAGGAAACATCTCAGCATTTGCAGAAGTAATTGTGATGCTTTTTTATCATTTTTCTGTTTGAACGCTGGAGTATTTTTAACAATGTGTTAATAATCATCTTTCTTTTGGAGCCTTGCCAACATTTTGTACAAAACACTGACAGATCGCTCTCATTCAGTTTACAAAGGTCATGGTGATTAAACCAGAGACCTTATTGATGAAAGGAGTAAGTGTTGACCACTTTATATACTTTTAACCACCAAAAGATAAGTAACTATTAGTAGCTATTAGGAGTTGACTGATTAAATTCTAAACAATTCTACATTAACTTAAATAATTTATTGATCCACAGTTTGGGCACTATAGCTCATAAAATACAATATAAATATAAAATGCATACACTAGAATAGTATATAATACAAATCTGTATAGACATACAATTATTTAAGTGGATTAAGTAATGCGACAGATTTCTCTGTTAAGGCTGATTAGTAAATATGCAGGCTGCTATTTTTTCTGTGCAGCAATGAGGTAAAATGTGTCAAAAGACAAATGTGAAGTTACACATCTCCAATCCAACATGACTTAAAGGAGTGTTGTAGAGTACAAAATAGTAGAACAGAGAGACAATGAAAGTTGAATAAAATATATCTCGCAGGCTTTGATAAAGCTCCACTGACCATTATTGAATCCTCTCAGTCTTTGTGACAGCTAACACTGTTAGCAGATCAGCTCCATAAATCTTTTATCTGGTACTTAAATTCCAATAAAACACTAATCCAGAGTATTCCAGAGGCGTTTCATATTCTGTCTGCTTTGTTTGTGGTCAGAACAGTTTTAGATTCACCATCAGTAGACTTGAGTTTGAGTTATATAGCAGCCCTGAGTTTGTACGAAAACATCTATTTACATTCACAGGATACAAGCTTCAGTTCAGTTGCCAGTTCGCCTCTGTGCAATGTCCTTAAACTTTTCAGGTGAGGAGATTTCGCTTGTCTCTATGGAGATTACTGCTTTGGTTGGAATGTTCCAAAATGTATGATATTAAATAGATTTTTGCAAAAAGAGTGTTGATGACGGGAGATGACCAGAAAAAAGGTCAAATCTGTGGAGAGGTGAGTCTGTCCCAGAAGATATACAGTAAATCCAGTGCCAAAGTATGCAGAAGCAGAAGTAAAAGCACAAGTGTTCCCCTGATTTTGGTCAGTTTGTTAAATTAAGAGTGAGTGATAACACATATTTACAAAATGATAATACTTTATGTTTCAGAACCAATGAGCAGACAGATATGTAAAGATTGCTTGGTCATTGGTCATTATAGTTTGCCCAAATGGCTCCCAAACAGACTGATAAGCACATTCTTTGTAATAAAGGTGTTTTACTCTTGAGGACAATCTGAAAGTCATCTGAGAGTATTTCACTTCATACTTGTTGTGTTTGTGTCCCTTCTTAGGCTACTCTATGGTGCAATACTACAACTATTGCTTTGCATTTGTGGTATCTTTGATTTTCTTTGAGATTTGAGTTGTCAGTTTGTCAGAGTTAGTCCAAAAGTACATAAGTTAATGTGGGATAGGACTCCTATGAGAACGAGGCAGTTAAATAAAAGCCAGAGTGTGCAGAGGGCTATAGAAATATGAAACACTGTCCTGAGACTGACTTCTGTATTGTCTTTTTGGTTTTAATTTCACATCTTGTCGCTCACTCTCTCTCTATAGAGTTTCCTTTGACCTGTAGAAGATTCAGAACAACTGGGAGCAGAGCAAGATATCAAAAGAGCAATTATTTCACCAGTATAGCGTTTTAGTCAAGACTACCGAGACCGAGGCAAGACCAAGGCCAGAGAGCACAACAGACCCAAGGAATGGACTGACCTTTTAGAGCCAGATCAGAAATGATCATTGACAGAGGTGCAGTTTATTACGTTGTGGATTGGATGTACAAGACAGTTTACTGAAAAAGTGCTTTGTGGAAATTATTGTGTTATGTTCCTTTTCCTACTATTGTGATTAGAGAGGGCAAGGGGGCTTTATGCGTTGCGCTCAGGGATGCAACAAAAGTATGTGAGTGAGGATTAAACCAGACATCTTCAAGCCAACCTCAATTTATCAATAAAACAGCATGCACCTATAACAGGTCGCCAGTGTACTGTTTGCTCTTTTCTTCGCTATGCTGTCTCTAAATTATACAACATGGCTGCTCTCACCTATTTTGCACATACTTTGAGTTGCATGAATTTTGAAATATGACAAGACTACAAAAAAGTTCTGCCGCGTCTCGTTGCAAAATGCCTAAGGACGCCTCCTGCGGCTGTATCCCAGCATGCACTGGTTGTTGTTATTTGACGAAGAGTATAGAAATGATTGTTTGAGATGATGCTGCGTCCAGGGGGCATGGGGAACAGGCACAGAGAGGAAGTTGGGAGGGGAACAGATTGATGGACACGGGATAAGAGAGGCAGAGCGCTCGCTGGGACGCTGCAGGGAAGAAGCGCTTAAGAAAAACTGTTGAGCTGACAATAACTGAATATGTCAGAAAACCACCATGTTTTCTGCATAGCTGATGCATTCAGAGTAGCAAAACATAAGCCTGATATTATCTGACAATTTTAAATTATGAAACATTTGCCTCAGTTATTTGTTGGTTGATAAAAGTTTTTACAATTCTTAAATATTGTTTATATAATTAGCAGCTACTCAATAATCACTGCAATTTGAAGTCAATAAAAGTATAAGTTAATGTTGTAAAACCAATCTCACATAAATTTCAATATATTATTATTTATTGTATGAGATATACTGTGTTGACTAATGATCATAAAAAAGCCTACATATTTTTCATGATCTGCTTACATGGTAAATCCATTATGAATGTAGTTGTAAGACTGTATTCAAATATGTATGACCAGCAGGTGGCAGCAGGCACAAAGCAACATCTTAGTGGTTGAGGGTATGGGTGACTGGTGGGTATGGTACACTGCTGGAGTGAAGGCTCAGCATTATTATTCACATCACACCTGACACCAGATGACACACAAAAAGTCTAACTAAAAGCAAAATAGATAGACATTTCATTATTGATGTTGCATAACTGAAATAATTAGAGCCTGGGGTTGTCAAAGTCCTGATCTACAGCTACTACAAAAATGATCAGTTTATGTTTGTTGAAATAGATCAAAACCATCATTTTAAATTGTAGCCTCATAAAGAACTTTAACAAATTCCTGACTGCAAATGTCTGGGTTATACTGAGTGCACTATATTCACTTGTAGCAGGCATCATCTTTTAGAGTGTACTTAACATGACACTGCTGCCTGTGTGCACTTAGACAGCCAGATCAGATTCACTGAGGCTGTACTGAGGCTGTTGTACTGCTTAATACAGGACATGAGAGGTCTTAATGTCCCCACAGAGGAAGTGTGTTGTTTATCGAGTGGGTAGTTAAACAAACACCATCTTTCTCACCGCTTTTAGCATTTAGCTCTGATTCATACACGGCAATATTACACAGCTGACAAGATTACACTACCAAAGGCACAACACCAGACTTATTATGCTGAGAGCTCCGTTGAACAATTAACCGACATGACACAAAGGGCTAATGAACGTCCTTAGCTCCCTCACTGCAGCAGCCCTAGTGTTTGTAATTGGCTCTCATGTCCAACTTTTTCTTTTTCCTTCATAATGAAAAATAATGTAGAAATACGGTATGTCACCTTTACGCACCAAACAGTACACACATGAAGGCACACTTTTTTCCGTCTTAGATATGATCATGGAACCCAGAGCATCAGCAGCGCAGGTCGGCTCCTGTGGGTGAAGAAAGGACATAGGATAAACAAGCCACGGCTGGGCACTATATCTCTGTCTTTTGCACAGTCCATGCATAGCCACATCTCCACAAACAAGAGTTGTGTCTGGACAGCTAATCTAATCATGTATTCGACAGGGACATAGGCGCGTTAGATTTTTTCCCTGGGATATAGGCCTACCTGTCATACAATGAAGTTCTTCTAGGCTAGTTCTGCTCTCAGATTCCCCCAGGCACAAGCCGTCAGCAGCACGCAGATCGGACACTGTCAGTTTTTTTTGGCTGGTTTCTGATAGGAGAGCCTATTAGGGAGTGAGAGAAGACATCATTCACTCCAACAATTATGGAGGGCAGACTAGAACAACTTGTTTCAGCAAGACTATAATTGTGTCATAACTTCTGGTTTACTTTTGGATGTTTCCCCATCCCAGTGTGTGCCATTATTTGCTAAATCTTTTATGGCATAGATGTATTTAGCCTATTTTCCAACAAGTTACAAATTAGGAGTGGACTAAGACATAAGTAAAAGTCACTTTTCCACAGGTCTGACATATAACCTGGACTGATGGCATTAAATGGCTGTCTCCATGGAGATACTTGTAATTGTACACAGTGGAACATTCTTTGCAGGAAAAGAAGCATTCCCATAGAGACAGGTGGGGGACCCTCCACTAAAAAAGTTACACAGTGAAGCTTTAAAATCTAAAGATTAACTTTAGAATTTAAAGCTTCACTATGTAACTTTTTTAGGAATAGGAAGAGCAATGCACAAAATCTGGTAAAAATGGTAAGGTTAGACCACAGGGAGTAGTACAAGAAATGTAAATATTCAAATAGTCACTTAATAGTGTTACTCAAAGTGGAAAAGTAACCAAACATATACTCAAGTAAGATTACACTGTTTAACTGTAAAATATATTACTTAAGTAGGAGTAAAAGTATGATGTCTGAAAACTCAGAGATGGAGATACAATAAACTAACTACTGCTCACTGTTGGATTTTGTTGTTAGAATATTAATTCGTGGCATTAATATGGGACCAGATGCCCCTGCAAACAAAACTATTAATTGGTTTACATTCAGAACTGTCCATTTGCTAAATGATAACCAAATAATATCTGATTGTTTATTTTCACAGTGTGTGCATGTTGGTGACAGCTAAACGCAGTGATGTGTGCAAATGTGTTTTGCATGCTCAGTGTCTTACTGTTGGTATTAGGCAAATGCTGTATGCTTATGGAAGCATGATAAAGGATTATGCCGCCTCTAGTAACAGTGTGTTACTAAAAAGACAAGATGCCGTTCAAGTCTAATACACTAATTAAGCTATTTCGCTGTCTGCTACACTATTTCAACCTGGAGAGACTCAGACAAACACAAAGAGAAAACTATTAGTAAGCTTTATTAAAAGAGTTATCTTTGGCGCTCAAACCATGACAGAAGGCAGTGAGATGTAGGGCTTCCCCCCAAGGTCGTCGGCCCAAAGAAAGGAGGCGCCGGGGTCTGCCACTGGGTAATGCTAGAGTGATTGGCGGTCCGAAAGCTGAACTGGGAACTGTGAAAACTTACTGAATGAGAAGAAATGGTGAATGATGGCAGAGGATGAACTGCGAATGCTGGGATGTGTCGGGATGGTAATGGCAGTGTTTTACGGATGAATATGAATGAGTCAGCAGCGATTGCTGGGAAGTTAGCATCTCTATGACGTCAGAGAGGGGTGAGCTGGGACCAACACAGGAGAGGCATAAAGGAGCCATAGCCAAAGAAATGCATGCAAGTAGAAATGAGCAGAAAAGCTTGAGGCTTACCAAACTGGGAATGGAGAGTTGAAGATGAGCGAAATGAGAGGGACGCGGTGACCCTGAGAAACAGACAAAGATGAGAATGCTGGGCAGAGCACTGAAGTAGAAAATTCAGACAAGGACATTATACCAAAGTGCGATGAGATGGAGTGGTGATACTTTGTAGGCGGAAGCACAAAGCGTGAGGCAGAAATTGCCGGCAGGAAGTGAGGCAGAGGAGTGGGACAGCAACCGCCAGCAGGACATGAGGTAGCAATTGCCTGAAAAACATGCGACAAGTGTAATTTTGGATCGCCTGCAGTATTTGACATTAGACTTACTAGGCATGGTCAGGGCAAACATACAGGGCGTAGATGGATGAAGACCATTGCCTGGGTTGTTGGAGGGTTGCAGTGGAAATGCCCTGGTGGTGGCTGCCGCCATTTTAAATGAGTGGAGTAGAGGTGAGAGGTAAAAATTTTTTGCCATTGCTCGGAATGGGCAGAATGGGCCATATGGGCAATGACTATGGGGCACGTTTATCTTTTGTAGTTTTTACACTGTAGTGATCTGGGTAACATATGAGATTGGAAATTGCTAGATCAGAGGAAGGCTCAAACTGAATGGAGCAAGATGTGAATTCTCCTACTCTTAGAGATCCATAGAAAGCCAGGAGGAATACGCTGTGGAGGAGAGCTTTGATGTAGCGAGAGAAAGGGGCTGAGCGTAACACTGTTAAAACTTGGTGAAAGATGGGAAGAGTGATGGGGCGCCTTGTGTCAAAAAGAGCAGGGGAATGTTTGGTGAAACCTTTGAGGAGCAATTTGATTGAGTGGTCTGAAAACAGGCTTTGAAAAATCTGCAGTTTAAGACAAGACAGAGCATTGGCAATGATATTAGAATGGCCAGGAACGTGACAGGCAGTGATGATGAAATTATTGTCCATGCTGGCCAGGTGATGATGGCTTTAGATACAGAACAACCCTTATTCATAACCCTACTACTGCCATGTTATCGCACAGAGCCGCGATTCATTTCCTCCCCCAGAGGCGGCCCCATAGGTGGCATGATCCTGCAATGGGGATTATTTCAGATAATGCCAAGATTTCAAATGCTGAAAAGGAGGAAGGTCATTTCTCCATAGACCAGCTTCTTTTGTAAAACCACCCAAAAACTAAGGAAGGAGCAGTCTCTGTGCGAAAATGGATAGAATTGGAGGAATGAACAATGTCATCGTAGAAGAAGGAAATGCATTTCCAGTAACTGAACAGGTGGGACCCGAGATTAGACAGCCGCTGTTGAGTATGACTGAGTCAAATAGAGAGGGAACAAAGCTAGCCTGGTCGAGCAAGCTGGAGATGAAGGAGCACCCCTGTGGGAGGATTCTTATAGCAAAGTTGAGGTGGCCTAATTGAGGCAGAAGTTGGTGTTTCAAGATAACGTGGGTGGAAACGAATGACTGGTGAAAATGCAAATGATTACAAATTTAGTCTTGTAGCCATGACGAGCCCCTCAGGTCGGAACTGAACAACAAGAGCACACAGACTTGGGGTGCGCACCCTTGCACTGGCTGAAGATGTGGAGGGACAGTGAGAGCATGTGCTCTTGTTAAAATGATTAATGATTTCTGTCCTAGCCTTGCAATCAAAAGTGGAGGGGGTGGCCCGCAGTACAGCAAGTGGAAGTGATCAGCATACACAGGAGGAGCATGAAATGGCGTAGGTCAACATGATGAGGATGTCCATATCAAGGATGGACCAATCAAGAATCAAAAAGGATCGGTTGAGCCACACAAAACTTTTGGTATTGGAATGTTGCACTAGAATAAGTGTTGTGGTAGCGCTCAGGAAAAATTCAAAAAATGTGCAGAAATCCTCTAAGAATTCCCTGATGGAGAGGTCTTTAGAGAGGCATAGGTTGGAGGACACCGCTGTGAGGTCAGCCGAGGACATGATCTGCTAGTTTACCTCGGAGGATGAGAGACACGAGGTTGATGTAGCTACCTTGTAAGACCTTAGACTGCAGTCTGGGTGAGATGTTCACGTGCATGGGTGTGCAGGGTCTACCAAGAGAGAGCCAGATGTTCTGTTAAGCAATGCTCCCTCATTGAGTTTTACGTCTTCTTGTGACAATGTCGAGACATAAATATAACTAATAATAATATAAAATAATAACTTTGTGGTAAAATCACAATGTAATTTGTAATTTGTGCAAAAGAAACATTACTTAACTAATTACTTAGCTTCAGTAATCTGAGCATGCGTAATATTGCGGGGATGCAAATCTTGACTAGGGGATCGTATCAACAACATCAGAGAGCCGAGTGTGGACGGGTGTTGATTCCAGAGGGGATGCATGCACTCCTCTGAGCCGGGAGATCCAGAAGGGAACTGGAGCCCCCGCCGAACAGCAAAGAAGGGACCATGGGGTCATCAGAATCGGAATCGGACATGCTAGAAGTACTCTCAAAGTGTGGCACAAACTGAAGCAGCCGTGCATCTGCAATGGGGATTTAAACTGGGCAGACTGGGCGCTGATTGGATGAAGAGGAGGTGCGGGGAGGAGTCAGTGGAGTGAGGTGATGAAGGATGGGGAGCAGGTAAACTCTGTTCAGAGTTCAGAGGTCTCATTTATAAACCATGCATGAATACATACATTTAATGTATGTGACTTTTCACGTTCAGTTTAGGATCTACATAGAAATTTGCCTTTCGATCCACAAACCCAGGACTTTATGGAAGTTTGTTATGTCTTTGTACTTATAAGTTTTTTGTACTTGTAAGAATTCCACATTAAGTGTGCTCTGTACCTTAATGAGATAGGATTATTGCCTTGGAAGGGGTTGATACTATATCCCTGGACAATGTACTTATTTTTGGATTTCGTGTATTGCTAAGTGTGTTTTGTGTATTTTCTAATAACCCACTTATTTTGGTCTTAACCTTTTAAAATCTGCCTTGTTTATGGTCTTTGTGTGCCGTCTCCCAAGCACAGGGCCATTTTAATTACCCTCTATTCCCCAGCCACACAAGTGTAAATACCTTTTGTGTAATTCAGCCTGAAGTTCCCATTCAGTCATTACTCGTAATCCTCCCGAACGTCACCTCTGCGAATGTGGCGCCTCCTGCAGGTCTTCCCCTGTTACACTATGGATTCCCTGTCGCTGGGCTGTAGGGAGATCGAACTCTAATTAAGATTGTTAATGAAGATTTAATTTTCCACTTCAAATGAGCCACTGAACTCCAAGTGCATCTTGAGTCCGATGCAAGAGTAAGAGAGAGTGGAGCAGCGAGCTAAAACTTCTGGGATAGTTGGAAGTCACTTAAGAAGAAGTTCATTTTGCAATCTCAAAGCAGTGAAGAGTAGTCAGAATAACCATGATCCTACACTTGAGCTATTCAACTCACCTCTTCAAAGCCCAGGATTCAGGAATCTTGAGTGAACCCTGAGAAACAACATGAAGACTTTTACTTGAAAGTGAAACATGATTAAATACACTGGGAGACAAAAAAAAAAAAAAAAACTTGATGCAGAATAACTAAGAAGAACAGTTGCTTTTATGCTGCACTGACCAGTAAGTAGTGCAAATTATTCACCAAGCAATGTGAAGTTACAGACCCTGACAAATGTAAATTCAGCTAACATTGGCTTAGGCTAGCACACTTTTCAGACAGGTTAAAATAGTGGATTTTGACTGACAATGGCTTTACTGAATGTTAAAGATGCACTACGTAACTTTTCTGGTAGAGATCAGGTCCTCTGTTTTCTTTTTCATGAAGATGTCATTGATGTATCTGGACTGTCCCCCAGTATTGCAACAAATCTAAAAAAAAAAAATTCCATTTATCTCATTTATTTATAGCAGGGGTGTCCAAACTTTTTTGACCGAGTGCCACGTACTGAAACATATTTGAAGTAGAGGGCCACAGACCAGTGTCGATACAGGGAGTCAAATGGTGCATTTAACACAGGTTTGACAGAGACATTGTACCTTTAATAAGACTTGGAAGATTATTTTTAGGTTTGTGTCACAATGCAATGTTTTGTTATTCAGGTTATAGAGGTAGAATCTCTTCAGTTTGTAGTAAAAAAAATACTTCTTGATTAATTGGGCCAGTTTAGGAGGAGGCATGAGGGCCAACAAAAATTGGTCTGAGGGCCGCATTTGACCCCTGAGCCATAGTTTGGACAGCATTGATTTATAGGCTTGCTTCTTCATGGATGTGACCTATAAATTGGTCTGCTCATATTCATGGAGAGGTGTCATAGTGTGGAACATTCCAGGCAAAGCAATAACATCCACGTCAAGAGAAGCAGGTGGTGAACCCTCCATCAGAAGTTATAGTGAACCTTTGAAAGACATAACCCTATGAAAATAAGCATACACTACTGTTTTCCCTCTGTCACTAGTAGAATTCATACACATAAAAAAATAAAAAATAAAATTGAAAAGTCTTGATTTATGGCATTTTCATCAGTTCAAGTGTCTTTCTACCCCACACTCCTGTTTTTTCCATCCATCTCCGGGGCAGGAGGATGTTGCTAACTTGTGTTGTGCATTGCTTTTTAAATTCTTCACCTACTTCATCTTTATTTGGCTTTAAACTGCCCTTTTAAACCTATACATGGTTGAAATTCAAAGTTACTCAAAATGTAGTAACCCCAAACACTGGCGCTGGAGCTCTCACGCTGTGTGCCATAGCCAGAGGGCGGCTTAGTGTCAGAAAGGTTCAAACAGAATTGAGAATCGCAATGCTGGAATTTCACACATACACACACACACATGCACACACACACTGCATGTCCTGTGATGCAACCTCACGCAGCTCTCAGTCCTCTGTCAGTCCCAGGTGGACGTCTAACTCTTTATCGCAGCTCAGTATAAATACTGTGATCAATTATGTATGCTGTAATTATTGACAGTGCGATGACAGTGCAGCGTCTCACCTCCACTGCTGCATTGCGGTGTTGATGCTTAGGGCTGCCTCATAAGACATCATGCTAATGTTATGTTGATAGCAATGTTTGGTGGCTGAGATCAGTTGTGGGTTTAAGGCAAGACTGACTACAGGATTATTTTCTTATAAAATGAAGAACATGTCTGAGCTATGTGATTGTATGTGTGAAGCAATGTGAAGTAATAATATTATAATAATGCTCTATTCTTTTGCATTTTGGACATACATTTAATTAAACATGCACTATGTAACTTTTTTGGTAAAGGGTTCATCATTTTCTTATCTCCAGAGCATCACTTTAAATGTATCTATCTGGTATTTATGTCACTACAGTTGTTAATGAGAAAAAAATACCTTAAAAAAAACATACATTCTTACTGTGAGCGAGATCGCCCCTGCACGGATCTGATCTGTAACTTAGCCTTCACTTGCTATTTTGTGAAATATTGTAGAGACAAACTACAAAAGTTTAACACTGCAGAAGATATTCCAGGGTTATTCAGTAATTGAACAAACAAATAAAGCAAGCAACTAACAGTACTATACTCTATGGACACGTATTTATTAACTGGGTACTTGACAGTTTTGAAAATGCACACTTTCACATGTGTGAATTATTTATTTAGCCTCTTAGAAATATATGAAAAGTGTATCTTTTATTGCCAACTGGGCATTGCCAGCTGCTGTCAGAAAATATCAATAATTCTCTCTATGAATGAGTCTGTCAAGAAAAAGAACAATAGTTTCAATTTGCTCGAGCAATTGTGTTTGACTAAAATATGCCAATTACTACAATGCTTTTGTTTGTAAGATGCTCTTCTGTCACCACCAACATGTGAAAGTACCTTGTAACTATCCTATTCTTCTGCTGTAGTATCAGAAAACTCAAAAAAACTAAATATTTGGTTTTCTGATTGTCTGTTATTGGATATGTAAGATCAATCCTTACTGGCTCTCGGGCTCTAATAATTACGCCAATGCATTAAGATGGCTTTTCTCAAAGCACTCGAAATCCAGCTGTAACCCAATCACAAATACAGTTCTGTGTAATGCCAACGCTGTGGATATTAACTGCTAATATGCTCTCTCTCTCCTCCAGCCCTCCCCGTCTTCCCCTGACTTGAGGCGGGTATTATCATTGTAATCAAGGCGAGACCCGGCTAACACGATCACTCTCTAAACCATCATGTAGAAATAATCCCCTCCTTCATATTTGATTATTGTAATAAATCTTTTTAAACAGCTATTCAGTCACATGGCAATGGGGAACATCTCCTCCATCCATCACAGGGGAGAGGACGAACGACCAGACGAGGAAGGATTAGCAAAAAACAGACTTGTGTTTTGTAGTAATCAGGTATGGCCCGTTTGCCGCCATAGCTGAGTTCAAAATGTTCTTTTCACGATTATTTTCTTAGCCAGAGAGCAAACAGAGAACTCTCCTTGTTCGTCTGAAAGCATGATTGCGCCGTCTGTCCTCCATTACTGACCTCACATCTCCCATCGGGCTGAATCTGTCCAGACAAGGTGTTCCTTCATCTTAGCCAAACTCACACGCACACACAAACAAGACTGTCGGGAAATTTCAAGGGGCCAATTTGACAAGGCGCACCCACCTCCTAACAACAAGGTGCACAATGATTTGTATGCACAGCATGGCTCATCTCTCAATTGCTTTCAGTCTCGTTTCTTGCTGAAAAAACATGTCTAAAAAAATACAGCTGAGGTCTGATTATCCCAAATATTGAAGGCTGCGAAAAGGCAAAGGTTTGGAAATAGATGCTTTTTTATTCAAATTTACAAAAAAAATGTTCAACAGAAATAAATACAGTGCACGCAATTGTGGAGTTGTATTGACATTGTGCGAAAGCAATGAGATTCAGAGAAGGTGCACAACCGATGGGAATGACTGGTAAGAGGTTAAAGTGTCAGGTTAAAGGTTAGAACTCTACATAAGCAAGTCCTTTGAATAAAACTTTCAGATTGTGAAGTATTAATTTAGATATAGAGATAGCAGGAGAAGACTATAACACACACACAGATCACCTTTGACCCTAAACACATTCTTTTCTATGACCATAACTACAACATCTATAACTATACTATTTATAGCCTTAATAAAGCATGAGGAAAGACTTAAGGTTAGGGTTTTAATCAAGCAAGCCCGAATAAACTATTTGTTCATTATTAATTAAAGAACCTATATTACACTATTTTTGGATCTATGTAATAATGTTGTTTTCCTCATCACAAACATATCTGGAGTTGTGTTTTGGTTCATTCACAAACGTTTAACACTCAAACCCTGCATATTTAGATTGTTCTTCTCTCAAACAGAAAACACTCTATCCCACCTTGTGATGTCATGTGGTAATACAGGAAGTGCTCCACTGCGTTTTAAAGCTCCATACACCTTCACTAGAATAATTTGAATAATTTTAGCTCTGGAATTGCCAATCTCTATTGAACAAAAGGTCAAAGGTAGCTGTTAACTACTAAAACTATATACTACGCTTCAGGAATCACAAGGTGGAACAGAGCATTTTGAGCTTTGGAGATGTGGACAAACTAATAATAAAGGGTTATTCAAATGTGAGAATGAAACACAACACATCTTCACATATGTTTTTCAGGAGGTAACGGCATTATTACATGGGTAAAAGTTCACCAGAATCCATTTTGCATAATATGGCACCTTTAAGTCTTTATTCAATCTTTATTAAGGCCGTAAATAGTGTAGTTATTATAAAGTAATAGCAAACAAACAAACTAAAATATGCAGTCTCTATGTATAAAAAAAGCTGAAAATGTTATCTAATTGAAGAATAGTTTTTCCAGGGATTGTGGCCAAGACAAACTCTGAGAAATGTCTTCCTCTGTCGTCTTATGGTGCATCGATTCTCTCAAAAGATCTAAAGAAAAGGGGGTTTTCTCTGGGGAATGCAGGCTTGATCCTGTTTAAAACAATTTATTCAACTAATCAGGCATTTGATTGGACCAATTTTTGGGGCTCAGAAGGGAGAATAATCAGAGAGAGGAGTGCTTCAGTGGCTGCACGACTTCGCACGTCTGAAATAAGAGAAATCAGTCGATCCTCAGCTGGATTTGGGCCAATCAGCAACAGAGTGCCTCAAAACTACAGCTAGAGGAAAATCTGGAGCCAATCACAACTGGGATTAACCACAAAGAGTCACTTATAGGCTCTGCTAATTGTTATTTTAGTTTAGATTATAGTTTAATTATCGGCTCTGTAAGGTGCTTATTTGGAGAGCGGGAATTGAAAAAGTTGGCACAATTCATTTGTGTTATACAACTGCTCACACTGCTTTGGTTAAGTGTTGCTGTATATTCAATATATTATTTCTCTAATTATATAGATTTGTCCTACACAGTAGTCCTACACATGTGTTTTCTGCATATAGTTGATAGAAATTTTCTGAGTATATTTTGGCACAAATCCCCTTAATCAATGGCAAAATAAATATAGAAAAAAAAAAAGGATCGAAACAAAACAACAGATAAAATAAAATCAATATGCAAATAAACAAATGTGCCGGTATTACTTGTGTAAATAAATCAGAATTTAAAAATGATGATGTGATGTTTTGTGTGCTTCGGTACGGCAGAGTAATGCTATTGTCTGGTGTAGTTCAACATGGTTTTAATTGAATTTGGGACAGGTCCATTGGTGTAAGGTCAGATTCAGCTAAATACGGCTGTAGGCCTTTAGTCATTTAGTTCATTCATCAGTCCAAAATTTTTGTCAACTAAACATTTTATTTAGACTATAAGGATTTCTATGGGACAACTGCAGAAAGGAGAGTGGGTGAGTTAGCTGAAGATTTATTGGTATTTCTATAAAAAGGCAGATTAAATTCATGATTCACAAGTGTAATCTGTCTTTTAAATAAATGCATTGTTTCCTAGCTCTTTTTTATGCATAAATAATTGTTTTTGCATGAACTTCCGTGCAGGTGTAGTCTTGAGACTGCAATTTGGGTCAGATACATAGAGATACTTAATAGTTTTGAGAGCTTTCACCATGCCCCCTTTTATAGTCAACTGATCGATAGGCAGGACATGTCTTTACTCAATCAAGAATTCCTTTAGTTGAATACAGCCCAACATCTCAGTCATTTCCAGTGAGGTTGTGCATCCCTGGCTCACATCTCTGGGCCTTGTGCAGTATTACAAAGTATTGGTCCTAATCCCATCCAGACGCTGTGGGTGCTGGTCTGTAGCTCAGGTACAGTGTACTATGGGTCAGTCGGCCTGGTGTCCCATGTGTGCCTCCAGTGTTCACATTAGAAACCACGACAACAAGACATGAACCAAACAGGCAGAGCAGGTTGGTGGCTTTACAGTGAACCAGTGATGGATGTTTCTGATACTTTAAAAATGCCCACATTCTGTATAGAGTATTTAGTGGGACATCGGTTTTGAGTATAAATCGGGTATTTATATAATATATGACTTTGTTACGGTATAATCAAATATGCCATTATTTGTCACAGAGACACTGGAATTCCCTCAAATCGCAAACTTTATGCGTCTAATTTCATGATTTCATAAAGCTCTTTCTCAGTCTCAGTACAGGTGCACCTGAAACAAAAATATTGTTGATTAATAAATTTATTTCAGTAGTAGTCTCCTTAAAATACTTTTATTTTGTATATATTTCAAGAACAAACTTTGTATTGTTTTTAAAGTTTGCAGTCTATATCTCATTAAGAAGTCATAGAAACATAAATGAATATGACATCATTATTAGACTGATAGCACTTTGGACAATATTTCCACTCTGTTATTGACGTGCACCTGTATATGACCAAACCAGGTCAGAAAAGTAGCACTGGTCTTTTACACAGACACTTATGGGGTAAGGTAGCTGTCAAATAACACGTGCAGGCCACATTAAAATGCATGCATATTTATCTGTATTCGGGCATAAAATGTGTTTCCCATATTCTTGACCAAGGGAATTCAAATTAAAAAATTACTGCATTTCACATTCACAAACACAAAAATATAAAATATGTGCGAGTCCTCGCCTTGTAAATATAAATGTATTTGTTGTGCTTGAGGTTTCTCTCTTGAGAATACGACTCACAGCTGTGATCAAACTGTCAGTATGACGTCACAGCTCACAGACATTGTGCACAGAGCAGGAGGTGCCGCGTCTGCTCTTTAGCAGTGCTGTTACGACATCTTTTACAGACACACAATGTTCTGTGTCGCTGTCGCTGTCCTGTGTGAGGCAGCAGCAGGACAGGTTCAAATACACTTTTGACTCTCATGTTGCGTTTCACGTCAGCCCTCTGACTGGCTGAGCTTGGCACAAAATGCTGCCCAGATCCCGTCACCTGGCCGTGGCATTTAGCTTTGCCTCTATGCACCCGCAGGGCTTTGAGGGCTGCTCTGTGAGAAAAATATGAGCAAAAAGCAAATGATTTTGGCTTACTAAATGAAAATCAAATGGCCACGATGTACACGGACCTATAAAAATGTATTTATACATTTTAGAGAAAAAAGAACAGAAAGAAAACTTGTACTTGTCCGGGTTTTAAACCTGGAGCCACAATACCAATGACCAAATTCTTGAGGTAAACATAACAACATGTATTTAAAACGAAAAATGGGCCATGTAATTGAACATTGCAGTAATTCTCCTCAAAATAGTTAATATCATAAATCCAAATAAAAAAAATAAAAGTCTGTTTAATTTTACAACTTAAATGTTGTAGAAAGCATCCTCAATAGAAACATTAATAAATGACAAAAGTATGAAGTTTTCCTATAGCCAAAGCCCAATCCATGAGTCTGTGCTCCACTCTTGATGTCTCTGAGCTGTGACATTATACTGACAGTTTGATCACAGCTGTGACTCGTATTCTCAAGAGAGAAACCTCAAGCACAATAAATACATTTATATTCACAAGTCGCAAACTCACACACATATTTTATATTTTTATACATATTTTGTATTTGTGAATGTGAAAATCTATGATTTTTTAAAATTTGTATTCTCTTGATCAAGAATATAAAAAATACATTTTATGTGGAAAACTGATAAATGTGCAGTCTTTTTCATTTGGCCTACTCTTCTTTGACAGTTGCCTTACCCTATTCAAAATACATTATTCTGTGTCATATTCAGATAGAGATTGTAGTCCTGTGGGAGTTTCTTCTCACCCTCACCACTGGATGTCGCTCAGATTGGCTCCTTGCTAGGACAGGCTTGCTCTGAGGCATCCTGTAACTAATACTGTGCAGAGGAAACTTTGGCCAGAGGCCACATGTATAATTGAAGAGTTTGGCTGCCCATCCAAATGTGAACAAGCCACATCATGTTGACTGTAAACAGATCCAGGAGTCTTGCTCTTTATCCATTTCTAATCTACAGTATACGTACACATAATCTCCACAGTGCTGCATTTGGACATATTTTACACTCATGTACAGGACTGTGCAAAAGTAATAGTCAAGAAAAACTATGTAGCAACAAACAATGTACAAAAATACACATAGTAAAAACAAGTTGGAGCACCTGTAGATGTACATTAACCTCTGCCAAGGCACTGGACAAAGCAATGCCCCAGACTGTACTCAAGCTAAATGTTTATTTAGTTCAGGGGTAATGCTCTTACCACTGAGCCACAAACAGTGGTCCTTAGATATCAACAGTGATCATTCACACAAAATGAAGAATTTAGTTCTTGGCCCATTACTAACGATCCTTATCTCAGAAATAAAATAAAGATACATACATAAAAGATGCTTCAATACATTTAAAGCACCATTTTATGTACCCTCCTAAAACTTTTGCACAGACCCACATGTGTTGGCAATAATATGTGACAATATTTACAGTTTTATTTATACATACAGTCAGACGTGTTAACTCTTTTTGTTTAACTGACATCTTATAAAACAACTATGACATGGTTCATTGTCTAATATTGAACATCACACAGTAGAAAAGTGCTTTCCAACTGAAAACTCTTTCTGACCGTTAGCATTATGCATGTATTCACATTTTTGGCCAGAATTGATTGCCGTAGCTTCTTTTGTTTTACTGGTTTTAAATGCATGCCATGAGTCTGCAGAAGAGGAGGAGGACTATGTATAAAAAAATAGTAGGGACATCCTTAATAAAAACATTTATAGTCCAATAAAAGTGTTGGATTCTCCATAACATAAATTGAATGCATGTATTTTATCGCAGTACAATCAGAGCCAGTTCCATGTGTGTCTTCGTGAACGCTGAGAAGACCCGGGGGATGGCGAGCGAGGTGAGGCTGGGGTTTACAGTGGATGATACCCTTAACGCGCTTAAATTTTTCACAATGTTTCTTTTTTATCCTTGTGGGCTAAAAGGAGGGGGAATCTTTTGCAGTGTTTAAATGATTTATCATATTCATTTGGAATGAAGTAGTGAGCTGAATAATTCACTTTTTCCAGCGCCGCAGATGGAATAAAAAGTAACAGTTTCTGTACAATCGTCTCACTTCTCTTGGGTGCGTCTTTCACAACAGTATATGCCATCTATATATATTTATTCTGTTGTGGTTCATCCTGTCATCTCCTGCTTTTGTTAAATGTTTACTCTTACATTTTCCTCTCAAAACTAATGTTCCATCTCAGATATGATCACTCTTTACAAAGTGGTTGTGTCTCTTCCTCTCCGCACAGTATAATAGATGTGTGTTTTTTCATATACATCCATAGTATTCCTTACAGGTTCAGGAACAATGTGCCACGTCTCCCCTCTTGTCTGCCACCATTACTCATTCCCATACGTGAGAGTGGAATTAAAATCCAGTCTGGTGATGTTTGGGTTGTTTTTCTTTGTCCGAAACATTTAACAAATTGTCGCTGCCCCGAGCAGAAGCAGCCTTTGCATTGTCTCAGTATCTGTGCTCAAGCGTATCTGCGTTTCAACACTTATTGCTTTAAATTACATCAATCACTCCCTCCCCTGCCCTCTCACTCTCCGGCCTCCTCGGGCTCATTTTTCTCTGTCTCTTTTTATTACTTTGCCTCTTCATCTTTCTCTCCTCTAACTTCTGCTCGCATTATTCTGCCGCGGCCTGCCTTTTCATCATCCCCTGTTCCCTCCTTTCTCCCCTACCCCCTTTGCCCCCCATTTGTTTCATATGTATCAGTCCTTCCCTTCGTGTCCTCCCTCCTTTTTCTCACAATCCTCGTTTGCATTTTCCATACATTTTTCTTTCTCCTCCTTCTCCTTCTCTCTTTCTTTAAAAAGTTGTGCAAGGTTCTCAAACTGCGGACCCCACTCCTCCATACCGGCCCCCCAGTCGTCCTTTTCTCCGTCTTTGTCCCCATCACTTTCCAGCGAGCTTAGGGAGCCAGCCCGCGACCCAGTGCCCTCCAAGCCGTACACTTGCACTGAATCGTACGGTGGCTGGGAGGGGTCAAAAGTGACTTGGGCAAGGCGTAGACGAAGGAATTCCCCGACTCGTAAGGCCAAAGACGGACCTCCGGGATTTCCTCGCACAGCTTCTACACCAGGGGGAGCCCAGGCAGCACCCAGTACTCCAGGATACCCCCCACGTGGCAAAGGCAAAAGCTGAGGGCTCATATCTCGTCTTCCGACCACATACCCTCCTATCCCAACACGGTCACGCCAGTCTCCGATAAAGCCTTCCGGAAATCCAGTCGGTGTCCCGCTAAGAGAAATCCCGCCTTCTCTGTCTCCTCTCCCCACTACAAAGCTGCTCCCCATCTCCAGTCCACCCCTCCCCAGTGTTCCAGGATAGTCTCTCTGCCCTGGTCCCTCTCTCTCTCCTGTTGTCCCACCTCCTGCTTCCGTGTCGCCCTGGATGGACCCCGAGCGCTTTGGGGATGTCCCAACTCGCGAGGCTCTTCGTCCAGCCAATGGGAGTGTGGCAGAGTCGCACATCCAGCCCCCCACGCTGCCATGGCAACCCTGTCCCATCATGGAACCAGAGCGTGTCATCACCAGGTTCTGCTCCCGGGGCACGCTCTCCGACTGCACCTGCGGGGAGTGGAGGTGAGTGGATTCAGAGAGGACTTGGGGGTAGATCTGGGGATGTTACGTTTGGAGATAAAATGCAATCAACACATTTTGGAAAGAAGGGGATATGGTGACAAATGAGACAAACAAGGGAGATGAAGAGAGGCAAATGGAAGATATTAATTCAAGACTAGAATGAGCTAACACTGCACTGTGAGAAGGAAATGGACAGGAAGTGATAAAAAGATAAAATATTCCAAATTAAACAAAGAAGCCTAATAAATAAAAACGCAAAATGATAATGACGCAGGATATAAATAGCTATCCAAATGCCGATCTCATTCTACATTCAAAATAAATGACTACAATATTGCAGTAACACACAACCATCACAACCATCAACATGAATTAAATGTACAGAATGTATTTGTTTTGTCTGTTAAATTAAATTAAGTCATTCATTCTCATTTGATGCTTTATATGAGCCCCATATTAATTGATAAATCAATTTAATATTAGTCCAATTTCAACATCTCAAGCTTTCTTTCGTCATGCATAAGAGCTGCCATCCATCAAAGCTCCCACTCGCCCTTCAAATATGCATTAACTGCTGACACTAACTTCACATGCCAAGATTGTTTACACAGGTTTATTATTACAGTACCCTACCACTTTATTACTGTATGTACTGTATTATACACATTGTGTTATCTATCTCCACATGTCATTTCATTTTACTATAGGTGTATTGCCAAGGGAACATAAGCAGGAAAAAATCTCTATTCAAGCTAAAACACTGCCACTTTATCAGTGGCCACTGTTACAAAAAATTAGAGCTAGTCATAATTTTGTTTTTACTTAAATGCCAAGATTTTGCTGTATTTATTGAGTAAACTGAACGAACAGCTGGTCCCCCTCAAGTAAAGATAATAAAACATGAACTATTACAAACATTTATAAATACATATAACATAATGACACTACTAAGTTCTAGCTACTTTTGTGCAAGATATTATTGTGTGTCCTAAGGCTGAGACAGCAGCTCGCAGAAGCCGAGCAGCTCACATAAAACTATATAGTATGTGTAATTGCAGCTAAAATGCATTTGCGGGAGGCTGGGACATTTGCTGTCAGCCTTTTAATAGGCCAGGCTTTATGACAGTGGAGTCAGGGCAGAGTCCTGCTGGTGTGTCTCACAAAAGTGTCAGGTGCATAGAGCAGCTCTCTGCACTGGATATAATCATTACACTCTGTGCACTAACACACTCGAAGCTGGTACAGATCTTACCCAGTCCATGTCCTGACCATTGAGTTTTTCCTCACTGGCCTCTGTGCAGTTACTGGCTGTGCCCGTGCCCCCTCCTCTCTCGTGACTGTCAGATGTCCTCGGCGTTCCTCCGTCCGAGGTGCTCACCCTGCTCTGCGGTGCTGTCCCATCTCTGCTGCCAGTGCGACTCCCGATGCTCAGGTCTGTGGGAGCCATGTAGACTGCCCCAGATTCCATGGGCCCCACCATGGCTGCCTGATTCTGGATGACCAGGGAGTGGTCCGGCTGGCCTCCAGGGAAGCGATAGCCTAGCTCGGCCAGGCCCGGCTCAAACGCCCCTCCGGGAGTGCGGCGCAGGACCGGGAGAGTGGCACTGCTATAACAGAGGCGGCCATAGAGAGGACCCCCTGGACCGCTGTAGGTCTGCTCCAAACCCTGGTTCTGAGCCCAGCTGTATGTGCGACCCTTTTCCACTGCTCGATGGGCATAACGGCTGGAACAAACACACACCCTATATTAGACTGTGCACAAAAGTGCCTCCAAAGTGGGTCAAAAAGACACACAAATGACATACTTTTCTGCTTAAATGTCCCGGAGTAGCACTGTATTACACTACTCAACTAAATGCAGTAACAATTTGTATTGACTAACATAGATCTCTTTTTCGCACTTGAGTAAAAAAATCTTCATACATTAATTCAAGTAACGCAGTATTGCTGTGAGAAAGGCAAAGTTGATTGCAAAACATTACACAGTATTGCATTAGGAGTTTGCATGTGTTGTTGTGTCCACCTACGCAAACAGTGGATAATAATTTTCCTAAAGCAGTCTTTGTATTTCTCATATGGCTAACACGAATTCATCAAAACTAATTATTAGTCCAAAGGCAATAACGCTCTTTCAGTGGAACATCAAAGTGGGTGAACACCACACAGTATTGTAGAGGGCCTGAACAAGTCGTATCTAAACAAACACAACAGTGGTGTTTTGATTGACACTTGATAATCACTAGAGAACCCTGCATTGCTAAAGCATTAAAGGCATTTTTCTCTATGTTAGAATACTGATATTCATTGATCTTTACACATTGATAGGGGCTGTACGTGCGGATAGCAGTCACAGGAATGATGACTTGTTTGTCTTTAAGTGAAATCTAAATAGATGAACCATTACTTGAGGCAAAGTGAATACTTTTGGGCACACAATACTCACATATTCCTGCTGTCCAGCGTGCGATAGCCTCTAGTACGTGAGCTGTGGGGGGCGCTCTGGAGTGCAGCTATGTCAAAGGCTGCAGTATCGGCCTCTCCTCCGCCCTCGTCGTCATAGGTGATAATGTTCTCCCTCACATCGTCCTCCTCCAGCGGAGACAGCGAGTCACGCTTCTGACGCCGCAGTGATAATGACAGGGCGCTCACGGCTGGGGACGGGTGACAGAAAAAACACGACAGGCAGCCATGGAAGAGAAATTGGAAAAAGAATGATGAACAAGGGAGAAGGGGCACAAGTCGCAGGGGAAATAAGAGGAAGGAAGGGTTTGGAAGAGTGAGGAGGCAAGAGAGCAAGGGAGCACATTCAGGAAAGGAGGTGAGACAAAACGAATAGTGACGAGGCCCTGGGTTAGAGCTGGTATATCATATCAGCAGCTTGCATGCCGCCGCTCGGTAATTGACTTTGAGCTGCAGCCAGGCAAATGGACCTTTTATTCTTTCATGACTCTGCATGGGTCTCTCCCAGGTCCCAGACCACACCACGTTTGACCTAGGGCGGGGGGGAAGGGAGGACTAACCAAGCTCTTTGATATAATTCATCTGAAGTATGGATCACTGACATGGCCATGTCTTTCAACAGGGATTGATTTGAAATTATGTTCACAGGTGTCACTGGTGGATTCCAACCAATCTCATAAATGTGCGATTTAGAAAATGGAGCACTTAAAATAATGGCCAGATTTTTTTGTTTGAAGGATATATAAAGGCAGTAATTAATTATCATTAAATTAATATCTAATATCATAAGATTAAAAAATCTGAATACAAAGAAGTTTTTAATTATGGCGATGGAAATAAGTGTTGAGTAGAAAAGCAGTGCTGATTGTCCAAACACACATTTCCGGATGCAGATAACGCCCTTGTCACTTGAGAACTCATTTTCCAACTCCAGCAGAAGTCACTCGGCGTGATCACCTTCACGCCGTGTTGCGCTTCTTCCTTGATTGAACTAGTCTCCTCTGGAATGATAATGCCCTATCACCGAGGCATGAGTAGTGATCCACCAGACTGAATGGAAATGACAATGATGCTGGCTGCATGCCAGAGCCTTCTCAGCACCTGCACATTATCCAATTGAGCTGTGAGGATTTGCGCGCAGGTAGCACTGACATTTTATTATGCCCTATCCTAACGCATGGGGCCCAACACTCGGGCAGGATTGTTATTTTAGCTGTGATTAGCACTGACCTTGGTAGAGGAGAGCACTGGGCACAATATGAAAAAGACCACTACCACAGAGCTGTGACTAAGGGCAATATTTACGCTGCTGCCTCCTTTATTTCCATATGCAGATGAAGCACCGAGGGATGCAGTCGAGTGTAAACAGCCCTAAACACTATTTGCACATCTTTTTATTTGCAGATTAGCATTAAACTGCTAAATCTCAGTGGTTCAACTATACTGCATAATATGATCTACGCAGTCAGTACTGTATAAAAATGGCACAATCCAGTGTAGGAAATACACTAAATGGTAAACCTGTGTTCATTTCTGAGGGATTATCTGAGAGGTGTGTGTAAATCACTTTTTAAAGGTGAGGGTAGAGTCGCTCTCTAAACTCTGCATTGTTAGTTTGTAAGGTATTTACACAGAGCCTACTACATGTATTATAGCATTTCAACTGCAGCTTTCTGTTGCTCTTGTTCTATTTGTATTTGTGTGTTGTGTATTAGTGTTTGCTATGTCCTCTGAACCTTGTTGTGCATGTTTACCTAGTAGTGTGGCCACACAAGCTAGGATGGCCAGCAGGGCGGCGGTGCTGAGCCCAGGTGAAGGTAGTGTGGACTGCTGAGGCAGACAGACGGCTTCTCTGTCCCAGTCGCCCTCGGTCTGCTTGTCCTTGTCCCCGGCTCGTGCCCCTCCTTTCAGGCAGGGACACACAGACACCGTGACTGTCCCAGTGCTGGTGAGGCCTGACGTCCCGTCCCGCAGGACTAAAGGGACATACATAGTCAGAGTGGAGGACGCGGAGCGGGACAGAGGCAGCAGCTGGGACACTAGCACCAGACTAGCTGTGGGACCTACACAAGATAGTGAGACAAAAGAGACAATAAGATTTAAGAAGGACAATATTTCAGCCAAAAAGAGTAACTTTTAAAAAGACTCATTCAACTAAGTCAGACAAAAAAGCCCCAGATGTCTCACCCAAATTACTGCAAGTCAAAAGGGTAAGCCTAACTGTTCCCAGAAGTTTACACTACAGCAAACACTCAGTCAGGCTAAGCTCACAGGTGGGCGGTCAGGGCTGGAGTGAGAGAAGCACAGCTGTGCTGTACTGTACTGCTAGAAGAGACTGCAGCTCTAATTTATAAAGAAATACAATCAACGCCAGTGGCCTGGAGGGGTCATTAAACCACGATGATCTTCTGTGATCCATTACGTTTTGTGATGAGAAAACTGTTGATATGAGCAGCACAAATTCCTCCTGTGTGGTGTGGCATCTAATGGCACATCAAAGAAGCCTTTGATTTTGTCAAACACTTTCTTCTGTTTCAAGCCAAATGTGATTCATGTGCATTATCCGCCCCACTCTGCAGTGGCAATTATTTTTATTTACAACAGTTAAAACAGACAAAATAGGTAAAGTAGGTACACATAATATTGATTTAACAAACATAACTTTGAAAACTAGAATTAAGATTGTTGGAGCACTGACTTAAGTGCACATTTAGCTGGGCCACAGCTGTGGAACATTTTGACTGTGGGGTGCTCAGGGCAGATCTACTTTTTGACAGATATAAAACCTGAGGTATAAACTGCCATAAACACAACAATATTAAACTATTTTGGGAGTTGTCGACTCAGCAGTTAGAGCTGTATGTACTGAACAGGTTGCCTGAGGAGTTGCTGTGTCGATATTATATAATGGGATAATTTGGGACATAGCAAGTTTTGTTTTTTATTATTGATGTCAAGTCTTTAGAACCATTCAATCAATAGGATCTGCCACTTTCACTTTGCAGTTAGACTTTTTATTTGTTCACAAGCATATAGAGCCTATTGTTAAAATCATAATGGAAGAAAAGGACTATCTAACAAACCATGGGTAGGATTTGAGCTGATGTACTTTACCTTTCTGGCAAACATATATTATTTCTGAGAACATCATTTTAATGGGAAAAAACAAACATATGCCTTGTTATTTCCATTGTGCGTCAGTGTTCATGCCGGGCACAGGAACAACAGCAGAAAATAACCCCTCATTTTTACAAGAGCTAATCTCTGGCATACAGCACAAATAAACTGCTCCCCATTTTAACATATACAATCCAACATGAAGAGCCAAATGTACTGGAAATGAAAATAGTACATGTATTAGTTGTCATTGTACTAATTTGTTTGATAAGTATTCACGGTGGAGGACACGATAGATGTTGAGAATGTGGGGAAAGCAAACAAGGGAGACAAACAAAAGAAGAAGAGGATAACAGAGCAAAACAACAGGGACGCCAGAGTGTAGAGATGGATGCACAGGGACATTCACACAGACAGAGGAGGAGAGAGAGGAGACATGGAGATACTGCAAAGCATCAGGAGACTGAGAAACAAAGGATCAGATTTAACCATTGATGAATCTAGATCAGTGTAGATTATAGTAAGACATGAAGGTATTGAGTTCAGTATAGAAAACAGCATGCAAAACAGAAATGAAACAGAACCACTATTGATACATGCATCATATAAAACAAAATAATTATTTGTTAATAGATACTCAATAGACCACAGTGGATGTATAGTAATAGATAGTGTGCAAATTCTGTTTTTTTTCTTCCCAAATATGACTTCTGTTATCTGTGCCAAAAATGACACACCACACTTTGAGTCAAACTGTGTGATCTGGTGCCAAAGACAAGGGGCCACACATGGAAACTGTGCTATTACTCAGTGCAGGCTGGGGCATCATCTGTGAACATGGATTAGAAACAGCATGAGACAGAGCTGTGGTCTGCTCCTCAATAACCAGAACTGTTTCCTTGCAAATTATTGGCACTGTCCAAAAGGAAAACTTGTAGTACAGAAAAATAGTCACATTTGGTTTATTTCTGTACTACACACATTACAGACACAAACTAAAATGTATGTACTCATTATTGGATTCTCTAGGGCATTTGTGTTCTACAATCAATCACATTTATGTATGCAAACACACTCTCAAATCAAGCACACTATTTTTGAAACTACTAAATCAGTTAAGATCTCTGAGGAAACAAACCAACAGAAAAATCAGGCCCTTTGTACTGTCCACATTATTGTTATGATATAGAATTACAAGGTCAGTATGTTCCCTGCATACACATTTACGTCACTTGTTTTAATTCATTCAACAAATACAGACATTTTTATTTATTTTGAATGAAAGATTTAATGGTAGGTAAACTAAGGAATGTTAAACCTACATATTCCTAGACATTTGAAAGCACTGTACCTGATTTTTACAGTTTTAAAAGCATGACATAAAAAGACAGAATTACCTAATTTTAAAAGGTTCAGCAGTGGTCCAAAATGATTCCTCACTTTCTGTAAGCATTACGTCTACGTTATTCACCGTGATGAGTTTAAAAGTGTTTTTCACAACTTGCATAGACCAGTGTGGAGTTTTCCATTGTGATAAAGCTAACAACAACTTGCATGCTAATGTATGTATACTTCCTACAATTAGACAATGAAATGTTTTATAGTTAGATGCAGGCAGCACACAGTGGACTTATTTTGACCACAGTATATCTGTAGTGGGGCAAAACAAACTGTCCTCAAATAAATGGAAAAAAGTAAAAAGAGTACCTTCCATAACTATATCTTGATTTTTTTGTTACGTTTTGTTTTACAAACACATTTTATAAGACAAAGATTCTTAATTTGATCTTTCAAATTGATTTCTTGTATATTTATCCAAACTGAATATGTTTGCGTTTAATGAAGGGGTATTAGATTCTCAAATGACTGGACACAAAACTGTCATCCAGTCAACCTTAAGCCTGATACCTAAACTAAAAGAACATCTACAGAACAAGTCTGCCTGGTGAATAAGATGGATGAGAGAGAGCTGGTTCTTACCCCCACTGTCCCGGACGCTGAAGTTGAGCGCCGCTCTGGACTCCGGGGGGATGCTAAAATACACTGTGCTGTCGTTTCCTCCTTCATCTCGATCAATCGCCCGCAACACCTGCACCACCTGTAACACACGGACCAAGAAAGCAGATGAGAGCAGAGAATCAAAGCCTGAAAGGAACACTTACAGAGTGCTTTTAGCTACAAACCATTAGCATACGTCAGCACAGCTCAAAACAAGGCTGACAATTAGCAGCAAATGTGTGGAATAAATAAAGTCTGATACACATCACTTTTCACAAATGCAAACGACGCAGTGTGGGTTTCAAATTAGCAGAAGCAAAAAGGGAACAAAATTACGCTAAAAATCTTCATAAGCTCATAAGCTGATGGGTAATTTCTTCATAATGAAAAATGGAGATCATTACTATGCAAGGCGTTCTTTTCAGAGACGGTTTCGTGAGCCGATATGAATGCAGAGACGCAGAGGCTGTGTTGCATTGTGTTGTTCAAATATGTTTTGGCTAATAACATGCCATACCGAGATGACATTCACAGATATGCACATTTTTTTTATTTGTTTGGTAAACGTGCAAAAGGATAACCATCACACAGGGACAAATCGACAAAATCACACCCTTAGTCAAGACAAAAGCACCAACAGAGCAATGAAAAAGACAGCAAAAACAGCAGATGGGCCCCGAATGACGTTGATGTAGCCTGCTTGGATGATGGAGGAATGGGGGTAGAAAAAACAGTGACTGAGATATATAATTGAGATAACATCAAGTAAGAGCAGAGCGTCTAAAATCTCAAGAATACAAATAAAGATGGCAAAAAGCAGCGGAGAGAGTGAGAAAAGAGGGCGAGAGAGAGAGAGGCAGAGGGAGATAGAGAGAGAAAGAGGAGGGAGAGAGAATGCGTGAGAGAGGGAGAAGAGGAGGCTACACTTTAATTACGTTGTGAATGCTGTGGCGCTCAGATAACGGGCCGTGGAGGATTCACCTGCCTCTGTGCTAAATGAGCACTCGGGAGCGCATGCTGATATGTACTGTATATGAATAGCTTTGTGGCATTCACTCTCAAAAGATATAGAGCCCTTATTCTAAATAGTGTGAAATATACAGTATACTCATTTTTATTAATAGCTGGTTTATTTGCACAATTTCATCTGGTAGGGTAACAGTTCTGTGGTAGTTAAACATGCACTATGTAACTTCTTTAGTGGAGATATTCAGAACAATAAAAACACTTGAATAAATACAAGCTAGGCAAGTTTAATGCAATATTATGGAACATTCCAGTAAAAGCAATAACATCTGCATGGGGACAAGCAGAAAAGTTACATGGTGCACTTATTTAATTAATTATTTCATTTGCAGATATTTCTGTTTGCATATATTTACATTTGCAAAATAGTTTTGCATCAGAGTACAATGAAAAAAACTAAATCCAGAGGGAAGTCTAAATGTGTTTGTACAAAACATGGCTGAGCAAAAATAAGCAAAACACATATGACCTTTGATCCTCGTTTGGCAATAAGAAAAAAATATATTTAAAATTAATCAAATCTAGAATTTTGTTTCATGAAGTATTTCAATAATTAATGTTGATTACAGTTGGGTGTTATGACCTTCAAAATGGAGATCAAAATATGGGAGTATTAAATGAACCTCAGCTGAAAAATAAATAAACATGGGACATTGAAAAGGTGCAAAATTCTTTTATTCAACCTGATTACTGATTAATGTTCATTTAGTATTAGATTTATGAAAGCCTCAACTTGTAATTACACAGAGATTTTGAAACAATGACATAAATGCACTGGTGGCATATGAATTTCATATTAGTGTTTACATCCCACATTTTAGGCTGTCTGGTAGACTGAATTTACTCATTAAGTTCCTGTGTTAAATTGTCCCAAGACATTATAACCTGCAGGGGAAGCATCTGGTGAAATGTTTAATAACACAATATGTCTTTGACAATTTAAAACTGCAGGTAACCTTACAATGAATCAGAGAACTCACCTGTCCGATTTTGGAGGAGTCGCACATGGCTGTGGTGTACTGCCGGTCAAGTTCAGGAGCGTTGTCATTCAGATCTAAGGTCTCTATGGCAACAAGGACCCGGGACACCTGACTGGGATTGTCTAAAACAGAGGCACAATTCACAGTCAAAAACATGAATCCTCATACAGGTGTAAATGGGACTAAAACCACATGAACACACTCCAGTTCCCTAAGTGCACTCTATAATATCTGCTCAATTATTCTCTAGAGTGAGATCAAACTTCTCATGTCCATCCAGACACATGGCGGCTCTCGTAAGCCATTAGGGAACTCACAATTGGCTAAATATACAGCAGTGCACGTGGGTCCATTTGGCTCCCAGCTGGAGTGTTAGTAATGCCTCTGTAGCAGTCAGTTTTTCCACATCAAACTGTTGTGTTCCCAGCCAAAAGCACAACACAGTTCTAGTATGCTTCTAAAGAAAAGGCAGGAGAAGAGAGGGAGAGGCAACAGAATGGAGTCAGTCTGCATAGCTACAACCAAGGCACAGTGTAAATGGATTGGCAAAGGGTCTCGTGTACTCCAGTGAGCCGGATACACACTCTCAAACATGGACTCCTCCCAGTCGCACTTGAAACGCATGCAGTTCAACATCCAGCATTACATTCACTGTACAAGAGGCTAAGTATAATACACATTACTACTCAAGTACTGAGTGTCTCTCAAGTATTATTCTTCAAAACTGGTGTATTACAAGTTCAAAGAAGGCACTTAAAGGTGTACTACTTGACTTTTCTGCTGGCTGCACCACTTCATGAATGTTCCAGATATGGTATTAGATGTATCTATCTCCATGTAGTCATGCAGGCAAAATATTTAGTTCTTAGCTATGAAAACACAGCATTAGAATAAATGCGAGCTAGATCATTTTAAAGCCACATTGTGGACCATTCCACGCAAAGCAATCCATAAGAAACAGATGGCCGACCCTCAACTAAAAAGTTATCTTTAATCATTGTTTAATACAGCTTCCTGTTGTGTTATATGCAACATTTTGAAGACTTTTCCCCAAGAATATTTGTTTAAGTGTTTCTCGCTGTGGCAACAGTACAATTTTTATTTTATGTTTTTTTTTTATCATTTTGAAATCCATGGACAGAGTTGTGAAGAGTTGAGCAAATTAAATCATTGCCAAAAGAAATATGTAAGACATAAGAGACCTCATCCTATTCAACTTAAATTTGTGATGCATTTAGAAGTATAATTTCATGAAAAAAGCATTTTTTTTTCTGTTTTCTACATTTACATTTACATCAGATAACAGCAGATGGTACGGTTACAGAGTATTTTTTTAAGATAACACTTTTAATTTTCAAACCTCATTATTTTTAATTTGCACTGTACAGTTCTTGGCTATCCTCAACCCACCTTAGTTCCCTTTAAACAAGAGCCATACTTTGCTCTCACATCCACTGCAGTTACACACAGGGTGACAGCTCCTTGGTCCCCACAATGAACGAGGAGAGAATGAGCTGGTGCTAATGCTACAGATACCACGGGTGAGCTAGCCTGCAGTCTGTTTATTAGAGAGTGCTCATTATTCAAGACAGCTGCCTCCACACGGATACCGACCTGCCACCAACCAGGAGCTCGAGCAGATTTTAAGTAAAGATTAACTCACAGGACGCAGGACTTGGCAGACGAACAACTTTCCCTCCCTTCACACAGTGACCACTGGACAGAATTACACGTCATGATAGTTTTGACAAGAGCCACTGATGAGGAAGATGTTGCGAGCCAAGAACACTTTCAGGAAGGATGTACTTACTGCATATCTAGGTAGGCCAGCAGTCATTATTTCGCCTGTCTTCTACTTACTTTTAATAGAAATGTCTGGATACTTGTACATTATATTCTGATTGAGGGTTCTTGTTTGCTTGTGCATCTAATCAAATACATTTTGAAGTACATAAGGGATAATTTAAGTATAAAACTTTTTTTTTTTTTTCCCAATTGGTATTTCAATATTTTTTTTGGTTGCATGGCTGACCTCCAGTGGAAGTGAGTGTAACGTCACCCATAGGGTTCGGCTCCAGTCAAGTGAAGCTCATCAAGGCTAGGAGTTATAGGGGGTATTCCAATCGCAAGTATCTTAGCAACCAAAGAGCCAATCTGGAGCGAGGCTGTTGAAGGTAACGCTTCTTCCCGCCGACTCCGTGCTAAACCAGTGGTATGAGTGGGAAGGGGCGTTACTTTGTTTAGCTTAGGAATCCTGTCAATCAAACCTGTTGCCAACACTACCTCGGGGGAAGAAGGCACCTGATTTGTTTGTTATTAATGTACAAACCTTAAATTACGGACATAATAGAGAGATAAAATTACCAGGATCATGTAGAGCGGGCTAATACAAACATTCTAAGACCAAAATGACGAGCCTGACAGGAGCAGTGACAGAGAGAGGGGGCACAGTTATTCAATAGAAAGTGAACTGGAGCCGGAAGCTCATGCTCACTTCCTGTTTGGAACATGGTGGCTAGCAGGTTAGCTATGTCCATTTATATATACAGTTTACGGTTACACTGAAATACTGCTAAGTAACTAATAACTCATGTAAAACAAACTACATAGAACATCTAATGATTTGCTTTATCTCACCCTGGAATAATAATCATTTACTAACAATAAGGCTAGTAGTTGGGTTGTTGGCAACTTGAAAAGGTCAAACAAAGTTAAATAATGTACATGCAAGGAGAACAAAATGTAGCTGCATTTTCAGGCATCACTAACTTGATATGTTCACAGCATTTGTCAGTAGCTAAGTAATCCCACTCATTTCACTCCTCTCAAATGCAGTATCAACTGTGCTGCACACAAATATCAACAAATCCTATTTCAAAACAACCAGCTACCTCATTTACCTTAGAAAAGAAAAATCAACCATAGCCTGCATGTATTCCTTGTGGAGTATTTACTACACTGGATTTAACAAGGAGTTTGACAGATGGGGTTAATAATACAGGTCAAATTTAGCTGTGCAGTGGCTCAATTAGGGGCGATGCTCTTATGTATTGTCAAAACACCAGCATAATTAGTCCTCACCTATGTATCAGGGTTCTGTAGTTGCAATGGTGTTAACAGCAATGTTAGTGCAACCCTGATCTCCAAAAAATAACAGTCAAAATGGGTCTTTAGAGAAACAATGGTGCATGTTTAGCTGGTGTGTTTTTTAAGATAATGGGATTTGTAAATTTGAAAAACTGTAATATATTGTTTTAAAATGGCTCTTGAATCTCAAATTGTGTGGTATAATAAATATATCTTAATTTTTACTTGGGATTAAAACAGCAAATTATAACAGGCACAAACCCAGACACATATTTTGGAAATGACTGCTAATGTGGGTGTTAATATGACTGCATATTATTTAATCCAATAATAATGAATAAAAAATAGGTAATCCATTTCCTCAATCATCACTCCAAAAATAAAACAAAACCCAGAGAGAACCATTCATTCTACATTTGCAAACGGTTTATAATTAAGTTCTGTCAATAATTCATGACTGATATAGTCATATATAGTAGGAGGCTTTTATTTCATAAACCCAGTATCAAAAATGCCTCAGACAGTCTGTACTTCCACAAAGGAGAAATATAGATTAAGTTTAAGTGATTGAAACTATAGGTGATGGTAGCACTGGACAGTTTCCAAATGACTGAGTAAATAGTGTAATAGGCATACACTCTGATTTAAGTAGAAACTTCTTTTTTGCTTTTCTGTTGAACTGTCAAATTTTGATGTGCTGGAAGGGCTGAGTGGCAAAAATCTCAATCCAGCGGCTGACACTCTGCACTGTACATGCTCTTTTGTGAATAAAATTGTCTTATACTTTTGAATTGTATCCAATTTCACACTTTCTCTCAACTTTCCTCCCAAATGGATATGTACAATATATATAGTGTGGTCTTCTTGTAAAAGATGCAGAACTTTTAAGTCTATCCACACTGTTTTATATTCACAGGGGCATTGTAAAAAGCATCTTCGATTTGCAGCTTGAATACTTTGTTTCCGCTTGAATCCTTCTCTTAAAGAAGATCTATCCACACATCAGATTACTCAGACCTTATAGATCAATTGATTCCTGGGAACAGTGTAACAAACCAACCAGCAGCATCATTCTCATGGCCCACTGACTCCACATCTTAAGCCGCTTAGCCGCCTTTTTCTAATGCACCACAACATACAGTTTAAACCTCTTAAAGCTCATCACGGTGTGAGGAGGGGCAATTCAAAATGCCGACTTTTGTCCAATAATAGTATCAGGTGGTGACCTCTGACCTCTTTGGGTGGCGATGACAGTGATGTTGTGCCAGTGCTCACGTTCCCGATCCAATTCAACCGCCGTGGTGATCAGGCCTGTGTCTGGCGTGATACGAAAAACCGCCTCCGAGTCCGACTGAGGATCAATGGAGAACCTAAAGAGTGTGGGAGAAAGATATTGAAATAATAAGTAGAAAGGAAAATAAATAAGAAGGAGCCTGCAGAGTTGGCAATGGGGAGTGGAGTGGAAAAGACAGTGAGGGCAAGTGTGTTAGGGAGTGATAAGCAAGTAGAATTCAAATTCAAATGGACAAAGAATTAATACAGTAAGATTATCAGAGTAGATAGGAGCTTGTTTTGAAGGCCCCCTGATTATCTGAATATCTCCATAAATGTAGTGACTATCGTTCCAAACCACACAAGCACTCCCAGCACTTTTACACAGTGTTAATTGGGATATCCTTACTCTGCGACTGATAGAGACTAAACGCAGTGACTCGCTCTTTCTCTCATTCAGATCACAACTCAATACATTCTAACTCCTGATTGTGCGGTTGCAGCCCGGATCAAAGCAAAACTGAGATGGCTTTCAATTATTTGCAGTTATCTTGGAGCTTATTTATTATCATGTCAAAGCTGGAGAATGCCTTAAAGGGGCTGTTTTTGACTTTCAAATATAGAAACCAAATCAGTGTCAGCAGGAAAGAGTAAAGGCATCCGAACATGAATGTGCAGAATGTGTGATGTTCTTCTGCAAATACAAACTACTTTATTCCTATGCTGTTGTACAGTTTCTGATAATAGACACATGGAAAAGTAGTGAAGAACAGAGGCTGAAACAACTCACAACAGTAAATATGATTTATGGCAAAAATGGGATGTTATAGAAGCACATCCATGAGGACATCCAGGGCTCTGCCTCTGACTATAATGCCACTGCAAAGATTTTTGAAAAGCAATAATAACACATGGAAATAACAGGAAAAATATTAGTCAGTGGCTTAAGTTTGTGTACAGACCATGCATATCAAATGTCATGTCCAATAATTTTTTCTTCATTAAACTAAAAGTACAGAAACTAAACTAGCCTAAATAAGACAGCTTGTGCTGAATGCATCCAATTATAGTGTTTTATCATCTGCGGACCAGGAAGTATACTTGCTAGTTGTCATTTGCATTGCCGTGATGACTTTATACTCATCAATTCTGAATGATTAGATTGCTATGTGTGAGGAACATGAAAGTGAGGAACAATTTTGGAATGCTGCAAACCAACAACGTTTTTCCGCTGTAAAAAAAAAAAAAAAAAAAAAAATCTCCTCTATAAACAGAGGAGGGGCGACAGTAGCTCAATGTTTGTCCACTGATCCGACGGTTGGAGGGTGGTCCGCTTGCGACATAAAACAACATTGGTAGAGCGGTCTGACCCACTGACTCACAGGTTGGCAGTGCGATCACAGGTCCCACAGATGAATGCTGTCTTTCTATACTTGGGCAAGACACTTAACCTACTGTCTGTGTACAGTGGTTTATGAATATGTGAGTGGTTCCTTGATATAAAGCGCTATGAGAAAAGTACAAAAGCCCATATAAATGAGACATTTATGTGACCATTTAGCAGTTCTCTTCAAAGTTTGCAACAACAAATCAGCAGCCACAATCAAATTCTGTATACAGGAAGCTAACTCATTTTTATGCCCTACCACCTGCTATTTGCAACCTAGCAACTTTCCTGCTCTTTGCATGCTCAGACCATCTCACTACAGCTCTCTATATCTCTAAAAACATCACACACATACTGTATCATTGATGTTCTCATTTAAAAACATATCCTTGCCACTCCCCAAGAGGAGCTCAGCGTCAGCTCTGCCTCTTGTCCCCAATGTTCCCATCTCTAAAGAACTTTACTCACACAGAATATAAAACAGAGTAGGGAGGGGGAAAGATCTTGTGTCACAAGATTGTGCACACAGATGTAGAATAATCTTGATATTTTTCCCCCATGATGTTGGTACCGTTTGGTGCAAACAGTCATCCGTCATAAACCTGCCCATAATTGTTGCATTTTAATTGATTCATACATGTTTGAATTATCCTGTATTGTTCTGCATTTGAGGCTTAAGTGCTCGGATGATTTCTGTTTTCACCTACCTTTTATCTACACCCACTGCTCTGCATTAACTTGATTACTGAAAAAATAAAACCGTTGAGTCTATGTCTCATAAATGAAAATCTGCTGCTTGTTTGATGAAGTTCTCTCTCATTTCTGCAGTTTTGAACAGGAAGCCAGTGGACATGTTTATGTTTGAGCCGTTTTAGATCAATAGTGTCGTTTATAATGAACAAAATCTAAAGTAGAAATCTATGTATGTTAACGTTTTATTACCAAATACCTGAAAAAGTACAATATGTATTCTTTAAAGAAAATAAATTGTAAACTGAATTACACAATATATTTACAATAACTTGTCAAAATCTCTCATTGTGTCTTGTCCCATTCCTAAACAGAGAGATTATTTTTACCTGATGTTGTTGGTCAGTCCCGTGTCGGGGTCGATGGCGCTCACTCTGCCCACAGTGCATGCTGGGGGGCAGTTCTCAGACACGTCCATCAGATATCTGGACCTGGAGAACTTGGGGGGCTCGTCTGCGTCCAGCACTGCCACGCGCACTGTAGCCCGGTCCTTAAAGGCGCCCAAGCGGAGAAATCGGGGGTCCACGATCGGGTTCATGACCTCCACCGAGAAAGAGTACGAGCTCCGGCTCTCATAATCCACAGGCTGGGGATGGAAAGAAACACAATCTGTAAATACTGAAAAATTTTGAATTTGAATTTACATGATTATACAGACATACATAGGACCCAACAAAGTTTTGGTTATACTGAACTGTAACAATTGTATTAAACAATAAAACATCACTTTGGCATTTTCACTGTCATTTTTTATTTAATTTATGGTCTGTTACTAACTAAATATTATTTCTATGAAGTCCAGATACTACACACTATTAGAAGAGCTTCACGGTAAAAGTTACTATTTGCTCATATTTGTGAGTTGCTGGTTGTTTTTTAATGGATCCTCATTTGGACTTACATAGTTTTGATCAAAAGTAAAAAAAACTACTATGGGCCAAATATGGGTACATCCTGGATAATGGCATATCTGTTCAATTAATATTTCATATTTCAATTAGTGTCTCTGTAATCCCTCAGTCGTCCAGTTCTGATCCATTGTAAAAGCCAAAGGTAAATCTGTCAACTGGACAAAAAAGTTGTAGGAGTGAACACATTTTGCTGCTCATCCAAGCCGCTTCTTCAGTTCTGGTCAGATTGCTGGTGGATACTGCTTATGGAGTGGCTGCTGATTTTCTCCAATGTAACGCTCACTGCCATCCTCACTACAGTGGAGAAACTAAACAGCCACTCCATAAGAAAATGTACCAACACCATCGTAAGAGCTCCTCTGGACCCCAGTCTGCTGTACATCTCCATCTTAAAGCATTTGAAGATAGTGAGGTACAAATCTTAGCCAGAGAAAAGAAATGGCTTAAGAGGCGAGTTAAAGAAGCAATTTTTGTTAGGATAGACAATCCTTCCTTGAACAAGAATAGGGGCCTTCAACACCACCTATCTCCCATATATAACTCCATCCTCAGACCCAAAGCAAACAAAGAAAACAAAGAGCTATGTAATAGGCCCATTAAGGTTGAATGTAGGCACTCCTCCATTCAGATAGACATAAGGCAGTGTCCACCGCAATCAGACCAGAGCTGAAGAAGCGGTTTGGATGAGCAGCAAAATGTCTTCACTCCTACAACTTTTATGTCTAGTTGACAGATTTAACTTTGGCTTTTACTATTTCAATTAGTATTGTACTTTTTTAATGTATCGTACTTTATCTTTAACATTATTATTCATTGCAACAAAACAAAGATTGTGATTCTGCTGCTGGTGCTATTACTATACAGCCTTGAGAAGTACTGAAAGTGAACACACGATACACAGGGAGGGCTCCATAGTTGCTGAAAAAGCCATTGATCCTTATTTGCTCTACATTAAAAATGTCAGTAAGCATGGCAAACCATTTCATTGCGTTCATTTATTTCTTACATCTAACAAATGCCATTTCACTGATTGACACTTGGTTTCACTGACACAAGCGTTAAAAGATATATAAAAAAAACACTGTGCAGTCAGAGGCTTGGAAGTCGCGAGAGAAGCAGGAATTTATGGAAATGTGCCACTTTCTCTGAGATGTAATGATGTTTTGTGCTTTGGACCCATTCCCATCCTAATGACTGCTAGATTAGATATCAAAGACAAATGTTAAATTATGAATGACTTCAATAAAACATAATTCCACAGTTGTGGTCACATCCAAAATGAGCAGTTATAGAGCGCAGGTACCTTACATAGTGGGACTCTGGGGGTTTGGGTGTAGAGGGAGGAATGTCGGTATGGAGAGAGCTTGTGTGAAGTGCGGATAAGACATTCATGAAGTGTTGATGTTGCCGCATAGCCAAAGAGATTTTTGATGCTCGCCCGGTTGAAAGGATTGTTGGATTGTTTGAGTATTGCTTTGACACAGCAGCAGACACTTGAAGTTTCTGACAACATGTTAAAAGGCGGGATACATGGCTGCAGCTGTGTACAGGGATGCTGCTGAGTGAGCTAGTGCTGCTTTGGTACGTGCTGTGTAAAATGTGGTGTATTGTGTTAATATAGTGCTCTATAGAACAAGTCATAAAAATACAGCAGTCACTGCTGAGGAAGAATTATATATAGAATACAAACAAACACAAATGTTGTAGTTAATGCAAGGAGTGGTTACAAATGGATAGATTCAAATTCAGTAAAAATCTGATAAACATGCTAACGTTGGCACTAGCTACTAGGTAGATACAGTAGACTGGAACTTCATTTTGACAGCTAGTCGTGATGCCTTCTCAACTCAAACTCTTTCCCAAATGCTAGCTTTTTCTTTTTGCTTATAACTGTCACATTTTGAGAATTTCTAAAGCCAGTTTCTGGTGAGTGGTTCTCTGACATAAGAGTGTGGCCTGTGAGAGTCAGGGCGGCTCATTGGTATCCAGCTGATGCAGCTTAGAGAGGATCCAGGATCCGGAGCGGTGCAGTCTACTGCACATGTGTGTCTGTTCACACTGAACATCATCAGCTTTTGAAGCTGTGCTGCTGGCACCACGACTGTAGAGGTGTTTTGTTGCATGTGTGTGTCACAAGAAGTATGTTAGGCTTTTATGAAGAAGAAGCAGAACTTGTTTGTTCCTGTTCAAGTCAAGAATGGAGTAGATGGCCATGTGTCCTAATGCCAACACACTATTTGCATAATTGTGTCTTTGCCAACTACAATATTGAAAACAAAAGTGAGGTGCCATTTATCATGCAAAGGCTTCATTTAAAATTGTCTCTATCACCATGGAGACTCTGTTGTCACCATGGAGATAGCCTGCTTAGAGCCACATTAAAACTCCTTTGTGTATGTGCTTGAAAGAAGGTGGGCAGATTTCATTTAGTATGGGGCTGGGGCCCAGGTGATTGTGCATAACTGTGGTGTGATGAAGTCTATTTGTCTGAGTAGTCTACAGTCTCCTCCCTCCAGCCTCTGAGCGCTCTGCCAACATGTTAGTGAGCAGAGGGCGAATGTTCAAGCATATTTACACTTCCTCACTCACTGAGGCATGAGGCACATAAACCAGAGTTGATTTGATTTTGGAAAAGCAACCTGTTTGTGTGTAGTGTGGATCTACTTTTGTGCTGGGAGCACAATTACAAGTGCTTCTTTTGAGTCTGCGTCTTTAGATGTTCAGTGTGCCCTTAAAGTGAGCATGACTGGCAGAGAGAACCATGTTAGAGTGGGGATAAATAGGATTCCTGGCTACGGCGAGAATCTGCTGTCAGATTCAAACAGGGGAAAATCATTCTGAGGATCCCAGCAGCACTGGGAATATTGATATCCTCTTCCTCGCCTTTTCTGCCTTTTTCTGATCTCTCTTTTTTTCTATCTCCTTCCCTTGCAGCAGTAAACTGCTTTACAGAAAATCAGCACTTTTAGAATAGCTGAAGATTGATTAAGAATCATGCCAAGAAAAGGTGAATTGAGATACATGGGCATGCTTCCAGTTGAGGTAATATTTCTGCTAAGAAATAAATAAACAGAGTACAAGCATGGGGCGGTGGAGCCATGTGGGGGGTGTGGAGTATGGATGAGGTGAGTTCAAACATAGTGCCCATTACAGACAGTGGGAGGATGTATCTGAGGAGGAGAGTTGCCGCCTCCACTGGGAACAGACACTCATCACTGCAGCCCCTCCAACGCATCAGAGCCCCTCACACCCCCACTCGCTCCACCCCACAGTCCATCACTCAGGACCAGCCACGACCACAGACATCTGTAACTGCAGCCTGTGGCAAACATAAACACTCCCCTCTCTGTCACATAGCTGCCATTTTCACAGTAATGTAATGTTTTTCCATGTTTTACTGCCATGTCGAATATACAAGTGCGGTTGACACAAAATCAATGTTTATAGCAACTAGCAATTCATTTTCTATCTCTTATTTGGGTCACTGGCAACAAGCAGGTGAACTGTGTCATCTATCTCCTCCCCCACCACAGTCTAACTATGAAACATGGAATAAAAACATATGCATTTTGTAAAGTATATCAATCAATATTCCCTTACTTGGCCTTGCAACTTAAAAAAGTGCCTCTCTTGTGGGTTATTTCTGCAAAGGTCAGCACAGCATAATGTATTAATGTAATGTATCTCAGAAATTAAGAAAAACAAGTTGTTAAAATTTTGACCCCCTTGTTATTATGATAATTGTTAAAGATTTAAAATGGCGGGGGAAATGATTCATTAGGATAGGCTGCATTTCTTTTAGCGGATCCCTTTGAATTGGTTATAATGGTGTATAATTTTCAGCCAATCACATAGATTTGTGATTTGTAATCTTGTGACACCCTACAAATTAAGCTACTCATTAAGTAATCAAACAAATTACAAATGAGAACTGATAGTGAGTCCAAGCTAAAGCAGCAGATCGTTCTGGCCTTTTCTTTACGCTCACACAAACCCACACGCTCCACAAGTGCCACCTTCTGCTGTCCCGCGCCCACTGCTTTTTCAAACTCTAATTCTCTGTGTACTTTCCCTTTTAAATTCACTGCACAGTTAGCAGAAATTAATTGGCTAACCTGCACGCTAGACTGGTGATACATAATACACAGCTCCAAGCGAGGGAGAGAGTGTGTTTGTGAGTCGTAGCAGAAAACACAAAGCCTTCTGGGTAATGCTTGCAGTCGCTCAGAAGGTGCAGCATGCGTTAGATCTCTGCATGAATTAGGAAAAATTTTGAGAGTATCCAAAACTGTACAGGAAACAACTGGGTTTTGTGGGATGTAGTGCCTTCACTAGTCGAATGAAAAAAAAACCTGCACATATGGCATTAACATTTTCGACAAACTGTAATTCTGGGTGTAGAAATGGTGATTGTAACTGTAAAAGTAGCCTAAAAAGCATTTTTACTGTCTTAAAAATGTGAAAAACTGAATTAATTTTAAACCATTGGCAGCAGTCCAAACCTTTTTAGGACACCGCTAATAACTAGCCAGCTAACTGCGCACGAGCGTTACTTCTTGGTTTGCAGTTGATGAAATAAAATAGCACATAATGTTCTTAAGATTAACATTATATCTGTACTGGGGAAAAGCAAATACTCAACTACATGCATTGGGTGCAGTCTCTTTAAGCAGTATGCTTAATAACTGGAAAGATGGAGGTTCAATTCCCATCCAGATCTTGTGCAAACTGTTGTGTTCTTTATGGAGGCACACATTTACTTACAGCATATGCCAACATATAAAAACATACGATATTGCATAACTGGATAGCATAGTGACCCAGTGGCCTAGTAGCTACTAATAGCAGTAACAAAGTAATATAGAAACAGTTACAATCCAGCAGCAGATGGCCTCAAATATCCTTTTTAAGATAATTCCAAGCTTGGATAAATGAATAGGTTTTATACATCTTCCGACCAGTGCTTTCTAAATCAAGATCACATCACATTTCACTGATTACAAGCACAGCCCAAGACACTCTGCCAACCAGCGCCACAGAACATCTGAAAAACAAACACACATCTAAATCTGGCTTTCACTTTGTTCTATCTCAACTGCCTCCTGTCTCCAGATGTCCATGTCTTCTGGTCCTGGCTATAGTCAAGAAGGCACCCGCCCCTCTTTACCCATTCCCTTCTTTTTCCACTCTTTTCTTCCGCTCTGTCTATCCCCTCCGAGCAGATTAGCGCAATCTCTCCTTCGTGTGAGAAAACAAACACAGATAATCCCGGGCGAGCTGCTGGCGTGTGACCGAGGATTAGCCGAGCGTTTTAAGTGAGAGCATATGGAAATAATAACAGCAAAAAACTGACACATGCGCATGCTAGCTTGTCCCCCAGGTAAGAGGGGAAACTGAAAGGAGAGCAAATAGGAGGCTTACACTGCTCACGGCACCCACAGAAAACATCCCAAAACCTGATTTGTATTAATGATGTTATGACATGCCTGCTGTTGCGTCTAGTGATCCTATTTTCTATTATACGCAGTTTTAGAGGCGCAGCACCTTTGTAATGGGCTGTTGTCATCCGGTAGCTAAGTGGTTTCGAGGAGACGAATGAAGTTTTTCCAACTGTCTTTGGAGTAATCACCCTTTTCTAATGTTGTATTATTAACACTTAACTGGCCATTGAGCACGTAAGAATGGAGAACATGAGTCTGTAATTGAAAGTGGAAATGCCTGATACAAGGGATATTTATTAGGCATAGCATCTGGTGAGTTTGGAAGAGAAAGGTGACATGAGTATTTGCTAAATCTAAAATCATGTTTTGGATCATTTTCTGGATAATAATGAGATATGGTATTGGGAGGAAAAAACAAGAAAATGTACGTAAAGAACAATATAGGGTAAAGCAGGATATGTTGAAGGACTTGAAAATGCATGGCACACTACATGGCATGTAGCATACCCAGTGACCTAGTGATGCTAAAAGTGGCTCTGCAGTTGGCAAAGCATCACTTTACTGCCTCTTAATGCGTAACATTCTTAGACCCCAATCACAGTCAAATCACAGGGAGACTTACAATCACTGTAAGAATGAGACCGGAAACAAACTGTCAATCAAACTGATTATAGCACTCAGAATAGATTGGCATGGTATGGCTGACCAATCACTGTTATAATTTCAGTACACTTCAAGTAAAATAGTTTTTACCCTGGAAACAAAATTCGGAGGAAAGTAATATTTCTAGCAGCATCGAAAAATATGAAAATCTGATCAAGGAGGTGAAAAACTGAGGCGTGATGTATTTGATGAGGATGCAATAAACTGGAAGAGTACAGTTTGGGAAAATATGTCCCTGCAGGCTTAGATACAGATTGTGGCGATGGTAAGGTGATGGAGAGACTGAGGTGGCTGATGTTTCTGATGCTGCAGTAGAAATGGAGCAGAGGAAGGGGGCAAATAGCAGGTTGAGAAAAGGGAGAGATGCGCAGTTATCAGGGGTGATTGATTTAACAGAGGGGGAAATGCGGGCTTTCTGACAGATACATTACATACAATAATGCTCATTTGCACACTGGTTTGATGCATTAAAGCGTAACAATTTTGGTTAAAAAAAAAAAAAAAATGCCATTTATTATGATGATGTAGTGTAGAATCATCTCCACAGCTCGTCAATGGATCGGGTTTGCTTTATTTTGATTTAAGAGTCTATATTACACTATTTCTGATCTATGTTATAATGTTATTTCCAAATCAAAAAATCTGCTTCTCACACAGCTCACACAATGGATTAGGTTGAGTTTTCAATTCAAACAGAAAACACTTTATTTTGATCTAACGAGATCCAAGAACTCCATACACCTTCAGTAGAATCATACAGGAGCCATGGAATTGCCCAACATGTGAAAAGTAGCTGTTAACAAAACATCACAACTCCGAGCATTTTTTTTGATGAAGTAAGACTAATAATACAGGATTACTTAAACATGTGTGAAAGAAACAAAACCCAACTCCGGGCATGTTTTGATGAAGTAAAAACATTATAACATGGTGTAAAGCTCACAAGAGAAAATTTTGTATAATACTTTAATAATACTCTTTAATATTGCAATTTTAAATAATAAAGTGTTAAATAATAATCTGCTTGTGTCATAGATTATAACTATATACCAGAGAACAGAATATTAACCTTCAGAAGCACAAGATGTAAAAGAAGCAGACTTACTGACTCATTAATTAAAAATATGAATAGTGACTCAGTGGGTATATTTGCTTTATCTTGAAATACTAACTTACCATTGCATTGGTGGTGACTGGATACTGCCTATACCTGGCCATAAGAGGGTGCCATTGCAACAGACTCATAGGGATTTACCTGTTCCTTCTACATCTGGGGACACATATGCCACTACAAAATCAATCAATCAAGGTGTGGTTATTAAAAAAGTGTTACCAAAATCAAACTGAGGGGTTTTGGTACACATTCTGCAATGCTATTTTTTCCATTGACGCATTAGGCAGAATGAAGTTGGAGCCAAGCAGACAAGCTCCACACATGCAGACTGAAATGGCCCCCAGACACAGCACAGAGACACCATTGGCTGGGCCTGGCTTATATGTTTATGTGTTGACTTATTTGGACACGCAGCAGAAGGAAGAGATCAGACAGAGCAATGGCGTTGAAATGTGGAGAAAACAGAGCTGATTGAGAAAAAAAGAGGAGGGGAGGATAGAGAGGGGCAGTATGGAGAGAGAGGGATTTTGGTTTTTTTCTTTTTTTTATTGCCGAGGGTCTCTGTTGGGACTGACAGTAAAAAACCCCAAAACCATGATAAGCAGCAGGCGGCTCCTCTCTGCACCCACAAACTGTTAATGACCAAGCTGGTGTGGTGTCCCTGGATTACCCCTTTTTAAACTCAAACCATAATAGTTCGCCTCTGTGTTATTGCCAAACTGTGTTTTGTCCATTTCACACTTTCCATACTTCCTTAAGTCTCCAATGCGCTGTTAACCGAGAGTGCTAACCCCCTCCCACCCATCTCACACATAAGATTGAGGTAAAAAGAGCCACAAGCATTTCCTAAGTCTGACTTAAATGAGCAATTGAGCCTGTGCAGTTCTTCTTCCCTCGCTCCCCACAGTTGAAGACACAGGAGATGCAAGGTCAAGTATGTGGTATTGACTCTCCCCTCTGCACGTATATTTTCTCGATGCTTTCTGTGTGTAGGTGTATTTTATAGAATGCGGGTATGTGTGTGATGGTGTTTGTATCTTTAGATCGCCGGTTAAACAGATTCAGCCCACAGCGCAGCGATGGCCAGCCAAGGTCAAGGCCAACTCAGTGGCGGACAATTTGTTCCGCCCGGAAATCCTTCTTCCTCCCTGGGCCCACGGATCAGCTCATACACAAGATTGAAAAAGACACGGCTTCTTATGAGTTATTAGAGTGCACCATTACATGTTCTCCTTCTGTACATGTGCGCTCTACATGCACAAATATTTTTTTGCAGCCTTTTTAGGAGATTTTTATCACAGCCGATAAAACACTTACACTGAGCAGGCAATTCATTATTGTATGATTACATCAGTACAGCAAAAATATAATTTCCTTGCACAATCATTGTTTAATCTTCCAAATTCACTGAAAAACAAGGAGCCACCATTTATTTCTCTCCTTTGGATTTTTGTCCGATTATTCCTGCTGGGCTAGTCCAATTCCAGCATAATTTGTGAGCATGAGTATCAGGAGTGAGCATGGTACAGCAACACTCTGATAAGATTACTTTTACTATTAGGAAGGAGAGAGTAAGTAGGCTGTCACGATAGCAAATCTTGAAGTGCTTGAAATTGCTAAGATAAATATAGATGATAAATGATTGAAACCAAACCCTAAAGCAGAATTATCCTCCAAAAAGTTGTCTAAATGTACAGTACTGTTAAATAATATGAACTGCAATAAAGAAATAACAGAATTGTATTTATGAGTTTGTATCTATGAGTCATACAAGTCCAGAATTCAAATCATAAAACAGAAAAACTATTTTTCCACTAGTGCAAAGAAAAAGTACTCATGATAAATATTGACTCCCAAAAAATATTGTTCCATTTCTCATGTATTTTACGATAAGTCAACAGAGTCATTATTGTGACAGTAAGACAAAAAAAATATGAAATAATACTTTTTCTATAAAATACTTGTGGTTGTGGATCATTTTCCCTGAAGATTTTTCAGTCAGTTTTGTGAGATCTAGTTTTGTACAACAGAACTAGAAGGTTGAGGGTTCAAGTCCAGGCCAACGTGATAGCTTCAGAATTGCAGAGATAAGGTCAATGCCTCCAGGAAAGTCAGTGCTTCCTGAGTACTTTCAGTTGAAAATAGAAAGTGCTTTGTAGCAAAATATAAACTTTAAAGGCCATTTATGCATATACTAGGTATATGAGGTGTTGTTTTTCATCTTTAAAGGTGCACAATTTAACTTTTTAGGTAGGGGGTCTATCACATGTCTCCATGGAGATGCCAATAAAGGTGAGTTCAGTTGAAGATTCCAAAGAGTGGCATTAAATGTATCTATCTTGTATTTGCTGTTTCCACATCTGACCTGAAATTTGCCTTTGAGGCTCGCCTCTATAGTGATAGAAAAGTTAAATGCCGTATTGTAGAACATTAAAAGCAAAGCAAGAACACCTCCATAGAGACAAACAGGTGTGGCAAGTTACATATTGAACCTTTCACTATATACACATCATGGCCCAACTGTCCCGGACAAAGAACAAATATTACATACCCTTGTCTTAATAAATGTATGTAGCTCCAGCCACAGCTCCCTAAAGATGCTTCTCTTCAAAGCCTTTTCACTTGTTATTCATGCGACAGCCATCCCTATCCTTTTGCAAAGCCATTGAAACAAGGCCTATGCCACATGAATATGTAACACTGCCCTCTCTTTACATTCAAGAACCAAGGACCAAGCCTCAAGTTACCAGTTCCAAATCATTGAATATTTCAGTCCATGCTATTTAATCTATTTCACTTAAACATGTGTTGAGGGATTACTATAGTCTTCAAAAATGCTGCAAAATTGGTCCTGTTTGGTGAGACACTAATTGTATGCTCTTTTCCAGATCTGAACGTGAAGCTAGTGGGATATGGATAGGGCTGCGAGGTGTTTACAGCGTTTTTTTGACTTGTAATCCTTACCTGTGATGTTTTGCCAGAAGCCGTGTGCGTGTTAGGGTGATCGATCTGCTTTTAAAACTCTGTCGGTTTCTATGTTTTGGCTGTGAACTCTTCACACCTCTAAACACATCTTCTGAATCCTCACCTGAATTTAAAAATGTCTCTCTTGTTTATCTTTCCGGATAGGTGCCCTGTCATTGCAGTGCTAATTTCTCTCCCTAACTGTCACCACTTATATCTTTCAAACACAACTTGTATCAGTGGACTGTCTCTGCTTCTTAAGACCTTGTGTTTAGCTCTATCTTCTCTCTCCTTTCATGCTTGTAGGATGCTCTCTTCCCATCGCTATTGTCACACCTTTCACAGCATATTCCCTTCAGTCTGCGATGCATTTGCAAAGGCGCCCGTACACTTGTCTGAGGAAACAACATCACGAGTGTTGGCTGTGGCATGTTTTAATGAATTCAACATGGCTGCAGTATATAGCCAGACTCTGCATTCTGCACAAGCTCAACTAAAATAGTCATATGTCTGCAGCATTGTGCAAATAGAAATGCAATGAAAGTAAGATATTTTCGAAGTGTCATGGTTTTAGTTCCTGGATATATTTTACATAACCCAAAGGAGCTATGGCAGTTGAAACCGGCACAGTATTGCGGGAAGTACAGTACAGTTTTTAGCATTTTATTTTTTACAAGCAGACTGTGCCAAATATATATTAGACAACTTTAAAATCCCCAAACATGCACAATCCTCCAACTAAGGTAATCCTGACAAAAACCCTCAAAAAAACAAATGAAATACAACATATCAAATTGAAGCTATTCATCAGTTATATGTTAGCTAAAAACAGAAAAAAATTCATGTAGCTCTTGTTGATAATTGTGTGCGTTTTCAGAGGCATCGTCAAAGACTGACTGTAATAGTAAAGTGCAGTACTGTATACAGAACATGCACATTTATCTGGTTGGAACATCAAATTCACCCTTTGCTGTCTTTTGCTGTATGTGGGTGAACTTTAAAATTAGATTTGCTTTTTTCTTTGATGCAAACCCCTGAGGTTCACTGCCAGAGTCAAAAATAAAACATATTTGACTTGCTGTAATCTTGATAAAAAACATTCACAATTGACTGGCTGCAACAAGCTGCCTTTGATTGGATTTGTGCTCATGACAAATGGGAGAAAACATGTTACACTGTTTTTATTTTTGCAGTGAAATTAGACTTTGCAAATCGTAACAAATTAAGCCTACAGACCCAGAGGGGAGTTTAAATCTTACGCAATAAATCCATGATGAGTCACTATAAAGCCAGATTAAAGTTGTCTGAGCCCTTAAGGTGACATCTTTTATCATTGTGTTCATCATTTGAAATGGTATGAACGCTATGTACAGGTAAATGCATTGTGAGAAAATCTACAGGGCTACAATGCATCTTTTGTTAAATCTGTTTGGGTTTTTTTTTTCTATCTCCAAGTCAAAGAATGAACTAGGAAACATTATAACTATTTGTAATAAGCAGTTACTGAGCAAAAAATGTCTTGCTTACAATTTGAAAATCTTACAGTTCTGGCAAAAAACTCTCTTGAGCCAAACAAAACCTCTCACAAAAATAAGTGAATCGACTATTTAATTTGTTCTTTTAGAGGGCCTAGTCTAAGAGGAGCTAGTATCTGTGATCAAAATTTCAAAGCAATATTGCACTGTTTGGTGTTGCTGTTGTGTGCTGCTCCCTAACAAAGCCTTTATGTTCATAAGGGACAGTTTATTCATGAGTTTCAGCTTCCTGTTATTCATGAGTTTCCCGAATAATGAAAAATGCAGGATCATTTCCATAGCAATTAATAAAATATTTTATCTTTTGAATGGGAAAAAGTCCTCAAGATGTTGCGTTTAACAGGAATCTGAAACCCATGAATAGGCAACATTTAGAGGATTTTTGTTACCACTCAAAAGATATAACGTTTAGTTTTAAATTGTTAACTGCTATGGCAACAAATCCTACGTTTTCATCATTCTGAAATCCATGGATAGCAAGTGAAACCCAAGTAACCTTAAAAAACCCTCATGTAGAGTGCATTCATTACGACGACAAAGCTGAGATTAGAGCTGTCTGAAGACGTGTGCCAGTATTGTTGATGTCAAATGAAAACAGACACACCGCCTACATGGGCCCTCCCCCTGATTAAGAGCGTTTTAAATGTTCTGCTTGATCCAAGGGCCTTCTCCTCAGACAGACGCATGTACTTCAACAAGCCGTATAGCACTAATGATCGTGTGTCAGCCTGCATCACCTCCACAGAGCACCCACACGGCTCCATACCAATGTGATTATTGAGGACGACGGGTTTCTTACACACTGACCCTTTGAAATTGAAATCAAGACCAACTCTGACAGCAACTATTATGTGAACAGAGAAGAAATATGGACAGATTCATATCTTTTATATTGTGTGGAAGCTTGCAATACTCAAAACACTTCAACAACTGCCAGACATTTTCACTGTGAATGGACAAGAATAATTTGAAGCTTGGATGAGGTTTGTGTCTCATGGTAAATAATAGCTCTCTATGGCAAATGCAGGCGCCATGATAATAATGTCACTGTATCAAATATTAGTGTTATGATTATTAGGCAAAGATAATGTAATGATTATTCACCATTCATGACACTACAACCAAACATTACAAGAACACATTACTATTCCTCTAGCAGGTAGCTAGCTTTATGAAATCACAATTTCTGAACAATAAAGTAAACTTAATGTGACATAAGCAATAAAAGCACTTTACATTTCAGTCAGACTATTTTGGAGAAGAACATTTTTGCAAATAATAATAATAAAAATAATAATACTGCATTAGTCTTGTATAGTGCTTTTCTAGACGCTCAAAGTTGTGCATTATTCATTCACTCCATACCCAGTGGTGGTAAACTACTATTGTAATCACAGCTGCCCTGGAGTACACTGACATAAGCGAGGCAGCCAATCTGTGTCATCTTTCGACCACTACCGGCACACCCCTTTCATACTAGGCAATGTGTAAGCCTAACAACACAACAACAGTTTTTACCACTGGCGGTCCACTGTGGCACTACATTTTCCCAGCGGTCTCCTATCCGAGTATTAACCAGGCCTGGCCCTGCTTAGCTTCTGAGATCTTCTGAGATCTAATGAGATCAGGGTTTGACAAGGAGATTTGGCTACTCAAATTCTCACTTTTTTTTTTTGCCAGATTATATTGTGACCTGAAAAATCACAATTATTAAACAGAATAATCTTGACATCTCTAAACTACTCTTATAACCTCATGCCAATCTGTAGTAGCCATACCCTGTACATTTGAACCAATTTTCCCAAACTATTGCCACACTATGTTTGCAGCTTATCCATTAGACTTACCCGCACAGGTCACAGGTCAGCTTCACTCCCCTGATATCACCTTTCATCTGTAGATTACTTTAGACCACTGACAAGACTGAGCAGAAATTGCAATTGCTTATTATTTCTGCTCTGTACAGGAACTCAGAGCAGAAACAAATGAAACTACAACAGGCCAATTTAATGATCATGTTTGCCTATTTTTCAACAACATTTTCCATTACTGCACCATAAACTGTTGTAATATTATGACTAATTAGTGCGTATTAATTTTGCTTGTGCATTGTGTGGCAACTTCACAATGAAAACAAATACTGTTTACATAAATGGATAGATGTAGCTGAGGTAGAATATCTTAATTGATCTCCCATGAGCTTAAACAGTAGATTCAATTATTTTTTTAATGCACAAAACATTCATATTACCTCCCCCTCATCATATGCTGCACTCCTGTCTTTTTGTGTAACTTCAGCCTTGCAGATTAACATTCAGACATATATAATTTTCTGTATTTCTTGTGCTGCAGAGCTGAATACATTTTTTTTTAAACAAGGTCACAAGTGAGTGGTGGTTCATGTTCTTCTTATACTTATTCTGAGAATTGAATGTCAAAAAATTTAAATCGCATATAACTTCAGATGCCGTGCTGCCTGTCAGATGAAGCTAGTTGAGTTTTTAATCCACTCACACAGCTTTAGAAAGAATGGCCTTTATGGTGACATGGAAACATCTGTCAGTTATACAGGCAGACCTTACAACATTTAAATAAGATTAAACTCATGCATGTCTTCTCTGATAAGTCAGTGATGGTGCATACATAGTAGGCCTTAATTGCCACTGGAACTACAGTAAGACACTTCACTGCTTTACTTTCGTTCATTATTAAATCTCCAAAATAATTTTAGATATTATTATTACAAACTAAACCGAATGATCAAGTGGGGATAATATTGTTGTTCATTTTGCAATAGATTGTTTACACAGAGATGCGGATCTAAACCAATAGTTAATGTTTTGTTCTTTCTTCTGTTACTGAAGTTTCTATAAAGTTTCATCAGTCTGAACATAACTATTTCTTTTCGTGGAGTATTGGATGGCATATCTTTGGATGGCATATCCTGTATTATTACCTTATTTTGTTCTCACAGGCTCTCTGTCCCAGGACATTCATATTTTAGAAATGTCTAATTTCACCTTTCCATAGTGTACCCCACTCAAAAGGACGTGAGACGACTGATGTTCCCCTGACCTTATTGAGTGTAATGACGGCCTCCTGTTTGACTGCAGTGATGTTGAAGGTGTCTCCAGACTCCCCGTCCAGAATTGTGTAGACCAGGCGCGCGTTTTCCCCCAAGTCTGCATCTGTGGCTGAAATTCGGCCGATCTCTGCTCCCGGGATGGCCAGCTCTGAGACGGAGAAGGACCACGTACCTGTCAAGAGAGAAGAATAAGTCAGAAGGCATTTATTAACAGTACAGCTCAATAATATATAAGTATATGTAAGCCTTATTTTTACCTACTGATCTTGTGCAAAGTGTGTAAATGTGACAATCGTTTTAGTGGTGATATCAGCATAATTTGCACAAGCAGTAAAAGTGACAGTATCTCTAACAGTGGTGTTGGTAGCAGTTGTAGTTGAAATATTTTCAAAGGAAGTTGATTTTTACAAAGGGTTAACTCTACTCAAATACTCCGGGCCTTTGATAAGCAGGCTGTATTTGTCAGCTAAGCATTTTATTCCCTAGTAATATTTTATAAGGCATGCTCTCAAGTGTGCCAAGCCAATATCTACATGTTCAGTTCAGATAAGAGTGTTTTATTTAAGAGAAGATAAAAATAAAGACAGATACAAACTAGGGAACTACTGATGGGTTATACAGGGGGATCTTAAAAACACAGGTATGAAACAGCATCAAGATAACAGGCTTTCTTTGTTTAACATGGAGCTTCTATACTTCTACTGTGAAGCATAATTAAACAGTACATTATGAAGAGTTTGCGGGGGTTGCCATTTTACTATAAACAGTATGTGCCAGCAGGAAGCTTTTTTATGATGGATCTATTGGATATGATCAAGACAACAGTTGGCACATGCAGAAATGACGTGGATAACGGCCAAGGTTTGATTTCAATCTTACAGACAGAAATCGCTGTTCGTGTACATGCAGATACAAAGCAACTGACAGAGCAAGCCTGCATTCAAGTAAACAAAAACAACTCTACTTTGAATATGGCATCCAACAAAGTGCGAAAGTAACTATTATTATTATTTTTTTTTTTTTTATTATTTATTTTATTTGGTTGGGACAGTGCATGTTAATGACACGGACAGTGACAGACATGAACGTAAACACGCCGGGTTATAGCCAGAGGCTAATTTCCACCCGTTGTCCCAAGGGCTGGGGTAGGTGGGTTAAGTGTCTTGCCCAAGGACACAACGACAGCATTCATCTGTGAGGGCTGGAATTGCACCGCCAACCTTCGAGTCAGTGGATCTAACCACTCAACAATGATGTTTTATGTAGAGAGCGGGATTTGAACCGCCAACCTTCGGATCAGTGGACAAACACTCAACCTACTGAGCTACTGTCGCCCCACTAGGGCTCTAAATGGTACATAAACACATCATAGTTTCCAGTGATCAAACTGTGTCTTTTTTATGTGTGCAACAACAAAGATCATAACTGCAAAACTAACAGCAGCAGTAACAGTGGGAAGTTACTGAATGGGTATGCACTGGTTTCATCTGGCTTTACTAGCTATCTATGTGTTTGTGTTCCTCCTGTTGTAAATGTACTGAGCCATGCATGCAATAAAAGTTTGACATATCCTTTACACTTTCTTTGTATTGCAAGAGTTGTGTCTTGTGTCTAGATATTCTTTTTTTTAAAATCTTCCCCAACACAATCCAACATTTTATATCAGTATGTAAGGCTCAAGAGTACATAAACTTTAAAAACACAATTCACTAGTACTACTACTTGAGACCACCAGCCCTAAACTGTTTTGGACAGGATGTATGTGTAAGTACATCAACTCGCAACACTGAATTAACCTAATGTGTCTGAGATCAGTAGGACATATACTCCCACTCAAAATTCAAACACCAGTCAGTTAAATCAAACCAGTGTTTTTGGGAGCAGTCAATTAAATTTAATTCATCTTTATTCTGGACTCATGGTCCATTTTTAAAACAGACAAGGGGCGTGACAGTACAAACAGTAAAAATGTATGTTTTAAGAAGACAACTATACCAATGTCTCCACATCTTGGACTGATAGTGGATTGCACTGACTGTTATATCTGTGAGTGACATCATTATTTAATTTTCTGACTTATTCAGTCTGCAAATGAAACTGTACATTAAAGTTCTTAGTATCGCTTGCAGAGTGTTGTTCATGCAGTGAGAAAAATTTCAATCACACTAGTCCATCACAGCCTCCCATAAAGCGTCCTTATAAGCCACCAGCAGCCTTTGCAGATTGGCTTTTTTGTACTTTGAGTCCAGAGGTGGGCAGTGTATAATGGTGTACAATATGATTTAAACAATATCGACTTTGCATCATCAGTAATAAGAACCAAACTTGCGCATAAGAGTATTTGCCTGAGCATACAACACCCTGCATTGTCCATAATGCAGTCGAAAGAGTCAGGTAAGAAAACAAACTAAATCTTGGTCTGGAAAAATAATGTGTCAAAATAAGGATTTACGTCATTGAAACTGAAAAAATCCGGCCAACATGACAAGTGTATACAGTTTTTCCTCCCTACAATGTGAAAAATACATGCCCACACAGTGAAATAAAAACAGGTATAGTATCAGTGTTTGGCTGGTGTGCACGATAGACGAGCTCTGTCATAGTCTTATCTGCATCCGCTGAAGGTAAAAGGGAATCAGATAGACCATGCACATGCACAAGGGAACAACGCATACAAACACATCAGGCCGACATAATCAAAGATAGGTCGCTCTTCAACAAGACGCTATCACAGCCACAGCAACACGGAAAATCTGACAACATCACAGACCAAAAATCGTGAGGTAACTTCAGTTCACACACCAAAGTGACTGCACCCTTTGATACCGGTCCTTTTTATGAGGGTATGATGTCCACCGGGGGGACTTCCTGTTATTAATTACACTGCAATACTACAACAATGCAATGATATTCTAGTCTGGAACAGCAAAGGTGAAAGAGTAACCGTTTTGTGTGGCCCAGTGGTATAGCTGTAGCACATCTGACCTTGGTTCCCATAATATACAACATTAAAGGCCCTATACTATGCAAAATTGACTCTTTACTCAACTTTAAACCATATTATAATGCTGTTTCCTCAAGTTTGAGTAACCATTTATTATTAGTCCATGTACATCTCCAAAGCTGAAAATGCTCTGTTCCACCTTATGGAACATGAAGCAGTCATTTTCAAGTTAACAGCTACCTTTTTCCTTTTGTTCAGTAGAGATAGGCAATTCCAGGGCTGAAATCATCCAAATGATCCCAGTGAAGTTGAATGGAGTTCAAAAACACAGTGGAGCACTTCCTGTACTACCACATGACATCACAAGGAGGAACAGAGTGTTTTCCGTTTGAGAGGAGAACTCAGCCTAAATATGCAGGTGCTGTGTGTTAAACATGTGAATGAAACCAGGTATGTTTTTTGAGGAAACAACATTGCAACATAAATTAGAAAATAGCATAATATGGGCTCTTTAAATGTCAATATGGCTGACTGATGCCACATAATAACCAGTGTATCCAGCCTCTAGATTTGTGGTGTTCATTGCTAAACCCACAGATGGAACACAATGCACAGAACATTAGCAGTGGGCAGAGTATTATTAAACGCTCATTTCCAAGTCAGGATCACACTGATCCCACACCCACGAGAGATCACACAAAGGGTAATTATCATACACTTAAAAAATGAACTTTTATACAGTCAAATTCTACATAGATAAGAATTCCTTTGCAGAGTTCAGCGCAAATAGAAAAAGGAGATAAGACATAGCCTCTAATGAAACGCGCTTGATTCACTGACGGTTTTGACTGCGCTGTTTACCTGGCCGTTTTGTGTCATTTGCCGGTTTATTATCTGTGAAGAATTCTCTATACAGACGCCTCACAAATCACATTTATTAGTTGTTTAATAGCTTCCTTCCCTTTTAGAAGATGCCACTGTTACAGCTCTGAACATGCTGCCTCAACTCTCACAGGGGATTGCATAACAACAACACACTGACATTGAAATGATATTTGTTTTTCATAGTTACACAAATTTGAGCTTCTAGATGCTAGCGTTGCTGCCTTATGTCACATTGTAGTCTGGAAGTGTGGCTATTGCTAGGCTGACTGCTGGCCCTATGGTTGTAAAAAGGCCTCTTATTGGTCCCATTACAGTTAGCTGCTCTCCAGGCTGCTCTTTACCAACTCCTATTTTTACTTTGCCACATTTACCTCCTGTCGGTTTCTCCTCTCAAGTGCTTTCAGAGCTATTTACTCCAGGTTTCTCTGTGTGATGCTCTCCAGGAAGGGCCCCTACTGTTCCAAACAGCACTGTACAAATGTAAAGGGAAGGCTCATTTTAGTGCACTTACTGTAAAGGTCAAACTTAAAAACTGGTTCATAGGGAAAGGTATTTGGTATTTATAGTCACTGAAGCCCTTTGCAACACATGTATTTGTATTTTTCTGTTTTAACAAGGTTGGTTGAGTGTTGCTTATACCTGTTGCAATTTGGTTTAAGAATCAAAATAGAGGCTGGTTACCATGCGGCTTTCTGCCTGGTGAAGTCACCCAGGCTGTGTCTGCCGGTGGACAAGGACAAGTGCCTTATCGGAGCACTCATCTGTTCAGAGTGATAAGTACTGGACTGGTGACACGTGCCTGGCAAGTTTTGAAAATGCAGAAGAAGAAACTGAGTGTAAATATGTTGTATTTGTTTGCATATGTCTGCAGTTGTAGTCTAAATGTGTAAGCTGTTACGGCCCTAGGCCTTAAATTTGTCCATTACGTTTTGTCTGTGTGTCCCCGAGTCTTCTTCTTTCCCTATAATCATGGCTGTTGGATCCCTTGGCCGTGATTGGAAGACAGTTTTCGAGCCTGGCCCACCTTCAGCCGCCTCTCACCCTACTTAAGAAGATTCGAGACACCTGGCTGCTGGCCTGAGTGTGGCCAGTGTACCATCCTTTGTGTCTCGTTTGGTCAAGTCACTACAGGGGTAGTGACTCTATGTTTTTGAGACACTTGGTCATCAGTACTGACTGTTTGTTTGTTCGTAAGATTTTGTTATCTATTGTGAAATTTGTGTTTTAGTTAACTTTACCTTTGTTGTTGTTTTAAATCTTTCAAGGTACCATTTGTTTCAGTAATTTTAGTCCCCTTTTGTTTAGTTTACCCTTACCTCCCCTGTTAATTAAATTACTTCTTAATTTATCATTTTGGTTTTCTTTTTCACTTCCCTGTCCCCACACGAGTTGGGTCGTAACATAAGCGTTTCTATGGTAACGTCAAAAAAGTTATGCCTCAAATTCTTATTATCTTTTTGTTTGAGATATATATATATATATATATATATATATATATATATATATATATATATATATATATATATATCACATATTAAAAAATAAGAAAAACAATGGGGTGCTGTCCCTCCAAGCTCTTTACCCCCAATTCAGACTACTTATTATCTTGGCCAAAAGATAATCAAAATAAGAGCTGTTCAGTAACTGAAAAAGGAACAAAAATGTGTTTGGGGAGAATTGAAAAAAATATATTACATTTTTGCCACTGTGATGTGCTAATATACCCAATACAAAGATCTCTATCCAGACTCTTATAGTGTCAAGTAGAAAAAATGTGCCCCCTCTATATGAATGGTAGTAGTATTATACCTCCAAAATACAACCTATTATTGTCAGTTGTTTCTTTTATGTGAGGCAAGAATAGCAAAGCATTCATCATTTGACATCCAGTCCCGACCTCACTAGTGTGAAAAAGCTTTTAATATACGTGCTAGTCTTACCTGCCCGCACGGACTTGGCCCTTGCTACAGTTAGTTTTATTTTCCATGACAAAGCGTCCGCCTCTCCCGGCTCAATACCCCTCTGCTGACACGGTATGGTCGTGCGAGGGGACCCAGTCTGTGCCACTGAATCAACACTAAATGGCACTTTATGTGGCGTGTCTACCATCGCCACCATCTGGGAGCGACACAAGCGGCAGAAGGCAGAAAATGAAGACAAGTTGGACATAAACAGGCCTGTTGCTAATGAGACAGCAAATTAGGGAGTTATTTACAAGTCAGAGGCTGCGGTTTCTATTGATCCGCACCATTTTACACCTACAACAACAACAGAAGAGTCGTCATTTCTGAGAGGAGCTGTGGTTTCACTGCCTCGTAGAAAAACACTCATTAACAGCTGTGATTTGGACATACTGTAAAACAACTCTAAATGTTCTTTTGAGTCACTGCGCATGGGTGCTACCAAACACTTCAGTTGAAAAACATAAACCGTAAAAAAAAAGCTAGTGTATTTAATTAATGGTACAGTATGTAACCTTCCTGATGCCACCTGCTTGTCTCCATAGAGATGTTATTCCACTATTCCTACCTTGATAAACATTTTTACTTTGGCCGGACTCTCCGATCCACTGATGTGACTTTCAAATTGATATTGTAATGGGGGGAAACAGTGCAGTATTTGTAAGGACTATAATGTATTTTTTTATTCATTTATCTATTTATTTATTTTTATGTATTTGATTTTTTTTATTCATTTATTTATTTTTATTCATTTATTTCGCAAGACACTTTATTTATACTATATTTGGTTAATATAGTAGTGGGATTTGATTCAATAGAAAAAAAAAAGTATTAAAGGGCCTATATTAATATATTTTCTGATCTATGTTATAATGTTGTTTCCTCATCACAAACAGACCTGGAGTTGTGTTTTATTTCATTCAAACATGTTTAACACACAAACCCACCAAATTAAGGCTGTATTCTCTCTTCCCCCACGCTTTTCCCCCTTGTGATAATAGATTAAGTGCTCCACTGTGTTTTCAAACCCCAGTCATTTTCACTAGAATCAACTGGATGATTTCAGCCCAGGAATTGTCAGTCTCTACTGTACTAAAGGTAAAAGGTAGCTGTTAACTCGAAAACTACCGCTTCATGACATCACAAGGTGGAAGAGAGCACTTTGAGCTTTGGAGATGAAAACAGACTCGTAATAAAAATTATTCAAACCTGAGTCAATGAAACAAAACACAGCTCTGGGTATAGTTTTGAGGCTTAAAGCTCACAATAATCCATTTTGTGTAATATAGGACCTTTAATGTAAAAAGTAGCTTGTTTTCACTTTAACTTTTTAGCACACAGGTAAATTTAACACTCTTCTAACAGTGAGACGTTACTGAGGTTTACAGTACAACAACATCAGCTAGACTTTGTCATTACCAACACAACCCACAACACTAGTGATACATCATTTCCACCTGTGTTGGACCAGAGGGAGAGGAGAAGAAACCCAATCCAGTGGGATATAGAAATCTATGTGAAATGGAGGAGGGAAGGAGGAGAGTGCCAAGAACACTGGCTATTTCTGTACATCGAGAGGTACAAGGCCATTGACAAAATCATACAATAGCCTGGCCCAGATTAGTCCAAGTCTTTTGTTGGTCCAGGTGAGTCCATTAGAGCAGGCTGAGAGGACACAGCAGGAGCACAGTGGGTCAATGCTTCCCATCTGACTAATACACTCATGCCCCGCTGGCTGGCTCTTAATTGTGCCAGGAGATGAGATGGCACCTACTCCTGCTCCTGAATACTTATAGTATGAGCTGCCTGTGTCCAAAGTGTGGGTGATTATAGGGAGCTGATCATAGCGACACTGTAATATTTTTAGTTCTGCCTCCAACTTCTTTGTAGTTATTTTTAGTTAATGAGGATGACGTCTGTTTAGAAAAAAAAATTGTTTGGTTTTTCAAAAATAGTCACTTTTCAATAGGGTTTAAAAAGACCAGTGCAGTGTTTTGTTATATTTTGAAACATGTTATTAACCCGGTGACTTGGCCATGACTAAAATTTTGGAAACAAAGATTGAGAAATCAGTAACTCCATCTGGGATGTTAAAAACAAAAATATGTCATTTTTATAATGTGGAAATGTTTTTGATATGTGTCTTACCCAAATTGAAATAAAGTTCAAATGAAGGTTAAATCGCTGTCTTTTGGAGAGCTCGGGAACCTGTACTTGAGCACCTCTAGGGAAGCTGATGTGGAGGTAAAAACAGTGAGTCAAATATGTTGTTAAATAATAATTGACTGAAGGTTGAAGATTAAGTAACGCACTGCAAAAAAAGGAAGGTTGAAAGGGTTGAAAAGGTGCAGGATTGAACTCTGACTTCTGCTTCAAATGAGCACCAAGGGACTGGACTTGAATCAAACCATTGCCTAGCTTAAGGGTAAAGGAAGCTGGAAAAAATGCTTCTCTGAAATGATAAAGTATATTGCGATGAAACAGTAGTATTTTTCAGTGCAAGGAATCTACACAGTGAATTATTTAATGTATCCATTCCTTAATGATGTAAACATATATACGTTACATTTTCAACTTTAAAAAGCATATGGGATTTCAGAGTAAAAACACACTAACTATTGCACATAAAACGCAACATGTTGAATTGGCTTTCATCTTAAAACGTGGGAGAATGGGTAGTAAAAAGAAAGATTTTTTTGTTTTAAAGAAAAACAAGAGGGAAAGGGAAAAAAGACAAAAAAGCAGCAGCAGGGAGCCACTTTTGGAGAACAAACACGGACTAAAGTGCACTCTCAAAAACTGAACATGCGAGGGGTATAGAGGAAAGAGGAAATACAGAAATAAAAGTATTTGGTGCCACGTGTTATCAGAAGTACGAGTGGAGTGTTTCTCACAGAGCTGACGATGGTGGGAGAATAGCGTTAGGGGAGTCATTAAAAAAGTGTCCAGCCAGCTAAAATGCACGCAATGGTTTTGAAAATAGCCTGAATAAAATTTGCATCTGTTTACTTGTCGATTAAAAGGGGGGCCAACCAACCCGGAGAAAAACATGGAAGCAATCATGAAGAGAAACTGGAACTTAACGTCTTTATATATAGTATGTTTAGAGGATTGTAGGGCGTGGAACAGGAAAGGAGAAAGACAGGAGCTCCCTGTGTACAACAGCCCATTGACGAAGTATGGATGATGGATTCCGCAGGTATCAGTTGAAGACAGCAGCATTAGGCCTGTCACGATAACACATCTTGAAGCACAATATATTGCTACAGAGAAATACTGAGACAAATGATAATATTGAAACTACTTTATGCCACTTACACAAAGCAGGATAATCCCAGTAAACACATTTTTAAAAAGACAGCATCATTAAGAGGTCTGAGCTGCAACAAATAAACTGCAGAATTAACGCATAATTAGTCATAGAAGTTGTTTATTCTACACTCTACAGCTCAAATCTTACCTTATTACATAAAAATGGCTGAAATTCCCGTATGATTACAAAGAAAATGTACAGACATAAATACTGAGCCCACAAATATATTCTTACAGCTTTCATATATTGAATTGATTATTGTGACAGGTCTAAGCAGCATTACCCAATTTTAAAATGTGAAAAGAGGGGAAAAGTATTTCAATCTATCAGACTAGTTCTTAGCTCTCACAAACTGTTTGGCATATTGCTAGTATCAATATGCAGGAGTTTTTAAGCGCATGAAAGCTTTAGAGCTGTTTCATTCAGACGGCAAAGTGAAGTAGGGCTGGACCGCTCAGTCAAATGTACTGCTCGTTACAAATAGAGATTGACTGATATGGGTTTTTTCATGCCTGAGGCCGATACTGTGTAGTCATGTTTTGTGCAGCTATCTCTTCGTATTTAAGTGTTAATACAAAGCTTTGTGTAGTAAATGAAAATGTAAAATCTGTCAACTGGACAAAAAGTTGTACAACTGAAGAAGTTGTAAGAGTGAAGATGTCTCGCTCACTCCTACTACTTTTTGTCCAGTTGACAGATTTTATATTTTCTTTTACTATGGATCATATCTGGATAACTGAAGGATTACACAGAAAGATTTGTGTGTATTTTTTAGGCAGCACACCAAAGAGAGCGTAGATTTGAGGCCAGTAGCTGATATTCTAAAAAGTCCAGATATCGGCCACAGAAATATCGGCCCTTCTCTAGTTGTGACCCTTTCTTCATAAGTTTATGATGAAATACTTCACTATGGCTTAATAATGAATATATGACTGTTACCTAGTGCTTTAAATATTACAATAAGACAAAGAACAGAGCGGTGATGTCTCCATCTATGACTAATGCAGTTAATAATGAAGCCATGTTGTGCTTTTTCCAGGCCCTGCAGTCTATACCTCTGTGCTATCTGCTGCTTAACTTGTTTAAAGAGCAGGCCATTAGCCATTACCTGGCTCCAAGCGAATGCTACATGAAATAGAAAAAGCAGGGTGTGCCAGTGATTGTGTCCATTAGTCCATTAGTTAGGATAGAAGTCCACTGGAGCATGTTGCCGCCGTGCCCCTGAGTGCAAACTGCTCTAAACAATGTGTTCTCAATGTGTGCTGTATCAGGCATGATCAAAGCCAGCAGCTTCCAGAGGGGCAGAAATGTGCTATTAACGTAAAAAAAAAACCAAAAAAACACAGTCATTTGATTCATCATGATGCTCTGCTCTAATGTGGCACTGCTAGTCACAACTTCAAAATGTCTGCAGTATACAGTAGAGAAACATGCCAGTCTCTTTTGGGCTCACAGCAGCATATCTTATTATTTAGATATTTGACACTATTCTATCTTTATTATGCTGTCATTGATTCTAGTGTTGCTCAGAAACTTAAGGTGGCTGGGGCCTATCCAAAACACTGTGAAAATCCAAATTCAATTTGACAAGATTTTCAAATGTTAGCCTACAGTATACGCCACCGACCATTAACAATCATTATTTTTAATTACAAGTACTTGCCACTATTGGCATTTAGTGTATAATAGACCACAATGAGAATGCAACAGTAAGGAGCAAAGTCGAAATCACATATGTCCACAAGGTTACGGGGCATTTGTTAGGCTTGGAGGAGTAGTATCGATCACACACTGGAGGTCACAACCTCAGGTGAAGTGTAGTGTATAATGTACAGGTGTTATATTGCAAAACGCCCACTTCCTTTCAAATCAAATTCAAGCATCAAGGTTGCAGAAGGCATTTTGTACCGCTGAGCTCCTGGGGTATGCTTACAAAGCCTGTGTATAGTGACTGATACCTGTTGGTGCTGACAAATGATGAAAAGACAATGGCTTTCTCTGTTGTGTTTGTATACACTGAATAATATGACTAAAGACCGGGTTTGACTTTGGCTTCCACCTTCAGGACTGCCACAGCAGCGGATGAGTCAAGCGACCAACAGGCTAAAAATCACACTGTGCAAAATGTGACTGAGGGCCTTGTTGCCAGCAGTGATTTTGCTGTCTATTGAAGCAGAAAGCACTGAACTTTAGATGAAATATTAAAACGGAAACAGAGGGGATAGAGAAAATAAGGGGATAAAAGAAACACTGGTATTAGCAAGCTCCATTTTAATTAGTTCCTGCTTTGATTCGCCTCTCCTCCTTCTCTCATTGGCTCAGAGGAACCTAATTAAAACCGCAACGATCATTGGAAATTATTGCCTGTTACCTAATTATTTGGTTTATCTGCAAAATCATTAATATTATTACCAACCAGAGAGGTGCTTATATTTCTTTTGGGTTTTTTTTAACAAATCAAATTTTCTAGGCCAATTTGAATTTTTAAGCAGTCAGGTTTAATTAATGCAAGGTGATATCTTAGTGGTTAAAAGACAAAAACACATCACTTAACACTATAAACTGAAAATGACTGGAGGAGAAAAATATGGAGTAAGAGGTGAGAGAAGTCTGAAAACAAACAATTAAATATTAAGGAAGCGCTGTCTGCTTTGTCACGCTTTTGTTTTATATAAAGAGGCTTGTCAAATGTTATTGTTCTGAGTAAAACTGAAGATAATTGGGAAAATGAGTGAGTTCTATTGCAGCTGATTAACATATTCGTACTGACACTGATAACAGTAGCATATTTTGAATGCACATTAGCAAAAAAAAAGTCATTGCTATCTCCAAATATACTTATCTTAGACAGAAATCTGGTGCGTACTTAACTCGGGTCTGTGTTGTGGTTTTACTATGCAAAGTGGTGCACTCACTTTCACACACTGTAACCAAATGAGCCTGGGAGGGTTGAAGTCGTAATTGCAGGAGCTGCTGGTACAAGTTTCCAAACCACGCGGGAGCCATCTTACACATCAGGAACAACAGCGACAGAGCAGGTGCACGACTAACACAGTGTTAGCTCAGGGAGAAGAATACCAGACAAAGCTTAGAGGAAAGATGTTTACCTGACTCTTACAGGTCCATTACATCGTCTATTGTACCTTTCAGTGCATTGAGAATTATGTTTGAGTATTCTTTTGACATTTACACATATTGGACAGATCCCAAAACAGAACACATACATGGCTTTGCTGCTTGCGATTACATTCAAAACTCAAAGAAATAAACTCTAGCAATCTTCTAGATACTAAAAGTTGTTTTACAATTTCTACCATGCATTATTCATTTCTCTGCCCGTCCAACCTAACCTTGCACAGCAAGATGAATTCTTGTGATATTTAAAACTTCACAAACTCATGAGAATTCATCTGGCTTAGCTCCTTCTGGTGCGATTGGGCCCGGCCACCAATCTTCGGCCGGAGATTGGACCAATCATAGGGCAGCATTGTGGTTTGGGCATAAGCCAAAAATGAAGCTCCCAAGTGAACCAAAACAAACGGTGAGACAAAGGATGTTCTTAAACCTATTTTAGTACAAATACAAACTATTTTGTTTTTCAAATTTGTGGATGGGAAAGATGTTTGTGCTTTTCTCTGAACTGGATCTTAAGTTTTATTAATTGTCTTGTTCCACTGTTGTGACGCTTTAGCCAATAAGCTTGGAGTATTCATTTGAATGTGCCAAGTTATCCCAGATTGATGATATTTAACAGTGAATTCAGAGTGCTACACATATCAATGGGGTTACCCAGATTACCACCTCAGTCACTTACAGTGGTAGGATCAACCTTTGTGGACAAAAGTGTTGTCACTGAGCCACTGCTGCGCCTTAAAACTAAATATACAGGAAATATTGATAGTATGTGCATGATTGACACAGTATTAGTACTATATACAATGCCGCATATACAAGTACTTTCTCACACTCCTATGATTGAACGGGTAGCCAAACAACAGAGCACTAAACAGGTTAAAACAAAATGGCATTTAGAAAATGTGACCCACACTTAACTTAATCCACATATGGTTCAAATCATATGATAAGACATAACATTTTACTCTATAAAGGTAACTACAGTTACAGTCTTACAGCCAAGACTTTCATTTGGGAACAAAAGTCATGTTTGACGTATCAATTCAATTAGCCAGCACATTTTAAAAACAGCATGACATAAATTTCATTCTGTCCCCAAGGGCAGATCATTTATGACTGCACAATTGGACAGCTATTTTAGAGGGCAAAATGACTAAAAACATGAGCAGATAAAAAGCAATGCAAAAACTACACAAAACAAACTGGGATATTGTGTGTACCATCTAAAAATAAAACAACACAAAACAAGAATTGAGTGCAAATTTGTCATCGCTGTGTTGTCAGGAGCAGAAGGAGCTAGAATGTTTAAAAGGGACAATTTATACGAATATTAATATAAGCACAAGAAACAAAATTACTCAAAAAAAAAAAAAAGAAATCTGAAAAGTTACTCTGCTCCAACCATTTATAGACTGAAGCAATGATAATCTGTTTACACCAAATGTCAAAACCTCATGTGTGATTTATGTGAGTGCGCCACACTTTGAGATAGTGCAGGCTTCAGCCTTGCCACTTCTAATGTATAAGGGATGAGGTAGAGGAGAGCAGACTCATTGTGAACCCCTGTGGAGGAGCAGTTTACCCACCACCGTTCGCCTGACACACTGTGCACTGGGTGGAGCTGCTTAGCATATCCCCCAGAGATGACATGCCTGGCTACTATCCAGCTGTGCATGGGGTCTCAACTGGAGAACAAGGTCACGGCTGTTAACTGTGGAGTGGACAACAGTGTAGTGTTGTAGTGGCAGGGAATAATGAATAGGATTTACAAGAGGCAATCAAGGAGCATAATGATAATAATGTTGGTAATTTGTGAAGTAGTGATAAATTAGAAATAACTACTTTAACAAATTCTTACAGTGGTGCAGACTTGGTTTGGTCCTGCTTTAGTCCTGGTTATTCCTGATTTACTCTTTAGTCCAGGTTTACTGTTTTTTAAGTGGGTACATGGTAAATGGGCACATTTTTATATAGCGCTTTTCCACCTTCAAGGCACTCAAATCGCTTTACGTCAAGGAACCACTCACCCACTCACACACACATTCGTACATTGGTGTATGCAGACACTGGGGTAAGCTGAGCGGGATTCAAACCACCAACCTTCAGATTAGTGGGCAAACACAGAATGAACTAACACTTACTGCTAATTAGCAATATTTCTGGCAGCTCCTCTGCCTGGTTTCATCAATCCTCAAGGACTTTAATGGGTGGATATCACACAGTACATTTCATATGAACCACTGACAGCATAGTGTACACAAGTTATGCACTTTAATTAATCACTACTTATAATGATATCATAATAAAAAGGAAAGGGGGAAAAGTAAAAAAATAAATAAATAAAGTAAACGCTGTTTGGGGAGCGTCAGCTATCAGATTGTCCGGTGTGGGATAAACGCTGAGGATAAAAACGGACTCTCAACATTTCCCCCTGCTGTTGGAGATGTTTTCTGACAGGCTTAACCGGATTTGCACTTGTGTATAGCAATGTGAGGCAGAGGGCTATGGTAAAAAATGAACAAACAAACACTCGAGACACTGATTTGAGGCAGCCTGCAATGGCCCACCACACCCCAGTGAGGATGTGCCTCTCACAGTCCAGCGAGTCCATTCATCAAACTAGACAAGAGAGGGAGAAAGAGAAAGAGGGAGAGGGAGAGAATTAGACTGAGAGAAGACAGAGAGAGAGACGGAGGAGGCAAGGAGGTAGAAGTAAACAGGGCGACAGGGTGAGAGGTAACGCTACAGGACACAATGGCCACGAAAGACGCCACGTAAGGGTTGGTAAGCATAAAACACAAAGAAGACAATGATGAAGTGATGAGAGAGAGAGATTTAGACAGAGCTGTGAAGGTTCCTATTAACATGGAAATCGCAGCTCGCCATGGCTCACTGATGGCTCGGCGAAAAGGGGAATGACTTTAGCTTCTATTATTCTGTGCAGGGAGGTGTACGGTTGGGTCAGATGAAAAAGTAAGAATAAATAGAAAATTGTCAGGACAGTCTCTTTGCACCTCTGTCTTTTCGAGGTATGAGAAAAGAGCCTGGCACAGCCTTATAGAACTAGTGATGGATTCGCCTAATTTCCACCAAAGCCACCACTTATACAATGGGACAGAAACAGAAATAGCCTTCCCTTTCTGGAATTTAATAAAGTTTTCCTGTTTTCTCACTGTGTGGGCTGGGAAATTGGGAGTGAGAAGAATGTACTAAGAGGATCTGGAATTCTCCTTTCCTGCATCTGTCTACTGAAATCTGTTTATTGTACTAGACGATTAGTTTGCAATGGATCTCACTATAGTTTGATTTGGATGCTTTACAAATGGAGTGTAGAAGTCTTGCCAAGGTTATGGATCCAATCACAAAAATAATCAACTTTACTTTGTGTACTTTGTGTTATGTGCCTAGACAAAACATGGAAAAAAAAAACAAAAAACTGAAAATGTCCTTTGTAAAATGCAAGGGCTTGTTTTCTTTCCCTTGAGCAAGTTACAGAGAACTATAGACCGGCCTAGAAAGAGTCAAAGAGAACAAAGAGCCTGAAGGTTGACTGACCCCTGCCTCTCCCTTGCACAGCCGCTGGACTCAGGCACACTTGATGCACTCACATCTTCAGCACAATACAGTCAGTGGGCTGTGCACATGCCCACACAGGCCACAGCCCACAGCAGCACAGAGTGGCACAGAGCAGCACAGAGCAGCACTTCTCCTCCTCTCTGCCTCCTCTGACTCTAGGCTCAAGCCGTGCCACTGGCAAAGACCTAATTGTGCGTTCTGAGATGAGGGAGCCATTTTACAAAGAGGCTTTTCATGCATCCGCGACATTGTGTACCTCATGGAGCTGAGAAAATTTGTATACACAGAAGCAAAATAAAGGGGAGAAAAATAATAATCAAATGCTGCTTGGATTAGAAATATCTAAAAAGCTCAAGTGGAGAACACCAATGCCCAGATGTGAAATAAACAATGTGGATGAAACAAAATCTAATCATGTGCTGGATCCATGATATTAAACACGCTTTACAATACACTATTCATTCACTCCATACTACGTGGTGCATATATATATGCTTATGGGTACAATGACAGTGTCTGAACCTGTTAAAACCATGGCCTTTAGATTGGTGAATGCACTAACCACTGAGCCACTGTCACCTTGTTTTAACATAATGATAATGTTTAGTTTAAATTAACTGGATGCTTTCTGGGTGCTCATCTCTTTAAAACAACACGTTTTTGTTTTTTTTGGAAAAATCTAGAGTGACAGTACAAGTAAAAAGTTTGTAAGAGTGATAAAATTAGACTCCACCATTATGTTAGGTATGAGGATTCCCAGCCTTTAAATCTCGGGTATTAAATGAAAATCAAATCTGACATTACAAAGAAAAACAGAGCTAACTTTTTTTTATTTTTAAATTATTTTTATATCCTACTGAGAAACCACAAGAACAATACTGAAAAGAAGATAATGACAGTGATGAGCGGCCATGTTGGAGTGGTCTAGGCGTCACTTCTTTGCTACTAATGAGACAATTACAAGTCCACAAATGTGCATTAGTCATAGCATTCAAGTCCATTCATTATCAATGCCCTACTGAGGGGACATTGAATGTAATTGGACTGCTTAACAAGCTCTAACTAGAATTCAGTATATAGTAGCGTTCTTGTGTTATAATGTATAAATGTTTCTTTTGTTCTGCCCTAATTTTGGTTTAAAGAACCAAAGTAAGCCATTGTGAAAAGACGTCTTGTAGCAGTTTCCTCGTACTCTATTTGCATTATTTTGCACATTGAAATTACATGCATTATTCATTACTTAAGTATTAGCAGTAACCACAGAGCAGATAGTTATGGACTCCCAGAATGGAAATGATTGCATGGCGGCTTACAACACAAATGTTCATTATTAACAATGGTTTCTACAGTTTTGCGCGGATGGCACGGCAAGTGGGAATTCTCAGCACAGACACTTTCTGCCACAGTGACTGAAAATGATTGTGCACTGAGGGTGTTTTAAACAGGAGCAGATGGGAGGGAGAGTGAGCAGGACACAGGGGGATCAGGCGCGTGGAGAGGAGGAGGGACAGCGTTCATAATAATGCATGTCTAATAGAGAAACTGAGTTTGTTACTGTGGCCAAAGTTTGATGATGTGCACATTTAGATATACCATTGTGTGAAAGAAAGACCTTAAGATATAGTCACTGCAATGTTGAATGTGTGTGTGGCTCTATGTTAATCAGCCATAATATTATGACCACTTGCCTAATCAGCTCCATACAAGAGTAAAATAATTCACTGTTAATTATGCACTTTGAGAGGGTCTATGTGCAAATGTTCCTGCTTTATCTGAAATGTCCCACTGCATGGTATTAAACATTTGCTCAATTTCAGATGTTTTTAATTCTTTGACAAAACAACCATCCTTACTATGAATAATGTTATCTTTACTTGGCTTGATGGGGTTACATGTTTTTCTCCATGGAGATATACAAATTTAATGCCACTGTGGAACATTTAGGCAATGAAAAACATCTAAAAAAGACAAGAAGGTGGTGGGCACGCCTGAAGACAATTTACATAATGTTCTTAGTGACATTTATGGTCATAATGTGTTTTTCATTAGTGAAATATTCCTATTTACCATGTAAATACAGTACCATGAATAGGTCACAAATATCTGCTTTCTACCATCTGCAGTATCGGCACCATCACTCTCTAGAATCTACAAACAGCCAACTAGCAGTGCCTGTTTTTTTTTGTGTGGTTTTTTTACTCCTTCCCTTTCTTTATAAAATCACACAGCGCCAGCGTTCACTCACTGTGTCCATCACCTGTAGCCAGTTCACTGTCCTTGGGCCACTTTTAGCACAGACAGACATCACAGAAAATGTTGTTTTGGAGATGCTCTGACCTGGCCGTCTAGACATCACCAAAAGACATTTGACAATCTCATGCCAATTTGACTTGCTTCCTGTGACACATCAACTTTGAGGACAAAATTGTAAGTTGCTGCAGTGTGTAAGTGTATGCTACCCTTAGCTGATTACTCAATTAAGAGATATTTTCCCTTTGGTATTTTGGCGATGGATTAAAAGAAATGTTTAGTAGGAAACTGATCAACTGTTTTTGAGTTTAAGATGTTTCTTACATCAAGAAACTTTTGTTTCCCTTTTTTTTTTTTTTTTTTTTTTTATTCTGAGGGCTTAATTTTGACACATTTATGAAACAAGCCTGCGTGACTGAAGAACACCACAAACAATAGCATTAGATGTTTTCATTACCTTTTATCTTAATAAGAATGAAGAAAAACATTGTGTTAGTATTTAAAAGACCTTGCGGTGCCCCGCACAAACTACTTATGAAAACAAGACGCTCCGGTCTGAAAGCCTTGTTAGTGTGTTGTGTAACAGAGCACAGAGCAGCAGACTATGTACAATAGAGTTCTATTACAGGCTGTAAAGGGTGAAGACTATAAGAGCTCACCCACTCACTCCCCTCTGTTGCATCTGCTCCTCTCTGTCTTGTGTTGCATTTGCAGGTCTCATTCACCCTAAAGGACGTAATTATACCTATGACTCCTAGTTTCCTCTCCTCCCCCTCTTCCTTTTCTTCTTCTCTCCCACATTTGTGCCTCATGCACCCACTACCTCTTTGTCTTCTTCTGCCTCGCTCCTCTGACGACTTCATCACACGTTTATTAATTAATTTATTTTTTTACAAGCAGCACCTCTCTTTCAGTGGGAAGAACATTCCTCACAACACAGCAGAAAAATATAAGGGTACAACTAAAAGTTGTACTTAAGTTAGAGAATTGTTACTTGACAGAAATATTATTCAAGAAAAACATAATTTCCACAATTAAAGCTGGAAATTAATAAAGCAAAACAAATGTCATCCATTATTCACACACACTTTTCAATAAACACACTTCAATAAATCAAATCTATTGGTAAATATATATCCAGATCTATTGGTAAATATATATATTTAGCATCATTTAAGAGTTAAAAATACAAATCCTTTAAAAGTTAAAGGTGCATAGTGTAACTTTTTGGGTGGGTCCTCGTCACCTCCTTGTACATGGAGGTTATTGCTTTGCCTGGAATGTTCCGCAACATGGCATTACATTCGGTCATCTCCAAAGCAGGTTCCGCCACAAAGTCAGGGCAGATCTGTGGAGAGGTAAACCTGGTATTTTTGCCAACCAAAACAATTGGATAAATGCAATAGAAACGTTGAATGCTGGTAAAGCAATGACCATGCAATTTCCATGAGGTGGCCGACTTTACAAAAAAAATTACATTGTGCACCTTTAAAGTTGATGAATGTAACTCATTACTTTGCATCTCTTCTGCAAACCAAAACAAACACACTACAAGCCACATTTTCCCCATGCACTTTCTCTCTTTCACCTCACAGTAGTCTCCTCACTCCCCAGAGATATGAATTAGAAATATTTATGGTGAATCCCCTCTCTCCTCTCCTGCCTCTATCTGCACCAGTGTGTCTCATCTCCTCTGTGCATAAAATGACACTGATCTTATCGGTGGTACCTATGTAGTCATCTGTCAGTGCGTCTATCTCTCCATCCATCAAACCTCTGGGAGAGTGATGGCTCCCTCAGCGTTTTTATGTGGCACCGTCGCCGAGCCAAGGTTGTTTGCAAAAGCACATCAAAATGGCGGGCGACACCTGCGATTCCGTCTGCGCACTATTCTGATTCTGTTCAAACATTCTCTCGGGCAGAGCTGGAAGTTTTCTATGGCATACAACTTATGAGTCCCAGGGCGAGTGTAGACGAGGCTAACAAAGTGCCGCTTTTCAAGGCAATGAATTAGCAGTGTAGCCTTTGGCAGTCCACCGCTTCTCTGTGCTGGTGTGCGCCGCATGCAGAGCCGAGTGGAGAATGGAGAGAGGCAGATCGCATATCACATGTTGACATTTCACAAAAAGAGGCATATAAAGACTGACATTTCACTTTCTGAGAGCGTAATGGGTTTCAAGATTTCACTAGAAAACGCCGTAATTTAGGTGAATTAAGATTTCACAGTCAAGTCTGAAATTTCTATTAATTGTCTATATCATACGGGGAGATCTTTTCTAATGGTAAACCTGTTCTACATGAACAGTGGCCATCAAGACCTCAGACACAAGACACATGTTGGGGAATTGACCAGTTTGAATACTTTTTGTCTCAGTTTCTTCATTAGGTCTCTTAGGGTCCCACCAGAACAGGTCAGTAAGGTTGAGATAGTCATCTCTTTGTGCATGGATCGACCATTGGAAAACATACCAAAGGATCAAAATGTCATATGTCAAACTACAATAGAATTTTGGGATTGATTTTAAATTGGCTACAAGTATTAAAATTACTATACATATGGAATTCCTCACATGGAAGAATGATATAACTAGAAAACATCCACTCATGTCTCATATATAATTCAAATGTGAGCACTACACCAACAGATTTTACAATATGGACCCCACTTGAGTGCAGTAAATGTATACACCCGTCATTACAAACCCTCCAGGACTGGGACCAATAACAATATCAAATGTGTAAAAAGCATAAAATTGCATGGATGCATCCTGTGTATCCCCTTTGCCCTAGCATTGATTAAATAGTATTTTAAAGTATGAAAGTAGGTCCAGTGTTGACTGCCGCTCTCCTCTGAAACATGCTTCAGGCGATTATTCATGTTGCATGTATAATAGCCTCCATGATGCAACTTAAATCATAGAGAAGAAATAATTACAACAAACAAGTTGATTAAAATATTAAGCATGTCTCAGCCTTCAGAGCTCTGTGGACTTTCATATTGACAGCAGCACATTAGAAAAGAGTGTCCACCAGGAGACACAGTCCTATTAGGCCTGCATCAGCACTAGACTTAATGGATGCTGGAGCTAACATGCTACAGGACACAACTGTGTGTGAGACAGATAAAACGGCACCAAAACAAGCCCCAGTCCATTCCAAAGTAATGAAAAACAGGAACTATATTATGCTACAAAGAGACTCAAGGAATATTATGGGAGGAAAATGGGTTGAATATATTGTGTATTGGTGACACTGGGACACTCCTCATTTAAACATTGGCTTATACAAAGTCACTACACTAAGCGGTGTTTTTTAATATAAAGAAACACTTAGTCTGATAAAACAACGAGATAAACACACAGACACGCACATAGAATTAGTAGATTTCTGCCTCAAGAAGCTGCGTCATTATAGAAAAATACATGCATTTTTAAAAACACATTAGTGCATGATCAGCAACTCCATGCTCCAGTAAAGATCTGAACTTTAAGAAACTTATTTAATGCATACTAGCCTGTGAGTGTATATGTTTTTGTATATATTGGGGAACTGTTGAGACAACACATAATAACAACCATATGGTTGATTTTTTTTAAAAATCACAAAAACTGTTCATGGGCTGTACAAGCTAGATTATTGCTCTTTGCTCTTACATAATTAAAGACTAATATAGGCAGAGCTTTCAGCTGAGAGCAACCCAACACTAATCATTTAGCAGTTTTTTGTTTTTTTTTTAAGTACAAGTCTTCAACAACTAAACCTCTAATGAATATAAACTTACATTTTAACTTTAATGATAAAAATTATAGTAAAAACATAATATATTTACATCTTTATATACAGTTTTACAACAATGTGTTTAGAACAGAGTATTGCAGAAGGACTGTACAGTGAGACTTGTTTTTGCTTCTAACATCTTTCAATTGTCTTTGGTATAAATATTTTTTGATCAAATACTGCAGTTGGTAATGTGTATTTTTAAATTATATTTACACAATAAACTATAGACAGGCTTTAGACAAAAAGCACAGCTTTTCAATTTCCAAAATCATATGTGTAAAGTGTGAACCCCAATGTCAGACTAAAGCAGTGACTCTGTGTCACTGAGAGCAGGACTAAGACTTAAGTGTCAAATGAACAAAAGGCCACATAAAAGACCTGAGCAAAGAGTTTTAATGGGGAAAACTTCTAAGGGATGATTCGTGAGTTTTAAATGTAAAATAGAATTTTGCTGAGATAAAATTTATGTTTAGGAAAACTAAAGGATTTAGGATTTTGCATGAGAGAAATGTGTCAAAGCGATTAAAAAAAATGTAGGATTAAATTATGACACCACCTTCATGATGGAAACAAGAACTAGGTCACAGTTATTTTCAGATAAAGTGTAAGCTACCTTGAAAACCTGTTCTGTGCTATATAGATTCAGAGTAGAAATTGCTGAAAACACAAAGTCGACTTTTTGCAGCAGATGCAGAGGGCAAGGTTGATAGCTGCTTTCTGTACCAAGGGAGATACCACCCCATAAAGGAATATTCATTTGCCTCACATAATTATTTCAACATGCATACTATAGTCTAGTTAGTACATTGTATCACCTACTTTCCAGAGTGGCCACTGTATTTTGAGGCAATGCAACTGGCTGTTTTTTGTTTTTTTTTTGTTTTGTTTTGTTTTTTTGTTTTGTTTTTTTTCTTGTATCCCAGTGAGGATTCAGCTGTGCCATACACATGAAGTCATAAATTATTCAGCTACAGTAAACATGGAACAACATGTCTGAAGAGGATTTTCACAACAACACCTCTCCGGCCATATATGAACTACAAAGGCGAGATATGCAGCTGTGAAAACCACACTTTGTTTAATTTCCCAACGGAATACAAATAATAGCCACATCTAAACCAGTGTACTTCGCTTATCCTCCAGCGTGGTAACAGGAAGTTGATAAATTGAGATGTGGTTTGAAAGTGAACATCCTTGTTTGCTTTCAGACAATTACCCGAGCATGTCTTTTCCGCGCGCACACTGCCATAATTAAGTGCTTAATCAGGCAATGAGTTGATGCAAAATGAGATGATAATAGAAATTCCCCTTTAGCACATTTTTGCATCCGCTCGCCTTGTTACATTTTAGAGAAGCAGTGGGAGAATGAGAAGGCAAATTTCCATGTAGTATTGTCAAGGAAAGTCTTAAGTGGGTGTCTTGAAGTATTTCTATGTGTCTGTTAATCAGTGTTTAATAATAATATTCAAAATGATTCTTTCTTTCTTGATCTTTATTTATACAGGGAAACTTAATGAGAGCACTTGGGCTCTCTTTTACATGGGCGTCCTGCTTAAAATACAATACAAACAGAAAAAACTAACAAAACAAAAAAAAAACATCTAGAAAACATAAAAAATCTTAGTTTTGGTCCAGCTAGTCCTTAGCCTTATGCAGTCATGTGATCTGGTATTAAATGTTTAGTTATTAATGATTAACAAGCAGGTGAGGCCTTCTGGCAATTTTTGAAGTAATCCCTTACATAGTGAAATAATGGATCCAAAGGTTTCAAAGCAGAGGCTGAGGTCTGTATGTATAAAACATCTCTAAAATCCAATACAGAAAGAAAGTTTGCTTGATTGACAACATTTCCTGCATGGTTAAGCCCAGTTTATTCCTGATGTAGACTTGCTTTGGTCCAGTTCTAGTCCAGGTTTGAGCTCTGTGTTTTTAAATCCCGGTTTAGAAATCCCAAATTCGATATGGTGTGAACACGCACTAAAAAGTCTACTCATCCCTTTTTGTCTTGCTTTCCTTTACTCCAATTACAAATAAAATCCAAATCCAATCTGGAAGTTAAGTAGTTTAGCTTCAACGATGAAAACGCGAACATGAAACAGCATCATAACATCCCAGCACAACCAAAAATACCACTTAGCTGTCCAACTACAATATTTGGCACACAGTGAACACATTTGATAATGAGGCCCACAGGAAAGAGTGGTTACAGCTCTGTGTTTGCCAATGAAACTATCCCACTTTCTGTTCTCTGCGCTTACCAAAAAACAACTACAAAATGTACGGTAGCCTAGTTTTCCCGTGCTTTAGTACTTCCTCCGGGCATATGAAAATCCCCTGGCGGCATTCAAACCACACACCACAAACCCACTTTAGTTCCTGGAATTGTATTTCGTAAAAGCGTTGAAATACAAGGACACACTGGTGGACTTGATATTTTTGGTCTCCGTGAATGTACAGCTGATACTTGGTGTTAGACTTCCGTGTAATCCTCTCCGCCTGCTAAATGGCACGAGGAACACAGGCTTCTGACCTTGGGCAGAGCAGGGCTGGATTAGTTTCAGGGTGTCTTTCCCAAAGCTCTGGAGCATAATAGAGATGAAAGGTGGAGTGGCTTTGATAGTGTTCACATAAGGACAAGTGCACACACAAAAAAACACAGGAACTAAAATCTGGACATGCGTCTAAAATCTACAAGATGAGACAATATAGGCTTATGGGTTCACTCTGTAACTAGTCTGGTTATTCTCTCTTGATCTCACTCCAAATCATTAAATCTATAGAATTCTCCATCCTCTGTGTCTCTTCTGAACAACTCCACCAGCTCTGGAAGTAGATGAAGCGCCACTTCTGCTTCCGTGTGGCTGTCACACTGGTACGCAAGCCTGGAGCGTCCTCACACAGTCGTCAGTGTGACAAAAACGAAGATGTGAAATTATATATTTTAATAATTTCACATATAAGTCGCATCTGAGTATAAGTCGCACCCTTGGCCAAACTATGAAAAAAAGTGTGACTTACAGTTTTGTGTTTTTTTATTTTGGACAGATACTGGTAAAAAGAACCAGTAAGCCAGAATCCAGTTACAGGTGTGCATATATGTAATAAGAACACATGCTATAACAGACATTTAGTCCTAAAATACCCAACTAGAAACACAAAATGAAAAAAATAAAAGGTCATAGTAATGTTTACCAATGTGCTATAAAATTTGGGGTAAGCTGTACACTAGGACGATATTAAAAGCAGCAGGTCTGGTTGACTTAAACTGTTTTCAAAGCAGCCTTTTGCTCTATGAAGCCCTTATCACTCCCAAACATCAGAACTGAGTCCATTTCTGCCCCGAGAAGCCCTGCAGCATCTCAATCCCAAACGGCTTTGATGGGATCTCAACATAACCAACAAACTCTGCACCACAGGTCGTCATTACGGAAATCCTGTGTTTAATATCAGACATGGGTCCAAATTCACAATTTTTTGCAAGCATCCATCTGCTTCTCACACCTTCATTCTTACTGGTGCAAATATGACAAATTTTCTCACGTCACTGCATGTTTTAACAGCTTTTAGGAACAATTTATCTTTCACTTGCTTACCACTGGAAAAAGCAAACAGCACTTTAACACTCAAGAGTAATTACGCTGACCAGGCATAACTTAGTGGCCACCTGTCATAAATGCAATCTGAAATGTGACAGAATGTGAGCTATTACTTTTCACACTTTGGTTTCACAGTTCACCATTGCCTGGGGACTTACGCTACCAATTTTTTGGTTCATCAAGTCTATGGAATAAAATAACATTGTATTCAATATACTAAAGCTATATGCAAAGATGAAAGCACTCCACTGTTCTAAGTGAATATGAAATAGGTCTGTCCTTTCAAATTAATTAGAAATGAGATTTATGACTCCTTTAGAATTATATTTTGTCCAACATCCAAATAGTGTGTTAGTAACTATATTAGCATATTATCTGAATGGGGCAAAGAGACTATGGGTAAACTGATTATATAATCCTCTCAAGATTTTATCAGGCAGGACAATGTAGTTTAAGTCTTGCAGTTATCAAGAAAATCTTAGAGCTAATTTAATTTCTCCACAATATTAATCACCTGACAAAGGCATGGCATAGCTGGAACAACTCCTTCAGTACAGTTTTAAATGATGCCTGGTTGCCCCTGTTACAGATGTTGAAGATATATGTGTAATCCATGTGTGTTGGATGAGGCACAGCCCTACAGGAGCTCAGCTGCTCAGAAGACCCTGAGAGGACCTGAGGGTCAAAGAGCCCAGCGCCTCCAGGAGCAAAACATAACCATGTTTATGCTACTAAGGCAGCCAAATTTATAGTCCGGGAGCCAGAACCCTCCACCGTAATGATTTTCTTAAACTTTTTCTTACTATTATTTTTCATTAGTGTGCACCTCAGGCCATTATGAGTTCAGGGCTCCGATTGGTCTCAGGACCCCCAAAACCCCTTTATTGGGACCTACCTTGAGCAGAAATATATGAATCTGTTAAAAGTGGTGCCATAAAAATAGAAAATAGAAAATGTCCCCATTTATCAGCTTCAAATTAAGATGAGCCCTGTGTCTCCAACAGTTCACCTACTAAGAATGTTCCATGCAACCAAAATTAATTCTCTGTCATTTGGCCATAGAATGCATAAGAGCCATTCTATGGGAAAATTCAACTTAACATTCATGGAGTTGTTTCAGACTTGCCACAGTTGATGTATACGGCATATTATCTGAGTGAAATTTGTCTTGTATCTTTTAAAATGTTTGAGTTTTGGAGGGTTTAAAAGGGGGGTGGGGTCAAAATCAGAAACAAGTTTCCTTAACCATGGACTCTGGGCCCTTTGTGGCAATGTATTATATTTTATTCCTGCTTTTAAAACTGCCATTAGTACAATGGGTAATGATGTTGTCTACGACTCTTCCTCTCATGCAGACGGGTGGGGAAATCTGCTATAAAACTCTAGATAGGGACAGAATATTAGCAGCTAGTATGTTTTACTTTGATCAGTATGTTCAAATACACTGAACATGTTTGAGGTGGGCACTAGACTTGGGTCTATTATCTTTTTTAATGACAAAAAGCTTGATGGGCATTCAAACAAATGTATTTTGGCACCTGCTTCAGTCTGAGTTCAGATGATGACTCTATGCACACACTTTATGACAGGGTTATGAAATGGTACAAATTATGCTGACATGATGTTGTTGTGGAATTTCTACAAGCACACAACTAAAGAATAAAATGAAGAGAAAAGTTGTCTTGAATCAAAGAGTTCTTGAAGCAATTGTACGCACAATTATAAAGAACTACCTGTCCCTGACAGAGCGTCGTCTTGCCCTAAGCTGTGTCATTGTCAGTTCATACAGTATATTTATACCATACAGATAAGAATTACATGGACCAGGAAACCAATTTAAAAAAATTTTTTCTTGTGACATAGGATAAAAGGTTTGTCCAATGTGGCATCTAATGTGCATCAGACAGTGGACAACAGGGCAAATGGATAAGATGTAGTTGAACCCTTAAGATGCTGAGACTAACAGTTATCTGGGACTAAGAGGTCTGCATGGCAGTACCATCTCAAACACCTGCCTACATGGCAAAGTACAAATTAGGTAAAACACTGTAAGTAAAGTAACAATGTGTAGGATAATTAATGAGCATTCTTGAGTGTAGAGTCTTTACGTTTTCAAACATTACATTTTTTCATTTTATTGGCAAAAATGTTCGAAAATGACCATTCTGTGGACCTTTCCCCATCCACTATGGCTCCATCTGTCCCTGTAGATTTAAACGACTTTGTTGTTTGAGATAGGAAAAACTTGCTAAATTATTTAACATCAGATCAAGACCCAAATGACCTCTGTATCTTACAGACATCACTTGCTATTGGAGAAAATATGTTCAAACCTCAAATCAATACTGTAGAATTTATATCGATTGGATTTCATGGAAATTCTTCAGCTCTGTTTTGAAGTGTGTGGGCTATTTTTCCTTATACCAAGAGTTCTGTTTAAAATACAGAAGTCATTTTGGGCTTATTCTGAAGATAAATTATTGGAGAGAATTTCTGATAGCATATGGCACAGTAATTACAGTCAAACAGGAACAGAATGTAACAATATGTGGAAGGGAAATGTCCTTGGAATGGTAATTTTAGACCTTTTTTGCCTGTAAAATATTTAATGTTTGAAAACTTAAAGACTCTACGCTCAGAAATGCTATTTAAATATCATACTCATCCTGTCAGCATAACTTGTACCGAATTTCATAACCCTGTGACAAAGTATGTGTGTGCAAGGAGTCATCATCGAACTGGGACTGAGAAAGGTGCCATAAAACATTTGTCCAAATGACCATCTTGTTTTTCATCAATAAAAAACATAATAGGCCCAAGTCTAGTGGTGCCCACCTCAAATGTGTTCAGTGTATTTGAACATAAAAAAATTAAGATACTAGCTGCTAAGATTCCCTACCCAGGGGTTTTATAACAGATTTCACCGTCTATATGACATGAGGAGTCCATTGTACTAATGACCACAGTGTTGCACCTGAGACAAAACCACGTTAAATGAAAATGTATTAAAATTAGTGTACATTTCACCAAGTAATACAATTATTATGTGTCAATAAATTATGACTGAACTGTAACAGAACTGAAACTGATCCTGTCTCATAATTACACTTTCAACTCATGTCACACTGACCATCTCTTACAAATTTAAGGTCTGATTTTGACCCTGTTCCCCTTTGAACCCCCCAAAACATTTTAAAAGATAGAAGACTCAAATTTCATTCAGATTATATGTTGTATATAAACATCAACTGTGCCGAGTTTGAATCAAATTCATTCATGTAAAGTTGAATGTTTATCCTGAAATCTGTAACTTTCCCATGGAATGGCCCTGTTTGCATTCTATGGCCAAGTGAATGAAAATTCTATCTGTCATTTCGGGGGTATGGAACATTATTTCTGTTAAAGCAGGTGAAGCGTTAGAGGTAGAGAGGCCATCTTGGAATTAATTTGAAGCTGATAAATCGGGGAAGTTTTCTATTTACATATGAAACTACAATTACATTCTGCTGTGTCACAATTAGTTAGTTTGTGGAGAGGATTTGTCCTCGAGAATGCCATTTTTATATTTATTTCGATAAATGGTCTAATTATTGTAAACAGAAATGAATAAACCCACGTCAGGTTATATTGTTGCATTCCTCATCATGTCAGTATTGTTTGTTCAAAATGTTATTACATTGTGGCACTGGATGCGACTACAGCACTGCTTTAAACAGACTATAATTTCGCCTAAGGTGGGTACCAAAAAACAGGGCCAAGTTGAAACAAAAGACCCATGACTCATAATGGCCCAAGGTGTACAATAATGAAAAATAATAGTAAGGAAAAGGTAGCAAAATAATGGCAGTGGAGAGGTCTGGCTCCCGGACTATTATAAGACATGATCTGGAATATTAATAAGGACAAACAAAGAACCAAAGATCTGAAAATGTGGCAGCAGATCAAGTGAATGGTCTAGTGAATACCAGAATTCCATTTCACTCACAATCTCCAAAAGAAAAAGTCTAAAACAATCGTATTCAGAAATTTCCATAGTAACAATTATAATTATAGAAAACAGTGTGAGAGTGTAACCCTAACCCTCACAGACAGTTGTCCCTACAGTCTAAACTTAGATAAATGAACTGCTCCTAAATCTAACCCTAATCCAAACCTTACCCTGATGGTAGAAAAAATATAGTGTAAAAAGTAACATTTGCTAGCATAGCCACCAGTGCAAAGTGGCGGTTGTGTAGAACTGGTTGGGGAAAAAAATGAGGCTAGCCAGCCAGACAGATATTGTTTAATTCGAATCCCATTAACTCGCTAAACCTTGCTAATATTGATATATTCAAATGCAAAAAAAAAAGGCCACAGTGCCTAAAGCAAAAGATAAAAACACATTGATTAGTAATGCAGCAGTCCAATAGAAGAGCTTAAAATCACTAAAAGTTGGAAATGAAAGAGGATGACACCATTCTAAGACCTAAAAGTATTTTGACACCTAAAATCTTATCTTACATCATTGAAAATTGTAACAAAAACACTAACAGCATGTTGTACGTTTTTTGCATCTGATAAATGAAAGAACAACTGTCTAGACTTCAGTCATTGGACATCTGATGTGTGACTTACTCTGTGTGAAGCGTGGGGGGCTGTCGTTGACGTCCGTGAGCTTCACAGTGACAGTGGTGGTCCCTGAGAGACCCCCCAGGTGGCCCCCCATGTCCTTGGCCTGCAGCACCACCAAGTATGTGTCCTGCCTCTCCCTGTCCATGTCTGGAACTGCAGTCCTCAGAATACCTACGAAACACACAAAAAACGCATTAGAATATCAAGCAGGGAAGTCTGTTCTCTCACAGCTAAAACTGCACCCAATAACATTATATATCTGCAGGAGGCTAAAAGGTATTTTTGATCAATATTTATGACTTAGTGATTACCACGCAGTGTAGCCTCTGGCATACACAATACATTGTCTGGCCTGTGCTTCTATTTGGAACAAAAACGGCCTGAGCACTGGGATCAGAGCCAGACCGCTTCACAAAATAGTACAAAGCCATATCATATACAAAGTACACGAAAGGTTCAGATGAGGCCATGATAAAGATGCCACCTTTTTGCAGCGATAAGGCATTATATGTTGATGAATTTATAGGAATACAATGCAGATATTCTCATTAAACAGAACATTTTATTCTTTAAAATGAAGGAGGTCTAACAGTTCTTCACTAATTTGATGAAGACCAAACAATAAAAGAAGTAATCTAGTTTAGCTTCTTTTACAACGTCATGTCCTTAAGCTTTAATGGTAATTCTTATCAAGTCTTGCATTGTTCTCTTTCAGGAAGGGTTAGGTAGTGTTTTAGTCTGTTTTGAAAGATAGGGCTCTCATATGACCCTTTATGGCTTCGGAAACTCTTTTCACAAATGTGTTGGACATTGTCAAAGGCAGCTGTCAGACTGCACTGGACATGACGGCTGGGAGTGACAGCTCACTGACATTTGTGACTCACTAGGTCTGATGGTGACAGAACATAACTCACTGCAGCATAGACAAACACACTCAAAAACACTATATACTGCCTTACCATAATGCGTTTAGAATGAGGTTATGTTATGGTTGGATTAGAGGTGGGCAATATGCCAAAAGATGTATCACTCTTTTCTTAAAGCCATATCATGGCTTTGATTTTATACCAGTTGATGTTTTCTTACAGTATTTGGGAGGTAACTAAAGTTATCTGCTATTTCTGAAAGTTTACTCTTCACTGTGATTGGTTATATCCACCTGTCACTCACTCAGAGTATGATGGAGTGGATGGAGGAAAGTGTTTTTGACCATAGAGCATTTAACAAAAAAAAATAAACAAAAACAAAAAACAAACAAACAGAGAATCATAATTTACCATAATAGAACATTGTCACTGGGATAAGATCGCAATTCAGTTTTTAGTGCCATATTCCCCAGCCCTAGGTTGGATTCCATACCATCCATCCATTTTCTTCCATTTATCTGGGGCCGGATAACAAGACTTCCTCCACCCCAGACACTTCCTCCAGCTCCTGCGGTGAGACCCAACTGCATTCCCAGGCCAGCCAAGAGACATAGTCTATGTCCTGGGTCTTCCCTGGGGCCTCCTCCGGTGGGACATGCCCGGAAAACCTCCTTAGAGAGGCGTCCAGGAGACATCTTGACCACCTCAACTTGCCCCTCTTGACGTGGAGGAGCAGTGGCTCTACTCCATGAAGATTATGATAATGCCTTTGTATAAAAGTCACGGAGTAACAGGATTTCCTAATGAACCAAATAAGTTGTATTTACAGTGGATTATGTATAGTACTTATAGTACGTAATTATTTGTAGTACATTTGTTGGCTTGAATTCAATTTACTGAATACTGATACATGTTTGATGATATTTTCAAAGTTGCACTATATGAAGTTATCTTAACTTCCATGGCTTCCAACTGTCCATACCCTATTTATACAGCCCACTCGTTTTCCGTGTCTTGTAGTTTACATCCCCCTCCCACCATTCCCTCTTTTTTACTTCTTATTCTTTGTTTTTCCAGTATGTGCTGGGATTCAAAGTCCAAGCGGATTGCCCCCAAGCCCACAAATGGCCTTTGAATATCATCTTGTCTACAACAATCTTCACCTTCATGCATAACAAATCCATATTTACACCATATTCTGAGGGTGTAGTGAAGTCACTTTTATAGCGGACTGTTAGCCTCCATTTAACCATTTGCAGATGTTTTTAAAGATAAAAAAAATATGCAGGCTTATCTCTCCACAGATCTGAGCTGTAACCTGGCCTGTCTCCATGGAAGTTTAATCCCATGCTGTGAAACTTTCAAGGCAAAGCACTTACATCTCACATCACATTTCTAACTACCTTTTACTATAAACAAATATAACTTTTGAAGAAACCATACATTTTTCAACTATAAAGTAATCATATGCTCAAAGTCACGATACTCATGTATGAATCAATAAATTGTACAGGAAATATGCCACCATTAAACTAAAAGGTAGGAAATGGGCTTATTCCATATTCTATATTATGTGTCATTGGAGGATATGGGAGGAATAAATCAGAACATGAGATGTGCTGACAGTGCATAAAATGCTCTCGTATATCTCTGACATTTTAACAACACTTAAATGCATCACTTAAACTCATCCAATCACTTTCTCCACTGCAATTGACCTGATTCTATTACGTCACATACCAGATCATATGTCTTGGATGACTGGTCAAATCAGGTGCTCAATTTTTGTATAAGCTTGTTTACTATATAAGCAGTGCTAATAAATCATACAAGATACTGTTATTGTGAACTTATGCCATTACCAAACAAAGCTTTAGCAACTATGATACATATCGGATCTGAGTTGTTCATGGTAAATGGTCACATTTTTATATACTTCATAACCTTCATTTAAAAAAAAAAAAAAAAAAAAACTCTACTCTAACTCTAGACACTGGACTCCCCCCTTTTGCACATTTTAAGACTATTAAGAGAAAGACAAGAGTGAGTGAAATACTAAATCTTGAATTGTGCCACAACTTGGCACTATTCAACTTATATTTTCTATTTGCATTTGAACCTTAAGCCAGCAATCTCCAGGACACATCAGAGGAATCAATTATCAAACATTGACATTCACCAGGCACAGCACAAGTACCGCCCCTCTAACCCTGGTGGGTGATTTCGAATCACTTTCGCCCACATGGAGAATAAAACACCCTTTAGCAGATTCACCAAACACCAAAAGTGTCAGTCTAACTGCACCAGACATCTACAGATCAATTCAGATATGATTGCCCTCAAAGGTATAATCCTCAAGATCTTAATAAATTTGAGAATAAAAATGAGAAAAGGAAGCTGATCATTCATTCAGTTTCTAGTCTAGGCCTTGGGTGGTAATATCCATAACACAGAATCTGCAGTCCCTTTGTGTCTTCTGTAATCAGCTCAGTGTAATATAGGCCACAAAACTGCACTGACATCTCTCTTTGAAACATGCGTCTTTTGGTTTTCAACTTCGACCAGAAATAATAATATTAAACTGCTGGGTCTGTGTCTGTATTTTTTATTCCTTTCTCCTCTTTTTAGTAGCGTGGCGTACAGTACGCTGGAAGCATGAATACATTTGTGCCAGCTCATAGTGGAATGAACCAGACCAGGGGAAAGAAAGTGGTGTCAACTTTGAAGGGTGAGAGACATTGCATTTTATAATTAAACCCGTCGTTTGCATGTTAATCCATATTGGGATTAAATTTTTAATGAAAACTCAACACGTTTTAAACATCAAAAGACTATTTGCTATGAAATTAACATGGACAAGCGGCACAGGATTTAGTTCTGTCTCGACTGACAACATTCAATCAGACTGCAATTATGTGCCAACATGTTTGATAGTGATTATGATGACTTCCTGTAGAAGTATATTCACTATTTATATCCAATGCAAGATACAGCCAGTGTGAAATATTAACCTCTGAACAAGAAGAGTTCTGGGTAGCATGTTATATCATGATTGACCTTTGTAAAATCTACTTTATAGTTTGGAAACATTTATCCTTTGTATTCAAGTATTCAAGGTCAAATGGCATACATTTTTCTCTGAATGAATATAAAGTTACATTCTCCATTTATCTGAAAAGGGTAGTGAAAGTTGGACTATTGAACATACTCATACTGAGGGCATCTTGACACTATTATCACATTTAAATGGTAAAAAAAAAACAACATTTGGCCCTTTTAAACCTGCACCTATTAAAAAGTCTCTACAATCTGCTGCAATGCTCCTGTGACTGCCATGTGTCAATAGAAGTCTTCTATTTATAAATGTGTGGAGAGCTGTGCACTGACCCTGCACCTCTGGTATTGTGCGATATCTCACCAGGCAGGTGCACCATTATGAAAGATAGTTTTTCCACCAGCCAGGAGGACATGCTTTTACAAGCACTGGTGTCTTTGGATGTTAGAGAAACCATTTAAAAGTTATGATTAGATTTTGATTAGATTTTAGAAAGGTCAGTAGCAGCCTGAGGTGTTAAAGTTATTTTTTGGGGCAGATCAAAAAAACGGTGTGGATCAAAACAGGGTTATATGTCAATGTGAGATAAGTGTGTTTGCCATCTGAAATTTATACAGATATAATTACTTGTGTGAAGCAATATCAAACTGTGTCTGAATCCCTTTCATATGGATTTGGCAGAAGTTTAGAAAAATTTGCCTATTTTGATGTTAGTCTCCCCTCCTCACTCACCCAGGCATGGAACTAAAATGGCATATGACCCGTTGGTTGTATCACACCTTGACTATCATTCACATCTTATATAACTAATAGTACCATATAAAAATGGTTTATGGGCAACATTCGCCTAGTACTCCCCATGTCTTGGATGTTTAGATTTTTACTGCATGCATGTTTGGTCCTTGAGATCTTGACTATGTTTGCTTTCAATCAGCGTGTGCATATTTGCATGTGGACATCTGCTCATCTTTAAACCTGTGCCAGTGGTAATCGCTGCCATCACACACACACACACTTTTACCTGTCTGAGGGTCCACTGAGAAGTATTGCTGGCCCTGCACCAGAGTGTACACCAGCTTGGCGCTGTTCCCATAAGTCGGGTCATCAGCATCTGTCGCTGTCACCTGGATTATAGAGGTGCCTGTGGAGAGAGAGAGTTCAGAGTGAGATGAGAGAGGAAGAGAGAGAAGGAGTGTGGCTGACAGTGAGAGAGAAAACGCAGATGATGGTAGAGCTGCGAATTGACAAGAACCAAGAAATACTATATACAATATGTTTCATAACATGATGTTATTTGTGAGGTGTGCAATAAAGATAGTAATTATTGGGATTTTTATGTATAGTGTTTTGGTACTCGGAATCATTTTAGATACAAGATATTCATTTTCTTTCAGAAAAGATTATTTGTCTTCCACACCCACTACATCTCAAAACTAAACCAGGACTAGAACAGAACTAATGGACTAAGGAGAAAGCCTACATTAACCCTAAACTAAGATTAAACTAGGACCAAAACAGCATCTATCATGACAGTAATAAGGTTGTAAAGCTGAAGTGCTAAAGTGTAAGTCTGGACATTGGGTTAGTGCCAAATAGGAGCAGTGCCTTGATACAGAGCAGTAAGGTTCCTACATTTGCATATATTTTAAGTTGGCATATTGGTGGTACAAAAAATGGACACGGGCATTTCTTCAATAATGATACATTTTTAACACTTTTATAACCCCTGGAGGAATATCTCAAAAGAAAAAATTAAATTATAGGGACGATACTTTCAAGTTGTTTCTCTAAATCTTGAAGTACCTGGATTTGAAGGTAATGAGAAACCTTTATATGAAGAAGGCTGGCTCTGTCCCACTCCTTTTGCAATCTCCTTCCAGCGGCACTGTGACAAATACTTGATTTAAACCTGCTCTCTCTATTCCCACACTTCCACCTCTCCTCACTTCATTTCTCTTCATCTCTGTCTCCAGTTCCCTCTGCTTCTCCATTGGACCGTCTGTCTTTTCAATACCCCCCCCACCAGCGTCGTTCCCAAATGTCTTCAAATACCTCTACACCTCGTCAAGCTCCAATTTGCCTGAAATATTTGGGAAATGTTGGCAGGTAAGGGAAAATAGATATGATAAACAGTAAACATGGTTCTTCTTTGTGCATTCACATATATCTAAGTTTAGACATAATGGAAGCAGAAGCCTGTGTCAGGGGTACAAACTATGTGTGAATCTATGGGGCAGTGAGTGACATGGTGTGACTGAATCAATAATAAGAATAAAACAATCCAAAGAAAATAGTGAATACTTAAATATGAATCCAGAGTTACCAGAGTTAGAATTAAGTATACTGGTCAAGGATGCTGGACTTCCATCCAGACCAATGCATACTGTAAGTGTACATAATTACATTAAGGTGTCTTTACTTGTTTTGTTTTCTTTTGTTGCTCTTTTTTCATGTGTTTGAGTTATATTTGTTTTGTTTAAGTAGAGATATATTGTATAGGTAGCTCCTTTTAGGTTGAAATGAGACCAGTGTGTGCTGTCTGCATCTAAAGTACTTTATTTAGTAAGAGAATCTGTAAGTATGTTAATGTTTGTTAATATTATCATGACAGCAAAACTCTGGCCCCTGAAAGTTGTGAAATGTCCACATAAACTTAACACAATAAAAAGATAAAATGCCACGAATGTGTTAGGAAAGTGAGTTTTCTTGAAGACAATATGAAAGTACTTTATATAGAGGAATCATAATACCATCTAAATCGCGAGGAAGGCTCTAAAAATCATGATGTGAATTTTTCAGCGTCTCCCACCACTAGCACCAGCATGAGTCAGTAGCCCCAGTGTCATGGATGTACAAAGGGGCCCATCACTGCTACTTTGTGCAGTCCGGCACTTCTTTCTTACCCCAACAACAGAAAGGTTGATGGCAAATTGCTGAGCAATTTTTGATTAAGATTTTTTTTTTTTTTTTTTTTAAGTTACCCAAATCAAATTATGCATATTAAAATTGAATTGTGAAATCTGAATTGCTCAGTGATTATTCCATTGTCTATTGAAAAATGAATAATGAAATATGCCTCTAAAAAAATAACAGTCCTGACTTTGGAACAATAAAAAAAATAAACTGCTTTTGAATAGAAATCAGAACCAGCTGAGAAATGCAGATCTGACTGTTTTCATGCCCACACTTGGCATAACTTCACATAACTGTCATGAGTGAGTGTGCATAGACTGTATATATAAATGTACATAGCAAACAAGCTAGCAGTCACGTTCCAAATAGGAAGTGAGCATTGGGACGCTTCCGGCTCCATTGACTCTGACTCCAAATCAATTTTTACTGAAGAACTGTCGCCACTCTCTCTGGAACTGCTCCTGTCAGGCTCGTCAATTTGCTCTGAAAACATTCATATTAATCCATAATACATGATTCTTGTGTTTTTATTTGGCTATTTTGCCCGCAAACCAAGATATGAACATTAATAACAGACCAATGAGGCGCCTTCTATGAGGCGCCTTCTTTCCCCAAGGTCGCTCCCTTTATCGTTAGCAACAGGTTTGACTAACAGCAAAGCACCCAATCACTGCTAAACCTGCGGAGTGGGTGGAAAGGTCCGTTACCTTCAACAACCTCGCTCCAGATTGGCTCTTTGGTTGCTATGATACTTGCAGTCAGAGTTCCAAATATGGATCTTGGCTCCAAAGTGGCCCCTATAACCGCTAGCCTCGATGAGCTTCATTTGACAGGAGCCGAATGCTATAGGTGACGTCACATTTGCTTAGTTCACTTTCTTATACAGTTTATGTGAGTGTGTAAAGGTAATTTTAACTTCACTTCTGACATTTTCCTGCCTGAAATGTTTCTCATAGTGTATCTGGAACCATTTGTAACATGTGTTAAAGCAATGGAAACACAAAGAGAAAACAGCACTTATAACTGCACATGACAGCGATTTGACAGAAAGCAGAAAGAGCATTGGAAAAAAAACAACAAAAGACATGTTTTAATTACAAAATAAAAGATTTCTGCTCACACTTGAGAAGTTCAATTAGAGGTGGCATTCACAGCTCCAAATGTGAGTGACATTTACAAGCATGTGGAAGGTGTAATTATGTGTTGGAGTGTGTGCTGTTACACCGAAGCCCACAATCCACTATGCACTTGGCAATTAATCAATTATATCACACTAAACCAACATGTGTCACCAATAGAGATTATTAACCAATTAAGATAACAGGTCACTTTAAAGGTTACTTCAAAATCACTGCAAGGGGTAGAACCTCGATTTATTTCAAAAGTGCTTCTAAACAAAACAGCACTGGCAACACTACAGATATTTTCTTGGCATTTTTATGTAGTGTGTAATGTAACTGCTCTTTTTAAAATGGAAGAACAAGCAAAGCAAAAGTGTATATTGTTTCAAATGTGTTATTGATCAATGCTAAAGTAGGAAACCATGGGAGATGTGATTTGTAATAAAACAACTATATCTGACAAGATTAGTACACTGCACGAGTGAATAAAAACAGATGAACTATTATGTGCATCATTTAACAGATTTGGCTCTACAGTTGTTTTAACATTACCTTACAATTATAACATTACTAATACCCTTTATTGTAAAATTGAGCAAGAAGAGCCTACTATAAACAGAAATGGAGAAAACTCATGCTGTGAACTGCCAGGCAGCACTTTAAAGTGATCGTTCTTCACATTTGGGGATAATTTTACAGTCCTTTCACATCTGTGTGATACTTGAACTTCAACTAAAACATTCAAGCACACTGAACACGTTTCTGTTTGATTGGCATAATACTGTTTGAATATCAAGTTATTCATTTTTGACAATATTGCCCACTCCTATTTGAAAGATATGACAAAAATGCTTACACATTATCGTTTTTCAATTTTTCAAACAATTTTTTTACTTGAAAGGACCCGTAAATCACTCACATAGATAAATGTTATGTTTTCTGATAGCAGTAAAAACTAATAAGGCCCCAGATGAAGCTACTTGTGTCTGGGGTTGACGCAACAAGCGCAAAGAGCTGGTAAATATATTTGTATGCAGCCCGCCAGACATATACAAGCAATCCACAAAGATCAAAATGTCACATAGTAACGTACCCATCTGGAGCGCATGTTCTGACTCTAAGATGCCCGGGCTCTGGGGACAGGAGAATAACAATTCCTGCTTAGTTTTTTTACATATCAGCTTTCAATATTTATGCTCAAGGTTAAACTTTGAATGTGAGTCAGTCTCCCTGAGCGCGGATACACATCTGGTGAGGTGTTTACATCCAGTCAGTAAAAACTAGCGCTGCTCAAAACAAGATGGGGGACTGGCAGGGCTCCAGTACACCTCGCATTATGGTGCTGTTGCTGCAGATTAGCCTTCCCCCTGTCACCTCGCCCTTAAATGTATCATGTACGAAGAGTGCAACACAGCGCTAGTGCAGGAGGAGTGCCATCGCATCAGTCACGCGTCCTGCTAAGCCTCGTAAATATTGAATTGCCAAGTAAATATTGGATTCATGATTGACTGAACGGCATAATCTGAGCATTGAGTGGCTCTCATGAGGAAGCTGATAGAATGACTAAGAAGTGCTGCTGTCACTGTGCACTCTGCCAGGGTCGTTCTATGGAAACACTCTACTAGCACTACAATGAGAATTTACAACGTGAATTACCCCCAAATTAGTTTAGATGTTTTTTGCGGACACATCTCACTGGAAGCTCTTATGCATTGCCTGCACCGGAGCAAATTGAAATACGCTTTATAAACAGACTCTAACAAGTACTCACAAAGCCATTCTAACATGTGCAAAATAGTAGCATTATGGGCTAGTTAGTCTACAGCAATATTTCCCAAACACTTCCAACAGTCTGTTTTTAAACCCAAAAACATTCTCACAGATATTTACCCATCTGGAAAATTTCACAATCTCTCTTCTATGTGAGAGCAATTCTTATTGATTTTAAAAAGCAAAGAGCAATCCATGGCACAGACTCTTTTTAGGAGGGCACAGAACAGTTTAGATGGAGATTCTAGCACTTTTTGTCCATCCAGGCTGTTTCTGAGAGGCACTCATGGCTGTGCTCAGAATCCACACTTATTGTCCCTGTGACATGTGGTAGTAGCTCAGGACACTCTCTTCCCCTTGCTCCTCAACTTTCTATGTCACCTCAGCACTTGTTACAATGTGCTTGTCTTATACTGCACACGAGACGTTATGTTCCCATTATCTGACTAGTGTCACTGCTTACAGCCAATGACATAAAAGTGTCACTTTAAATTGTGCCTTATACTTTTTATTCTTTAACACCTGCATAAATGTCTTAAAGAGTCAAACTTGCATTCTGTTATAAAGCACTCCTGTAAATGTAAGCTTGTTCCGTTGCTTTATGATGCTATTGTGTGCAGCACTCCAAATGGGCTATATAAAGAAAGTGGTTCAAATTGGATGTATTGGCTAATTTTGTATATTTTCAATTGCCTTTAAAGCATTTCACTGTTTGCTTTTACACAAAGTGACTCATTTCACTTCCTTTTCACATTTGTAACATATTGGTGTTTTTACAAAGTGACTATAGAGAGATAAGTATGTGTTTGGATGTGTTATTTAGGCTGCAGTAAAAAGTAATCAGGGCTAGAATCAGACATTGGCAAGAAGTGTTGATGCAGAATGATGCACCAAAACCAGTGGTACAAAGTTTTCTGCCAATTCATTAACAAGCAGCCAATGGTTTTGTATCATGCATCTCTTCCTTAGCTTGGTTGGTTGCTTACTGCCGGTTTGACTTATTGACTGTCCCATTTACTGTTACTGGGATGTCGTGCCAACAGTTTTGTTATGTAGTAATGGAAGTATAGGAAGATGAAGCACTCTGAGCTAGTTTGTCTACCATTTAAGAGTACTCATTGGAGACACATAGTAAAAACCCATGCCTTCTGGTTTATTGTCAGGTTATGTTACAATAAATCCTAAATTAAAACTTGTAAATTTTTTAATGCAGCATCACCACCTGCTTGTCTCATTGGAGAAGTTACAGGTCAGATCAGTGGACAGGCAACCCTGGTCACAGAATGCAGGTTCTTAAAGGTAATTTTAGCAATAAAAGCATATGTAATTGAATGCAAAATAGATTAGTTTAATGCGATACTGTGGAAAATACAAGGCAAAAATCTACTCAGTCAAAACAAGCAGGTGCCAGATGGGTTACAATTTACATGCTGCACAAAAAAAAAAAAGTTTTATTATTAGAATGGCCTTGATCTTGGCGTGAAGGGCATAGCCTCTAAAAATAAAGGACTCTTTACTGAATGAGGAAAACATCGTTATATCTTTCATTTACTCATGACTCATTTGCTTGAATACATCTCACAATATCTCAACTACAGGTCAAATCAGGTTCCACTTCCAGACAACTGGATGCACAGTTTTAAAGACAGGCCATACTTTTCCTAATGAAGCGGAGAGGAGCGCTCTGTGGTGCAGTGGAGTCACCGCGCTGCATCATGTCCTACACTGATGGAATAGTAATACACTGCCTCAACAGCCCACACATCAGGTCTTCTTTAAAGTGTGAGTGCATTTTTACTGCATATGAACAAACTCAAGTGCAACACAGGTGGAAGTATTGAATATTTATACTACTAAAGTACAGCTACATGATTAAACATGGGTAAAAGTATAAAGTCGTACACAAAGCACTTGTTTTAGTTACTTTTTCTGCAGTTTTAGCATTTTAGATGAGTCTTTTACAAAAAACATAATTTAAGTATGTACAGCTGAATCAAGTTCTAGTCAATCAGAGCAGGAGACGCAGTGCCATATGGGTGTTTGAGGCTATAAAATACAGTGGTCAGACAGCTGTGCACTGGGACAAATGGGACTTGCGCTGTACTAAGTAACTCCTAAGATTGGGTATAATTCCTGCCATTTAATAAAGGCAGCTATTAAATGGCAAGAATTATACTCAATTACTAGTACATGTTTAGAAATCTAAACAAAAAGAACAATTACCCACTTAATACAATTACTTTGGACCCTAGCAATAAGAGTAGAAACTATGTTGTAAATCCATTAGTTTGATTGTGCAGTTAGAGGTCATGGTATAAATACAATAATAAGCAGTGCTCTTGAACTGGTGTGTAATTACATGCATATGTACGCAGCTCAGTAATCGTCACAGGTATTTAATCAAAGAACGGAAGCTGCCCATACATCCTACAGCCACACAGTCTGACAGTGTTATTAGAGATAAACCATTCATCTATGGCATAACAGAGCCGGCCCGGGACTGCATTTAAATCCTATTTTGATGAGCATTTTTCTGGAGAAGAGGCTGCTGCCACTGTAAAATAGCCAAGTCCAGGCGTGATATTTCTCTCAGTCAAGTCCCAGCGCCCGGAAACAGATGCAATTTCATGCCAAAAAGTGGAATCATAAAATGGGGGGACTTCTGATAAATCTGCTTTTCTTGTGAGAAGAAAAGTCAGTTTGTAAAGACCAACGACTAAACCAATCTATTGATAAAAAAAAAAAAAAAAAAAAAAAAAAAAAAGCCCAGGTAGTGCTAGCAAGAGCATCAGTGTAAAGCTCACTTGATGGATAAAAATGTACACTTATTTTACATATTAAATTGATACGCTCTCCCCTCATCCATGTTTCATCATCGTCTTCATATAATAGTATGATAGTATTGCTGAGATTGTATTCCTTGCAAAGAAAAAATACCTGCAGTTAAATCATAAATGTGAGATATACAAACTTAATGCCAGATTGTGGAAAATTCCAGGGAAAGCAATAGCACATGGATACAGGCAGGTGGAGGACCCAGAAAAGTTACATAGTTAACTTTTAATTGAAAAATGTAGGATGTGATGGGGTACAGCATATGGCCTGTATAAAATAGCATACATGCCCTTGACTATGGGCCAATTTTAGCTTAAGTCAAGTATCAGTGTGTGCAAAGGACATTCAGGATTCCCACTGATATGACTACAGTATATGACCAGAACGCCAGGCTAGATTGAGAGAGATAAGAATAGACCTTTTTTTTCAGTTTCTTTAGTAGAGTTTGCTCACATAGAAAGGGTAATTGTAATCCTCCAAGTGGTCTTGTTAACAAAGTGTATGGACATGCATCATTATGTGGTACATTCATTAAACAGAGGCCAGGTTAATCTGTGTTTTTACATAATTACGCTTCAGTAAACGGGCTGATTTAGAAATGGCCGAAGGCATAAAATGATGCTCGTCTTGAATACAATTATCAAGTGGCGCCATGAAATTAGACTGTGGGCACTAAAAAAACTCATTTGTCTTTTGGTGAGTAGATACATTCAAAATGGTGTGGATATTTAATGAAGAGATACGGTCTTCAGCTTTTTGTTTTAAGTCAGGTCAATACTATTTCAGATACAAAGCTACACAGCAATTGTTTAAAATATTTCATAATTTTATTACATTTCGCAGCACAGTGGCTGAGTTGCCAGCACTTTTGCAAGATTTTTCCCATCAACCCAAAACATAGTGTAATCCTCCAGCCAGGTAATCTGAGGCACTGAGGGCTAATAAAGACTACAAATAAATATACAAAATGCAAATACAGATACAAGTAGTGCATTTGTTTTTGATTTTCCATCTTGATGTAACTATCTAAATAAATTCAAGCTTAAAAGTTGGTTCTTAAAATGTAATAACCTCTGCCTTAACACCAAAATCTGAAGGTCCAAAACTTGCACAACTCACCATAAACTCTGGGAACCACTTTATATCCAAGTAAACTTCATAATGATTATTTTTAAAAGTATCAAAGAAACATGTCTGTATAATTGCAAATGTTTTGGATAAGAGTGGATCCAAAGTGTAAAACATGAGACTTTGAACTGGAGGGTTTTTTTTTGGATGAAAAGTCCCTCCTCAATTTCCCTGTAAATAACTGCAGCCTGGCTTTGACTTCAGTGTTTGTGTATAGCACAGTAAAGCGTCCAAAGTGCAGAAGGATTTTACCGCCATTTAAAATTTCATTTTACCTAAAAAGCCTGTGCACAAAACGGTAATAGAGTGTGAAAGGCATCCAGGCAGCAACAGCATGTCGTGAAATGGCTGAGGTGCCGGAGCTGTCAAAATCCATACAGACATTAATATGCAGTGGAGTTCACATTTCAGTGCAGGTAACCAGGCAAAATGCACATAGAGGCTTATTGTATCAATTTAATGTTTCCAATATTGAGCAAAACCAAAATATTTTAAACAAAACGTGGCAGCATTTAAATCTACAATGACTAAAATTGTTTGAGTTGTAATAATGAATGTAACCGTGCTTGTGAACAAGTCCATGTTTTAGCATATACTTCAAGTGCAATGTTATTACAAAGTGATCCAATTAAAATGTATTTTAAATGAATGTTTAATTAATTCGTTTAATTTGCAGAGTAAGAGTCAAAATGTTACAGCTTTAAATACAACGAGATGGAAGATTTTAATTAAAGTTGTTATTGCACCACGACGCTGAGCAACTGGTCATAATGGAGGGAAAAAAAGTGTTACAAAACACTGTATTATTGCAGGAATAGCCTCAACATGAAAGTAATGCATCATTTTTAAAAATCATTTTCAGTGAAATTCAGACTATTTTAAGATAGGATTTTTAAGACAAGATATTTTCTCTTACCACCTCTATATATTTATTTATATATCTGTTTTGTTGGGATATTTTTTGTTCATTAGGGCTTTGGACTGGCCCAAAGAACTTTCTTATGACTTGCTTATTATGTTGGATCAGTGGTTCTGTTTAAATTCTGGTTGGGGCTCAGAAGCTTTCTACACAAAAAACATTGGGCTTGGATTGGCAAGCTAAATATAACTTCGTATTTGTCCAGTTGTACATGTCAGCTTGCGTGTGTATATTATTTGTAGTACAGCCTACAACATATATTTTTTATAGTATCAGTATTACTTCACTGCTGAGCAAAATGCCTGTAGACAATGCGACCCTGTGCCATAGACATAATAAAAGCACTGTGATCAACAGGGACATCCATCATTGGGCCCTGACAGGCCTGAATGCTGCTGGTACTCCAGTCTGATTAGACAGGTGAGACACAGCTGTACACCACTCTCTCTGGAGGTAACTTCTTATCTATTGAAATCATGTCTTTAACCAATAACAGTGACTGCACCAGTGATTCAGGCCTGCTTTGATTTGTGCTCCCGTCTCGCACAGCTCGTGCCCATGAATGTTTGATGGTGTTTCTGCTGGTGCACTTGTGTGTAAAGGTTATTGGTCAAACTGTGACAACAGAGTGTCCATGTCGGCTCTCTGCTGAGATCAGGAAACAACTCTGTCACTGCTCTGAGCCGGATCAGTGCAGACGGCTGTGAGGAGTTTATTTAAGGCTTGTGCTAAGGGTGGACCACAGTTTCTCATCTAAAAACTATGGCAGCATTTTAGTGGGCAGTATTTCAGGGAGAAATATGTTTCTATAAGTTTATCTTCATTTTTAAGACATCTTATAGTTGTTTTTATTTCTAGCAACCAGGATTCAACATATAACTTTGACTGTATGTGAAAAAATGCAAGCAATAATTTTGATACTTAGACATGAGCAATTTTTATGTGAAATACAATTTATTCTGAAAAGCTTCTGGCTAATAATACTGTCATAGTACATGTATGGAATGTATGGAATGTATTTTATCAGTTTATTGTACTGTGATACTGTACATTTTGAAGCACTTTGAAGTTTGCAGCTAACATTTCTACCTTGTGCTTGCAGTTTTGTTTCAAGACCAAAACAAGAATCATATGTTCAAAGCAAACATAATTACCTTGATACTTGAACAATGTTTTATTCATGTGAGGGAAGGTTGCCTTACCTATATTTTCCATCTCGGGCACAGTGGCGATATAGGGACCCTGATCAAACACAGGCGGGTTGTCGTTGATGTCCTGCACCCTGATGATGAACTGGGACGAGGGCTCCAGGGCACGGTCCGTCTGTCTGTCTGTTGCCGTGGCGATGAGGCGGTATTCGTCCTTCTCCTCGCGGTCCAGTGGTTTGGTCACGTGGATGTTCCCCGTCTTCTCGTCAATCACAAAGACAGAGCCCGCCCCCTCGCCTCTCAGCACATATTTAGTGCGTCCATCATTCCTGTCCATGTCCGTGTGTAGCTGTGTGAGCGATGGAGAGGGGACACGGGGACCACAGCCAACGGGACAAGAGAAATGTGGAGAAATATACAGAAAAAAGAGTAAAAAAGAGTTAAACATGTACACTTGTTTTTTTTTACAGAAGCAGTGAAGACAAAACAAGCAGATTATCTAAGTCCTCATGCATCCAAGACATAATGAATTTACACAGAAAGCACACAAAAGAAGAGTGCACAATGCCTTTCACACACTTCCTCTCATTGTGATGGCTGTTCCTGAAGCATGCCGGTTATGAAGGGGGATCTTTCTAATCTCTATTATATCCAGAACACATGCTCCTCGCCTCACTGCATAGCCTTTTCACTTTACAGCAGCAGTATAGGAGGAGGACTTACTCGTCTGCATGCATACACTGCACAGGGTGTTTAATGAAAGCACCAAATCAAAGGTATAATGAACAGAGGGCCAATCAATTATTCTGTAACTAATAGGTGTGTGTGAGGCAGAGCAGAGGGCCGCTTGGTGCTGGGACATGCTTTATTGATCCAGGCCTGTGTGGAGCCTTATTGGATGAGTGCCTGGCAGGACGGCAGAGCAGCAGAGCGACCCGTGTCCTCTCAAGCAGAGAGAGGTAATATCACACACTCCTGTGTCCTTAGACAGAGACTGCAGCAGGACGCACTCACCGCATCAAGATTCAATCTCATTACCCCATACTGACGTGAAGCGAATGGTAAGAGTGTCCGAAAAAAGAACCCGAAATTAGCCCTGCTCAAGAAAAAGTGTGACATTGTGACTTGAGACTGCACAGCGATGCCTTTAACTGAGGGAGTATTGTTGCATGGCAACAGCTAAGCACATTTGCTAAATGAAATGAGAATGGATACTGTGAATCGAAATGTTCATTTACTTTGAAGATAGTCATTTTTCAAAGTAGGAAATAGTAGGGCCTCCAGGGGGTAAATGATCTGAAGTTGAAAAGGTTGTTTGGAGCTACAGAAGCAGACGAGATTCAGAATCCAGAATTATAATATAATGTCAAAAGGTAAAAGAGAGAGCATATTTAATGAGCACAACAAGAGAAACAAATGAAGAGAAATAGATTTATAGAAATCAAAAAGGAAAATCTCTAGAATACCAGTCTTAAAGTACATATTTTAGGCCTACATGTAGTGTTCAAAGTATATATGCTACAGGCTTTTCCTGAAAACTCTTCCAAACAACTGTGCCCTCATAACCCTTACATTTACATAAGCAAAGTGGCTGTGGTCAGCTCCCAGCTAAATGTCTTAAACTGCTTCAGAGGCACAACTTTCATTTGCATGTTAATGAAAGCATTTATTAGAGCATTTCAGTCTAAATAGCTGGAGCTAAGTAGAGTTTTCTGCTTTCCTTGAATTGAACACTAACTTTAGATTTTCTTTATCCCTCAGGGTTTAGCCTGCGAGTAAAGTGTAATGGCTTTAACATGCCCCAATGCCCTGGAGTGTGGGAGTATGTAGTGTATCAATCAGTTGGACAGTTCTACGTACATCCCAACATAGAGCCCAAAATAGATCCCAAGAATTAAATACTATTGTCAAGAGTAAACACTATATTGTTAACGCTAATAAAAAACAAAACAAAAACCCTCATATATCTGAAACTGAATATATCTGATAACATAGCTATTTTACAACATTTTTCAGCGATATTCAGTTCACAGCCATTTTCTGATTTGTTTAGTTTGTTTCATGGTCAAAAGGTACTAATATTAGATGTATATGTGATTTATATGGGATGACAAAGAGGGTCTTTTGTGGTTTAGGTCAATTATAACATGCATGTCCCAGAATTGGCTTCAATCAATTACATTTACAGATGAGGACACACAGGGTCAAGTTGAAAGTGTTTACATCTCCACTCATCACTAAGTCTGTGCCCTGCTCTCACACAGCGCCATCTTGGTCTCGAGGCCATTCAGGGCCAATTGACCCAAACATGCGGCTGGTCAGGACCACCTGGGGAGCCGGGTTCCACAGTCTCATTAACCAAAAGCCATTAACAATCAAAGTCTTAACGGCCTCGCGGCTTAACGAGAGGACTTAACGAGCGTCCTAATGAAGCCCGGGCCATCATTACCACAGTGAGCGCTGGTGTGGCTGATTGAAAGCACCACTCGGGGCTATTCCGCAACAGGACGGTCCCGCCTTAGGAAACCAAATCCATTTAAGCAAGACTTCTCACCCATATCTGCCCCTTCCCAAGATTAAAGAGGACGGATGAAGGGAAGAAGCACTTGAACTGTTATGGATATTTCATAGGCAAAGGTGGTTCAACTTTGGCATATCTCTCGGCCACCTGTCAGGCAAAGCTTTTTAAATCATATTCATACATAATATCATTTATCACATCTGTTTAGTTTGAATAATATAAAATCTCATAACTCCTACACTTCATATCCCCTGATACGCCATCTAATACTTCAAGAAGAAAACAATAAGAAGGCATGGGCCTCAAAATCCAAATTTACCAATGTGTCACCTCTGCTTATCCAGGGGACCACTTCTATTTTCTCTCCCCCATGTTATGAATGCATGGCCTGGCCTTTCCCAACTCCTAAATCTCTTCAATTACTTATATTATCATAAGGTAATATGCTTATACTCTTATACTCAATTTCACATTTTTGCAATCACCATAAATCACCAAACGATGAGGAAAACTGTTCTGTGCCAACCTCTAAATCACTGGAATAACACCACGCACACAATTTCACATTTCTGCTGCTCAATAAATCATGAAAACACCCTATGAAAAGTGTTTTTTCACAGTCATACATTAGGCTAATGAACGTGGCTGTTTCTCCGACTGCCAATTCAGCATGTGTGGTCCCCAAACAACAAACTCCACCGCAAAGAAGACAGAGAAAAATGGGATTACAAACTAAATGCAATGATGTACATATTTGAATTGAAACTCATCACAAACACTAGCTCATTTTTGAAATTTAACATGACAACCGGTCTCACAAAAAATATAAGAGAAGGCAATAAACAGCTAAATGGCTAGACAAGGTACAGGCGTAGGGATAGCCTCAGTGTGAGAATAATATATGTTAATATGGAACAATATACTGTATGTTGGGAGCCAATATTTTTCGTGAGGACTTTTGCTTGGTACTAGTCAGGAACTTTGTGTAATTTTTCCAATTACCAGCAGATCTGAGCAGTGGAGGGTTGAAAAAAAAAAAAAAACCTTCTATGACTCATTACAGATGCAAACTAACTACTGAAGTGTTTCATTTTACTATTTGTTTATTGCAGTTTGTGTCTTTTAACCATATCATACATCATTGCGTCAGTGGCATCAATTTGTTTCAATATTATCGTTTATCGTAAAAGACGAAGTTATGGATCAGACCTGGACGACTGAAGGATTACACAGACATTATCGTTTATCATCTATATTTTCTTCAGAAATATATGGCACTTCAAAATTTTGTTAAAAATGTGTTTGTTTGATCGTGTTTTGATCTAGTGGGGATGCAATATCAAGGCTGCCCACATGAATGATTCAACAGAAGGGCAGATGCTTTTTTACTTCTTTGTATTGAAAAATAAGAGTGATAGGTATATATATAAGGTATTAAGGTATCAATACCCACAGACTGGTAATAAGCATTGGAAAAATTGGTATCAAAGTTATATTGATACTTAATCATTTATCATTTACACACCCCAACAGGCAGGATCAGAATTGGATGTGTAGATCAAAGTTTTATTCATTTGAGTTTTCTATTTGTTGTGCATTTTAATAGAGCTTTGTTAAGATCGTAACCTACAGTATTTCTTGTTTAAGTTTACTTTTTTTTATTTATGAAGGTTGTACAGTGTCAAATCATGAACAAAAAGAACTGACCCAAAAATGTACAGAAGTAGAGCAAGCCCCATGAGGATTTCAACACCGATATCCAGGTTCAACTCTTACAAAATCAAGCATTCTTCAAGAGTCGAGTAGTGTACACGTTCTGGCCTATCCCCAAATCACCACTACAAGGAAACGTGAAACTACTTCATCTGCTGTGTGGCAGCTTCAAAAGACTCCCAAGACGCGAAGACAAGTGGAAATCCAACAGACCGCTCCAAACTTCACAACCACACTAGAAGAAAAAAGGGATCTGGGAGTTAGCCAGCTCTTTTATATCAGTCAGGATCCAGCAGGGCAGGGGTGAAGGGGTCAGCCAATCGATTTGGAGCAGCCTCACAAAATTCACAGAAATCTCAGAAGAATGACCAGGGGAATATAGAAGTGGAATGAATTTGGGAGTAAGTTCAGATAAACATGAACAAAGGGTATGTTTGAGGTGGTCTATCGGTGTTTGCAAAGTAGAAATATACACACACAGCGATCATGCAAAAGATTATGACTACTGCTGTTTGTTGAGCCTTTCCAAGCACAAATGAATGATCAACATGCTAAAACAAATTATGGACACTTTGTGGTTCTAGATATTAATGCATCATATGTACTGTACCGTTACTCGTATTGTAGGCCAGAAGGAAAGAATGGGACCCAGAAATGAGTTTATAGAATCAAATTTAGATACTAGACTATAGGTCAGTACATCTCCAAAATGCAGATGTAGAATTTGGTTGCTATGATTGAGAGGAGGAAGAGATCTTGTGATATAATTTTGACAGCAGAATATTTTTGTAATAATAATTATGGAACATTACATGCAAATTGTGTGCTTCACAGTTTTAAGTATTCAACATGTTTTTTTCAGTATTCTGGCGATATTCTGGATACATTTAAAAGTGCTTGTACCTTGTCCAGTATTAGTCTCTCTTATCTGTGAGAGAGAGGTGTGATGTCCGGAGGTCTTCTTGTGGCCTGGTTAAAGCTGCTCTTGGCACTTCTATTGTGGTGAGTGGACAGAGCTGAAGCGTGACTGAGAATAAGTGTGAGTGTCTGTGTGAGCGTGTGTGTCCTGCAGAGCTAACCCAGAGAGAGGGGGGACATTTGAAAAGGAGCCAGGGAGGTCCAGAACAGTTCACAGAGCACTACACAAAGCTCAAGCCAAGAACTCCACAAGAACCAATAATTAAAGTCAACAGAGTCTAAGGACCGCACTGTGATTGACTCTATCAGCATGGTCGCTCTGTGTTCCATCTGACGATACACTCATCACAAATGGGCCAGGGTCCACAGGGTCTACAGGGCATGGCAACATGTGGTGCTTCTTTGTAATCTAGATATCTGTGTGCAAAACGCTATGACACTCACTTAAAGGTCTATATTACGCAAAATTGACTCTTGTGAGCTTTAAGCCATGTTATAATGTTGTTGCCTCTTAAAAAACATACCTGGGGTGGTGTGTTGGGTCATTCACATGTTTGAGTAACCGTTTATTATTAGTCTGTGTACATCTCCAAAGCTCAAAATGTCATGAAGTGGTAGTTTTCAAGTTAACAGCTACCTTTTACCTTTAGTTCAGTAGAGATTGACTGAAATGATTCTAGTGAAGGTGTAAGAAGTTTAAAAACACATGACATGACATGATGAATAGAATGTTTTTACTTTGAGAGAAGAATTCAGCCTAAACATGCAGCGTTTGTGTGAATGAATCAAAACACAACTCCGAGTATGTTTTGATGAGGAAACAACATTAAAATATAGCTCAGAAAATAGCCTAATATGGGCCCTTTAAGCCACAATGAAGAGTTTGCCTTCATTAGAAAAAAAGCAACAACATCAATCCATCGTCAAGTGACAATCACTTTGATGTTGTGACAGATGTTATTTCAGTGCATGTTCTTCAGCCCCGCCTCCTCAGCCAAAACTTTACCAAAGTCATAGACACGTCATGCTCTATGAAGATCACTGAGAAAGAAAAATGATCTGACAGGATAAGTTGTTGAACACAAGTTTAAACTATCTTCTCCCAAGACACTCAGTCAGAAGGTTCAGAAGAAACACATGCTGAAGCAACAGGAGGTGGGAAATCTCAAATCCCACTCACAGAGTATAGCTTGACTGAAGGAAAATGGTTACCTGATTTGTAATTCTACACTCCTAATCCTAACACAGAGCAGCATTTTCAAATTTATTTTTAATTACAAAATAGATTGTTTTGAAAATAACTGTTACAAGGATCATCTAATTCAGAGATAATTGCCCTATTCATTGAGTTTCAAAGCTGTTATATCTGCACGTAATCTCTTACCAAATCATTTATATCTTTTTAACTGATTTGTGGAAATTGTATCTTCTCACATACCTGATGTCAATACTGTATATTAAACCCCTCTGTTAAACTAACTTTCCCAAGAGGTAATTAACTTCTCTTTACTACATCTTTAGAGAATAAGAAGCCTCTTCAAGAGCTTTTCATAAACACACATAAACGCCAAAAGCGCATTACTTGCCAGTATAATCAGAACAGACATGAAGAGTAAAACACCTTTCTATTTTTCAAACACAAACTCACGCTTCACGAGGATAAGAAACGCAGAGTCCTCTGAGGAGCATTTGTGAACGCTGAAGACCCCTTTGTAATGTGACAACTTCAGAAACACGTCTCAACTCTCAATCAGAACTATTCTCCCAGCAGGATTTAAGTCGAGAGGATAAAGGGATATGTGAGGAAGTGTGTGCCACAGTCAGTGGCACAGGAAGGACTGGTGTGTCTTTTTAAGAGGCAAAAAGTTACTAAAGTTTAAGTATGACATACTACAATTACCCACAAAACATGAGTATTTACAAGTTATACAAGTAGTAAAAATTCAGATTCAACATTGTATGAATGAACAATTTATGCAAAATATATAACATAATCAGGTAAAGTATATAGATTATGCCATGGAGAAAAGTGTTCTCTGCATTTGACCAATTCTTCCCAAGAGTCTTGACCAGATATTGCAGCAAGATTTTACCACAGGCTTTATTTGGAGTAGCCTACTGTTTTAAATTGATGGAGGAAACCGGGCCACCCAGAGGAACTCCACATGTACTAGCCAGGCCCAGAACGCCAAGTCTGGTATTTGATCATATTTGCAATAGGGACACACAAGTCCACCATGTACATACAATACAAAAACATGTATTTCTGGAAGTAAAAAGTACAAATCTAGTTCATTTACTTGATGACTTTCCACTACACCCTGAACAACAAGCACTTTTCCATTTGTCTGTATTGGCAGTTTGAATGCACAGAGGTTGGGTGTGTTAATTGTTTCGTATTGATCCCGGATTGATTGTGAATTGGAGATTGGTTAATGTGTTGGTGATCCACTCATGGCATGCACGTGTTCTGTTCTTGTTTGATGTAATTCCATCTGTCTCCAGAGGGCACATTGTGTGGCCTTCATCTTTTATTCATCATTATTAAACTTTTCCGTTGTGCCACAGCTGAAGTCTAATACATCTCACCACAATATCCCCTCCTCCACTATAGTATGTATTATTCAGGACAAAACAGAGCTGTTAGTCTCCAAGTATGCAAATCCTTCTTTTGATTATCATAATCATCTGATGCGAGAGAGCAGAATAGTCTGTGTGCTTGTATGTGTTTTATTGCTTTGGCGATCCACTCTGGTGCTGGGTGGACTTCAACATCATATTTTTAGCCGTGAGATGGGCTTGGGAAAGGCCACTGGAGGCTTAACTCAGTGCTGTACGTTTAAAGGGCAAATCGCCCACATATATGCCAGAGCATGGCAGTGCCAGAAGAATGGCTTTTACCAGTGCAAGCCCAGTGAGAGTACGAGGAGAGTGTGTGTACGGATATCAGGCAGCTTAGGTCTCAGCTCTGATAAGGTTAGTGTATCCATTACAATAGCCAAACATAAACCTAAGCTATTTAACCTTTGTTACATACTGTGTAAAGTGACAACATCAATAAATAATATGACTTTATGTCTTAGATAGTACAGAGTTCACGCTCATGCAAAATATGGTAGTTTTGGCAAGCAAATAATGATTAATTTTGACTTGTCACACAACAGATGCCTGTGTGTAATACTACGTTTCTCAAAATTCTCCAATTATTTTAGGGAGCCGCGTGTTGGTCTAGTTAGAACACATAAAAACATAATTACCCATTATCAGATAATATGAAATGTAACAAGTTTTATATGAAAGCATAAGAAGTTTGAATGAGGTCAAAGGAAGAAAATGTTTCTCAGGGCTGGATTTTAGGGATGAGTGGGTTAAAGTTGGTCCTGTAGCACAAAGACGTGGGCAGCTTCTAACAAAACAACAAGGTCGATGTGACAGAAAAGAAGTCTGTTTATTAGAAATGAAGTATTTTTTCTGTTCTCTGTCTCTGCATCAGTTCAGTCCTCACTCTATACACACAAACAGCCGGCGTGCCCCTGGGTAAGACACTTAACCCCGATTGCACACTCCACAGAAAGCATCAGGAAGGACATCTGGTTTAAAGCTCAACACTGCAGCTGGTTCACCTTGCAAACTCAGACAAAAAGGGAGCAGCCAAGAAAAAAATAAATAAATAAAATCTTTGTCTGCATCTCATCTCATGAGGTAATTTCACTGCCGTTCAGTCTCTACATAAATACTTGTGTATTAAATCATTTAGTGCCCTGTGAACAAGAATCACTCCCAAAGGTTTTTATAAATGTAGATGCATTAACAGCTATGGCATATATGCATAAATAATGTAAATCAGCCCTCTGGAATATATAGGACCAGCCAAGGATTCACTGGTTTTATTTGCAGTTCATTATTAACTGTTCACATTTGAACTATTTATAAGTATTCAATTACACCTGATTTCTTTGTAAATGAATAAAATTATGTGAAATATTAACCATAATAAAAGGACAGCAGACAACACTATCTAAAGTACTGAAATTATTTTCCTTGAATAAACCATCTGTTTTTTTTTAATATGAAGGTCAAATGATGTTAACTTTTGTTTGCCACACAAAACATCTTGAGTTCAGACGCAGCTCTGAGGTAGCGCCGTATATAATATATATTTGATACCAGTTTAATGACACCTGCTTTTCAATACTGATATCTGATCTGAATGGCCTGTATTTTTGAAAGTGTAAATTAATGGTCAATATTAAGCAGAACATTTATTTCAATATTTGAATTATGTTATGACCATGTCAATTTTAAAACTTATTATATGACAACTGTTCATTTATAACCCAAAACAAATGTGCCCGAGCCTCATAGCTGATCCTCATGTGGACGATGCACTTACATTTTACTTTTGTTTTCCTAATATGCACACTTTATATCAAAGGCATACTTTTGTTTTGATAACTTTACACTTTTACAGCAAAGTTAACTGGGTAGAGGAGGAGGATTATGGTGAACTTTACGTGGACTCATTTGGCTGTATCTTCACACAGACACACACTCTACACTGGATATTTACTACTACTATTTAAACTTCTTGTGTCTTGTGTTTTCTTCTACACTATCTGTATTTCATTTAGAAATACAGACACCACGCATTGCCTCCTATCTCACAAAAAGGTATACAATATACTGTGCTTTAATACACATCTCAGGAGACTAAGAAAATAAAAATAACTGTCTAAAATGACCCTGTGTTTGTTGCTTCCAGGCCCAGGACATGCTGTGCTTCTTGTGTGCTTCTATTTGCTCCTTGTGATAGTTTCCCTTCCATCTCTGCCTCCTCGCCTATTAGGTGTCACCTATCTCCACCACCCTCTGCCCTCTTGTGGCCAGGGGCTTCTATTTCTGATGCCCTCTTCTCTCTGTGCCCTGACCTCACCACACCACCATGAGGCCCCCATTAATCTCAGCTGATGCAGTGCACAAGCCTCCCTCAAGAATCACACTCTTAATTATCAGTGCAAAGTGCTTATGACAGGTTAGACTACTCATTTCACTAGAACATAATTAACATCATTGTATTCAAAAGTCACATTTATTTTTTTTTGGTGAAGAGCATATCATCATTATCACCGAATATTTATTTTTGACACAAATATTCTATAGAAGATTAAGAAGACAGTACACAGACAGACAAACAAATACAGTGTTCTGATAATATAATACAATCTTACTTCCTGGTTGGACATGGTCAGCAGGCGTGACATACAGAGAGGTAATTCTATAACTGTATATCAACCATAATGTTACAAAGGGCTAAACTTTGACACTATAGACCAATAAAAACAAACACAACACCTTTATTTTGTTAAATGAAGGCTTAAACTGCGATAAAAATGCCTTCCTTGTGTGTAAAATGCCCCTTTATGTTGGATGGATTTTTTGGTTCCAAAGTTTGTTAGAACTTTTTTCCAACAAACTTTTTGTTTACACTTGACTGATGTAAAACTAATACATATTTACCACAGGTATTATCCCGCCAAAGTAATAATTAGAAAAATATGAAATCCTGTCACATACACTTTAAGTTAGAGTGAAAGTAATAAACCGTAACGTGAATATTTCTGGCTAAGTTTGATGGCTAATTTTCACTATTTAGACTGGCCTGAAGGCACAATCACCTCTTGGACCAAAGGGCATTAGCAGGTCAGTGCAATAACAGTGGCGATCTGGTGTTTGGCCTGCGGTGCTGGAAACTGCGAACATTAAAAACTCCCAGAGGAGAATGGAGTCAAGTGTCAGCTCATTTAGAGGGAAATGTTTACTTCTCTTATTTGAGTGTATGTTTTCGCACCATTATATTCTCCTTAAAGTTATAGCCCTGGCTACCTCTGTCACCTTTATAAACTTTAAGCTTTCATACAATCTACTATATGACACTAGATCAATAATACTATATATAATTTGGAGTTTCTTTAGTTTCTTTAGTTCTTTAGTTTCTTGGTCTTTTTAGTTTTATTTTATGCAACCAACTAACACGGCATGATCACGCAAAGGCAATGAATGCGTCTTGGACTGTAAATATTAATATATAATAATGGGTAAATATTGTCTATTCAGAGTCAAAGCAACAACTGCTTGACAGATTAATCTTGTATGCTTTTATATGGCAGTGGTACAAACCATGGGCCAATAAACTTCATGAGCTAATCAACCACAGATAAAACTAATGGTGAAGCATTAGCTACATGAAATGTGCATTGACTTTTGTACATAAAAATCAATGTTACCAGCGTTGGTAAATAAAATGCTTTATAATTCAGCCACTGAGAAAAATATATTTGTCACATTTACACTTTGCAGTTACAACTTGGCAAAAACAAGAACATAAGCCAAGCCTCCTCCTCCACCGGCTTAAGAGAAGCATCATATATTTACTAGTAAGATTCGAAGGCATGCCATTAATTGGTGTTGATCAAATCCGACTTTGCTGCCAAGAGCACTGGAATATGATCCCACCTCAAATCTATAAATAAAATAGCATTGGAATGTGTGTACTAAATAGTGATGTTGTCCTGGCAACTAACAGTGATCCAAACCAACAAATGTGCACTCAAATGTATGACTGAAATGTGTGTGTGTGTGTGTGTGTGTGCGTGTGTGTGCGTGTGTGCATGCGTGTGTGTGTGTGTGCGTGTGTGTGCGTGTGTGCATGTGTGCATGCGTGCGTGTGTGTGTGTGTGTGTGTGTGTGTGTATGCGTGCGTGTGTGCGTGCGTGCGTGCGTGCGTGTGTGTGTGTGTGTGTGTGTGTGTGTGTACGTGCGTGCGTGCATGGGTGTAAATGGTCAGGAATTTTTTTTTTATTTAACTTTACTTTATGGGGAGATTACAGGGAGAGAAGGCTTATGTGGTCATATTCATGAATTCAATATTTTGGGGACTTTGTGCTACACAAAACATATATTATTTTGTGTATAACTGCTAACCAGTATACCAGTAGTATTTGATCATTCTGAAATTCATGGACATTATATTGGCATTCTTAGCAGCAATAAAACTAGAAATTTCAGCTACAAAACCTTGATGTGTCCTGACAGCAGATACAGCAACGCTAGCCAACAGGAGTTAAATGTGCACTCATGTATTCCAGTGTGACTGCTAAAGGATGTGTCACCTCACAGCGTCCCTCTTGCCTTCCTCACACTTGCCCTCTGCTCTCTGACTCCAAGGGCTCCACAGGGGACAGTGCAGAGCACGGTCCTGGCCAATGCATAAATATTAGCTCAAGGTCGTGGGCACAGAGCTCACACAGGGCTATGCATAATTATGACTCCACTGCTATGCCACTCTGCACTGCATTCTGCACCTTCTAACTCCTGAAGAGTTAACTTAGCCATGCAAAACACTCCATCTTGAGCCAAGGCAGACAATCTGGGGTAACATGATGAGATGACAGACAGAAACAAGAAACATAAATGATCTCTGAAATTACCTATCCTTTAATGCTATTAAAGCAACCTGTTTGTAGGACCCATTTCCAGAACTTGGGGTGGTAAAATTTTAGGCAGGATTTTGGTATTGCCACATATGATCAATAAAAATGTGTGATCAAAAAGTGTAAGGGTCTGAAAAGGTTTTTTTTATACCAAAAGATAGTTAACAAAAACTGTAGAAATGGTGTTGATTGAATACTGTAAAATAGTGGTCTTTGTATACATAGGGTTTCTAATGCATTTTTACATTTATCTTCCTAACAGAAAACAGAGTAGTCAAAGAGCTTCCTGTTTCTTTACAGACAGAAACACTGCCTTCTTACATCTGGGAGAACAATCCTTTAGATTCAGAGGCTCACTTTACTGATTTGTTCGACATTATCCCGAGATGAAACTGCCGCTGTAAGAAGGAAGGAAAGATTGGAGCAAAGAAAGTTAAAAGGCTGCCTACATTTTCTTTTCTTTGAATTCCATCTTTAATAGACTCCACAGTCACTTCCCGTCATAGCCTAACTCCCTTAGTCATCCTCATCTAATATTTTTGCTCTATGTGATTCTGCAGCCACTCATGCTCAAGCTGCCTCCATGAGGGACACCCAATAAAATGGTATTTAACTGTGCTTTCCATTCTCGACTATCTCCCTCACACTTTTGCAGCGATTTTCTTCCCTTGACGTTTCAATGCCAGAACCCCGGATTCTCTGCTTCTTTTGTTCCTTTTGTTATGCATCTCTCCGCAGAGCTCTGGGCCTTAGCTAAGATTGGGGTCAGCGTCAAAAATGTGTGTGATCTCTTAGTCCTCTCCTTAACTGGCTTGCACTTTTTCCAGCCACTACCAGTTGTTGCCTATTAACCTTTTGAGCACCTTCCTCCTCCTCTGTGGCTGTTCTTCTCACCTGTGTACCATTGCACTATACTGTAGCCATTAGTGACAGACACAGCACTGTATCTCCTCTTTATGCTTTCAGCCTTTAAAATGGTATTCTAACTCCCCTCTCTTTCTTCTTATGTCTTCTTTGGTCAGCTGTTGTGGTAACTGTCTAATTGCTGCCTCACCCCTGCTGAGTTTGGACCCACAGAGTAAGTCCTTTTTACAGAAAGACTACAAGGCAAAGAACCATTGCTTGGACATGTTAAAAAGATTCTCATTGAAGTTAGCTGCCCTGTGTACTCTTCTATCAGTAGCATCACAATTCAGAGACTCTCAACTCTGTTATCTGCTACATTATGATGTCTTTTATATTCGTGTTATGATGTTCTTAACGCGATTAGGAAAAACAATAAAATATTTCTGGAATCGTTGCATAAATGTATAAAACAACAATGAGAGGTGAAGGCTAAAGTCAATGACAATTAATGACTATTCATAGTGATTCTAAAGGCATACTTCTTAAGAGCCATGTTCTAAATAATAACTGCACTGAACTAAAAGTAAGTAAAAGCGACAGTATAGTGTATGTAATTTGTGGTTAGTGTATTTTACGTGTATTTTAAAGCCTTTATCTTAGAACACTGAATGTAGTATAATAATCACCCTATCTAGAGATTTAACACTCAACACCTGACGCAAACAATATTACAAATTCATGACTGATTATTGATTTAACAGCTAACCAAAGGAATAATATAACTTAGAATGAGATCTGTCCTGAATAAACTACTACAAATGGAGTAGAAGCAACACAAATTTGGCATGATCTCAAACTCTTGAGATGAGTAATTTGAACAGAGCATGTCCACAGACTGCACTATAGCAGGTGGCATGTTGAAGCTCCAGCAATATCAATAAAGCAGTCAATAACGGTGTTAATTATATATTTCTACTTGCCCCGGGGCAAGAGGCCTCTTTTTAGCTCAATTTTTCAGAGTATAATTATCAACCATGAAAGCTCAAGAATAATAATCAGAAAGTTAAGTATAGCCCTCTAAGGGAATTGTTCTGCTCTGGTAGTGTCAGAAGATGAAAGCATTTAATTAGACTTGATCCTGATGTGTGTTTTATATTCACACTATGATGTAACATGGCTGCCTTGTGTGGCAAAGACAATAATGTTAATGGTGTAATATAGGCACATTTCACTAATTATGAATTATTTATGCTCCTGCTGATGATAATGTTATGCAAATGATGATGATAGCCTAGGTCTCTTTCCTGTTGCTCTGTAGATTAAGTGTGCATATTTTCAAACTGATCTATGCTCTTCACTTAGTATTCAGGTGAAAAGGAAACAATGAGACACTAGGAATTATATATCAATCAGAATTAACATAATGACCAGTGGTAATTGGATTTATAGACAATGTATATGTTATTTTATAAGATAAAATTCAGAAAGCAAAAAAGTAATTAAGTGCACTTGAGAAAAAACATTCTGATAGCTGGACAACTGGGTCAGAGCATCTCCTAATTCCATCTCTTGAGGGATGTTGCGAGTGGTTCAAGCCCGGAACCTAGGAAGACCAGTGAGAGACCACCAGATCTAATAGAGAGACACTAATGCTGGTATCAAGTAGGAGTTATGGGTATCAGTTAACTGGGCTAAATGTACCTATAATCAATTTTTATATTAAAAGACTATTGCTGGTGACTGCTGGGTGGGGAGTCTCTGCCTCAGGTGGAGGAGTTCAAGTATCTCGGTGTCTTGTTCACGAGTGAGGGACAAATGGAGTGTGAGATTGACAGGCGGATTGGTGCAGCATCTACAGTGATGCGTAGGCTGTATCGGGCCGTTGTGGTAAAGAAGAAGATGAGCTGAAAGGCGAAGCTCTTGATTTACCGGTCAATTTACGTTCCTACCCTCACCTATGGTCAGCTTTGGGTAATGACTGAAAGCACAAGATCGCAAATACAAGCGGTTGAAATGGGCTTCCTCCGCTGGGTGGCTGGGCGCTCCCTTAGAGATAGGGTGATGAACTCAAGTCACACAGGAGGGGCTCGGAGTAGAGCTGCTGCTCCTACACGTCAAGAAGAGCCAGCTGAGGTGGCTCTGGCATCTGCTCAGGATACCTCCTGGAAGCTTCCCTAGGGAGGTGTTCTGGACATGTCCCACCGGGAGGAGGCCCCGGGGAAGACCCAGGACACGCTGGAGGGACTATGTCTCTCAGCTGACCTGGGGACGCCTTGGGGTCCCACCGGACAGGGACGTCTGGGAGTCCTTGCTTAGAATAAGTGGAAGAAAATGGATGGATGGATGCTGGGCAGTGTAGATGCATCTTCAAATGTTTACACACTGGTTTATACAATGCATTGATTGTAGAGTAGAAGTCTTAGCATATTTGGATCAGTTTATTATCTTTGTTTTAAGAAGTTTTCTCGCTGGTATTGGTCTCGATTTTGGGACTGAAAGAGCTGGATCATGCATCTTTAATAACAGATGGCCATATTGTTCAAACTGATTGGTTTTCTATAGAAGCTTAAAGAGCTTGTATTTCAAAGGAGTACGGGGGAATGAGACCTAATCAGCTAGATGTATATGTACTCTTATTCCACACACTGCTGAGACACCTTCTTTCTTTATGGTATTAAAAAAAAAAAAAAAAAAAATCTATGTTTCTTTCCCACTTGGCTTTGCAATCACTTGAAACCCCATTACAGTCCATATGACAGCATCAATTAAATTCACTATTATCATGGGCCAGACAGAATGTGGCTTGAGAAAATATAGTAACAGTAGCGACAACTGCAAGTTCAAGTGTAAATGTGCGCACGTGCGTGTGCATAAGATTTAAGAAGAGAGTTGTCAGACCAGCCACTACACACATTACTTTGCCCTTTCAAGCAACGCCTGTGATCCACAAATACTATCCAAACACAAAGATCACAGCAAACACAGCCTCATGCACACCGAAGAGGGAAACTGAGGAGTGAAAAAAAAACAACTCATGTAAGTATAGTGACTAATATTAGATGTATTGCATGCTTGAGTTGATACTGTATTAAAAGGCCTGATTTCCAGTTTTCAAATCAAATCACACTTAATTTGTAAAGTGCCTTTCATACAGAAAAGTAACACAGTGTTTTACAGTCATTAGAAAAGAATTCCACATGCCACCCAACCACCCTACCCTCACAACTGCCCAACCACACACAATCATACAGCTCACAGACAGCCTCACTTGCATGCACGCACACACGCTCGCGCACACACGCACGCATGGACGCACGCACACACGCACGCACACACATACATACACACACACACACACACACACACACACACACACACACACACACACACACACACACACTCACACACACATACACACACACACACGCATATACATACACACATACATACACACACACACACACACACACACACACACACACTCACACACATACACACACACACACACACACACACACACACACACACACACACACACACACACACACACACACACACACACACACTGAAATACATGAGGCTACATTCAGATAAATGAATGAGGCTGAGTACAGAAGAACAAAATGAGGAAAAATCATCAGAGGAGCCATCTGCACCAGGAGCAAAGAGCCGCTAGGACACCGACACAGGGCCCAGGGGAGAGATGAGGCTGAAACATCAACCCTCCACCAGGAGCCCACAAGACAGGTCCCAGCAACTGCAACTCCCAGAACAGAGGGCTCCTACAGAGGAAACACTGGAGATCCTAAAAGTGATAAAACAATATGAGTTAAAAGCTAAGAACTAAAATATAAAATAGTATTAAGAATATAATATAAAATAGTAAACCTAAAATAATTACATTAATGAATTCATTGAAAATAAACAAATAAAACAATAAATATTAATCAAAAGCTAAGCTAAAAAGGTAGATCTTGAGCATGCTCTTAAAAACGTTCTCTGCGCCCCTCAAAGACGCCTTGCCGTGAGTGTGTCCTGAAGAACTATAAAATTAATCCTGAAACACACAGGGAGCCAATGCAGTGATTTTAAAACCAGCATAATGCAGTCCCGCCCTCTGGTCCTAGTCAGGACACATGCTGCTTTGCAATAATTGTAAACCTGAAATATTCTTTTAGGGAAGACTAGAAAGCAGAACTTATTTACGAAATTTTTTTATAAATAACCTGTACACTTTTGCTAAAATAAAATTTCTGTTCATCAACAATGATGCAAGCTCATTTTAACAATAATAATAATAATAATACTAATAATAATGATAATGCATTCAGTTTATACAGTACTTTTTAGATACCCAAAAATGCATTGCATTATTGGTGACATGTGGTGATAGAACAGCTGCCCTGACCACTGTTCCGTCTAAGCTGCGCGCGTGAGCAATTGCGCACTGCTTCCACTGTCTCCGCGCACAGAAAATCTGCGCTGCGCACAAAAAATAAAATCAATCCTTAATAAAATAAACACATCATTTATTTTGTACCATTTTCCACATTGACAGAGAGTGATGGGTTACTGGTGGTCAGACAATGATATGACATACGTATTCACGTAGCTAACGTCATTGATAGTGTTTGTCACCTGTGTTTATGTTAGCAAAACGGCGTGACTAAGGTGGACATAAACACGAATGAGGCAATGCGCTGTTAGCTAACCATTTAGAATAATGGCGAAGCGAACATGCAGTGGCACTGACAAAATAAAACAAAAGCTGCGTTTCTTTTAGGATGGAGTGGCTCTCGGAGTACGTGCAAACGGAAGAAAAAACTGAAAAACTGAGCGAGAATTTTTTCTTTTTCGAGCGAGAAAGGTCTGCGCTGCAAAATATGTTGTGAAGCCAAAGTAGCAAGTGAATTTTCGGAGGGAAAAGTATGGACAGAATGGAAGCTGGATTACCTCAAACGTCACATTAAGAGCAAAACTCATTTGAATGCGGTTCAAATTATACGAAGACGCAAGATGGGAATGGGGATCGGTACATTATTGGAGGAGAGCGCCAAAGACTGAGAGAAGAGGATCGAGCTGTCACTCGTGAAGCAATCCAACCCTGAGCAAGTGAAAGTTCTCATCGACAATATTCTTCTAGCCATCAAAATGAATGCATCAATGCTGTCGGTTCAACAAAATCACGATCACATGGCAAAATATGTGAGTATACCACAAAGCTGGCGAAGCAAAAATTATGCTTTTGAATTTGTAAATTCAATCAATGAAATGGTGCAGAATGAGATTATGTGCAGTATTAAAAATGCACCTTGGCACACCTTGATAGTAGATGAGAGCACAGACATAGCAGTGCACAAAATGCTAGTCATTTATAGTTATTTTCCTCCCTGTATTTAATATACAGGGAGGAAAATAACTATAAAACTGTGTTTGGTGGCATCGTTTAATATATTAAAACAAAAGTAGCTAGAAGCATAGCAGTACTATCTCGAGCGCGAGAAGTGTTAGAGTCAAAATCTCTTCAACAATTATATTTTTCTTTGATATTACCGTATTTAACTTACTGTGTGGAGGTGTGGGGAAATAATTACAAAACAAATATACAACCCTTAGTTATTCTTCAAAAACGAGCAGTTAGAATTGTGCACAACGTAGGATTTAGGGAACATACAAATGATTTATTTTCACAGTCTAGATGGCTAAAATTTGAGGACTTGGTGGAATATCAAACCATGCTTATTATGTTCAAAGCAAGAAATTATCAATTGCCTCCGAACATCCAAAGCTTATTTAGCGAGAGAGAAGGGAATTACAACCTTAGAGGAACTGCAAAATTTAAACATGCTAAAGTACACACGACAAGGAAGAGCTTTTGTGTTTCAGTCTGCGGGGTCAGATTATGGAATGGGCTGAGTGAGGATTTAAGGCAATGTTCAAATATTAAGCAATTTAAAAAAGTGTATAAATGTTATATTCTGTCCAGATATAGCAATAGAAAACCTAATTAATGGTAACAGTGAACAGTCATATGGATACTTTTTTGTTGTTGGTTCAGTATTGGGGTATAGGAAATACTACGGTGATTGTTGTAATAATAACAAGAACAAGAAAGCATAATAATAATGAAGGTGGTGATAATAATAGTAATAATAATAATAACAAAAAGGAAAAGTAGTTAATGCTAAGAAGCATGAAGTAAAGTGAAAGGAAGCCGGATGAAATTTTTGTTCAAAACTTAAATCAGAAGAAAGGGGTGGGATTAAACAAGTGGATACTTCTTCCCACATCCCTTTTGAGAATGTTCAATGTTTTGTTTTTTTTTGGATGATATTTTTATTTTATGCATTGTACTGACATGCTTTATGAACATACTCAATAAAATTCAATTCAATTCAAAATCGTCCAGCTGACGGCATGCACTGCTCAGGATATTGTGCAGGCAATAACTCACTTTTACTCCAAGCATGAACTGGGCATGCAGAGAATGGTGATGCTGACCTCCGATGGCGACTCAGTAATGCTAGGAAAGCACAATGGTGTTGCAGCTTTATTAAAGCGGGAAATACCACATCTGACTGAACAACACTGTGTGGCCCACAGAGAGGACTTGGGCATTGATGATGCGTGGAAAGATGTACCTTTGATGCGTGATGTGGAAACTCTTCTTAGAACAGTATATTCCACTTTCTCTAGATCCACTGTAAAGAGGGGAAAATTGGACGAGCTAGCAATGATTCTCAACGAGGATACATTGTCATTCTGTCCTCTGAATGAAGTGCGGTGGCTGTCGTGACACCAAGCTGTCAATGCTGTTCTGAGGAACTACACTGTGCTAGAAGAATACTACAAGAAAGTGTTGTGGAAAACATCTTCTAAATGTTTGTATGTAATGATTAATTACACTGATACTGTTTTGTCTAAATATGGGAGCACACAGAGGATGTGGATGCTGCTGGGAGAGAGAGCCAAGGCTGTCCTGACCTTTTCCAGTCTACTCCTTTCTGGGAATTGTTTGAGAACTAGCACTGGGAACTAGTCCATTAGTTTACGGGAATTGTTTTGAAACTAACTAGTACCAAAATGTCAGGTTGACCTGATATGGAATGCTATTACATAACTGGGGGAATGGCCTGATATGAGTATAAAGTAAGAGGACCTCTCCTGGTTCGGGGGCCTGGTCCGTTCGTCCTTTGTGCGTTGCGTGTCCTTTGGGCCCTTGCTCTCTCTCTCTTTGATGCGTCCACATCTCTCTACTCCATTGGCATCTACTATCACTGTATAATTTGTACCTATGTGCATCGGATCGAATAAACATCATCTAAACCTTCTCTCGGCCTCGGTGGTTCTTGACCGAACAACCACAAAAGAATCCAGTGATAACAGAGATCCAGTGGCAAATTACTGCTACAAAAAGCTGATTGATTCAAAATTCAAGGTTACTCTCACTGCTCTGGGAGATGTTTTGGTTGAGCTGGCACAACTCTGTCTTGCTTTCCAGAGACGCAACCTGACTGTGATGGAAGGGCACTGCTTTGCAAGAGCAAAGATTGAGAAGTTGCGTTCCCAATACCTGAGGAATGAGAAGAACATTCAGTGGAGTGACCATGTCAAAGAGGCAATGAGGACCTCTTCAGCAGAAATACTAGTGAGATTATATGTTTTATTCGTAAGCTCTGTGATCACTTGGATGCTCGTTTTCCAGAGGATGAATTAAAGGAGTGGTCTGCATTTGACATTGAGGCACTGAGCTCAGACATTTGTTTTGAATATGGTTCAGCAGACATTGCAACACTGGCAAAAAAAGTATGAGGCCATTCTCCAACACTCCCATTCTGTGGAGGCCAATAATAGTGAATATGTTGAATTCAAGTACATAATGAGGCAAAAACTTAAACAAGGGTCAATCCACACATTCTCAGATATGGTGGCAGCCACACTTAAATGTGAGGAGCTAAAGAAGATCTCCCAGCTTGTGGATATTTGCGCTACATTTCAAGCATCCAGTGCAGACTGTGAAAGAGGCTTCAGTTTGATGAATCGCATCAAAACAGCATCCAGAAATCGTCTTGAAGTAGAACATTTGGATCAGCTGATGCACATAAAGACAAAGCTAGAAACAGGCAAAAAAAAAAAAAATCTAAACACGTTTTCAAAATTGTTTGAATTGAGTTTATTGTTGGCTTGGTTCGGTTGGCAGTTCATATTTTGCCACAGTTAAACTAAATATGCTTCTAATTGTTTTAGCAGGTTATGGACAAGATCGTTGTCCATTTCATTATAATTATACAAAATCCGCTATTAAAAGTAATTTGACAGAAATTACTAATGCAATTTGATTCTTTTAATAGATCTTGTAAGTTGTTTGGACGTGATGCTCGTGTGTTCACAATATGCACCTCCGATGGTGCTCACAGTGGTGAAGAGAGCAGTCAAGGAGTTTGTGTGTTTGCTCAGACACATGAAAAATTTGAGGGAACATTGGCCCTGACCTAGACTGATGAAAGCAAGGCCACCAAACTGCGCCATCGGCCAGTCCAACCACCAATCATACCACTAGGCAAGTTGAGTGTCTTGCCTAAAGACACAATGACAGTTTGCACTAGTGCGAGAAAATTGACCCTTTGACCTCCAGGTGAGGGATCTAATGCTCTAACGGTTAGAGCATTAGAGTCTAACCACCAGTAACCTAAGTTACTGCTGCCGAAACTATGCGTGAGGAACATGGTTGAACAGTTAGCTCCTCCCATTCAGTCCCTTTAGCATCATGAAAAACAACAGCTGCCTTGCACATGGATCCGACAGTGTGTCTAAATGGGCTTAACAGGGTTTCACGCCTGACTGAAAGAAATTGCCTTTTTTTATTTGATGAGAACCTTAAAGTGTCAGTCTCCCTTTCTTTAGCTGAATTGTGTGTTTTCCTGAAATAGAAAAACTAAAGGAATCCAGTCTCACTTTATTTCTATTTAACAACACAAGACAGTTTTCAGAGTGCTGCATATGTAACTACAACATTATAAATTAAATACATAATCTAATATTACCAGCACAATCTCCTTAACCCTTAGGGGAATTAAGGTTTTACAGTTAATGGACAAACAAATCACAAAGAATTTCAGATTAAAGCCTGAAAAATGTTTCAAAATGTCTATGCTCCAGCTTCCAAAGTGCTGGCAGTGCTGAGGAGCCTCGTCTCCCATTGACATCACAGATTACAGTCTTGGCTCTTGTCTGGAGCTTCTGATGCAGATTTATCCCAAACGCGAAACAGGCCGAGATCACACACAACTCAGCATGAGTCAGACTCGAGAGAGGATTTTTGAGAAGAGCCTTTGGTAAAACACAGAAATCACACCTTAAGATTAACATGCGCAAACTTGAGAGCGAGCATGTTATTGGCATCTGGAGATGAGAAACTGAGTCACACACGCAAATGGTGATTCAGTCGCTGTGGATTTTGGACAGTTGGTTAGACAAGTGGAGCGGCTCTAATCGGTACAGTAGTCTTACATCAAATACACAAATAATGTTGTTCATTCCAGTAATTCAGTTTGATACAAAAATGTGTGTGAGCTGAATGAAATTTTTGAGTTGAGTGTTACAAACTGTTAGAATCATGACTACAAATGGAAAAAATTACTAGAGAAGTGAAAGGAAACAAAATGCCTAAAAAGCCAGTACTATCCTTTTCAAATGAATTTAATAAATACATTTAAAATCTTTGACATAGTAACTTAATATAAATAAATACTCTATAACATGAAAAAAATACTTTTGGAACAGTATGTGGAATTTTCAATTACATTACAGAATATCTTAAAGATTATTTGTAGCTCTGTTTGAGGTACCCAAAACATAATACAACACGATAGGTAGCACAGTAGGTTAAATTCTCAACCTCAAGTATTTCCGACCAAGCCTAGGATAGCTCAAATGCAGATGACAAATTTCCCTACGGGGACAATAACGGATACCTTAACTTTAACCATAGCACAATGAGGTTCATGAATCCAAAAACAAAGCGCTGCCTGTTCACGCATTAATTTGTACCTATAGTCAGTGAAGCAGAGCAGGAGATTAAACATTCATAAGCGTATTAAGATGTATAAGAGCATTATTGGTGTGTGCCATCACTGTGTAATACAGTAGGGGACTAATCACGGGCATCTCTAGCCCAGTACACAGTCAAATAACATTTCTGGGTGTACTCCAAGAGTCAGCACTATCATATGGGCTTGTGTGTGTCCTGCCTGGACCTGTTCCCTCCATGAATGCCATACAATGTGCTGGCATAAATACCTGCTTGACACAGCAGATTGGCAATAATGGCTTTACACGCGGTGCCATCTGCAAGCTGGACCGCTCTGCTTCTGCATCTTTTCAGTGGCTACTAACTTCTTTTTACAGCCGTTGTCAATACCCAGGGTGCAGACAGAAAAACAACGGTAAATCATGTTAACTAACCCATTCCCCCGACTTAAATAGGGTGATAGATCAAAAACTAACTCTTTATAATAAAAAGCATATGTGTAGAATAATTTAAAGGTTGTTAAGATTACTTTGTTCAGTTCATTACAGCAGATAAACCTATCCAATAAATATTCTGAACTTGTATATTCTTTTGTAATGAGTAAAGATGTTTATGGATGACCTCAAAAGTACAAAAGTAATGATTGTATTGCCGTAACAGTTTTACAGTAGTATTAATGGTTACAGTAGTAAACGTGAGAGTAGTGTAACCAATAGAAGTAGCAATAGCCCAGACAGTATTAGTGGTATAACAGAATGTATTTTCTGCATTAGGTATGCTACATTTACTAAACTGTACCGAAGTTTGCAAAATTATATCACTAAATAAAGTACTTTAATGTGAGGAAAACATGATTTTTTTATTTTTTTGTTGTGACTCCTCCAGCTGAGATTACACTCTTAACTCTAGACCCAAGCCAACGCACACATACACAAAACACACCAACTATCTATGTGGTTTCCAACAGCCCGCAGCAGTCACACAGGGATCATTACTATTCATTTACTCTGCAAACTGGCCACACAGGCTTATAAATTAGCTCATCTATGGCAGCTGGGTACAGAGACAGACTGGCTCATGCTGCAAATGAGACCAAGACCATTTTAGTGTACAGACATAGATGCACACCTTCTGTCCAGCCAACGTGACCTCCTCCTATCTCATCTGCCCACTGCTTTATAAGAGCAGGGAGGGCTATGTCCGCTCAATGAGTCTAATAAATTTCACATCAAACCAATACAAGCTTCCCCGTGTAGTGCACAGGGACACGCGGTGATAAATCCCGTCAAACACAGTGTAAATCAGTGGGATTGAAATGGCATTATCAGGGACCTTGCAGACCTCTGACCATGTCGAGTTGACAGGTGTGACCTACAGGAAAATGAGGACGGACTCAGCTCTTGCTTTTGCCTTCAGGTAAATATCAATGGTGGAAGGAAAAAGTAAAGGCATTAATTCTTCTCAATGTGTCAATTCCCATGGGCGGGCACAGATTGGCAGTGATCATGACGGGACCCTCGAGCGTTTGGGATAGGGGGCTTTGTTGCGCCTCAGCACACCATTGATTAATTGAAGGTTTTACGGCTACCTGGAAGGCAACGCGTTGCACAGAGCAGTATAAATCAATTGTGATTGCAATTCTATAACACATAAAGTGTAGAAAGTATAGCTTGGTTGGTAGAGCATGAAACCATATAGATAGTAACTACCTTGGTTTTGTGGGTTTGAGTTGCCCCCAAGGCTTTGTCATCCCTTACCTGTCTTGTTTATTTGAAAAGTAAAAATTTACTTAAAAAAGAGTTTACTTAAAAATGTTTTGTGTCACAAAACAACAAGAGTAAAAGTATGTGTGTTTAAATTTTAAAACACATAACCTATATACTTTATTTTCTAAAGTATATAGGGACATGTGTTAAATTTAAAATATGGCTTTACAAGTACAAAAATGTGCTGAGGCGCTGACCATTTATCATATTTCTTACTCCTTTACTCTGTTTTTGCAGTCAAATAAAATAATCATAAAAATGTAGGGTAGAATTATTCCTGGTCCTTTCACAGAGAGAGAGGCGAGAGAACGACCTTAGGTTGAACAAGCCGTGTAAGTCACACCATCTTAAATATTCATAAAACATTCATACACCATTCACAACCTTGCTAAATCATAAATGAAGTTAGCTTTTCCCTTACCCGTCCGATGAGAACAGGTTCAGGCCCAGCGTACTCCTCGATCACAAAGAACTGATTCCAGATCCAGCTCCTCCTGCTCCGGGACCGCACGGCCTTCCCCTCCAAAATCCCGCCCAGGGTCCCCTCCTCTTCCTCCAGCTCCTCAAACACCAGGCCTGCACTATTTTCCTGCGTCTTAGGCTCTACCATTTTGGCTTCTTTGCTATTGCGGTTTTCGAGAGGAGCGGGATGGAGCCTCAGGACATGACTGCTGCTGTTGTTGACAAGCTTGCCGTCTTCATCTTTGGGATATTGAGCCGTGCTGAGTTCTGTGTTGGTGAAGTGAATTGACTCTGCTAATGGGTCTCGGTGGGAATCGGCTGCTCTGTTCCCCGGCCGCAGTCCCTGGGGTTGCATTGTCAGCACAGACGGCGCGTTTGTTTCAGAGGGGACAAACTGTGGGAGATGTTTTGTCGATGTAAATGGTGGCTCGGTTTGGTCGATCATTACCTCTTTCTTGGGGCTGTTGACCTCAATCTGAGCTAAACTGACGAGGTGCTTGCTCCTGCTGTCACTGCCAACTGTATCTCCCAAATTGTTCCAATTGCTAAATGGATTAATATGTGCCTCTGCACTTTGCCCCCGATTATGATCCAGTGGAGTGGGCACTGGGCTCGCGTAGGGAAAAGCAGTCTGATTATCAAGTCCACTATGAGTTTGAGTGACAGCTATATCTTGTCTTTGTGGCTTCTGGACCTCGGACTGTCCGTGATTAACGTCAATCAAATCTCGTTTCCTGCTTCTGCTGCCCTTGCTGGGAAAATTCAGGCTAGGAACACTCTGCATTTGGGAATTCACGATCCGTACTAGGTTTTCTTTGGACAGTAGTTTCAACACCTCATAGCTGCCAGTCAGGTTAATTTTTCTATTGGAATCTATACTGAAGGCCTTTCCTGGTACGCCTGTAGTTCTAGCGCTCAGATCTGGCCTAATTCTCGTTCTTAAACTTGTTTTAAATCTGGTCTTGTTGGAGTGGAGATCTTGCCTGTGATGAATTGTATATGTTTTTTCTGGCCTCATTGATTTGGACTCTACATTCTTAGTATTATTTCTTAACCTGTGCATCTCCTGAGTGACCTCTCTACTAGCTGCCAACAAGTGCCAATCCACCTCACGCTTTGGCTTAAAAAGTTGCCTATCCTTGTCAGCTGATGCGGTGTGACTTTGCAATATTTTGGCATAGGACACTGTCTCCTCACTCTCCTGCTCACGGCTAACCAGACTCCTAAGCGTCACCACGGGCAACGCCTCCACACTCGACTCCCATTGGTCCGCAGCCCGGCTATCTCCTAGTTTCACCATATGAGACCCGCCCACTCCTCTCCTCCGAGCAATCTTACTGGACGTGGCGCCGCTCAAAGGCCCCGCCCACAAGCACAGTGAGACCAATAGGAGCAGACTTCTTGTAATCATGTTGACCTGTGATGAGATGAGTCCTAATTTGAGGGTAATTTGCAGTGAAGCCGACCTTGTTTTCCGGTTGTCTTCATTCTTCTCTGTGTTTGTTCCCTCTTCTCTCTCTCGCTCTCTCTCTCACTGCCCTTCACACTTAGCTGGAGGGCAGGTGTCAGTCACTTGGTATTTTTTCCTTGCTGCCTTATATATCTCCCTCTGTCTCGGTTAGCGTCTTCTATGTGCCACTTCTTCACCCACTATCCATCCCAACGAGGCAAGAAGACCCTGAGAGAAAAGATAGAGATAATTGAGTTAAAACTTTAATCATTGTGAAGTGGTAATTAGAAGTGTGGCAGCATAGACAGGTACAAGAACTTACAGACAAGAAAGGCAAGAAGTGCTTTGTAAAATCGCACAATCACATAAAAAAAAACACACTGGGCTTTTAGGCTCTGAACAATGCCATTTATGTAGTTGTATAATGACAAATGAGTGTGCTCTATTAGATGAGACGTTATCAAATGCTGCACTGACAAAGATGGATATGGTTAAGAAAATGTTCAGATGATTTGTGCTGCGTATCTTGTCTAATGCAATACAAATTACATTTCTCGTGATAATTTCTTATTGAGAAATATTAAGAAACTATTCTGGTGGAGGATATGCCACCTGCCCATTTCCATGCAGGTGTTATTGCTTTTCCTGGAATGTTCCATAGCATGGCATTAAATGTATTTATCTCCGCGGAGACAAGCAGGTGATGCCTCCAGGCCAACTTCCAAATCAGATCAGTGGAGACACGACCTCATTGACAGTAAGGGATTAGCACCTGTAATTGAACTGATGCAAGACGGATATGTTTAATGTCATACTGTGGAACATTTCAAGCAATGCAATCCAGAGAAGTGACACACTGGAACGTTAAACACTGGTGACTTTAAAAACAATATAAATGGCTACTATTGCTGCAAATACATCCACATAAGTTGGCATCCTCCATAAGAGTATTGATAATGTTATACTGAATATATTCATATTTTTATTACATTTAAAACATCTCTGGAGCAATAGAAGAGAATCAGAACAACACCATGTACAGCCTCATACTGACACAAGGGGATGATACGTAACTGAGATGAAGTTATCATCCACAGAACTGACAGCAATAGCAGAGAGAATGCTCTCAGCACTTATTAAGAGAAAATACTGTCAAGGATTTTTGACTGTGCTGCCAGTTATTTAATTAAAATGTGGGCTGTTATAACTTTGATGCAGGATTAATTAGGTGGATTAATATCTTGCTTTGATCAGTCAGAGTGTCAGTCCAGAGATGGGGATTCACTTTGTTTGACGCAGTGCCTTCAGCGATTTGAAAGGTTTTCTCATATCTCTATAAGACAGATGAATTGCTATGGCGACCCTGAAGCTGAAGATTTAGATGGACTGACTAAAAGGATGTTGCAATTGTAACTAGTTCATAACAAATAAAAGATAATACCTGCTCAGAACACAGCACCACCCCTTTCTCATTAGTAACCTTTGTTAAATGTATGACCTTGGCAGAATGAAAGCATATCATAAATATTTAATAGTTTTAAAGTTGTAGCAATAGAAGCAGCACTAGTAATTAGTGGTGGTAGACTATGGTGTCAAAGGAGTACTAGCTATATGGTAGCTATAAGTTGCAGTAATAAGAGACAGTTATACAAATCTTTCATAATATCCACTGTACACTCAATAGTTTTTGCTATCACGTAATAACTTAAGTCTGTGTGCCATTGTAACAAAATTACATATAATTAGCAGCACCAACTAATAACAAAGTAGTTGCTAGAGTACTCAGTTTTAAATCTAGCTCTTTCTGTATTTTTCTTAGTTTCACACGTTTTTTATCTGCTGCCTAAGGTTTTTCACCTGTCACAGAAAATTCTCACTTGCCATATGTGAATGAAAGGCTAAAGGAGCAAGGCGCTACCTCCAGGGAGCTAAAATCAAGCTTGGCTGCCTTTACAAGAATAACACCTAACCACAGAGCAAGACCAATACATTAAGGAAACCCACAGTTTGTGTCCATTTTTATAAGAATAAAACATAGAAAACTTTTCAGACTGTATTAAAAGTCCATGTATTAGGTAACTTGTGCATTTCAGTGTGCTTGGACCGCTTGTATGACACTTGCTCCTTGGAGACACAAGCAGACCTTGTCAGCACATTCATTGGGGCATGACTGGAGTTGGGCTTTTCCACGTGGAATACTTATCACCCTTCACCCCCTCCCTGTCCTTCTTTTAGTCAAAGCGTCATTTTTTCTCTCCTGCCTGAACATATAAAACGATTAGCCATCCTCCATGGTTTTGCCACCTCTCCCACACACCACCTGTCTCTGGCTTTGGCCCTAACTCTCTTCGTAAATCTCTTTCTATCTAACCTGCTTTTGTTTTACCATCTTGTTCTTGTTGTTTCTTGGAACTATCCTTGCTTTCCCCATCTGTGTCAATCAAAAACCTGTCACCATGTCCCTAACCCGGCGTGATCTCTGAGGCTTCAATCAATCACACAATCCCTTTACTAACATTGGAAATGACAGGTGTCTCTCCAGCTTCCACATCAATGATAGGCCACAGCACTATAATTGAACGCATAAATCTAGTCATCACCCGATAAACTGCTCAGGACAAGGTATTAGGAGTGGTTAGATGAAGCTATGGCGGTGAAAATACCTCACTTCCTTTACTGAAAAAGACATGTATATAAACGTCGCAGAGGTGATAATGTGGGATGTGAGCAAGAGTTCCCGGGTCTGGTGTTATCTCCAACGTACAGCACAGGAGGGAAGGCGATTGGGGTGAAGTCAATGACAAAGCCACTCTCTCTCTCCCGAAGGAACTTATCGGTTGGGAGTTTGATGGCCAGGCAATCATGGCCATGGGCGTCTAGTTAACAAGCCTGGGGCAGGTGGCAGGATGCATGGCGGAATATCAACACACCAACTGAGAACAAATTTATAAAAAACATTTTTTTCCAAGGCACTGTCACAATTACTATTTCTTGAAGGACGCGCTGTAAAAACACTTGCTTTTATCCCCTTTGTTCCTTCTCTTTCAGTCATATTCAAGGCTGCAATCTCGCCCCCAAATGCACTCTTAGACTTTATTCCAGTAGCATATTGATCCGTGTTTTCAGCCTATTGCATTGTGTAGAGGCATCTGAAGGGGGAAGCTATTGTTGTGTCATTACCGTGGTGCTGCAGCCTGTAAAACAGTAAGTGAACATAATTGTGTGTTGTGGTTGAAGAGCATGAGGGATCTTATATTTCCTCATTAGACTTTTATATCATGTAATGTGGCCAAATCGTTGTTTTCATCCTCGCAAAACCGGGGAACATCGGCTCGAGGATTTCACCCGTAGCTCTTACATATGGTACTATGGATTCAAGCAGCAAATAGAGATCATAGAGCGCTACGCTGCGTTGCTTTAGGGAATCCTTACTTGCTAATTAGAATTGTGTAATAACCCATACATACTGAGAAGATTTCGCAAGAGCATGATAGTTACTTGGGCTGTATTTTCTTTTTAAGTTCAATAAACCTCTAGCAAATTCCACTCTGGTTTGTTTAATTAGGCCAATAAATATTTTAATTAATTTGGTGTTACGACTGCTACCTCACCTAAAGTCTAAATCATTTTGCTTCACTGGCCCTCTCGATCGATTGTAAGAAGCCACAGCTCCGTGAACAGTGTCACCAACTTTTACGACACTGCAAATTTTAATTACGAGTGCTCATTGTTCTCTCTGTCAATCTTGTTTTCCACCTTTTCCACTTGTGGCACAGTGGTTGACTGTGCAGCATTACACCCACACACCTCTTTCCTCTACAGTCAAGCCACACATAGGCCTACATACAGTGCGACTTCTAGCCGAGCTGACAAAACATTCACAAGAATAATCCCTTATTTTGTTGCACACACACACATGAAGCATCGCCACAGGAGCTAACACTGCTACAGTCTTCCACCCGCTACAGCTTCACATTCATGAAGGCACGCATAAAACATGACCACTCCAAACGCCTCTCCTCTCACCACTACTATCAGGGTTAGTGGGGAAATGTAAAGCTCTGGGGATGTCGTTTCTGGGCATAGAGAGAAAATGGAGACCATACGTTAATCCAAAAGAATTATGTATGGAGTGACTGTGATGGAAAGTATAGTGGACACTAAGGTAATATTTTAAAGTAATATGCTGTATTTTCAAGTTTAAAAGGCATGGAAACTGACACATAATTAACAGTTGAGTTTAAACTAATGTATCTAGGATTTTTATATCACACTTTGTAAACATGACCAGGTTATCTCCACATAAGGACTTGAACTTTGGTGATGTTTTTTAATTACAAAAACATTGTACATGGTGTTTTCATTTTGTGTTTTAGTTCTCAAGATTATCCAATCAGAAAGCAGATTGAGCCACACGTGGGTATCTCATTTTGGTTGCCAGTTCCAATGCCAGAGATGAGGTATACATAAAAATAAAAAAAAAAAACAGTACCAGCAACCTTTAAGGTTTCCGTAGGGAAAATTATTACTCATCATTCAATGTCATAATAAAATTCGGTCAGATTGTTTCTTCTCATAATAATTGTAACACTAATATTGTGACATCCCTAGTTGTAAGTTCTCACATAGCTGTAGTTTAATAGATTTAGAGTGTTTCTCCCACCTCTGTAAAGTAACAAAGATAAGCTCTAGAGAGTGAGGAGGCAGTAGAGAAGACTGGGATAAGTAAAGAGCAGAGATACTTAGACCTCTGAGCAGACAGAGCAGGACGAGTTGTGTTTAAGTGCAGCGTTGCTCCGTCCTCACCTTGAACCCGGGCAGATAAAAACAGGCGTGTCAAGGTGCCAGACGCTAAGGATTTGAAAAAGCTCTTTCTTCAATTTGTGCGAGAACGTCCAACACAGAGCCTTTGTCCCCACACTGCATCTCCAAATGTCTGATACGTCTTGACAACAAGCAGGTGTTAGCCTCTCCTAGGAGAAAAAGCACCTGTCCTGAGAGAGCCCATGTTTTTACTGGATTGTGCTCATACAAACAGTTGGTAACAAAGCATTATTCTTTCATAGTAAATGCATACATTATCATTTTCTATATTATATTACTAAAGACAGATGCCTGCTGTGATGGTAGTCTTGTTAAGGTTACTTACAACAGAAAAATACAGAAAAAAATGCTTATTTCATTTTGCTGGAGTTGTCACAGGTTGCTATTTATTTGGAAACGGAATGATTTCCTGGCTACTATAGTCGGAGTGATGGCAAAATAATAAAAAGTATAAAGAGATTCAAGAATGTCCTTTCAAACAAGTGAGCTTTGGAAAGAGGCACAAATTTCTGTTTTCATTCTTCATACTTTTTTTTCAGAATGGCTTGGAGAAAACACCTTGCACCATCCGTGGGGTTTGAAGGAGACTCTTTGTGCTAGAGCAAAGGTCCACGTCAGAGCAGACCCCGTGTGACGCCCCAGGACCATTCCCACAAGCAGAGTATAAGCTGATCACACTCTCATCCTTCTCCACTCTCCTCTGCTCTACAGGCTCCCATACCTCAGGCACTTCCTAGACAATGAATTCTTTATTTCTGACCCCAGGTGGATAATACAAGTCATGGATATTCAAATGAGAGTATAATTGTGCATTAAGCCAAAGACAGACAGAGAGGTCAGCACTGGGGCACAGCGCCAGGAATCCTCTTAAAACACTGGTGGGAGATAGCTCATTTTCATCTCTTATTTTTGTATATAAGGTTAAATTGGAATTATTTACTTAGCGTCTGTATAGTTATCGTGTGAATTATTATACGCATAAAACATGAACAAAATAAGTTAGGGCAGATTCAGATTCTTTCCATAGACACCAGTAAGCAAAAAACTATTGCTTTGAAAGTGTGAAATTTGTAAAACTTCAAGTCAGTTTATTTTTACTATCAACCTTTTCACCATAACTAACATAGATTTTGTATTTGTGCCTTTGAGTATCTATGTTGGAGTCCAGGACCTTCTCAAATACTGCTGGTACATCTCAAAGGGCAATCCTTCAGACCGATTTTCCAAATAGAAAACGTGCTAATGGCACAAAGAGCTCCCATCAGTTATTCTAGTGTTGGCATAAAACATTTGGCCATGAGATAATAGAACATTGCTCAAGATGCTTACTAACTTTTCTTGGCAAAGAAAACTTTCCATTTGGCACAACAGTCACATTCACAACATCAAGTCCAGTAAAAACCAGAGACAGTAAACATAATAGCGAGGACATCAACAACATAATCAAATGTATTATGTTTATGTTAGGTACCCACATGCTCCAGTGCTGCGGCTACAGTATATAAACTGTGAGAGGTGCCATAAAGATCTAATAAATGATGGGGACAGATAGAGCAGAGCATCACAGAGCCAGGAGACGTGCCAGCAGGTCAGCAAAGGGACTGCGTTTGTGGCCCATATTTTACTGCTTTGGCAACACGTCAAGTAGTTCAGTGTGATCCGAGGTACCACATGGTCTACTGTTGGAAATACCAGGAGTGACGACCTCATAAAGGCCTGTGATTTAGAGCTCAGTGCTGCTCATCAAAGACTTTTAAAAATGATTAATAATGCATCAAAATGAATCCAGTACTTTTCAAAAAATATATATCAGATGAGCCATTCTATCAAAATAAAACTTGGTTAGATAAAATGGTGAAAAAGAATAGGATCATCAAACCCTGTCACTGCTCCATTTTTTGCGTAACAAAATTTTACTGCTGTGCGTGTGAGTCATGTCGAGGTGCATGGATATTCAGGCTTCCTCCCACTGTCAGTGGAGGACTTGAACTTGGGTGAACTTGAATTACAGTATAGGATTATAGTATATTGTTGTTTCTTATTAACCAATATACCAGCCAATGAGATAAAGTTGAACTACCAATGTGGCCAACAGGATGAAAAGGACGAACAACATTACTAGCATTAGAATTTAACTTGTTTTAGTAGTTTTAATTTTATATAGCGCTTTCCAGACACTCAAAGATGCTTTACAATTTTGTGCATTATTTATTCACTCCACACTTACGTACCATTGTAGCCACAGCTGCCCTGGGGCAGACTGACCAAATCTGTGCCACTGTTCGCTCTGACCACCAACAACACTCACGCACACACCACATTCATACTAGGCAATGTGGGTGAAGGGTCACAAAAATTTTGCCACTGGCACCCCACTGTGCCACCTGGAATTCCCAGCGGTCTCTCATCCAAGTATTAACCAGGCCCTGCCTTGCTTAATTTTTAAGATGTGATGACATCAGGCTTTGACAAGGAGGTTTACACTTCTACACAGTTCTACTACACAGTTCATGCCACCAATGTCCTATTGGGGAATTTCACTGAAACCAGTTTGATATTTCTCGTAATATTGAAATAATCAGAGATCCTTTTTTCCTTTTTCCTTTTGGATAATAGTATTCTGCCAAAGCAATAATGCACTACCAAAGGGTTGTTTTAATAATTTTTGTTGAATTTTGAGTGGCTAATAAAAACAAAACCTGCGGCGTTGTGAACTTTATCTGCTAGAGTTTGACCTTCAGCTGTGCACTGCTTCCACAATAACACATCAGCAAACAAACCATAGTAAAATGTTCAACTCCATAGCGTCTTTCATCTGTTTTCTGAATGCCAAATAAAAGGAACCGATTCCAGCCAGGTCAAGTCAAACACATTTAAACTGTTCTAATGGCCCCACTCACACACCACATTGTATTTTTTAACTCCAACTCTGACATGAATTGGAACACAGCTCATCTAATTTGCCTAATTAACTGTGGCAAAAGGATCATAGTGGACTGTAATTGGCTGAGCAGTTGAAATATCCCCCAGCAGTAACACAATATTCGGCCTCAGTTAAACAAGGTTGAGAATTTATTTGACTAGTAATACTCAACTCCAGATGCTAATGAGCTTTTTAAAGGTTATCAGTGGCTAATTAGTGTAAAAAGGCTTTCTTCATCAAATAAATCAACAATTAGAAAGGTCACTGTATTTTAGTACTTCAATTCATTGTGAAATTCCTTTAGTGTTGATACTTTCTCTTATTTAATCCAGGTGTGGGACTACGAAATTGCAATAATCGCTATATTGATGGATATTTCAATAAATGGCAGATGAGCCATATTTTCTTCATTCAATATGTTTTTATTGTCTCAATTGTCGTTTATCGCACAATATATTATCTCTATATTAAACCATTTGTTATTGTGACCGGGAATAACACAAAGAATACAAAGGTATTACCGGCTTTTGAAAGCCTGATCTCATCAGATCTCAGAAGCTAAGCAGGGCCCGGCCTGGTTAGTACTTGATGGGAGACCGCTGGGATAATCAGATGCCACAGTGGGACAGCAGTTACAAAAAACTGGCACTTTACTCACATTGCCTAGTATGAAAGTGATGTGTGTGTGTGAGTGATTGATAGTGGTCAGAGAGGCCGATGGAAAAGATTGGCAACCTCACTTCCGTCAGTCTGTCCCAGGACAGCTGTGGGTACAATAGTAGCTTACCACCACCGAGTATGGAGTGAATGAATAATGCACTGTAAAGCGTGGGTGTCCAAAAAAGTACTATATAAATATATTATTATTATTATTATTATTATTATCATTATTATTATTAGATACAACAAATTGCCTGTACCTTAGAGACAGAATCAAGATCACTAATCTATTTAACATACAGACCATATGAAAGAGAAGATAATAAGATTATCATAATTATTATAATTGTAATCAAAACAAAAATCCTCACATAAAATTCTTGGCATATTTCATTCTGGCTATGCGAAATATTACACATGCTTCTTTGTTTTAGTAGAACTATGGAGATAAAGTTGACTTTTCTATGCTAGTGTATTGATGTTAATGAGAATACAGTAACAACACTGGGAACTAGGTACTTCCTACACAAGCCCACACCAGAGTCTGTGATGAACCTGATGATCCTGACTCCTGTTTGTGCAAGAAAAATGAAACGGAATGATAAGCTCCATTGATCTTCAGGCGTAAAGGTCATTCTCCATGGCTGTCCATCTGTTGGGAGACAGTGTTGCAGGGGTGTAGGCCATGTATTCATAATGGTGAGTCATCTACTGTCAAAGCTGTTACCAAAATTACACCTGATGCCTATCAAGACAGCCGCTCTCGCACTCTTCCACCAGGATGAAAACATCAAAAAGCTATCTCGCCCTTTCAACACAGCACCGGACATTTCAGGAGAGAGTCCTTGGGGGAAGCTGATGGACTACATAAAGGTGTAATGTTGGTATGAGAAATAGCAAGTGCAACCCCCAACATAAAGCACAGTAATGTCTGAATGTAACAATATGTGACTCTCAGATATAATCACACAAAATTGCATAATGATCTTATCTGACCATGTTGCAAAACAAAAGGAATCTGACTTTCCTTACAACCTCTCCTATTGGTCAGTCTCTGTTAAACTTTTAATAATAACGGGATTTAACCAAACAGGTGAGGTCTAGACTCTCAGAAGAAGATAGCTACAATAACAGTAGACATGAAGCTATAATACACAAAAAAGGTCAATTTAGGTTCTAATCTAATGAAATATTACCATGGTTATGTTTGTTGTATAGTGTAAAAACAGATAAAATATAAGAATGCCATGTGATGAAAGCAAGAAAAAGGTATATTTTGTCTTTGATATTACTCCATGTGTGTTCGGTCTTCATACAACAATACAGCAGCAAGGTTGTGCACATGCATCCTGACCGTGTGACCTGAAAATTGTCAATAATATTTTCAATAAAATCATTCTAAAGACCAGCGCATTACGGCTTAGAGTTTGAAGACGAGATTATGAGGCAGCTCCTTCACCTCTCCTGTTTACCTTTCAAGGGCGTCCTTTTCAGACATGAGCGGAGACTGGACAAGAGTCTGAAGAAAGGACACAGGAGTGAGAGAGGGGCCGTTTCAGAGATGAATAAACACAACGCGCTCAAGGTGGCGCTGATAATCCATAATGAATTGCTGGGGAGTAGATAGCACTTAAAAAGGCACCAAGGCTAATGCCAGCAAACAAAAGTGAATAATGGCCCTCGCTAGCACAGCTTAATCTGTACAACTCGCACTTCAATTTTCATTAAAGGATCACTTTCATGTTTATCTGCGGGGGAAGACAACAGGGTAGAGCCAGCTTACTTTCAACAGCTGTCTGGTGGAATCAATAAATGTATGTATCTCCCAGTGTTAGCTCAGTGGCAGTTCACAGTTTAGACCACTGAGAGGTTTACACTGAAGTTATTCACAGTGGTTATACAGTCAATAACTACAGTGTAAACAGTTTTAGACAACAGAATGTCATTTTTAAACACAAAATATAATATTGATTCCATAATAATACTGTGCGGTCTTATATAAGTGCATATATTGACCCTACTTAGGCCTGTAACCATAACTTACTTCGAAGTGCGATATATTGCAATATATATATATATATATATATATATATATATATATATGTATAGACAATAACTAATAATAATATTGAAGCCAAACTATAAAGCAGAACTATTCACGAAATGTATTCATAATGTGCAATATTGCTAAATAAATCAACACTGGCTCAAATCTCATCGTAGTACAAAAAATAATCCTTTATGATCATTCACAAATGCCTTATATAATATTTAGGTTTATAGCGTATATGTTTAGGTCTAGCAGCAATCTGGCTCTGCAGTGCTGGTGTAGAGTCTATCCTTATTACCATACCTCCTCCATGCCCCAAGTCCCCCTGTTGCCGCACTGTAACTGACAGTTCATAATTCTCATGACGCCACCCAATTTCGCTTTTGTCTCTTCCTATTTGGGTCACTTAGCAGCTTTGTTTATGTTCTGGCCGCTCAGAGAGGAGGATGAGATTGGGGCATGTTTAAGTCGCTCTATCTGTGGCAGGTTATAGTCCAGGGCCAGCAGGGTTAGTGAGGATAAAGGATGTGGAATTGAAAAGTGCTTTGTGGTGGCATGCAATAAGCACCACACAGTATTGGTTATGCTGTTGACTTTGTTGACAGCATTCGCTCCATGTCAGCTATGCACACAGGGTTATGTGTTCCACTGTCATACTGTGTTTCTGCACACAAAGGCTAATCATTGTTATCTTCCTAGTTTCAGAGCTGCACATATATGCTGCGTGTTGTTGTGTAGGGAGATAATAAGTTTCTGACCATGTAAACACAGGTTGCAAAGCCAGAAAAGATTTAAATTTTGTGGTGAAAATACACAGTCCAAAATTGCAGAAGTTAATGCACCTGTTTGGAATTTAAGTGGCAAAAGACACTGCTGTATATATATGGACATTTCAGATATATAATTGTTTATTTTAACAAAACATTCTTTATTTAGATTATTTATATACTGTATCATACAGATTAGCCATCATTTTGTGGAGGTTTTCATGTGCATGCTACAATTCTACCGCTGTGGTTTAAGTTATTGAGCAGAGCCATGTTATTCTAGAGTATGAGAGTACTCTAGAGTATATCTTAATCCTAGGTGTGGTAAATCCGAAGACATGTACTATTTAGTGGATCCTTGGTTTCACCTGTCACTTCCTGTTCTCTGCCCTGTCAGCAGGCATAACATGCGCTGTACATAATGGTTTAAGAAACTCACACTGCCCCTTGTGTGTTCCCAAGGTCACCTGTCCCATAGGTGCAATAATCATTCCGCCTCAGGGTGAGAGTTCAGAGAGGTGAGGCAGAGGGCGAGCTCCAGCTTATAAAGCCCAGCAGTAGTCAGACAGCGAGGACCGCAGGGGACCATCCCAGTCCTGTGTCTCTGTCTGCATTATGACGCTGCAGAGCAAAGGGCCGGCGCCTTTAGAAAAGCTCTCTGTTTCTCCCATAAAGCCACGTCTATGGCCGTGGAGAAGCTTACACTGTAATCCTGCATGACGGATTGAGTCTGCCACTGCAGCGCCCCGGACTCTCTCCCTACTGTCTCCCTCTGAAACTTCTGCACCAGCCGCTGTGTGTTCCTCTATAGGCAAACATAATGCATAAATCTACAGACATGTGCTAGTTTATGTCCACATTCATTCTTAGCCTTGTCCTCTGTCAGAAAGTGTACGTTTGCACTTACACTGTCTTGAGAGTCAATAAATAGACACTGCAAATGAGGACAAAGAAGAGGTTCTCCTTTTAGTGAGAACAGAAAGTAAAAAATATATTCAGACAAACTTGCACAGTACCAGAGACTGAATCCCTGTGGAGAAGCTGAGCAAGAGAAGTATCGCAGAGATGACCTGGATTTTGTCTGTGCACTCGTATTACGGTAGTGCCGAAAATGGCCTCTAATATAAAGGACACTGACACTCTCACGGATCACCACTATTAGGACCCTCTGAGCCTGATTTGTTCCTGTCCTTATCAGTTCTTGTCTCCTCAGCGCTTTACTGTCTTTCATGGACCACTTTCTTTTTCTTACATAATCTCCTTTGCCTCTTCTTCCCTCTCATACTGGGCATTACACATTCACAGATCTTTTGGTGCCGTGTGCTACAAGTTATCACTCTATCTCGCCCCCCCTCCCTCATCCCATCTCTGTAATCTTACTTAATCTGCAGTCCGGAGTGAAGTGAAAATTAGTTCCCTACTCTGCTTCATCAATCTCCTGCCCCACCCGCCCCCTCTCATTCACCCCCTCCTTACTACCTTCACTGGTCTCCTTGAATCGTCTCCTCATCTTTGCCAGCTGCTATTTAATCCAGACTTCTTGCTCAGTTTGTCTACTCATTTAGCCTTGCTCTGTCAAACATCGCCAAGGTCTCTTGCAATTTGTCCTCCCATTTGACTAACCTTCCCTTCCACATCTTTCTTACTCTATATTTCTATTTTTTACATTAACCCTGAGTGCACTCACCAGGGATTATTTTGAAGTTTGCAGCAAAAGCACTTGTTGGCTTAAATGCTGAAAAAAAGAATTAAAAAGTCCAAAATCAAACTTGTAGTTGAGGGTCATTCAAATCCTGTGTATCAGCAGGAAACAGTTTGTAAAGGTTATACTATTTCTGACTAGAGTAATATTTTTCTCAGACCAAGCAGAATATTATGACCCCTGAGAGGTGAAGTGAGTAACGGTTTATCACAGGGCACCTATTAGTGTGTGGAGTACAAACCATACATGCTACTGGCATGTATACATGTATGTTACCTAAAGTAAATACCAATTACATTAGAACATCTTTCAATTATAGAGAAATGTATGAATGGAATCTACATTAAACCATATTAGAAAACAATTTTAAATTTAAAAGGTTATTAAAAGAATTTATAAAATAAAAAAGGCTCCTAAAAATTTATTTTGGATGAGATGAAGCTGACTGTGTCAACTCCTATATGTTGTACTGTATAATGTTAAATTATATTTTATAATTGTTTTATTGTACATTTATTGTGGACTCCGGGAAAAATAGCAACAGCAACTATAACAACTATAAATATAACAACTATGCTGTAGCTAATGGAGATCCAAATAAATAAAACCTTAAAACATCAGTTCAATATTCTGACCTCAAGCTAATGTGTTGGAATCAGTTAAAATAGTAAAATGAGTTTATATAGGCTGTGCTTTGTTTAATAGGTTCTTGTTGGTTGCTGTTTGTTCTGGGGTGTGGGGTAGATTAATTGCTGACTTACAGGTGCACTATGCAACGTTTCTGGTGTTTCATGGAACGAGATCAGTCTAATGTCATACTGTGGAACATTCCAGGCAAAACAATACTATGAAGACAAGCAGATGGCAGACCCTCCAACAGACAACTTATACAGGGTACCTTTAAATTGTACTGTGAATCTCAAAGCAAAATAATAAAGAAATATGACAAGCAACTTATGCTGTACATAAGTACATAAGATTTTTTTTAAATTGTATTCATTTTTTTTTTTTTTTTACTACCTTAAAGAGCACGTAGAGCATTGGGACAGACAGAAAATACAGTATGCTACTTAAGTAAAAAGAACATTTTGTGACATGTATTTAAAAGTACACAGCTCTGGGAAAGTCATAATCAAAATCCTTTTTTTAGATATCTAAATAAGTTGTTATTTTCCTCCAAATTGCATCAGTGTCACAGGGGACGTAAGAGCCTTCTCCACTTCATTAGTACGATCCCTTCACCACAAATTAGGAAAATAACATCCCCTGTGCAGGCACTACATGAACTGTGTACTGTCTGTGCAACAATCTCTCTTAGGCCTAACACAGAGCTACAATGCCAATAAAAAGCATACTAACGCAATCATTTAAATCTGAAGGGCCTATATATTACATGTTATATGTTTTTTTATACTATTTTGTAGAGCATAGCATTGGTATTTAGTCTATATGAGCTAAAACAAAGCCTGCTAATATAACTCTTACTATGCTGATTCAGAGAGGCAATTTGAACACTGAAATGATCAGAACATTGAGCTCTGCAGAGGGAGTAAATATGCATGCAGGCCATATGAAACACAACAAAAACACATTATAACATGTTGGTTAAGTTCCAAAACATCAATGTTGTAAAATGTATGTCATTTTTTTAAGGTTTGGAACTGCAAAATGCCTGGCTAGCCAAAACTGCATGTTTTCAGAATGTTTTACAAAGACATACAATCTGTGTCTAGAAATTCTCATGGCCGTGATTGACCATTGATCACAGCATGGTCGATTTGTGTCAAAACAAGTTTAAAAAAATGAGTGAAGCACTAAACTCCCTGTATACCTGAAGTAAAATATTCAGGTTCAATATTCAACAGGATATAGCAAATAAACTGCTCTATTAGATTAAAATGAAAAGGTTGTGTTTTGCACACTATAATCTGGTCCCAGACTCTCCTGCATTTGAACAGAAAGTAGAAAGATCTGGCTCATCAGGAAAACAATATACAATATACTTTATAGATGGTTGACATTTTCATTTCATCTTTTACATTTTGGGATTTTCACTTAAAATATGCTCCTTGCCTTCTTCTAGAAATTATGCCAGATGCCCTTCCTAAAACATTTCAGACTGGCACAAACAATATGAGTTTTAGACTAGTTTATGTAACAGGGGACAGTACCGCTTCATAAAGCACATGAATAAACATGAGTAAAAAAACAAAAAACAGAATTAGCCAAAAGGCTACTTTTTATCTGTAATTTGTGCCATATAACATGTATTCATCACTGTATATCCCATTGTGGCTGGATTGACAAAGGCTAAAGGATAAGTTCTATAAAGGGCTGGTACTTTGACTTTGAAACATACTTTTTAGGACTTATAGACAGACTTCTAAGGCCACACTAGAGTACACACATTTACATATTCACGTCCCAGCGGATTTAGAGTGACAAATGAATATTAATTCCAGTTTTTCTCATTATCGGGCTGCTTTAATCATGATGAATGAAAAGCCTTCTTTGAATGAGCCTTTAGGAGCAAAAAAACAAAACTAAAGAAAAGTCAGAGTGGACAGATTTTTAAAAAGGGGTAAAAAATAAAAAGACTTTTCATTGGAGAGGGAAGAGCATACTGAATACATTAAAACACATTAAGGCCATTAGCCAGCAATGCTTTTTTGTTGAACAAATATAGTGCTAATCTTATTAGTATGTTCTAATCTACTCACTGCTACAGCACATGTTCCCTTAATTCAGATAAATATGTTTGCATTAACAGATATCCTTTGGGGTTTTTAGTTCGAACAGCCAAAGCCAAATTTAGCAGTATTATAAAACATATGCTCCATCTGTTAGCTACATTGGTAACTAAACACTAACCTTGAGTCGAGCTAGGAAGCACATAGGAGTTAGGATGTAGGAATCAGGAATCAAATAAAGGCTACAAAAGGCATTAGGCATTAGGAGGGGAAATTTGAAGATTAGCAAGAGAGGATAAACCAGAGGGAGCAAACGTGTAATGAAATGCACCAAGGTTAGAAGGTTGACATTAGGTAATCGCAACCTTTTTTTCCTATAGTCTTTTCAGTAGGAAAATTACAAAGGCAGAAATGATGAGATCACGATCCACTAAAGCTAAATTTGATAAGGCTGATTATAGCGCAGATGAAAGGCAGGTCAGGTTGTCATCTTAATCGGCAGTGGATTTGGGTAATACAGTGCTCCTGGGTTAATTCAGTGGATGAGGGTTTTGGTGAGAGCTTTGGAGATACAGTTACCGCGGTTACTGATGCCATTAGCATTCGCTCAACAAAGCATGAGAAATGACGTTAATCTACGAGAACGCTAATGACAGTGATTGGCATAATCACAGTTACACGGGCAGAAGGGGTGAGACGACAGGAGGTCAGCCGTTTCACTACTTATTATTCCATGTGATTCCACCCCTGCCGATAGGACTCCTCTAAAAATACTACCACCGTTGCTCATATATGTAGCATCTGATTCATCCGCTCACAATCAGGGCATGGTCTAACATTGGAAGAGTAAGGCTTTTGGCTGCAGGCGACTTTGGAAATTGTGTGTGAAAGGTTGTTTTTTTAAGATGTTTTTTTCATTTTTATCCTGCTAATAGGGGTTGCAGGGGTTGGAGTCTATCTGGCTGTGCTAAAAGTGCTAATGAATTATGGTACAGTATAGAAATGCATCTTTCCAAGCAATTTATTTAAAATATTCAGAAAAAATATCAACAAATTACGAAAATGCATCCAATTATCCAGTTCTTGTGTCAATTGTGCATCAGCTGGTTTATGAGAGTCTCATTTGGGGAGTCAATGGCTCAGTTGGTAGAGGGAATGTGCAATACTCACCTCTACACTTTTAGGCCCGAGGGAATGTGCAAAATATGCAAATTAGGGGAAGCCGGTGCAATATCATCAAATGTTGATTTTTTTTTTTTCTGATGAACTGCATTAATTGATGTGTCCACTGTGTGTGTATGTTATGTGTATGTTTTTATAGGTGGCATGAGTTCCCTTGTCCCAAGACAAATTTCTCCTAAGGGAGACAATAAAGGCTAATCTAATCTAACCTAATCTAATCTAGAGCGTTTGTCGACTGATCTGAAGGTTGGCTGTTCAAATTCCACTCTCGACATAAACATCATTGGTTGAGCGGTCAGATCCACTGACCCACAGATTGGCGATGTGATTCCAATTCCCACAGATGAATCCTGTTGTTGTGTCCTTGAGCAAAACACTTAACCCAACTCACCACCCACCAGTGTCTGCACACACTGGTGGGTGAACAGTTTCTTGATGTTAAGCGCTTTGAGTGCCTTGAAGGTGGAAAAGCTCTATATAAAATGTGACAATGAGTTAATAAAGTTTATGTTTATTTCAAAAGTGCTTTAATTTGCACCAATATTTGCACTTTTTAGCAAATTTTCTATCAGCCTTAAATCTTCAGCACGGGTCGATATTTTGTTTTGGCCAACCTGCTGCCAAAAGAGTATACACAAAGCTTTATTTGAACACTTCAATGCAAATAGTTACTACACTGCTCTGTTAAAGGTTTGTGGTAAAGGGGGACTGTATGTGAGTTTATCGTAAATTACAAATACTTCATTTGGCCAAAATAATCCAAATTGACCATACATATTGGCCAAAAAACATTGGCAGAGCTTATCAGCCATTAAATCCTCCTTATTCTAAACAATCGGTTTCGACATCCGCCATGAAAGAATCCATAGAAGTCGATCTCTAATGTTGGATTACAATTGTTTATGTTTGATTGAGATATAATATTGTATACTTAAGTGTTCAAGTCTACTAAACTTAAATACTGCTTGATGCACACCCCCCCATATGGGCTCCGTGGTCGCACTCCTAACCAGATGGCATTAACTTTTCCACATATTCTGATTAAGACTGAGTAAATGTTCTGTTCTAATTTTAAACAGCTAATCATCCACTTAACATCCAAATATGACTAAAATCAAACCCAAAATGTACTGCGTCACTACTGCCTCCAATCTGGCCCTGTTATGTACGCCCCCTATTTACAAGCAGGCCTGATGACAAACAGCCTATGCAAGTGTGTAGGCGAGGATGAGGCTGATTGCTAACAGCTAACACAGTAACAAATGGACAGGTTTTTGTTCCCCGTGGTATGTAGGGAGCTATATCCACAATCAAAGCAATTAACCTGCATACGTCTACTGGGAGTCTCAGCTATGTGTGTATGCGTGTGGTTTTAACAGCGTAACCTACCCGAGTGGAGCTGGTAGAGGGCATCTGTTCGACAAATCAGCAACGCTACACTATGTAATCACGTTTCACACTGCACTAATCGCTTCAGCCTAATTTATAGCCGCTACCAAAACAATCTAAAGCTGAGCGGACAACATCTGGGGGGTGGGGATGGAGACAGAGGGGAGAGGGAAGACAATGATACTCTAAAACTGTTCTAGTTTAAATCAAGTTCAGTAAATCAGTCTGGGACGTCCCATGGGGTGAGTTAACTATATTTATTTATCTATTTCTTTTGTACATATATAACATAACATGATACAAAAATGATACAATAAATTTAAAAAGTAGGTGCTAGAAGAGGCAAAACACCAAAAAGAGCTTATATTAAAGCCTTCACCATATGAATGAATAAAATGGGCATACAATTAGCCATGCACATATAAAAATGACATACAACCACTATACAAGTTTTATAAAATTATAAAATATCAAACTGTTCCTTCAACCTTTTTTTCTTGTTAACACCAGCCAGATGAAAAAAACAGTTTACAGCATCTGTATTGAAGGAATAACTGAGCCCTGGAACATAATAATTATGATTCTGAGGACCATTTTTAAAGTTTTAAAGTAAAATGTGAAGTGTTCAGAGTTGATAGTTCTATTCAAACTGAATTTTATGCATACAAATATAAAAGTGATTCAAAAATATTTATACATATTCTGAATACTGAGCTTGCTAAATAAATTAGAGGAATGTTAGAGATATTCTACTGCACTTGTCCTTCCTTCTCCCCACCCAGGCGTGAACGGCACTATTTGGAGTGTTCTCAAAATCCCTAATCCAGGCACAGATAGCAACACCCAGCGAGGAGAAAGTATACAGATGAGTGGCACAAGCTCCAAAACAGACGAAGAAGAAGGCAGATTTAGAAAAGGGGGATGCAATTGAACTCCAGTCTGTTGGTCGCATCAAATTCCTCTTTAATTAAAACTCTAAATCCTCCACCACTTTATAATTAACACTGTGATCTCACAACACCACCCCTTCCACCCCTCCTCCCTCTCTCTATCTGCATCCCCGCCTCCAAAACGGAAAAACAATTAAAACTTTTGCGATTTTTACTTCAAAAGCCATTAATTAAAACTGGCCAATGAACAATAGTGCAATATCGAAACGCGAGACCCCCACTTTGCTCATTAGCCGCTGGTTAATTGATCCTAAAGGCAATGTTTACCGAAGGGACGCTAAAGACGAAAACATTATCATTTTACCTCCACTAATTGCAGTCTTTTAAAGGAGGGCCCGCCAACAGGAAATTTCCAGCTGGAGATCACAGGGAGAAGTTGATTTCAGATGCTCCTTTGTGGTTTTGTCTCTGGAGGACAGCACATATGAAGACAGTTATGTGATATCCAGTATTAAACAGCTAAAGTGGGTAGAACTAAATACTTTAAAGGTAAAAAGCACAGATGCAGTTACTCGTGGTCAGATATCAATAGGAGTCCAGTAATACCCAACCCTAGCCATTATATACCCTCGACACCACTCATCCATCAAAACTCCATTACACAAGATTCATCACAACAACACCTATTTTTCAGACCTCCATAAATTTCTCAGTATTAACTTTCTTTCCTTGCTTTTCTCAAAACAATTTGGACTTTTATTTCCTGCAGACTTCCTGGAGCTGTGCCTCTTGCTGCGCGGGTCAGGGGATGGTTAATGAAAGGCTGCTCCCCGAGGAACATGGGCGAGATACATCATGGTGTCTCTGGGCTCCAGACTAACAATCTCATTTTCATTTGGCTGCACCAGAACATGATTTGGGTGCACCAAAACCTGCTGCTTATTTAAGTTACCATAATACATTGCTCCAACAAGCTGGGCTAAATAAATAACTTGGTCAGTTACTCTTACCCAGATATACAATTCATACTCTATACTACACACAAAAAAATGGAGGACATCATATTTCAATAATGACTACTTTTATATATTGAAAATTGTTTATTTGATCAAATAACATTAAGACTTTTCTTTCTTTTCTTTAAATTAAAGAAGTTACAAGCCTTTAATTGATAAAAAGCTATTCAGTAAATATTGCATTTACAAACTAGTCATAGGTCTGTGCTTTTAAGGATGTTTACAGTTCAGTTTTAGTAAGTGCAGAGTGAGACCTCTTACTTTCAATTTCAACAATTTGACGTCTTTTGGTATCTAGATGTATTTTCTTTTTCACCTTGCACAACGGCAGCTTCATCTGAGTAACTTAACACTGTGGAGGATCTGCAGGTTTGATAATCCTCTTTAAAGGTAAATGCAATGTCTCATTTGCAAATAGATGAAAAAAGCCAAAGTTATGAGCTCTGCAGTGTATTTAACTCTGTGAAGCTTGGCCTCAGCTCCGACACCTCACCTGTAGTCATGGGTAAGGCAAGAGCGAGTGAAATAATTAAAACAATAATTTACATGTGTTCTATACTTTTTAATCTGTGTTTATAATGAGGAGAGAGGATACAGGAGAAGGGCTGTGATCTGTCAGGTACACCAAAAAACTGAAGGAAAAAGTTTAGTCTCACTGGGTAAAAGTTCAGACGCATGTGCTGCCATACTGGTCGCACTCTGCAACTCTGTATCTCATGGTATAAAAAATTAAAAACGGCTGCAGCAGATGCCAAACACAGATCTTCCCTCTGGCACTGAGCCACCCCTGGTACACCCCCTTTACTCACCTGTCTGTCTTTCATCTCCTTTTCCACAAATTATCATAAACTTATCAATATTCAAGTCGATAGCGCTGTCCACCTTCGCCTTCGTCCCAAGTTTGCTTCATCACAATGTTTTTTTCTGCTAACCTCATTTCCATTTTACCCTTTTTATTTTCATCCTCCTTTTAAGTTCGACAGATCTGATTTGACCCTGATTAATGTGTCTCACGTCGCCGCAGAATCAAGGTGCAAATGCTAAAATGGATTTTCTTCCTTTCTGTTATGTATTTTCTGCATTTTTAAAAAGGCAGCGGAGACAGAAGGGCAGCGCAAAAGCGTGCAGTGTTATTAGCATGACTGATGATGTCGTTAGCTTGATCCTGGTCCTGTCTAGTCACGTTGTTAGCATGTTTGTAGCATGGTGTGACAATTTGATTAGCAGCTTCTGCTGGTGTGCTATTGTGCTGCTAAATCACGTCTGTCAGAAAGGGTACGGCATGGATTGACTGCTATCCCATGTTGGTTCAGATAGCCACCAATCAAACAAAGCTAAGAAAGCACTGGCACAGAAATCTATAAGTTTGCAGCATGTCTCTGGAGGATGCACTGTACTTGCCACACAGGACTAGTATTTGGTGCAATAACAGAGACTTCTTTTGAGGTCTGAAAGACTTTCTAGCTGCTTTCTTACTCATCTGTAGCAGTCAAGGCTGTGGGAAGCACATAAATAAAAGACATAGCATTACATGAGTGGTCAGAATAGAGAAGAAAAACTTGGAAGTAGCATTTCAAAGACTATTAGGACAATGTGGGTGGTATTAAATGCTTGAATAAAAATGCCATTGATTTTCTTCAGAAGTGCACTTTGTAACTTTTCTGGTAGAGGAGGAAGGTCCTTTACTACCTGCTTGTGATTTGAAATGTCATTGCTGTGTTTTGCCTGGGATATTCCCTATGACTCTTGCATTTATAGGTGTTTTATTGCTCAAAAAAAACCCTTGAAAAACATGCATCTTATTGTCAGCGGGCTTTCCTCTCCACAGATCTGACCTGTAACTTGGGCTGGTGGCGTCATTTGCTTGTCTCCATGGAGATAGACAAGTTAATGCCATACTGTGAAACATTCTAGGCAAAGCAATAACATCACCATAAAGACAAGCAGATAGCAGATAGCCTTACTCTAGAAATACGTAGAGAACTTTAAAGATCCTATATTACACAAAACTGACTCTTGTGAGCTTTAAGCCATGTTGTAATGCTCTTGCCTCCTCAAAAACATACCTGGACCTGCTTTGTTTCATTCACACATGTTTGAGTAACACTTTATTACTAGCCTGTCTACATCTCCACTGTTCCACCTTGTGATGTCATGTCACGTTCAGCCTAATACCTATTACCTTTAGTTCAGTAGTTTAGCTCAGTTCAGATTGGCAACCCCAATGCTCAATGAAGATCTCATCTCATCATCATATATGTGTATATATATATATATATATATATATATATATATATATATATATATATATATATATATGCACATGTAATGGTCACTGCTGTACTATCCTGTGTGTATTTTGTTATAAAAATCAGCATATCACTCATAAATGTTGCAGGATGTAGGATATTTTTGTGGTTATCTTCTTCTCAGCCTTTGCTATCTCCACCAAAAGCTTGCCAATTATTTATTAATGCACCCACTCTATAAAAATGCCCTAATTGTCAATGCTTTCCTTCACACTCACTGCACCATAAGTAGTTCTTTCCAAGCTTTTTTCCTTATGCATTTTACGCTTCATTTAATTGTACTATTTCTCCATGCATTAACAACTACCTGTCCTGCCACTGGATTCTCTACCTCGCTATTTCCTCCCTTAACCCCTCTGTTACAATGAGCATCTACTTCTACACCGAGCTCAGAACCATTTTCAATCAACTATAGGCAGCTGTGTTCCTGGTTAAACTAATGAATATGCTATACATCTAGCTTACACCTCTACTCCTTATTTCCATTTCTGGCAATCTTATTATTACCATTATTTGAGAGGAGAATCGCAGTCACATTCAAGTAGATTTGAGAATATGGATGAGGAGACTGGTAGAGATAGACCTGAATGTGAAAATGCAGTACAAGAAGTGACAGTGATTAGCAGGCAGGCTGCGAATATCCGGGCCAATGTGACAAGTAAATGTTAATTGAAGCTACTGCCTATTCGCATGTACTGTAAGTATGTTAACAGTATAATGACTTAACTCAACCATAACACCACATACTATAAAAATGTTTCTTAAAAAGCTATCCATGACCTATAAATTATAACCATATGCTGCACTATAGAAAAAGAGTGGCTGCCCTTGACAACGACATCAGCCTATATATTATTACTTATTTGTTTAAGAATGTGGGCGGGCAAATATAATCTCAACACAGTGGTTTCATCAAGTACCAGCTGTGCCGATGTACAAAATATCTCCCCTCCCTCTACTTAAATTGTATGCTATATGTTATTCATGGTTGTCCATTCTAGCGATATAAATAACCACAACCTCTACCAATGCAAAGTGCTCAAGTGCTATAGACACAGTTTTGTACCTTACAGTATATGTAAAAGAACTAGTGGACCTCTTAGGCTTATATAGGTGAGTCTATTATGTATGTTTTATGGTGACAGGAAATCCCAGAGGAAACCGCCGCACATGTCAACTCAGCTGGAGGAAGAACTGAACCAGAACCTTGTCAAACCAGCTCTAACTAGCCAAACAATATAAAACCAACCAATATATAAAACCAGACTGTACTATGGTGTATTGCTAAAGCAAATTAGAACATGTTTACATCAGATTCAACAAAATAATCACCAACAAATGAATGAAAAAAAAAGGAGATATTGTGGGTACCATTGAAAAAAATTTAACTGGTAACTAAACTGATTTGTCTAAGGGTGAGACAACAAAGCTAGAGGCTGTGATGAGATTTTTATGTGTACAAAGGCGTGTATGAGGGTGGGTGTCCTCTCTGTGTGGTAGAAAGAGGAAAGTGATGCTGTTGATCTTGGACCAGGGGAGGGAAGGCCGCTCCAGGCAGTTTGCATGGAGAATCAGGGACACACACTGACATCAATGTAATTGGTGGAAACTAGCTCAGTTAGTGACTGTAGTAAAAAAAGACACTGTATCCACTAACTATGTGGATTTCTTTGCTCTTCCCCATCTCACCCCATCACAGTTTACTTGTTCTGATTCTAATCGCCTTATGTCTTGTCATCTGAAAAACCAACACACTCCGAAGCCCTTAAGATGATCCATTCTCTCACTTGTATTACACCACATCTCTGTAAGACTAAATTCTTATAACTTTCATTTGACTTTACCCTACATATACTCATTTTTAAAATACTTTTGATATGCACATTTACTTGTAAACCTACTCTAGACAAGGTTATACTGGCAGATTTTGGGATTAAGATGTGAGCTTTCAAATACAATGAAGTATACACAGGTAATACAAACAAGAGGAATTATGCTATAGGGTGAAGAAGAATATGTCTTCTATGTCAAATCCAATTTCCAGTGAAAAATATTTGTAAAATTTTACAAAAAGTCAAGTCAATCACACCAAATATCATCATGAAGAGTACAAATCACTGCCTACTAGATTCAACTCATCATTTGAACTTTTGGAGTGCGTCCATCTCTTACAAATGTGTACATAAAGAGAGAGATATAAACACATATTTGTGTGGAAAGCGTGAAATGTCTCTGGATTTGTGGTGAAAGAGCCAGTCGGCAGCACCCTCTTGACTTACTAACTGTAGGCAATCAGACAGCTTCATTGCTCACTGGAAACGGTGTTAAGCTCCTTCACTTCCGTCCCGTCACTCATGATAAATAGCAGTGGACTGAGCCAAGGCACCGGACTCTAAACATTTCCACTTCAACAACAACTTTCTCTGCCTGCGACCTGCGCAAACTTCTTAACAGGAGGATGGTGGTTCACAAAGCAGAGGTGCTGAGGGTTAATCCCCTACTAAACTGGGCATGCTCGCATCTACATTCAATTACCCCAGAATAATACGTCCGTTCAACCTCTCCTGTCAGCGCCGAGCAGAAACCATTTCATCTTAATTCTGTTCAAAGACTGTGTCCTCTGCTCTCGCACACTCCTAAATGTATTTCCTCAAGTTTCATAAACAGTTGACACGTTTTGGATTCACGCTGAAGTCAGGCTGATTGATGGAAAAGGACAGCTTGTTAATATGTGAACCAGCAGAACTCATGCTGTGGAGAGAGCTGCAGCTATTTGAATGTTGTGCTCCTGCGGGTTTTTGCAAACATATGAGGATTAAATTGAATGTGCCTCTTTACCCGAGCGTGCGCGTACATTTGCACTTGTCTGCCGGCTCCTTTAAAACAAATACACACAACAGAGGAGAGTGTTTGAGTGCCGTTTCTCTCTGGAAAAGTGATAGGCCCTTGTGGAAGCTGGAACAAGCCCAGAGTTATAAATACTCTGAGGGAAATATATCCCCATATAAAGCTCCAATACAGAGGCAAGTGAAACAGAGCAGCGCTTACATTTATTGCCAAACTTCCTCTCTATTGTTTATGACGCCAATCACAGAAACTGAAAACCTGCTTTAATGTCATGAGAAAGCTAACTGCGGTTATCTGTGAAGTCTATCACTGACCAAGTGACCGATGTCTTTATTAGTGTTTTATATGACACCATTCAAAGTCGTGACAGCTGTTAAGTATTCATTCAGGAGCTTTTTGCTGAATTCGCATGCTCCACTTTTGTAATGTCCTACTTCACATTCATACAATTCTATACATACAGGCTGAGAGCGGCCCACTATATACGCCCCACTGTTGGCCACTCAGCAGCTTCACGGCAGCATTAGTCATTCACATCTCCAATGGGTTTTCATCCACCACGGCCTTCTACATTTCAAAAACCATCTTGTTCACATTCAAAACTCGTGAGGTGGTCATACATCAAGTGACGGCAGAAGCTCATTGGCCGACTCGCGTAGTGCAGTTTCCCGGAGTCGTGGAGCATCACAACGGCAGTGCAGTTAATTGGAAAAAGACTCTCTCTATTCGGGGCATGATTAAAATGTGGTGTGCTGTGTTTTGGTGATAAAGACTAGGGGAGATGAAGAGATAGGAAGCGCACAGTGGAGGGAGGAGAAGCCCGCGGGTCAGGCGTGCTGGGATCCAATCCAGAGCCCACAGGGAGACCCCAGCACAGGCAGGTGCCTATGTGCCTCTATTACTGTCAAAAATGGAGCCTCACAGACACCAACACTTATCTTCTGCTGAAAATCGGGACAGAGATCTTGAAATCTGACTTTCATTTGCAAATAAGCATATTTAGCTACCACGGAATCTAGCAGATTATAGGGCTGCAGTGCTTTAGTCGATTAATTGGTTGATGTTGCCTTAGTCAATCGATTCTTTACTAGTCGACAATTTCTTTTTAGGATTATAAGGATTTAAATGGATCACAGCAGAAAGGAAAACACATGAAGTGAGCCTTGGGAGTGACTGGATAGTTTAATCTGCCTTTTCACTTATGGAGATGCTGTTTGCCCGTACCTATATGTATACGTAGCTGTTTTTTTGCAAAAAATCCTTATAATTTTGTGAGCTTTTTGCCAGCCAGTACGTTTTTTTGTTTCTTTTTATTAAAAATGACAATCTGACAATATATTTTCAATTCTATATCTATATTTTCAAAGTCTATTCACTTTAAAGGTAACAGTTTTTCTTCTTTGTCTACCATACTTGTATTGTAAGAGTTTGAAAAAGGTTGGGCACATTGTAATTCTGTGGCGATCCACCACAGCTCATGAAGTTTAATTTGTCACTGCTCCTTAATGCCATGGCCTTTGTGTCAAACCTGCACATTTCAGAGCAAAGATAGTGCAAAAATACTCCTGTACAAACATAGAGAAGTTCATTTTTTATAATAAGAAGGATAAGCTAACGTTTCTGTACAGGCTTATGAGATGCAACATTGACATGAATTGCAGATTGTTACATGTAAAGGTGCCTTATGCATGAAAAATGATATAGATTTTTACAGACAATACGTTGTTGGAAGCTGCTATAGATTTAACCTATACCTACAGGGACGTCTCTCTCAGCTGCAGAACAGAACCTCCTCTGACACAAACGCTGCTTTTCACAGCACTGGGGGCATGAAAAAGGAAGTCTTCGCTTTCCCCTCTGAGATCCCTGGCTGCCGTTCCTCCACACTCTCACACACCGACTAATGAATATTTATACTGTTCACACTGACTGATCGCAGCTCAGCCAATTCACTGTGCTGGTGATACTCTAAATGCGTATGTGAGAACAAAGACTAAGTGACATTGAGTCCCTAATGGGGTAATGTGTGTACTTTTGAGATTTTAGGTGGCTTTTTCTTCTGCTGGACCATGTGACGTGCCTGGAGGTTCACAGAGCTGGTGCTGGCTTGCTCCCTTGGCCTTTCTTCTAACCTTCAGGAGGGGGGCTTAAGTTTGCCTTTTTACTACACCATTCATATCACCTCGAGCTGGGCTTTACCCCTGGATATAGCGGCTATCCTCCCCTCCGCCACCGCCCTCAGCTCCCCTATGGGCAGGCAAGCTCCACACAGGGTCCAAGGGCAGCCCGCTCAAGGGACCCAATCAGCAAAAGGCAGAGGGGTCTCCCGTGGGTGCACAGTGGGATGCGAGTTGAAGCCAGAGGGGTGTATGGCTGCTACACCACAGGAGCTGGGACACATACAGACATCTTCCTCCTCCTCAAGCACCTAGCAATCAGCAGCACACCTCAGCAGCTATTGTCAAAATATAAACGGCTTCTATTTTCACTGCAACTTTGTTCAGGAGCACTGAGCTGAACACAAGTGTGCAAGTAATTACAGGCACCAGAATGAGCCGTCTGATTGCACCATAATGTTTGGGAAGCAATAGTTAGAGCAATATGGAGCAGCAGGAGGTGAAAGGGGGCAGGAACTTCATCTGATAAGAAAAACAAGAACTGCAGCCTTGATTGTTGTTGACTATATATAGTATACCTTTGTATCTATCAAGTATTACATCTAACCATACTAATAATAGGGAAAACATTTTTTGACAATAGTTGTCAGCACAAGATAATAGCTGTTTATTTAATATTACCATGTGGTCTTAGCACTAATAAGGCCATTCTAAAACTATTCAGGAAATGTACAATGTTTGTCCTTTTTATGTCATATTTATCAGTACTAACACTCACTTGAATGATTATAGTTTTGAAACTAAGTTTAGAATTGATTAGTGTCTGTGTATATTTTGTTTATTCTTTTTTTAGAATTTATATTGATCAGCCTTTAGTTTGCTGAAAAATGTATAAACATTATAAAAATGGCTTCACAGTAATTGAAGATGGTGGAATTCCTCTATGGAAAATACACTGTTTGTCTGGCAGCTGTTCCTTAGAGAAGTGGTTTACAAACAGTAAAATGTTTTATTTTTATCTCCATGATGCTATAAATTCTTCTAAAACACAACTACTGATAAAACCAACAAGTCAAAACTTTAAAAGTCACCAGTTGGCCATTTCCCGTCTGTGGGGACTTAAAGATCATGTGGTGGCATATAAAATCGAAAAGTATGTGCACCTGGTGTGTAGAGTTCAACTGTAGACCTGTGCAACAGGGCTGCTCGCCGCTCTCTCCCTTCAACCATCGATCTGAGGCTCTGACGCTGGGCCAAAGAGCTATCAACCTTTTAAAGTGTCACTTTCAGAGGGAAATGGATTGGCTCAATGGGAGGGGGGAGGCAGAGGGAGGGGGGGTGAGATATCTGAGGACAAACGACCAGCGTAATCAAATCACTGCCATCAGGAGCTCATCATTCAACCCTAAACAGCTCTATTCACTATATTACAGGCCATGACAGTGTGTATTGTGTGTAAATCAGCACATTAGGTATCCTCTCCTGGCCTTTGTGTTAGCCTTTCCATTGTGAGCTGCCAATAAACTGCACACATAAATCTTAGCACAATGGTGATAGGTGGAGCAATTAGATGATAATGGAGTATTTGCATGGTGTCAGATATTTTGTAGATTGGGGAACAAACATTTTGGACATGTGACACCTCGTTCATAATAGCACACTGAATAGAAACTGGTGTCTAATTGTGTATATAGATATGATATGTCACTTACAAGGCTACATTATCTGATTCATTTACAAATGCATTGCTGTATTTGGTACACGGTTTCTTTCAATGTAACAGTCTAAATATTATTGGAAAAATATGATTTAAATTGGATCTATAAACAATTTGAATTTTTGTATAGTTATAATCTGGAGTAGTATGAAATGTGTTCATTCGTAACTATGTGCACTTTACTTTGCTCTTGTAGTTTTCATATATAAACATATACACATATAAAGTATCATATAAAGTATCATCCTGACACACTCACATTTTCACCATCACACAAAGAAAACTTGGCAAAAATATTTTGTATTTTACTGTTGTTCTGTTTATAATTATATTGTTACCTTAGTTATCATCTCTTACAGTAAATCTTCTGATTGATTAACACTTCTCTGAGAAGGATTTTTCTCAAGGTTACACAAATATGCTAAATGCTAATCAGCTTATGGGCTAATAATAGTAACAGGTCTATATTTCAAGCCTATTCTTCCTTGTGCATAAATTGTCTTTCTTAAATCCCCTAGTGCATTTCTATATTATAATTCTTGCCAATAGCTGTATTTGAAAGTCAAATCGACAACACAAACATGAGATCTATGACTGCAAAAAGAAATGATCCTACTTGTTTTGAGACTTTCTCCAGGACAACGCAACACAAGAACCTAGATAGAATTTTTTCAAAGTTTTACTCAGTTCTTAGTCTTGCCAACCCTTCACTCTTCATCCCTTCCCTCTTCTTGAACAAGATTAAATGCCTCGAGCAATCTTTAGGGTAAAAGTAACATCAGCAAGAGCATATACAGAAGCAATTAAGTGAAAAAACGTGTTCATCTTAAAGTGGTGCTTGTACCCCTATCATAAAAACCAGCTGCAATGTAGCAAGAAGAGGCAAAACCACAAGTAACGGGAAGTCTTGAAATGTGAGAAAAGAACGACCGGCAGCTTTATGAATTACTGCTGATTTAATGCTAATTTACAAGTGAATCTATAAGAAGAGGCAGTAGAGAGTCTGTATGTCGGAAGCATTAACATCCATATATGTGGGTGTATGCTCACGCACCTTCCTCACTACTTGGATCCTTTATGCCTTTGAACTCTTAACCTTAATGTTGAAAATGTGAATTATTCAGAAGCTTTTATATGCTGATGTGAAGCCTCCTTTCTACACATTTTAGTGTGTGCAGTCACTTGACCTGTGGTAATCCCTGTCCTTCTGTTTCAGCTTCACGCCTCTTTGCATTCACCACAACAAAGTCAGCAAACATTTCCAAGTTTATTTAATTTAGAATGAGAGAAAGCAGGAGGCGGAGGATGAACGGGCAGATGTAACTTTCTCTCAGATGGTGGGTCAGATCTCTTGGTGCCAGTCAGGCAGTCAAAAAAGTTGAGAGATATGTTTAATTATAACGCACACATGATGGTAACAAATGTTCAATCCAAGTTGTCTTCTGCTCATACATGATGGACTGTATGATTGTATTGGTCTCACCTCACAAAAACAAAGATTGTAGGGGTGTTTGGAGTGTTAAAATATATATTCTGTTGTGTTAGCATCTTTAAAAATTCAAAATCTGGAATGAATTGACAGAACTAACAAACTAATACAGACACATAGCATCACTGAGAGGTAATAAGGGCAAACAGTGATGTGCTGCTGACTGCTGTTAACAGTGCCATTTAATTTAAACATAACTATCACGGATTTGTTGGTACGTTGTCAGACAAATGTCATAGAATTCTCACATTATGGGTAAATCCAGGAAAGCTTTTCAAAAATTAAGAGTTGTGCTGTTTTGATGCAGGGTGAGAAGCCCCTCTGGCCACACATGGACACAGGGGCATCCATCTTGGAAAAATGCCAGAAGCAGGGTGGACTGTACTCTATGAAGAGTCTATTTCTCTCGAGGTGAGACAGAAATCCAAAGACCTGACAAGACAAGTCTAAGGGACCCAGTGCCTCCAGGCAACAGAAAAAAAGAGAAGAGGGTACAAGAGATGAAGAACGAGGAGAGGAGAAATATTCATGGGGGAGCTGCAAAGTGACACTGTAAAAGATGAAACGCACACGGGGAGGAACATTTTAGAATGTGTGCAAGAAAAGCAAAAAATCTTGGGGCGTGACAGAGCAGAGGACATGCTAAAGTAGAGGTGTGTCGTGATGGACTAAAACTCTAAGCGGACAGCGAAGAATGGGAGAAGCGTTTTAGCCATGCACAGACCAAAGTGAATGTGACTTGAAGATAAACAGTCAGGAGAATCCAACCAATCCGGAGCGACAGAGAGTCCGAGCGCATGCACTGGGATGTTAAGTGTTGCAGAGGGCTAAAAGACCAAGCCACGGAGGAAGAGAAAGAGTGAGTGAAGAAAGAGATCCACGATGCTATCTGGGCACAGGAAGATGTGTGACACAATCTCAAATTGGAAATCGCTGTTTCAATCTCGCGTCACTCCGTGGCTACCCGTTCAGTAGATAACAAGAGCGGCCTAATTCTATTAAAATACCCTGTGAGTGCAGTGGTGGCTGTAACAGCAAAGAGAAAGGAGAGGAAGGAAGCTGAGTGACTGTTGTAACTAAGTCCAAAGACGACCTAAAAGTACTTGCTCAAGGAGAGAGCTTGGGCAGTATCTCTCTGTATCTCTTCGCTCCATCTGCCCATCATCTCTGTGAACCTCTCCATCTCAGCAAATCAGGCCTTCCATCTATCTAACTACCCATCTGTCTATTTATCGCTTTACCCATCTGCCAGCTCTTATCACTCCCTACAGGTTACTGTTCTCATTTAGGACAGTGCTCGTCAACTTCACATTTTTACCCCTACATTCTTGACTTCTAAAAATCAATTTTCTCTATTCATCCTTGGGCGCCAACTTAGCTAACCTTGCAGCAGAGACATTTGGCGATTTTCATTTTATCTCACGCTTTGAAACTCCTCAGCCAACTGGAGCACTCAGAAAAAGTACTTTGTTTTCCAGAGTCTGAAGGAGGAATTAAGTGGCGAGTTAATCACCAATCAGTGAGGAGATCAATCTTAGACACTCAGGAGAACTGAGAAAATAGGCTCTAATTTAATGGTTTCTTTAGATCCAAATGGTATTAGAATTAGTATTAAAGAGAAACCACTGTAAAACCATATCATCTGTCTGGTGCCAAAGATTTTAATCAGAGAGCCATAAACTGTAATGAAGAAATGGAAATGCTAAATGATGTGGGTCCCAAAGAGTTTTGGCCCTTGTGTACCCTCTTAATTGTGTCTTGTACAAACATGAAGCAATTAAAAGCCACAGTCTTGAGGCAAACTGTTAATAAGAAGTGGGTCAAAACATGATTAAAAGATTAGGGGAGTCTAAATTTGGGGGACGTCATTTCGGAAGAAGTAGAACTATGCTGGTTAGTTAGTCAAGTAAAAAAATAAGAATTGATTTGTATAATTTGTTAGATGTGAAAAAGGAAAATTGGCAATTAAAAATACCATTTAGATTGCTTTTAAGATAAGGTCTAACTTAACAGAATTTAGTCCTGAAACTTGATGGGAAGTTTATGTCTGGGAAATACATCATATTCATTGCAGGATGGGGTCAAAGCAATATCTGAGGTCTGCCCTTTGAGGTCCCTCATATTTTCCTAATGTGATCGTCTCTGTATTTGGTAGTCCAACGGTGCATAGATAGAGTCCCTTTTGGTGGAGCATTTCTATAAAGAGCTGTTTGTTCCTCTGACCCCAATTTGACTCCCCAGTGCCGTCAGATAACACTTGACCGTGTCTTCATAAAATATAAAGTTAATCCCATTCACATTGCCATTATCTTTTGGGTTTTTATGTCCTTTCCAAAAAGCACTTACTAACAGATTTAAGTGTGGGGTGTGCTCTGATCCTTTTTCATTTAAGACATCGGTTTTGATGGGGATGAGAGGGAGAATCGACTTTGCGGCAGTACTGTGTGCCAAAAGGCACTCCAGGACTACTGTATCGTCTGGCTTTATTTCTCGGTGTGCAAAGACAGATTGGATATGAAAGTGCGAGAGAAGAAAGGACACATGCCGAGAGCAAGCGGGTCAGACGCCAATAAAAAAGTAAACATCTATGGCAGTGTCAGGCTAATGAATTAATCAAAAAGTCATCAGTTTCCATGTGTTGGGGTCTAAGTAGTATTTTTTTCAACTTCTTTCTTCTACTAACAGGGAGAGAGATGGAAAGAAAAAGGGAGTGGCAGGAAAGAGGGAGCGAAAGAGAAGGAAAAAGAGAGTGGATCGTGCAGAGAGTGAAGGAGCATTGGGCTGTGAAAGGGAAGTGTGTGTGTGTGTGTGTGTGTGTGTGTGTGTGTGTGTGTGTGTGTGTGTGTGTGTGTGTGTGTGTGTGTGTGTGTGTGTGTGTGTGTGTGTGTGTGTGTGTGTGTGTCCGTGTGTGTGTGTGTGTGTGTGTGCGTGCACTTCTGCCTACACAGTTTTATGCATGTGTGGGAGGATTGCACCCATTACACTTTGTTTGTCCGCTGATGATTGCCTGCCAGGCTAATAAAGTCAGCCATAGGAGGGGAGATGTGAAAGGGGGAAAAAGATGGGCAGTGTCACGATGGCAAAAAGAAATCTAAAATTTGGGCTTAGAACTGCCAAAAAGACTGGAAATCAACACAACATCTCACTGTGAGGGAGAGTCCCTCATCTTATAGAAAAGGGAGCCATAATGAAAAGTGTAGGGCCTCATGCTGATCACATCTGTATATAATGGTTGTGTTTGATTAAAATTGTATTGGCATGCTATGGTGTAGCCTAGATTTTTGAACACATATTACACATACTGGAGAATATGTTGCAGAAGCAGGCTGCCAACTGCTGAAGGTCCCTCTGTCGTGTAGCCTTTATCATTTCATGGAATTTCTCCTTTTTGTTATAAAATAAAATGCATAGCCACATGTTTTACATTTTTCCAGTATAAATACATATTATATATTGCAGTGACAGCAAGTGACAGAAAAAAAACTTTACACTGGGTAGAATATTTGATGTCTTAAGTATATCTTTGTCCTGTGCTCACTCAACTTAGAGGCTGCACTTCCAGATGACAGGAATCAAACCCAGCAACCTCAGCTTCAGGTAGCAGGCTCTGAACCCAGTTGTCAGATACACACAGACCTTACTTTCACTTTCATCTTCATAGATAATCCAGTCAGTTGTTTCCATAGATGTTATTGCTTTACTTGGAATGTACCACAGTATGGCATTAAACATATTCTTATAGTAAGCAGGGTTGCCTCTCCACGGATCTAACTAGTAACCACCTGCTTGACTGAGATAGATAAATTGAATGACATACAGTGGAACGTTCGAGGCAAAGCATTAACATATCCATGCGGAAAAGCACATAGCAGACCTTCAAAAGTTACACAGTGCATCTTTAAGACATAAAGAAGCAAGAAAAAACATGTACCTTAAAGCAACACTGTGTCACTTTTTGGAGGTATGCGTCATCTGCATGAATCAATGAAAATAGAAAGTTAAAAGCATACTTTGGAACATTCTCCATGGAGATAAATTAGTAGAATAATAAAGCCAAAGGAACAACATTTCCATGGAAACAAGTATGAGGGGGCCCTCCTCCAGGCCAAATAAGAGTCAGCTTTGTGGAGATGCAAGTCCACTCACAGTAAGGAAACATGTTTTTCAATGCTACATCCCAAATAAAAACATGTTTTTATTGTAGCCTATTTATTTGGCCACATACGTTGCATAATTGTTTTATTTTACTTTTCCACAATTATGATCCTTTACCTGGAGCATTGTAAATGAATAAGACTGTACAAAGCAATGTAAATACAGCAGTTGAACAAAACAACTCTCTTGGGGGGGAAAATGGCAAGAGTTCAAGCTGGGTACAAGGCAGAAGAGAGGGAGGGCGACGGAGTGAAGGGTAGAATTAGGTGGACAGTTGGGAGACAGTCAGAGCTTGAGACTGAGATAAGATAGTTGGATTAGTGGCGGCCGAGGCACAGTTGAGAGATGAGGCAGCTGAGATACGGAGAAGGGCAGTCCTGTAATCTTAGGCTTTAAATGAGTCCACGACTGCTGTGGTCAGAGGAGGGGGCGTTTAAATTGAGATTATAACAGGGGGATTGTGCAGGAAAATAGGCACCGATATGGACACTAATAATAATGACAGAGATAAAGAGGGTCCAGAAGTCATGGATCAAGACAACTGCGATTTATCAGTTTATTTCTAATCTCCCTCTTCACGTATTACTTTGGCCTATCCACAGCGCGCACACAGGACATAAATAAACACTAATAAAAAGGAAATGAAAGCTTCCTATGTAACAAAACCAGCCTTTGAGTTGTAACCTGTAATGCCGACTTCAGTAAACTCCAGCACAATAGGCTCGCTGTTTCAATGATATATGCAAATTGAACAGAAATGAGGAAAATGGGCTACAGATCCTAAAATAGCAAAACAAACAAGACAGAGTAATGAATCGAAGTGTTCCGAGCATGCAGCTGCAGAGACGGTTATTTAAACACAGGCATACCACTAAACACTGCTTCTTAAATTTGAGAATAGCTGTTTTAGCTCCCACAAAAAAAAATCAATGCACTAATAACAAAGAATATGGATTTGGAGCAAGCAGCATAAATTAGTCTACAAAGGGCCAGGCAAGAAGGAAGATTAGGCACCCTGTTAAAAGGTCCTACAACTTTTAAATAGGTTGTTTGCTTTTGGTTCATCTGGGATATCTAAAGCAGCATAATTTGACTTTTAAAATGAAAAAAGCTTTAGGTGATAAACCAGTGATGGGAAAGGAAAATAATCAATGCAATATTTTTGATTCATCTGAGTGATCCCTAAACACATTTTACATTAAAAATTGTAACTTGTAGTCATTTAAATGGAAAAAAAATAATTAGATATCACATAGAAGCAACGGATGTGAAATTGATAATAAAGTTTGTATCTGAGGCAAGTAAAATACAACATGTAGGGCCTTTATGAGATTTTGCTTTGTTATTTATTTGAGTAGCTCAATTACTTTATTAAAATGTTTCTTTAAAAAAAAAATCACTAGAGTACTTGTTTTATTCTTTTACTAAGCACTACACTATTTACTTGTTGGTACCAATGAAGTGACCTTGAACCTTGTACACATCCACAAAACAACATAAAAGGCTGTACGTTTGCTTCTAGCCATAAGATCTGTTGTTGTTGTCCTTGTTTATGTACCACAGAGCTCTCCTTTAAACTGAGGTAAAAGCTGCAAGTATTTCAGATAGTAGTCTTCTGGGTCAGGCAGTAGAATTTAAAAACCTATTGAAATCCAACTCATTTTAGATCAAAGAAATACTGCTGAGGTGCAGTTGCAGGCAATTGTAGAGGTAGTATGAGAAATATAGCTGGGTTTAGTATCTACCAAAGTATAGCTATATAAATATCGAGCTTCCAAAATAGATACAAGTTCTATTGGAAGTACTTTTTTGCACATCTAACCTCTTGTCCATTTTAGTAGTATGTTGTGCATGTTGATAGGGAAAGAGCTCATTATCAAAGCAAGCACTAAATGCTTAAGCAAATGTTGTGGATAACAATCCATTTTTGCTTCCAGGTCAATGAGCAGCTTAAAAAAGAGGCTTTTGATTGGCATTTGTCATGGATTTAAGCTATCTCGTCATCTCCAAACCTGTCCTCCTGTCTGTGCGTTGCAAAGAGAAAAAAACATGAGATCAATAGGAGCAATCGATGGTTTAACCTAAGCCGCGGCCACCCTCACCAGGCTGTCATTCACTGCAAGGAGCCTGGACATGTCTTTTTCCAACAACAGGGGAGAACTATTCAGGAGGGTTTTCTTAACAGTAGTGGAGAAGTAGGCCCATTCTTCCATTCTCAAAGCTGCCGACTGAAGACTGCGGTGAGAGTCTTTTAAGACTGAGTACAGGTCTTTATGTGGAAGCGTTTGAACGCAGAAGGGAGCATTGTGGAGGGGCCTTGAAAACAGCCACTGGAAGTCTTACTCAGAAATCATCAAACAGTAGTTGGTTAAGGGTTTGGCTTGTTTGGCAGCGGCAGAGGGACGTGACACCCGGCAATAAATGTAACTCTGGCTCCTGTTATAGATAGTGGTGTTTTGTTCAACATGGGTCGCCTTTCTTGCACTGGCAGCCGCTGAATGTGGGCCTGGCATTTGAAAGGAAGCCGAGAGATTTGCTGGCGGATTAATCCTTTCATTAGGGAAAGTGAGAAGTTAATTGCGGCAACAGCTGCATCTCTCATGTTTACACGACTGACGCTTTAAACCGCGTCTCTTTAAACGGAAAAAAGCAATTATCAATAAATACGGGGGCAATCTTGTCCTGATGAATTGAACTCAAATTAGGCTTTATTCTTCTCTGTGCAGCTCACTTTGTGCACATAGGCATGTTGGCTGGCAGCACGTGGTCTTTGCCGGGGTGAATTGTCACACAACAAAGATAACACTTGACTTTCTAGATTGAAGAGCTCCCACAGAGAGTGATCAAAGGTGAGTCAGAGCAGTGATTTGAACTGATGAGGAGCTGAGGAGGGAGCCGGGAAGTCAGGAGTCTGCTGTGTCAATGCGCTATGAAGCAACAACCTCAACAGCTCTGACGCTTGCCAGAAAAAGTCAAACTTGGCCCAAACTGAAAGACTTTCAACATAAAGAGATACATGAATGTGAAAGACCCCACAGACTGTTTGTGTTTGCCGAAATGTCTGAAAAAGCCAGCAAATTATATAATCAAATTCCCTAACCAAAGAAAGTGAAGAAAATCTAGACGTACTAAGTTTCTCAGTTCTATATGGTACACTGATTTGCCGAGTTGTGATTGACTTTTGACAGTGGCTATTTAAGCCCTGTAATTGTAAAGTCTATTCGAAAAATGTATTAAATGAGTACATTTAAACAAGGAAAACAACAGCATCCTGCAATAAAAAACAATGCAATGCAACCAATTCACTCAGATGAAGAATGTAATAACATATGCACTCATTAAACTCACAAAAGAAATCCAGACGAACCGTTTTTGCCCATTCAAGAAGCTGAACATTGCTGAACCAGACAGCCACCAAAGGTCACGCTAACCACATGAATGAAAAGAAGAACAGTGTGTAGTCCATCATTGAGAAGGTTCAGATGGAGGACAGTAGTGTTTCTGTGACCGATATGTGGTAGCACTGGAGATGGTGGGTTAGCATTCACTGTTCAGGTCGATCAATTTCCCACCCCTTCAATAATAGATGTGACCAGCGTTGTGGCTTGTTATCTGTCAGGTTTGACTTGCTTGAAATACAATACCCACTGGGACCATGCATCCACAACATATTCTCACTCAACATTTTAAAGCAACACTGTGTAGGATTTGGATGTTAAAGAAGCTGCCCCTTCCATAACCCAAAAGCATATTTTTGTATTTGTTAGTTTTGTTACTGGTTTTAGTATAGATTATCTGCCTGGTTACCATTTTTTTACAACTCTATTATATTTTGTTTTTGATTTTAGACACTTTTATTGCACTGAAAAACTGTGAGAAGGCTCAGATGCCTGTTGTTGTTTTAATTCATAAATGGTTAAATGCTTAAGATTGCCCTGAAGATGTGAGAGAGACCTCTACTTGGACAATGTTTAAATTCAGGCTCAAAATTGATCTATTTACATATCCATGTGACTGAAAGGGTTTTATTCTGCTCTCTTAACTTTAATGCAAATTTTATGATGATTATTTGTGCTTATTTGTGTTTTGATTTGTTGTATTGTGTTTTTAATGTCTTTCTTATTCTGTAAAGCACTTTGAATTACTTTGCGTACAAATTGTGCTGTACAAATAAACTTGCCTTGCTTAATGGAAAATAAGGGCACACCATTGCCATTTCATTCACCATTTATATTACAAAAAATATAAAAATGTAAATTTAAACTGTTATGCTGATTGCAATCTAATGTAAAACTATACAAAATTCCCTATATTTGAAAGCGCCTTTTGTGTCATAAGCAAGAAAGCAAAGTTATGTTGTGTTGCTTCAAATATTCAAATGCCTGACCTGTGACTTATAATGGGCTAACCTTGAAGCACATGGCTGTAAAAGAAACCAAATGTAACCGAATGGAAATGTGCGGCGCTCTATGTGTCCTTTATCATCTCCGCGGCGGTCGCCATGTGCTCCTGATGATGCTCCGGTGTCAGTGACGTGCTCATTCATCAAGTCGAGCTTCTGTCTAATGCACGGGAGAGACCTAAAGCAGCCTCCACCGTTCGCCTCTTTTCTCACGCCCTTGGGCCACGTCCTCTCCGTGCAGGCTCCCCCCCTCTCATGTTTCACAAAAGCCATGTCGTGTCACACATAGGCACAGGTCCGAGGCCGCGACACGAGACCCTCGGTGCTTTTAACCAGCCAAGTGTGTTGTCAACATCGCAGGTCAAAGGATAGTGGACCACGGGATCAGATTCTTAAAAGCATGAGTCTGGTAACTGAAGGGTGATGAAAAGAAGGGTGCATTGACCTTAAAATGGAGAGCTGAAAGCATCATACATCCCTACACGACAAAAGGTAAATATAACATTTTATTGTAGTACTGGATACAAATACTAATATTTCAAATTTGATTTCAGTATAAGGCTTGATTTTTATAGCACAATGACATTAAAAACTACATATGTGTAATTTTCACCAGAAAGTAGTGCACACAAATAACTACCACTTCTGAAATAGATTCAGACAAAAACTATTCAGGATAGGTCCAAGTTGTTATTTTTATAATATCGGGCATTTAGTATTGATTATATCTGGATATAGATTTGTTTTTTTGACAACCCTAGTGCTGATTATTGTTTAGGTTCACAAAAATAGATGAATTATTGACCAATTAGCAGCCACATTACACAAACAACATTATGGAAGTGATTTGGAACTAACTGCTTGCCACTAGCAACACAATCAAAGGCTTCAATTCGAACAGCAAATGACTATTACTGTTTATTGTTAATATAAGAGTGCGAGCAGTATACTGTCTGTCACCTCAATTAAGAATTGTTAAGAGGCTGGTGCATACATAGAACAATAATATATATAATAATTCGATACTGAACACAGAAAAATAATAAACAATGTGTTACATAAATGACCACATATTTAGCTGACTATATATTTTCATAAAGTAAACCCAAGCCAGTACTGTGTCTTTCTGATTAACTGTATGTTTCAATTGTGACGAAACATTAGTGGGAGCATGATGTTACCTATAAGAGTTACTATATTTACTGCATGGTAGGCAAACATGTGGAACGGGGCTGAACCTGACTGAGCAGGAGCCAGGCCTTATATCTGTCAGGACCCCCTACATCTCCTCTCCCACGAGTCCCACCCGAATCACACTCACACAGAACTGACTACATTTACATTTTCTCCAGATGCTCCACCTGCAAATGCATATGTAGAAGAATAACACTGCTTGTACCTAAGACTGGATTGTTGTAGCGCGTACTGACAAGTGCCATACTGTGCTGTCACTGCCTATGCTTGTACATGCCAGCAGAAAGAGGAGGCAAACATGAGATGGGATAGTGCTGTGTTTGGTCTTGGTAACAACAAATAAAAATATCACAGATGACGTGTGCAAAATGGCTTTGCGGTTGAGATTGTACACTGCAAGTTACACTTAGTTCTCCTATTGTGGAATACGCCACTGGAATTTGGCACTGGAAAATCTTTATTAGGCTACAGAAATGTGCAAAAATGTAATTTGGAGAGTATTGAGACATAAATAGTGATGGAAGTTAGAAGCCAATTTGTGGGAGTCAGCCACACGTCAACTGTGTGCAAACACATCAGTCATCGGGCATGTGATAACATCTAATTACTATGTTTGGATACACCTATGATTTATTCACTGGTGGATGGGGAGAGATGTCAAGCAGCCATAGGAACAATCTGTTCATGCAGAGCTATATTGAGATGCATTCTTGCTGCAGGCTGTTAAATAATGTGTCAGGATTTAAACAGAGGGTCGCCACAGGAAAAGTGAGGTCTGTAGGAAAATATTCATCAAACTGAATTTGTATTAGAGTCTACATCCATAAAAGATGCCCTTTACAACCGAATGAAACATAACAAAGCTAATAGAATAATGATTATGTTGGCATTCACACTATGGCCTATAAAGTACATGTGTCAGAGAGAGAATAAGGCAGCCCTCTGAAACAATGTGAAATTCAGCCTCCAGTCTCTGCAGAGCTGCATTAGCCGTCACCTGTTGCACACATCCAGAGAGATCAGTGCGAGCAGCTCTACAGTTTGCTTATGCGGCACATCTCCACTCACCCCTTAAAGGCCTTATAGCTCAAATCTGCCCCTGAGGCACAAGTCAGAGCGCATCGGGGCTGGAAAAAGCAAATATAAATAAAACATTGAGTACATCACATTTTCTGTTTTGGGAGATGGCCAATTTCTTATATAGAGACAAAGGTCCTATGGGCTGGCAATTCTCAAAACAGCATAAATAAGTGTCCAGCAAGTTAAACATACCTTTTATATGTATGTCTATTTAGCACCCCAGTAGACCATGTTTCACCTACCTGAGTTTCTAAAGGAATTCCTGTAAAATGAAGTGTATGTTGTCATATACAGTTGCCTACATGTGGGGCCCCATTTCTCCAACAAACATACATTTTTCAAACAGAATTCAAAGGCATTTAATAGACACTTCTTCATTTCCTCTTCATGTATTATTCTCATTTTAGTCCAACTTTGCTCGTGCTTTTATTAATAGGCTTCCACTATGAATAAAAATAGATTCTCCCCAGCATATTGTTTCAGTAGATTCAATAAGCTGGGGGAAAGTATTATGATAAGTATGGAGGCATTTCTAGGCCAGGACAAAAACTGTAAATGCGCTTCCCAAGAATACAGCATGGATCCCAAGTGAGCAGCTAACATGCAGCTCAGCATCCCCATAGGATACAGAGACGAGTATAAAATTGTTGGTCGACTAAAGACATCCCCTGTGCAGCAATTAGTCAACTAAAAGAGTATGTGGCTTGAGGTGATGCTGGTAAAACCTCTCAAAACTATAACATACAGTCTGCTCTAAACGGCAGTCATAAGAACTCTGGCTATTGGGAGTTCATGTGATAACAAAAATCTAATCTAAATCTAATCTATACACATAAGGACAAATATATTTATGTATGAAAAGAGACAAAAAATCTCACCATCCACTAAACTCTTGGCGCACTCATAATGCCTTCTCTTTTTGCTTTTGTCCATCTAAATGCTTATAATCCCAATAACATTAGTAGACTACATAGTACATAGTAGACTATGTATCCCACATGTTTACAACAAAAAATTGCCCATCAGCCTGACTGCTGTAAGTGCAACAGCACAGAGCCTAAAACTAGGAAACCAGTGTTAACACAGTGAAGTCGCTGCCATGTGGGCTGTGCCAAAACAAATGTGATGTCAATGCAATAATAAAGGAGCTTTGTGTTAGAGTGCGACCATGATAATTAGTCTCACGACGGTATGTTAGTAGCGAGAAGGCTCATAAAATATAGAGGCGATTTGGCTCACACTCAAGAACAAATGTGTATTCTTAGCGCGTGGGCTGTTCCTCTAATGTTCTACACAGTTTAAGTCTGGCAGCGACGCAGTCAGGAAACTTCGGAGCAAAGATGCTGACAGTTTCAGGAAGGGGCTACAAGGATTACTGACTCAGCGCACGTATGCTGATGTGAACCCTCGCACACGCTCACAATCTCATCTCACTAAAAATTCTCTTTTGTTGACTTCGTTGGCCATGTACAAGCAAGAGCCACCATTCAAAACTCCTGACAAAATTGAGGTCGTCGCTGAACGGAGCAGACACTCAAGGTCAGGCAAATGATAATGATGTTTATGAAGTCTAAATCTACAAAATAAGGTTCTTTGTGTCTTCTTAAGTGCCTACCTGCAAAGCATGCTGGGATTGGGACCACAGGGCAAGGTCTGCTTTGCAATTTCAGCAAGAATCACTTTTAAGTGTTTTAAGGAAATGCAAATGGACGAATGTGCTCCCAGTGTTTTTCTATTCACAGCAGGGGTTTAACAGGAACACGTTTCATCTTTGGAATTACAAGATTATTGTCCTGAACCTTTGGAGATCAGCAGGCGAGTGAGTGACATTTTGACAACACTAATCACCTCATTGTGAATCTGGTCCGTGTGCTCAGAGGAGGGCAGTCTCCAGCAGCTGTAGGCTACAGAAATAGACAAAAAGAACAGCTAGGAAAAGATGTGGTTCCTCATAGGTGGTCCTCAGCCCTCCGACTGAGTTCAGATATGCGCAGTGCAATCACATAACTGCACAGCACATTTTCACAGCTTTCTAAACAAAACCCTTTTCATGAAAATCACCCTGCTTTGGAATCAGCAAACACATCTAAACTCGCTTTGTATTTCTGTCAATGTTCGTGCCTGTTTTACCCCCACTTTTGCCTTTCATTTCTGTTACAATAATTATGCATATAAAATGAGACGTTTTGATTAAAGCATCAACACATCAAAACGTGGCAGAACACTTCAAGCATGGATTTCTTGAAGGGAAACTTAGACAGTCTCATTGAAGTGCAGTTTAATAGTATTCAAACACGTAGAAAAATCAATGACAATATAACTGAATGGGAGCTGTAGGCGCATGCAGCTGGGCCGACGCTGAAATGGAATCAGATGAAAACAGATGTACTGGTGAAATATAGCTACACATTAACTGATGAGATATTGATGATTGATGGTGTTCCCTTTTTATACAAGTGTGTTTCAGAAATCCTATATGGATCAGACCCAGAGATTCAGTTTCAAAGCCTCCTCTCAGTGTGGTTTAGGTCAGATCCAATGAGTCTAGTGTACTTGTGTAAAATATGTAATCTTTTGTTTGTCCATTATTGATGGTCAGGCTGCAAAATATATTTCTTTTTTTTGGGATCAAATTTTTATTGTTTACATAATAACAAAAACATAAAAAATAAAATAAATAAACAGTACAAAAACAATAAAATCCCCCCCCCCTCCAAAAAAAAAACAAAAAAGCCTCTAGCAGGGCTCCACATGTACAAGATCAAAATATTTCATATTTGTTTGTGTGTATGCGCACATACGCTTACAAAATACATAAACTAAATACAAAGTTTCCATACGTATATGAATACATACATATACACACACCTATTCCATAAAACATATATATACTTGCACACTATGTATGTGTTCCTATACCCCTATACATTATTATATACATATACACATACATACATATATATTATATATATACATACATACATACCTTTTATTTACAGAATATTTGCTTTATAAAATCTCTTCCGCTTATTTCACAGTTAATGAATTGTGCTTATTTAAGATTGTCCAGTTCTAATAAGGTTTTACTCCATAATGAGATTTTTGTTTTGGCTCCATGCATTTTAGCTACTGATAGTTCCATGTTAATGATATAACGAAAGGTGTTGATCCAGTGACTAGGAGACAAGTTGTTGGATGTTTGCCAGCAAAGAGCCAGAAGATTTTTTGCAGCCGTCAACCCTGCCAGTAGTATTTTTTTGTGAAAAAAGGACCAATTTAATAATTTTGAAAAGTCATTAATTAAAAAGATAAATGGGGAAAAACAAAAATCACTGCAAAATATATTTAAATCAAAATGAAATCACAATTTGAATTGCAGCAAATATTCAATTCCAAAAGCTGCAATTATTTAGATAATAGAATCCCGTCTGCAAAGAACAAAATATGATATAATAAATATGATAATATAAATGGGGGTTCTTGTATTAGTTCATATTGTATTGGCCAGCACCTGGAATCTGCAATCTCAACAGAATCCTACTTGTTAAATCTAACCACGACCTCAATGCTCAAAAAAAAAAACAAAAAAAAAAAACGATTTGGTATTTTTCCAAAGTTATGGAGCCCTAAATTGAAAATGTATCATTTATAATGCAAAAACACTTATTTATATCCTTCATAATATATTCCATTATTTTCAAGAAATCTACCTGAACTACTTAAATATCTCATTACTTTCCACCTCTGGCTAACACTATAAGTTGCATTCCCATATCTTTAAAACACCCAAGCACCAAATTACACACAAGAGTGGCCCTCGACCCTGAAGGCTCCGCTCCCAATTACAATAGAATCCCGCACTCGGCCGTCCTGGGGGCCAGGGTATCGATGATTCATTTTGCGTTTTATCAGTGAAACAGGAGTGCTATTAAAAAGAGATCAGTCAGCCACCAGGCACGAGGACTCTACTTCTAATTGGCCATTCATCAAAAAGCCTTCTCGAGTAGATTGCGGCGCAGAAATATCACGCATGACAACCAAAGCGTGCTACATTAATTACTGTACTGATGAACCTCACGCTCCGCAGCGTGCCCTTCGAATTGTGGGGAGCATGGCAACACAAGCACACACCTGGACATATGAAGAGATGAAAACAGCAATAGCTTGAACCAAAACGGAACATCTGTGGTAAAATTAACTGTGTACCAATGGTATAATAACAAACATTTATTCCACTAATTTGCATTGACCTGAAACACATCCTCAGCAATAGACTTCACCTGTGATATACAACCTGCTATGTTAACACTTGTAGTGCCTAATCATGCTTTGTGTTTAGTTAAATTTTGTAAGTTTTATTTATGTACAGACAGTGGGTTTGATTTGATGTTTGAACAACTGTTTAGCTCTTGAAAAATTGTCGTATAGCCCAAGTTCATTGGTTTAGACGCGCGGCAGTGATGAAATTCCAATTGGTTCCATATGTTCCCATCACATATGCAAATTGTGCATGATTAAATGGTGTTAATAATGCTTGTTTATGTTATCTAATGTAATGAAGCTCTGGCATTATGTGTATTTAACTGATTGACAGCAGTAATCCATACGCTCTTGATTTTTTTTTCTAGTTTACCTTATCTGGCGTTCCACTAATCAGTCCCTGCTTACATTTGTAGATATCTTCATCTGGCTTTCACATATAAATGCAAAATATACATTTAGGTTTTCTTGTTCATGTATTTTTATCTTCAAAAACCTCTATCTCAGGGGTACTGCCATTTCATCAGCTCAATATAATCAGTCAACCTTTCAAAGGACGCTTTCAGGCATTTTCCATTAGACTTAGTCCAAAATGTGTTCACAAAGACACAGCACAGGAGAGTCTTACAGTGCTGCCATCTCTGGAGTTATCTTTGTACAAATTAGCAGCCATCAGGACACACATAGACGAGGAATTTGGAGATCCTTTCTTCTCTCTCAACATGTGGGGAAGTCTCGCTTTCATCCGCTTCCTGATGCGCCGTAACTAGACAGTTTTCGGTCACGTCCCAGAATTACGCATGTTACAGCTCTACAGCTCTCCTCTCACACATAGATACTAACAGACGCAACAGCTGCAAGTCCGCCGACAATTCATCCATCTCCGAATCTCTCATTTTCTGGTTTGAGCATTTTGGTGCTTTTTTTCCCCTCATCCTCTGAGCCACGGGATCAGCTGGGGCCTAGTCCATCTTTACGCAGCTGCCCCTTAGGCCAAAAGGAGGCAGGCTTCAACGGTTCAGATGGAGGTTTAAAATGGGCATAAAAAGAGCCACTCGTGAGCTTGTTTGCATTTGCACACATATCCCACCGCACAAATATGTAGCTGCGGAGTTTCCTTTAGGCGCTGAGCTGATGAGGACATGAATCTTCAAAGTAAGAAGTGAGACCCAGATGGTGTTTGATGTGTGGATAATGATTTAGGTAAGGCTATGCAACACTTTCTATTCATATGAGTGCAATACAAACCTGAATGCTCGGAGTAAGAAAAACAGAAACTGGGAGAATAACAAAAGCAAAGGGAGATGTAAGCTCTGAAGTCCTGGGTGTAGAATTGTTGTTAAACCTGAGTCTCTTGTTGTAACTACTTTCCTGGACAGAGAATTATCCTGGGTGCTTTTGTAAAGAAAGGGACCCAGCTGGAGTTAGACGAGAGCTTGTTTACTTAGACCACACAATAATGGAAGAGGATAACAATGTTGTCTCTTGAAACAACAAAGTCATTGCTTCTATTTAGTCACTTTTCATAGGCCTTACATTGTAAAAGTTCAATTTCATTTAAATTGCATACAATAGTAAGAGACTTGCTGCTGGTTGATTTGAATGTGTATTAAAATGTACAAAAATGTGCCTGCTTAATAAGGGCAAAATTCTAAATATTTTTTTTCAAACAGTTAATTCTATCATTTGGATTTAAAAGAATGAATGAATAAATAAATAAATTGCTTATTTTTATATGAATACAAAAAAAAAAATTTAACCTTGATTGCACAGCCCTTTACACAAATGCAGTAAGATGTCAACAACAAAACAGAGCGAAGACCTTAGCCAAGTCACTGGTTCTATCTCGCAACAGGTGTCCAGACACTGACTCAGATTCCAAAATATTCAAGTTCTGAGGTAAAACTGCTTCCTATTGAAGTGTATGTATAGCTCTGTGTAGCTTAGAGCAGAGTGTTTATCCTGCATGTCCCTTGGCTCTCTGGCTATCGGTTTATCATTGTCATACAGTAATTCAGGATGTAATGTGGCTGTAAGTCCCTCAGAAGCAAAGGCGAGTGCCACGGTGTCTACACACAGCATGTTATTAGCCTATAGCCACTGTCCTAGGAGCAGACGTTTAACTCAAGAGTAAGCCAATTATCTTCATAGAGTAGGCAAATTTACAAAAGGATTTAGCCGATTCCTACTGGACCTTCGTGTCAAGGGTGGCAGCTTAGGTTTCTTTCATGGCTATGCGCAAGTAACTGCTGGTGATCCAAGAAACTCCAGATAAACCTCCACGTAATATATCAAATCAAGCTAATTTAAAGGTCCTATATTACACAAAATAGACTCTTGTGAGCTTTAAGTCATGTTCTAAAGAGAGAGAGAGTTGTCTTTTGTTTCATTCACACGTTTGAGTAATCTTAGTTCAGTAGTCTGTCTGCAAATGCTCTGTTTCACCTTGTGATATCATGTAGTGGCAGTTTTGAAGTTAACAACTACATGTTAGCTTTAGTTCAGTAGAGACTTGCAAGTCCAGGGCTGAAATTATCCAAATTATTCCAGTGAAGGTGTATGGCGTTTAAAAACACTACTACTACTACTCCACACTCATATTACCACATGAGATCACAAGGTGGAACAGTGTTTTGTGTGTTAAACATGTGTGAATGAAACAAAACACAACTCTAGACATGTTTCTGATGAGGACACCATTACAACATGGATCAGAAAATAGCATAATATGGGCCCTTTCTAACAAGGTTGTGTTCAATAAAAGATGGCTAATTTTCAGGTTGTAAAAATTTTAATTTAAAAATGGCAGTTATAGTCATCAGTACCTTTTATGGCAAAGCTTATTAAAAGTGATTGTAAATTCTGTTGAACCACAGTGAAATAATTTAAAGTGGATACAGTTTGGTGACTTCAATTTCATGTGTGCTTAAGAATTGAGAAAGACAGAAAATGAACTTATATAATTAAATCATGCACTGTCAAACGTAGAGATAAATGTGCAGTGGAATAAATCATACGTTTTACGTTGGAGTATTATAATTGAGGATAGTGTAAGCACAAACACATTAGCACTTCATAGTTCAGTAAGTAATTCCCTCTTGTTATTCGTTCAAATGGGAGCAATGCAATGTCAGCTGTGAATGTTGTGATGCACTTTGATGTATTCTTTGACACCTCCCACTAACATGACTCAAGCAACAAGGAATCTTATTAACAAGCTTGTGTAGTTGTCCAATCATGCAAAGCAATCATACATTACATTAAGTAAATTAATTTATCTTGGGTGGCTAAAGCTTTTTACAACTATGGTATTTTGGTATTCTCTGAACAGTTATTCCTTTGATATAAGTCACACTTTTTATTACTCGGCATCAAAAATTGTAATTTAATGTTGGTGACTGAAAATAGTGTGAGTAAATAACAGATTTAAACAAATTGCAAAAGTGATTGACTATTTTGGATGACAGTTTTGGAGCTATTGGCATTTATTTTTATAAATACGTCTTCTTTCTCGAGTTAATGCCTTCCAGTAATTTTGTTCCAGATATTTTTTATTTATTTATCACCAGGCAACAGACATTTTAAAAGGTAATTCTCAGCAGTGGATCTCGCTTGTTGGCAATCTTCCATTTTATTCGACACCCAAACCTCCTACACACTTCATATTTGCACACCTGTCATGGGCAAACACTGAAATCTTCACAGCAGGATCTACCAAATGGTATAAAGAACGGTCATAATCATTAGCCAACCCTTTTGGCTCATCTTGTGAAAGGAAATAACTTAAAAGATTCATTTTTGCTCCAGTACTTGCACTATAGTTGCCCATAAACCCAAGTCATATAAGCCTTAGTCTCTCTGTGCCATTGTCTGGCTCTCGTCCCAGTTCTCGGGCTTTCAACACAGTACGACATGAATGTAAATACGAAGAACACACACACACCAATAAACACATTCAGCCCGGAGCAGAGTCCCTTCTTTCTCAATAATAATGTCTCCAGTGATGCGTGCTACTGTGCTTTCACTGTCCTTCATCCCACCCATTGGAATAGCCATAGTACAGAGCAGCAGCCACAATCTCACCATCGCACTCTGAGTCTAAGTCCACTCCATCAGCTACATGGGCTCCCTGCTGGCTCCACATAGAGAACACACTGCTTTACTCTGAGTGAAACAGCAGAATAGTACAAGAGAAAATGAATCTTAGTAAAATTGCAGTGGAATGTGTTTGGAAAAGTAAAGAATATAAAAAGCCTCTTATAAAAAAAACAGTATGGTGCTTTTTTTTACTTAACTCTGAAAGTTATCTTCAGCTTGGAGACCATCTATAAAAGCATGCCTCTTACAACATCTCAAACAGAAGTCAGTAAAGCAAACAATTATGTTTTCTCTTTCACTTGAACCTGCTTTGCCTCAATGATCACTCATGTAGCCAGCCAACACCTTGGACCAGGGCCAGCGAGGTGCATCGCTACAGCAATTTACATACGAATAGATATTTAAGCATCCTTGTTTTACACCTGTAATGTTCCATGCATCTGTGCCTTTGGGAAGCCTTATTTCCATTATCTTTCAGTTGAAGTGTGTTGTATATGAATCCTAATGTACAGACAGCAGCACACAAGTAGAGGCTGTGTGTGCGAGTAATCAGACCGTGACCGACTCTGCCGCACCATCCCAATGCCCCCACAGAGACACCACTGCACCATGAGACATGGCTATTTCCTCCAAATGACTCTGCCCCTTCAATTTATTAACACTGGGGACAGAGTAGCTCTATGTCCCCACCAACCATTGCTTGGGCTGGGTCAGTATATCCTGATTTGACCCTCTATGTGGAAACGAGAGACATAGACCAGCATGGCAGATGACAGAAGTCAAACTGTGAAGTTTTTTAAACTAAATCTCAACTTTCAAGGGATATGCTTGTTGGGGAAGAAAACGTTCTTCACACAGTCCTTAAAAGTCAGCATTGGTGTCTCTATGCGGCTCTTTGATGCATGATTTCTATCAAAAGATATGGAGAGAAGGTGCACAGTATATCATCAAAAACGTCAGTCTAAGGGCTAAAGGAAAAGATGAAAACCAGCTCATCAGTCAGCAGCTGTGGGGAGCTAATTTGAGATGATATAGTCCTGCAAAGTCACTGTCAAGTCACACTTTTAACACAAGCCTTCAAAAGACTAGGGTACTAGTACTCAAACTTTTATATCTGGGCTGAATAGTGACAAAAGTGGAGCTGAACTAGTCTAAACATAAACCAGATCTAGTGCAACACTGACATTTTGGGACAAATAAAGTTTGTCTTACCTTATCTGTACCAAAATAAATTCAGGATAGGATCACATCAGAACTGGACTTTGGATCAACTTAGAACTGAATCCAAGTGAAGAGAGGCAAACTAGGAGGAAAAATGCAAAATTGTGACAGGGTCTAAACCAGGTGTAAATCAGGGCTGAGCCTGGTCAAAAACAGAACAGGAACAAGGCTTAATCGGGTAGGATGAAGCTGTGTGTGTGTCACACCATTTTGTAGTGGTGTCAGAATGTCCAGGGACTGACAAAAAGTTGTGTGTGCTCATAATTTTCCAAAATGCATCTAGAATACTAGTAGAGATCGATGGTCACTAGACCAGTAGGTAAACCAGAATGCATTGTGACAGTAGGGAGCTTCTGTGGACATTTGGATACAGCTAACTATATACTTCTATGACTATATGAATGATGAGGCAAAACTCAAAGTTCAAAGTCATATTAAAACTCAAAGCTTATTGTTACTGTAGAAGCAACACAAGTTATGAACAAATCTGTTGAGATGTTAGACCTAGGGAGTTTCCTTGTTCCCTGTTTGAAACAACTGGGAAGGGATTTGTACCATTACATTATCTCACAGTGTGAAGGGGCTCAGGGGAATGCTGGTGTCTTGAGCACTAAGCATTTGTTTCCTTGTACTCCTCAAGAATCCCTGGGAGGTCGCGTTTGTCAGATTCATTTTACCGAATTGTCAGTTAATGAATAGTACCCATCCGTCGCGTGCCACCCAGTCAGCTGAAAGAAAGAAAAAATACCCCCTTGGGTGTTCATTTAGTGGCTTCTTCCATTCTCATTAGGGGGGAATCAAAAGGAAATAGGCTGCTCACTGATCATTTAACATGTTGGCTGTGTGTGCTGCCTTTCGGGGGGTATCTTGAGGTATTTCTCACTATAGTATGAGTGATAGACAATAAAGGAAGAGACCGAGAGCTTCTTTGGAGCTGTGTCATTCATGAAGTCTTTTCTTGAAGAGTGTTAAGGAGTAATCTGTCTTCCTGGCAAAACATTACACAGCGCTTAAAGACAGGACAGACTACAAGGTTACTTTCATTTTCCAAAGGGATAACAGCCACACAAAGCGCCAACATTCAAGACCAAATGTTGCCTTACTGCATACTGCTTTGCCTGCTTTTGTAAACTGACATGCAGCTGTGTGCTTGATGAATGAACCATAGCCATTTGTACTGATGACTTTAAAAAAGAACACTGTTTTGAATGTGTTTATATGTTATATATGTGCACTCAATAACCCCTGTACATAACAGTCCATGCAGATTTTTTTAAGGTTTGTACAATCTTACAAGTGCTCAGCTAAATGATGAGCTTTCACATTGAAAAGTTATAGCCAAAATCATGATTTGATGGAAAAAAAACCTCTTTTCTCCCAAGACTAAACTAGCATGCCAACATACAAGAAATAGAATAGTTAAAATAATTTGCAACATTAACAATCACAGTAGATAAGTCTCCTAGAACAAGCAGTTCCAGTAAGCTCCCATCTTACAGTGGTACATAGTGGTCCGTACAGTTTATAACATTTTAAAAACTTTGCTACATTTGCATTACTGTCTATTTAGCAACATCAACATTCAAAATCACTGCTTTTAATGAAAAAAAAATGTTGACTCAGACTGTAACCTTTATCGCCACCACCTTCTCCTCCTCGTCCACATATTCTCGCTGCTCATCTTCAAAATCCTGCACCATTACCTCGGCCCACAGTTAATCTCCCTGTGCTGTTCCCATCTTCTCTGCTTGCTCTGATGTCTCTTAAACGACTCTCTCGATCCCATTCCCCGAGCGTGCTTACATCTCTCTCCAAGCATCAGTGTAAACGATTACAAACAGCAAAATAGACTGCTGCACTTGCTCTGTCTGCCTCTTAAGCACAATGAAAGTCCAGTGCGTGGGCCCCAACACAAAACCTACATCTTTGGTTCAGAAAAATAAACGTGAAAGACATGGCTGCTCTTCAAAATGCAAAGAACAAGGCATAAAGTCACTCAGGACACAAGATAATGATAAACAAATAGCATTCACACTGATTGTAGCAGGGTCATGTAAAATGCATGAGCTTTCCTCACAGATAAACATGTCTGGCACTGATCAGAGCCATTACTGCCGCTTAAGGCCCATCATGACTGTGTTTCTGAGTGTGCAGTAGCCGCTCATGTAAAGCATTAGTTTTGATGTATACAGGCAACAGAAGAGCACTGGAGAATTGACCCAGCTGCACTCACTATGAAGAGCTCCCTGCAACAACAGTGGAAGAAAAATGTGGCATTTTTCTTATGCCCCTACAAAAATATGGTACACGGTAGGGATGCCATAATCGATAACACCTGTGAAGAAAGGCCATAAATCTGGGCAAATGTATTTCCCACAAGGCCAATGGATGCTTTAGGTCGTGCAACAGAGCAAACACTATTACATTTGTGTTCAGCGACTACTTCACAAACACATAAACAGCCTGTATGTGGAGTCAAATACTTATTATGATGAGGTCGCATTATAAATGGACACAATTAAGGGGGCTTTGTGAAGCGACGGGAGCGAGATGGAGCTCATTAGAGACGCGCTGATCCGCGGACACATCGCGTGCACGTGCGCACGGCGCGCGCAGGTAAAACATTTACCCCACGGCTGTCGGTGCTAGTACTGACAGTCTGTCAGTTAATGCCCCTTCCTCTACCCCCTCCTCCTCTCTCCTTAGCGGTGCAGACAGACACGCACGAGGTCTCACACCAACTCACACGCCTGCTCCGCGTAAAACAGACCAGCTCCAAAGTGATGGCTCGCCTTCTCCCAGTTCTTCAGGGACAAGACACGGGGCTGCAAATCTGACAACGTTAACAGGCAATCGATACACGTACCGTTCAATGTTAACACAGCTCATACGAGTGGATATGAACCACATGAAACATATTTTGTGCGTAAAAGAAGCGTCTCACATTGGCTACCTCTCACCAAATGACCGTTAAAATATACACTGTTCAATATCTTCCTTCATAAAGTATTTACATGACAAATGATCGTGATACCACTTGTGTTTGTCTCTTTGCGGAGTAGAAATTTAGTTGCCATTAAATTATACATAATCAGCCGTTCGGACTGTTGCGATAACGCGCGGAAACGATTCAAGACCGGGACCAGCACAGCCACTCGCACAGTGAAATCTTATACCACAGAGTACATCAATGCTTTACATGGGAAAAGATCAGTACCACATGCGGGTTATAGCGAAATGTGATGAGGCACAAACACTGATCTCGGGTGAAGACCGAAACTAGGTCTGCGTATTTGACCGCTCACAAATAAACGACACACGGGTGATTTGATTGAATAATTTAGCGGTCACGATCTTTACCTTGAGGATGTCGCTCACCCCTGGACTGTTTGGAAGTGTCTTCGTCCCGTTCTGGCCACGAACCGGACACAAAACTGACTCCAAGAAGGATGATGGCTGTTACCACTGCGCGCCTCGCACAGACTCGCGCGCGGACTCTCTCCCTCCTCTCGCTCTCTTCCTCTCTCACGTTTACTCCTCAGTACAAGGCTGCTATCCTAAAATGAAGAGAGGCGAATTAGTGCACGTGTGGCCCCGTCTAACAACATTTCCTTTCTCCATCCCAAGATAATAGCAGGATACTACATACTACATACTACACTATTCAATCTAAACTGATATGATTCAATTGTGCCTGATACAAACGAATTTGGGAAGGCAAACAACCATCCCGATCTATCCAAAGCAACAAAGTATGCAATAAAGCCAAGGATTTTAAGACTGAAATAAGCTTTAGAAAAGATATACAGCCTATGCCATCATTGTTCAAATTGGTACATGAGTGGTTTCAATCTGAAAGAGCGCGTGGCTGTGTTCAAGTGCTGAGAATTAAAAGCAGTAATGAAATAATAAGACTGCTTATTATTCCATCTCTTCAGTCCATCTAGCACCAGCTCATGACGCACAGCCCGCTCCACTCTCTTCAAACCCTTCAAGAAAACATGCTGAATTCACAGTTCTTTTTCTTTTGTGCAGTGTTAAGCTGACTTGAAAGTAGGATACAAGGCTGAACATCTGTATTGAAGTACACCACGTAACTTAAGTATTTGACAAATGAGTCTCTATTCAAACTCAAACAGCCAATAAAATGTCTTTGGATGTGTGCCATAAAAGTGGGTTCTTCTCACATCTTGTTCTTCTCTTGATACATGGTAGTTATTTGTTTCACATTAGCGGATTATGTTTCATGAACATCCAGGGTGCTGCTGGTGCTAAGCCAAGGGACAAATGGAAAAGATGCAGGTGATTGATTGTTTCATTACTTTTCTATATTCATCTCAGCCAGTGCAATTGCTGGAAGTCCCTTCTTTCAGGTTGTACAGTGGACTTGTAGATTGCCTGTGCAGAAATCCTTTGAAGACAAGAAAGGCAGGGAGGAAGGAAAGAAGACACACATGAGCCCATTAGAATAGTCAAAGAGGAGGTCTGCTTTAACTCTATTATAACAAAGCAACACTGTGCCAATGTCTAACAAAGAATAAAAAAAGACTTATTTTATGCACTTGGGAAAGGTTTGGCACAGAACTGCATGCATAGATTAAAGTGAAGAAACGCTGTATCTATTGTTTTGTTGCTGCATTTGGATCACTATATGTGCAAAATGAAGCTCGTGCCTACGTCAGTGCTGGTTTGGGGACTCTTTTCTTGGACCAGAGAGTGGACACTATTGGACATGGCACGGTGCGTTACAGCCTGCAGAGCTGTCCTTGCCATACATGTGTTTGGCAAAGAAGGAGAGTTGGCCAGGCAGCAGAGGCACAGGGAGCATGTATAGTAGTACAGCAACAGAAAATATGCTTTGGGCCATTTAAAGTCAGTGTGAAAAGACAACTTGTGCCTCAAGAGCTGGAGGGGATGAACATGTTTTCCACAGGTAAAAATTCAGCAAAGCTCTCTGGTCAGTTCTGGAAATATTTGGAGCATATTTTACTGCTGAACTTTTTCAAATATAACTCTTTTTGATATCTGTTTTGTAGAGAGGGGAGAGTAGAAGTTGCTTTGGCATTCACAGCTACAAAAGAAATGACATTTGGAAACAGCAACATCCCATTGCACATATTGCCGGATCTATCTCAGATTTGAAGTAGGACTGCAGTAGTGGATATACAGTTTGTCAGCCTTGAAGGTCATGTTTTGTATTTATAAATGAACACAAAAGTCACATAGTTGTATTTGAAGCTTTGTCTCTGCAGATTTGGCACTTAATAAAATAGAACAAATCTGTCAAAGAAAAGCCAAAGTCACAGAAGTTTGAGAGAAATGAATTTTCTTGACAAGACACCACCCCAGATACTCTATTATCCCTAAGTCCCAGGCAATAAAATCCACTGTAATATTATTTGGAACTCTAAATCACCTACTTTTGCTTTGAGTATCAAAATACACACCAGGTTTACATGGCCTCACCGGGCCATGAAGACACTACCACAAGCCAGTGCTTTAGGGTTCTGAAATGGAGAGTTAGGGCCAAAAACTAAACAACACAGAAGTTTTAATACTTTACATGTTCAACTGTTATTCAAATACCACAGTGCTCAGTGGTTACAGTGCTCATTCACATCCCAGGTTAGAGCATACTTTAGTTGTGTCCTTGGGCAAGACACTTCACCCATTTTTTCCTACTATGAATATAGTGAGTTTTCTTGTGAGAGTGAAAGTTGGTCGTTGGAGGGACTGGTGGCGCAGATTGGTTTCTACCCTAGGGCAGCTGAGGCAGCTACAGTAGCAGCTTACCACCACCAACGACTGAATTAATAATGCATAAAATGGTAGGTGACAGGGTGCTTGGAAAAATGTAGGCCTAATGTTATTAAATAATTAATAATACAAAAAAAAAATTCTAGGTCTCCCTCAAAAAAGAGATTTGTCTCAAGGGACTTCCTGGTAAAATAGATTAAAAAAAATAAGAATTTATATATATATATATTTGGGGTGCACATTTCTATATGTTCCTACAACACTGAAGGTTAAATTAGTGCCTGAGAGTTGCTGTGTATTTAAATTAAACGTGTGAATTTGTAACAGTTACAGTTAAGGAAACGGTACCTTGCCATTGTCGAGGGTGTTCTGTGCCTGGGGCTCATAGTTTCTGGGACAGACTCCAATCACCTGTGACCCCTAATGGGAGTAAGCAGAGGAAGATGGATTAAGAAATGTGTTAGAAGTAAATGCAAAAATAAAAACAAACAGAAACCAACAATCTAATGTGAAAATACTGTAGTTTTTGAGAATGTACACCAAAGGATAATATTTCACTAGACTTAATTGTTCATATAATGCGGCAAATAATAGACTGTTACAATTTCAATACAATTTGGTGCTTCTTGCCTCTTCTGCCTTCAAGGAAAATGCAAGCAACATGCAAACAATAAACCACCACGAAAACTAAACAAACATGCTTAAAGATCTACAGAGAAAAACATGTCCATTCTTTCAATACCATTATACTCTTATGCTTTTTTCTTTTTTTCCTTTCAGCTGTTTGTGTTGAAGTCAGATTTGAAGGCCACTGTCATGTTGTGTGAAGTGAGCAGAGAAAGAGATCCCCTGCAGGATCTGAGGGGCTTTGATCCTTGTATATCTCCCAGCTATATCTGCCATAGGTTCCACATGAACACACAGTACATTCAATGACAGTATAGGATGTGACTAAGCCAACTTTATTCTTCTGTCACTAAAAGGAACAAGCAGGTGGGCTTCATGGACGAGGAGATGGACTGATAAGTGTGTTTACTGCATCTGGGAAAAACGCACAGATTTGGCGTCCAGGAGAGATGGACACGAGGAGAGGAGACAGGCGGAGTGGCAGGCAGCCCAAGGATAGCAGACGGCTGGACAGATGCACACCGCTCCTCCACATCAACGTCCACAGATGACGTCCCAGGATGTTGTCAAAGAAAAGGTGGCTGGTAACAAGTTGCATTCGCGCCATTACACGTGTCTTCGTAGCATGGAGGATATATTTTTGTCAATGACGTTATAACAGTGATGTCTTTTATTTTTATCTATATATATTTATTGATACCCATTATAGCCCCTGTATCGTGTTTGTAAAACAACAAGTGCGATGTGCAGTAGTTTCATTAGCAAGATGCACGCTGATTAGCACCGTGTTGTGAAGGGGGAGTGACTTAGCACAGGGAGCAAAGGGTGGGGAGACAAAAATGAAAGTGAAATTTATAAAACATGTTAATACATAGTTTTCAGATAATACAGCATATTCAAAACAATAAAAGGTAACATGGTGATCTTAATATGTAAAGTCTTAGCAGTTAATACCCCATAGAAATAAAAAAAACCTGAATACTGGCAGGTTTATTTCTTGATTAGGTTCATTTTAATTTAAAATATTAAGACAAAAAGCTTATAGTAGCAGATGCCATTTGTAACTTGTTCAACACAACAGACCAATCAAAGTATCAGCTTTCTCCAGCTTACTTCAGGTTAATCGTTTGTTTTTCTTCTCGATTACTGATTTAACATGAATGAATCTGATTATTTTTTCAAAAAAACTGCCAGAAATCCCATTTTTGTCTTGGTGCTTAGTTTGAATTTGTTCTTGTCTCTAGATGTAGACAAAGCAGAAAGGGCTCAGGATGGATTTCCACAACACTGTGCTGAGCAATGTCATTTTACTGAAATCTTGCAAGAACAAAAACCTTTATCTGAGTTCAGACTGTGTGTCCCCTGGCCTCCTCTGATCCTGGTACAGAGGGTTTCATACAGTGAGCCCTGACAGACAGATGCCCTTCACTCTGCAGGTAGACCAATCATACTGCTCTGCGTGCTCTGCTCCACCTGATCCACGCTGTCACCGAGCCAGACACAACCTGATGTTTGTTCCCTCCGGCACCGTCATCTCCTCCATCATGTCTCCTTTTCCTCTTTTCCACCACCATTTTCTCGTTCTTTTTCAATTTAAATGTGGCATTTACCATTTCAAGTGCACCCCTCACAAATAACAAAAGGACAGACGGCGCGCGGAGAATTGTATTTTCTGTGTGTTGATGGCCCGACTCCAGGTACGAATATGACAGGGGCTCTGTGCCAGGGACAGGGCGCGCCAGCCATTGTCAGAATGCAAATGACCATATACCAGTGCAATTGCTTAAGGTGTTAAATGAAAGGAAAGATATGGATTAAGAGAAGAAACGAAAATATGAATTGAAGATGTAAAAGACGATTCTGTCATTTTATAACTGAACATGGCCTCTCGCATCAGCCAGTGATAAGTACTAACAGAGAATACATGATGGAAAGTAATTAAATAAATGATGTGATGAACATGTTTTACAGCAGGGTATTGGAAAACCAACTACTTATGTAGCATCTACTTTTACTTAAGTAACAATTTAGTTTTGTTTATTACTTAAACAATTTCCTTTGTTGTTTAGTTTGTAGAACATTTACATTACTCGCAGATTTCCTCATCATGCTTCCTCAGTGGTGTTTTTATTACATCCTCTTTCACTCGTCCAGCTGGTCACGTACAGTGGATTTGTGAAGTCCAACTGGCGTTTGCATTCTTCTGCCTGAGCATGTTCCAAATCCTGAAGCAGAGCAAAAATAGAAAAGCGTGTTAGCTGCAGCTGATTTAATCTCCCATAAGACTTTATTTTGGGCAAATACTGCATCCCTGAGAACCAAAATACAAGTATTTTACAATTCAATAAAATGTAGATAAAATAAATCACAAACATATGTCTTTAATACTTCACTAATGCTACTAATAATTATAATTAATTATTAACTTTGAATAATAATGATTACTCCCATTACTTAATCGTAATAGAGGAAAAAAATGTTCTTGTTACTTTGCTTGACATCTAAAACCTCTTAAATGTTAATTTTCTGATACTTCAATGTCCTGAGTGTTTTGTATTTGAAGATGTACAAAGTCCCTGACAACCACTAAGTGCTACTTGTGGAAGAGTGTGGTGCAAAACTGGTGTCAAAAAGCTTTCCCACAAAGACTTTTTGCACCTTATAAAACGGTCTGTTTTCAACTAAAACCACATTCTACCAGTTCTAGTGGTTTGGAAGTCTTAGATGTATTCAGGTAAATTAAACCTTTTTTCTGAATCACACTTAGAGAAATACTTGTGTCATTCCTTTCGTGCAAGCATCTAGAACAGAGCAGAAGTTCTATAGGTTATTTTTCTGAGAGCTTGTGATGTTCCAAATACTGCAATATCAGGAGTAGCCCTTTTCTTTACAGATGAACTATGTAACTTTTCTGATGAACGGTCTGCCACTTGGCTTGTCTCCAGGGAGATGTTATTATATGGCAGCATATGTTACAAATGCTCTTGTGGAGCTGTGACCCTGCTCCACATTAAGAACTGTGTTTTTCAAGATACCTTTTTTTAGAAATAAAAATAGCTGTAATACAGTAGTAGCTTATCATCACTAAGTGTGGAAGTGAATGAATAATGACTATAGTGTGGCGCTTTGAGAGGCTTTGACAGGCCTGTAAAGTGTATTACAAGTGTAAGGCATTATTATTATTATTATTATTATTATTATTATTATTATTATTATTATTATTATTATTATTATTATTATTATTATTATTATTATTATTATTATTATTATTATTATTATTATTATTATTATTATTATTATTATTATTGAATAATGCAAGATATGCAACTTACAAGCTATACTTTGTAACCTTTCTGTTAAAGAAATTATTTTCTGAAAATAAAGACCTTAGAGATATAATTGCAATTTCTTTTCATATTAACACCACAGCCTCCACCATTTAGTGTTATGTTTGATGAATAACAGAATAAAAACAATACTAATGTGCCTCCTGACTTATTCAGAACTACAGTGTCAGGTTAGATTTGGCGCAGCCTTTAAAAACATCAATATGCAATACAGATGTGAATGAATGCCAAAAGCAATTAGCATGCTCAGGGTCACTTAAAATATCATATAAGCCGTTTATAATTTACCCTGTGGCACTGAAAAAAATAGCTGAATGAAAGATGATAGCATTGTGAAAACAGAGTAACTATGATTGGCATGTTAATTTGTTGTGTTTGGTGCTTTAGTGTCACAGACTATTTCATTTGGCTTGTGCTCCGGACATTTGGCTGCCAATCAAAATGCAATGAGCAAATAAATATAAAAAATCTAAGAGATAATAAACGGTATTTTTCAATGAACAAATCTGTATTTTAATCATTTAGGTCATTATGTAAACAAAAACTCCTAGGCCACTGTCCCAATTCAACAAATGCACGCTTCTTCGGGTGCACTAAACATAACTTCTGGCGCAACAAGACCTGTCCCATTTCATGCACCCGATGAATGCGGCTGAAAATGTGCCCTGCGTTTCAATGGAGATTGGCTGTGAACGAAGCGTACATATGAGTACACTTCGCGCACTGCTATATACCGTCATGCACCGCGCGTGTCTTCTTCTAAGGGAGAAACAAGGTATTTTTTTTTTCTTTAAGTAATATTAGCTACAATTGGGAAAAATTCACCTTGAATGTTATATTTGCCTATTGATATTCAAAGGAAAAGATGAATTCCTTACTTCATTCAATCTAAATAGAAATAAACACCTATGACAATGACACCTTGTCTCTTTTTCTATTAAATAATAAAGAATTAAAATAAAACTGTAATTATTTCAGTGTCCATGAAGATATGAGTTCATGAGATAACAGCTCTTTAGACGAGTACCCTTCGTCAGCCTGCTACTTCGAATGGTACTTCAAAGGGTACTTCGAAGTGTGCATTTGTCGAATTGGGACACAGCCAAAGTACACCAGTGTCCACTAATGTTATGATATGAGTACTATTACTACAACTAATACCGCTCTGCTATAACCACTGTTTTAAAGAACATCTCCTAGATAATATACTTGACAGAATACCAGGTGATGCATTTTTGTATTGTGCTCAATACAAAGGACTGAGCTCTGAATGTGACGCTGAACATCTGTTTACACTAAAATTTACTGACCCCCTTTTTGTTGTAGATGCAGGCAATGCAGATGCAGTTTTAGCTGAGTTTGCTTCACGCCCACAATCCCACAAGTCCTCGTTCAGAAACTCAACAAACAAAATGGCTTTATTATTTAGAGAAGTACTACAGAAATACTCTTGTCAATTGTGCCTAGTTGAGAGGTCATGTACAGTGTGTCATAATAGGAAGATGAGCACACTTTGTCATTATAATTCTTGCTGTGCCCTTTTACAATAATATAATGCAAACTGGAAAAAATGGTTACACAATCACGTTTACCTTTTCTTACATGAATTTCTTTGTCGTAACTTGTCAGACATAGTTTGCATTTTTTAAAGGACTTATAATCACTCTTTCTTTAATTCTTTTAAATAAATGAAGGGTCAGTTGGTTTTTACAATTATGCGTAATGAAAAAGAATCACAGCAGTGCAACAAACTGCCTCACAAATAATCAATGCCTTAACCTGATGTTCTCTCAGGCTGCTCAACCTAAACACATTTTAAACACATACTGTCCAAGTGCATATAAGGTTAGTCTGTGCGGTTTGTCTTCCTGCCATTTAAATGATAGATCATTAGATGTTGTTTTGGTTGCCAAGCATGTTAGGATTTTAATAACCCGTAGAGCGTGTGCAGAGCGGTATTAAGAAGTGATTGATAGACTTCTGTTTGCACACTGTTGCCGGTGCAGACGAGTGTAAAAAGTATGAGCGCAATTACCGTGTCATCCATTTGGAGATTGAAAAAAAGCCATGAATAAATTTCCTCCTTCCTTATAGCACCTTGAAATCTGGGCAACAATCAATTATATGGAAAATAAATTAGGTGTAGATAATTACTTGATGAAAAGGAGTTTTGTCAGTGAACATAATAAATTACAATATGTATACAAGTGAGCATGTACATGCACACTGTGGGCTGCATTTCCAGATGCCCGGTGCCTACCAGCTGCCTCTCAAGTGCAAAGTAACCAAACAGAAGCCTAACCAAGCCTAAAAGGAGAGTCTGTTTACAGGCGCAGCGTCAGCCAGGCAGTGAAATCAGGTACAAGGCGGCCCCTGGCTAAATCCGCCTCATTTATGCATCTGCAGCAAACACAGCAGTCCCCAGCACCTACAGGCAGCAGGGGAGTCTGTACAGCGTCTTGTAAGTTTTAGGGTGTGTTTAATATCATGTTTTATCCGTCACAAAGTGTAGTCCAGCAAAGTTTTAGTTGCTAACTCTTAAAATGTGCACATTTATTTACAGAGGATGATATAAAAAACAAAAGGTTATCATCCACTATTCTCTTAAACTTCTGTTAAAAGCGTATGCACAAAAGTGTATGCACAATGTCTATAACGTTTAACTATACAGAATTTGTGAAATGCTGTCACTAAATAAAAGGTTGGCAATGTGCTGTGGTGTACTAATCACATTACAAAGACTGAAAGGAAAGAATGAGCGACACAGTCAAGACTGGAGTAAATTACGCTAATGTTTCTTTGCAACAACAACCAGTTTTATCAATAAAATGTGTGTAAACTTTGGCCTAGTTTACTATTTGAAAGCTTGTACCTGAAAAAGATAAAAAGAATACTTTAAGCTCCATCAAGTAGTTTCCAAGAATTCAAGGACCGCCTCCTAATAAATAAATAAGCTTCAAGGCTTCACATTTATTTATTTTTTCTAAATTACAAGAAGCCAGAAATCTGCTCAGAAGATTCACATATTGTGGGCTGATAAATTATAAGATATAACACGGGTTTTCACAGGAAATTTCAATCTCTACCAGACCTTGTGTATGATAATGGTGGCATTCAAATACATTCCTTACCTGGATGCCAGCATTGCGTTTATAGTCTTTGAAGGCCAACTGTCAAACATCTTCCAATAGCTCTGATTCAGTGAGAAAAGACTGAGGCTCCCACTTTCAGCACCAGGGACAGCTCCAAAGGATCGGCCCAGAGAGACGGACTTCCAGCTGCCCAAAAACACAAAACAAAAAGTACAGTCAGCAGACAGACAATTTTTGCATTTATTTTAGATGTAAATGTGTATTGCATATTCTTTCTGATGGGGCTCCACCAAAAGCTGGTCTTCATGGAGATACTGTTGCTTTGCATAAAAGCTTCTACAGTATGGCATTAAATGTATCTATGTCCAGCCATCATAATTTAATAAATATAAGATTGCTTTAACACTATATACTGTGGAACATGGAAAGCAAAGCAATCTTCAGCCTGAATCATTCTTTGTAAACAATTTCTTATGCTTTTTTGCTTTGTTATGCTTTATAAAGGTTAATTAAGGTGTAGTTATAAGGTGTTACCAGATATGGTTATCATTTTGAGTTGCTTTGTCTAGTTTGGAAAATCAGACTTTTTTCTCAACATGAGGTGTTAAAACTGTCAACCCTTTCTATATTATTATATTGTATTCAGGTCATGTAAAGGGTCAACAAGACTTCTTTAACGTGGTATGAAGAAATAATGGTAAAGACTCAGGTAGTTGAAAATAAAGATATTTCTTCAATAAACTTAAACTAAACTTAAGTTCAGTTTCCTCCTCCTTTTTGTCTCTGTCTGTGCTACAAACTGCAGTTCTGGTAAAAGATTGGTGCTCATTACTGAGGCGCCTTATCACGGCCTTTCTGGCAGACTCTGGTTGCTTGGAACTGCATTTCAGCAATAATTTGTTTTTTCATATATTAATACAAATTCATGCATACTCATTACACATTCCTATATAAAAATAACTACAATTTAGCGTGGACTTTTATAACTTTCTATCAAACCCGTGAATCATTTCAAACCAGGTTTTGACACTGTCTGCTCTTTCAATATGAATCAAATATTGTGCTCCATCCAGGTCACTTCAGAGGTCAGGTGTTTTCAGATCAAATAACATTACCAATACACCATAAACGGGTCTGAAAATATTGTGAAAAAAAGTTTGAGTATAAAGGCAACATTGTAAACTCTTATATATGAAACAGTGACTTTGCTTTAAGTAGCCATGACGACAGCCAATGACTCTAGATTTGACATTATTACAGAAGCGAAGGTATAATGTGGTCATAAGGAGAAGGTCAACGTTTATTATAGAAATTATATTTTTACGGCAAAGACCAAATCATCCGGGCACTGCTAAGGTTGTCCAAATCCAAAGCCCCATCATGTATCTTTTTTAGCCAAAAAATAGACTAAAATAAAAGTGTGTTATATTTTGCTTGTTTTTATTACTCTTAAAAGTACAAAAACACGTGACCTTGCTGTGAGTGTGCTTGCATCTCCACAAAGCTAATACTTATTTGGCCTAGAGGAGGGCCTCTCTGGAAATCTGGTCCCTTTGGCTATAATATGTCACACTGTGGCATAAAACATATCTATCTTCAAAGAGAATGTTCCAAAGTAGGGTTTTAACTTTTTATTTCCATGGAATTATACTGGTGACGTGCCATTTCAAATTACATGATATTGTTTTAAATAATGTTTGTGCTTGGGGGAAAATGGTGAAATATTCTTAACTTTGTATAAATCATACATGAATCCAGCAGTGAATTTCAAACTGAACTCTGCAGTGTTGTTGGCCTGTGTATAATGTAAAATATATTCAAGGTGTAAATAAGTGTGATGTGAATGAGTGTGTGTGTGGTGCCATCTTTCATCTTCAAAAAGTACAGGTTCAATGTCAAACTGCCAGCTGATAGTAGGCTTTTTCCACATTCCCCAAAGTATAAGGCATCAGCTGAGGCCCTCAAGGTAACGACAGCACCTGAATACCAAGCCTGCACCAATGCTCCGCACAGAATAACTATCAGACACACTCAAGAGCCGCTTACCTACAGCTGGGACAATGGATATTTTACACAGTTAGGATGTAGAGCTGTTACCATACTAAAACTCAAACATTATTTCGATACTAAGGAAAATGTTCGAGGCTCAATAAAAATGTTGATACTACAATGAGTGCGTTTTCATGCGTATGAGTATCCCATTTATGATCGGGTTTTTTGAGTATTTTGTGTCCATATAAACACAGTGATTTTTTACACCAGTCTACCGAGCATGCGCAAACTGAAGTAACAAATACGGTAGGAGTAGCGACTTTCCCAAAACAACTCAAACCTCTACCAGAACTTAAAAATAATATTATTTTATATCTATAAACAAAATAAAAGCAATCTATTTCTTCACAATCACCTTTAACACCTTAATTTTAAAGTATATCTTGTTCCTTTCTTTTTAGAAACAGGCATAAAATTATTTTAGCAAGTTACCAAAATGTTCCTGCAAATGCTCCTTGCCATATCTGAGCCATGGTTGCCATAGCGACCTCTTTAAATATCCAGAATACTGTGATTGTGCATGTACACAGGGATATGAGCATCTTGGTCTCTTTGAGCACATGTAAACATCATATCCATAACTGGAGTAAGGCTAACAACCGGAATAATGCAAATAACTGGAATACTTGTGCGCATGTAAAAGTTATCATGATCATTTTAAAAACAAAGGTGTAATGGTCAACAAAAATATCTGTACTACTTCTACTACTACTTCTATTTGGTCTTTTTGTAGTTCTGATATAGATCAAGATCATTCTAAAAGTACATTGTCATATTTATAATTATTGTATCTATACCTGTCACAGTTCTGCCTGTTATTTTCATGTTTATCCCCAGTCCAGCTCCATTTCTGGTCCTTCTTTTGCTACCTCCCTGTTTTTCCTGCAGCTGCCAATCATTTCCTAATCATCCAAAGGTTGTCTATATATACTCCCTAAGTCCATTCTGTCTTTGCTAGATTGTTGGCCTGTCAAGAGTGATACTCAAGCTCTGTATTTGAACAAATTTGTCTTTGTAATTTCTACAATTCTGTATTCTGAATCAGCATTAAACCCAGTTTAATGTTTCTATTCCCAGCCTGTTTTCTAATTGGTGATCACTCATAGTGGAAGAGATTTAAGTCGATATTAATAAAGATGTTTATTCCTAAGTTGTTTGTTGCCTGATTTGTCATATTAAGAATGACCTCTTGAACTTGACTTAACTTGTGATTGACAGTATTCTTTGTGTCGTATTTGAGTCCAGTAATCTGTTCAAATAAGTATCTCTAATTACAGTTGATATTACAGTTTGCATTTTACACAAAAACTCAAACTTTCCAATTTCTTCTTTCATCAGTCACAAATATCTAATTTGGAAATATCTGATCTTCTTTATGTGCTCTTTTCAGGTAAACTATGCCATGTATAAGAAAAATTGACTGAGGGAAGGGGTCCCATGTGTAACCAGTCCACTCCTTTTGATATGGTTCTGCTTTTTGTTTTGGGCAATGGGGTAAAGATGACAGAGTGTCACGATCCTGCCTGTTTGCCCCGCCAGGGGGTTCTGACCCTGTTCCTGCATGTTTTCCCCGCCGGGGGGTTCTGACCCTGTTTCTGCCTGTTTGCCCCGCTCGGGGGTTCTGACCCTGTTCCTGCATGTTTTCCCCGCCGGGGGGTTCTGACCCTGTTCCTGCCTGTTTGCCCCGCTCGGGGGTTCTGACCCTGTTCCTGCCTGTTTGCCCCGCCGGGGGGTTCTGACCCTGTTCCTGCCTGTTTGCCCCGCCGGGGGGTTCTGACTCTGATCCTGCCTGCCTGTCCTGCCCATCTGCCTGTCCTGCTCTTCTGCCTGTCCTGCTCTTCTGCCTCCCCTGTTTGCCCTGCCGGGGGGTTCTGTTCCTGATCCTGCCTGTTTGCCCCAGCCCTGCTCCTGACCCTGCTCTGATCCAGTTCTGTTTTTTGTTTGCTGCCTTCCTGGTTAGCTCCGCACCAGTTCCCAGTTTCTAATCAGGGGGGCAGCATATATGTTCTGCCCTTATTCTGTTTAGGTTGCTGGATCTGGTAACTTATTTGGTGGAATTTGATAATATATATGATCGTAAAAGAATTAATTTTGATTAACTTGTGACACATGCAGGTTGGGAAACTGCCCCTATTGATTGGCTCTATAACCTTGCATCAATAAATAATGACTAGAAACTCTATGTCAATACAAAAAGGAACTATTCATTTTAAACTAGAATGGATGGAAGGGTGAAGATTGCTCAATATTCAACATTTTATATAGATCTAAACCCAATTTAGCATGTGCAGGCAAGAGATGGACTCGCATAACGACAAGTATTGTCGTTATGTGAGTATTATCACTTGAATAAAACATCTCAGTCTCACTCTTTAAAATGACTTAACTATAGTTGATACAGCTGTTTTTGTGAGATTACTACCTTGCGGTGAGGTTCATGGCTTGTGAGGCACTGATGTGATCACAATCAGATTTACATGTAACATGTAAACCAGGTGTCGGCGAGTACATTTGGCCCCGGACTATTTCTCTCCCAGTAAGTGACTTGGAGCCAGAATAAAAAAGAAAAAAGAATTTCAAAAAAAAAGTTCCCAAGTCCGTATGAAATAGCTCTAATAGTATGAAATAAAAAGTAAAAGTAATTAAATTTCTTACCATTTCATACCACTCTGTTTGATAAGAGCGAGTCTTTCATCCTGTAGTCTGGAGCAAACCATTTAGCTAATTTAGCTTTGGTCTTCTTTTAATTATAACCTCCTGCTTTGACCGAAAGTCCAGTTTAGAAAACTGCTTGAGCTTTAATATGTAATCTTCCTCCATTTAAAAAGTAGGGCCAGACAACAAGAAAAAAGTGAACAGATAGCTAAACTTGGTTTGCTAACTCTAAATTGTAGCTTGCTGTCACTATTCTGGGGCCCCTATTAAGTAAGTAACTATGTGCCTCACCCGGCGCCTTTTCACAGCCGCTTAAAGCAGCAGCGTCACTGCTGAGCTACAGCACAGTCAGTCCATGTGAGGCACGAACGGCCAGTGCCTCTCTGCATGTCTCTTCTCCGTATTTCAACGGTAAACGTAAAAATTCTGCGATTTTGAGTAAAAAAAAAGAATAAAATTGTAAAGTTAAATAGAAAATAACGTTATAGTACAAATCATTGGATAAATATAACCATTTCATTTATTTTTTCTCTGTGATGACAGGTGAGGTATGGCCTCACCTGCCTCCCCCGACTGCACGTCACTGCTATCTTGATCTATTAATCTTTCAATGGCAGGAATTTAGGTTCTAACAACAGAATCAAGTGTCAGAGTCGACTAGAATCAAGTGCTAACAAACATTTTCACCTCAAAAAGAACTCAACTGCTGCTGATATGATAGGCTTACAACTCTCTACAACATGCCACGTGATCAGATAATTAAGTTATGTTAATTAAATGTTTTACTCAGTCAAGGTTTTTTGTCATGTTTGCTTTTACATATTGGAAAAAATGGCACCTCGCTTGGAGAGAAATCTGACTGTGGATCATAGTAATTCTAAGCTAACTATTTGAATATATAAATAAGCCCAAGTTACATAATGTTGCTTTAATTTAACATATTCATACATAATGTATGGAATAGGCCTTTGATGTCAGTGCCCCCCATGGTGCAATAAGTGCCCTTTTATTTTTTGCCTCTGCCCTTCAAAGAGACAGTAGTCCAACAGCTGTAATGTTAATGCAAGTGTTTTTGAACTGCACTTTACAGTGAGAGGATCCTTTGTCATTCTGATTCATCACCAAGTTTAGGTATCTCTGTCATATTTATATCAAAGGCACTTTGACACTTTGACTTTTGACACAGATTCTTAAAATTCCTTGATTTTATCTTAAAATAACATCATTGGACTACGCGACCACAAGTTGAGCGTAGCAACCAAAGCCTTTATGATTAATAGGCCTACCGCATTGGGGGCAACTATGGCCTATTATATATTTATTCTAAAATATAGACAAAAACGTACCTTGTCAATTGAGTCATGAGTTCATTCAAAGAAGTGAAAACTATTATTTTACAAAAACAACACCTTTTGCAGCGTTTTCTCTAATCGTGTTGTGCGTCTCAATTAACTGTCGAATGAAACACTAAACCCAAACAATAGTTCCTATCTCAAAATTAAACTACTTCTAATCATTTAAAATTAGGGTCATCCAAATAAAAATAAAAACACAATACGGTATTTTGTAAACTGTTCCTATTTTATTTAGGCTACCTTATTTAACTCTAATATAAAATTCCCAAAATATATCAATCATATTCCACTTAAGCTGAGTCTAAAATGCTTTACATTACACTGAAGGAGATGAAGGAAAATTATTCTGCAAAACAATGAGCCAAATGAGTGATAATCAGAGTAATGATTGTAATCACCAGGCAGCCAAGCAGTGCAAAAATAAAGTTTGAACCAATTATATGACATTTAATTCTTTCCAACCTGCACATGCACAGAGGCGTGCTAGCCATGGTAATAATGATAAATCGCCTATACCTGTGTGCATATTAACAACAATTATGGCAATAGCCGATTTGATGAAGGAGTTATGTGTGAATGAAATGCAAATAGGTAGAAACTGAGTCTCAATCTTAGTGGAAAGTCATTTTATGTTCTCTTGTATTGTTTCAGGATAGACACAGGGTAATTTACAGGTGGGACCCGGGCTTCCTGCCATTCACAGTAAATTGGTCCCCATTTTCTGACATGCCGACTTTTGGAAAGGATGGATTCTTTGATCTTTCCAGACTTTTTGGTGTTTCATTTTACATCATCGCACTCTTTTTGGCTCTCCTCCTGTCTTGTTTCCTCTGTCTTTCAACCCACCTGCCTTGTCACTTTATTGTGTTTTAGTGTTTTTTCATCCATTCCTCAAGTTTTATCTCCCTTTTCATATGGCTTCTTTCAGCATCAATGTCATTATCTGGAACATATTTGTCATAGCTTAGCTTACATCTAAGAACTCATCACATCTCTTTGAATCTTAATTTGTCAGCTTTGGAAATTGTAACTTGACATGTGTTTGTTTATATTGGATTAGTTATTTTCTCAGAACATGAAAGCAATATTGTACCATATTGTGTCTGTGGAGATTTCAGATAGAAAAGAAATACTGGCTGTGGAAATAAATAAGATGATTGAATTGAAAGTAGTTGTCTTGTTTTCCCAAGAATTCCTCTTAAAGACAGAAATTCTTATTGAATAGTTAAAACCAAAATACAAGCACTGGAGTACAAAAGATGTTTAAATATTGTTCTCATAGTAAATTAAATATACCAACTCACAAGTGCTTCAGAGTTTGCTGGTTATTGCTGAGGGAAAAGTACCAACTATTGTAAAAAGGTTAAGGTACATTTTATTGTCCTTGTAGGGAAATTTGTTCTCTGCATTTGACCCATCCTTCAATGCCAGTCTCCTCAGGAGCAGTGAGCACCACAGCACTGTGCTCGGGGACCCATCTCCATGATCATGTTGCTAGGCTTAGTCAGCCTAGTGTCCAGAAGGAAACCCACCCAGACACGGCAAAAAAAACCCAGGCGTCCTGGGGATCAAATCCAGAACCATCTTGTTGGGAAGCATGAGTGCTAGTCACTCAGCCATCGTAAATAAAATAAAAGTGAAATATAAAGGCATGCGTTAAAAGCAGGTAAACAAACTATAATACAAACTATACAGTATGGACAGAACAACAGTGGGAAAAAAATTGTGTTGTAGTCTATGAACTTTTATGTGTTCCTATACGTGATACAAGTATGTGAACTTGTACCATGTATAGGAACTTTATCCAGTTTTGGCAGGGTATGGCAAGTTCTGACCAGGTCAGAGGGGCTCGAGTCTTTATTCCCATCAGCCCACTCCATTGTTTTTGTGTGTTGAACATGTTGAGCAGCACGTTCATGACTCGTGCTCTGTTCTGTTGCCCCTGGTCCAGCGCTGACCACCCCACTGCACATGCCACACTGACACACATGCTCACACTCACAACATACTCCTCCAACATCCCTCCATTGCTCAGCCTCTCTGTTTCTTTTCATCCATCTCTTTCTCTCTTTCCACCAGATGGCTGACCCATCTGCTCCCCTTTCCTCCCCTCTCCCCACTGCACTGTGCTTCACATGGGCCACATCCAAGTTTGGTACACATCGGACCCTCTGTCAGTCCCACATACAAGCCCGGCACAAGATTCTGCTCCAATCATTTCACACTTTTGCACAAAACTGTTTGATTGCCACTTGATGTGAATTTCTGCCCGGGTTACGGTGTGTTTCCTTGTGATGGTTCTTGAAAACAGCATCTTCTTGTGTCTTTGTGAGAGTGTACACATCTGCTTAGGTAGACAGTTTGGTGAGTTTGCTGCACTCAGACCATCTGTTGGTGTATTTCTGTGTTTGGGAAGTGTTTGCTGGACTTATCACCCGGTGTTATCACTGGCATCAATTTTATTTTCTCATTTTTGTCCCAGTCTCAACAAAGCCCCATATTTCTTGACCTGAAATTGTGGTGTGGAATATTGTGTATATTTTTCCTTCTTGAGAAGTGCTTCGGTTTTGCTCCTCATACCCCCAAGAGTATGAGGGAGGTTGTTGAGATCTGTCTTGGATGACCCTGGACAAATGTCTTATCAGAGGCCCATGTCTTTAAAGATACACTGTGTAATTATTATGGTAAGGGGTCTGCTCCCTACTTTGTTTTGTTTTATGTCATTACATCAATCTACCTTGATGAGTAAATCATTTTCAATTTGATGGTACTGGTTTGAGATACTGGGATTTATACTGGTTTGGATAAGTTTTATTGTTTTGTGAAACAGCCCTGCCCTAGCTAACATTATGACCTGCATTCTAAAGAATCTATCTGGTCTTTATTCAATTACAGGCGTTTTATTGCTAAAAGAAACAAAGAAATACAGTGAGTGTGCTTTCCTCTCCACAGATCTGACCTGCTTTTTCTCCATGAAAATAGATTTGTTTTGTGCCGTACTGTGGAACATTCAAGTAAAACAAAAACAAAAAACACCTCAATGGAGACAGTGAGCAAGTGGCAGAGGTGACCTTTTACAAGAAAAGTTACATAGTGTGCCTTTAAGAGAATTGTATCCATTTCCTCTAGGTAATTTAGTTTTCCTGAGAGTTTTACTTATTTTTAGAGCACATCTATTCAAAACTCAGACTTAAAAATGTATAGGATTGGTGAAAATATAAGGGTCATAGATGTGTGGAGCCAATTCCAGTGTATATTCATACCGTAACTGTCTAGACTGTGGATGGTGCAAGATTAAAATCTATGGAAATAAGTCTTGATATCTTCTCCTTCCTTGTTGATGGAGCTGTCTGTGAAGATAGAGGTCTTCTTTAAATTGTTCCCCAAGAGCCCTGTCACAGCTAATCCGGTATAATGCAATAGGCGCTTTACTTTTTGTCCATATATTGAGCATTGTTCACACTGCCTTCATACCTGCTGGAGGAAAGCAGTCTTGGAGATATTCTTTCATCTCCTCCAGTTAACTTCTGTATTTCTTGTCGTTACAAAAGTAATGGCCAACTCTCAGTGGGCTTCAGAGAATCCTTTGAGGCAGAAAAAAGGGACAGCACAGCAGTGGATCTACCTGCTTTTGGAGTCACCGTGACCTTGCTTTTACAAAAAGCCCTGCCGTGAGAGTTTGACTGACAGGTGAGAGCGCAGCCTCCTACCAAATGCAGGAACACATGCACCGGCACACACATAATGGAGCTTAAGCCCACATGTGAATGGACAGGCAGAGAGGCAGAGATAAACAGTATGTGCAGATGCGGGGGAGTGATTGCCTCAGACACATGTGGCACAAGTCAGCCAGGAGAATCACTAAGTCAAAAGGCATATTCTGCACAGTGCTGCTGTCTGCACTGTCCCCCACCTGTTATGCACATAACATTTTGTTTGGATTAGAATACTGAGTGTTCTGTCATTAGAGTTCAGAGGACCAAATAAACACACTAAAAATCCCACAGGTGAAATAGTCAGCAGGTTAATGGAGTTTTGGATTCAACAAATTATTATTTCAGAAAATGTTTTCATTCCGTTTATCAAGCTCAATTTTATCAGTTTTATAGATCAAAAGACACATGTAAAGAAGTTGAATGTTACATATATTGACTTTCTGCACTGAACAGTGATGTCATACTGTAAGCATGAAATAGTTTCATTCTCTGTTTTATCTCAGTAGAGCTAATTTGTTTATAGATATCTGCACAGAAGAAAATGAAAAACTGAGTTTTGGCATTTTACAAGAAAGCATAGCACAGGCTTGCTGTGCATAACCTTCAGATATAGGCGATGATATTTGGTTTGGCAGTATCAGAGTCATGGCACAAATGTGATCACAGTGTGCTGAGGGAGGCAAGTGAACAGAGCAGCAGCCACAGGAGGCTTCCTTAGATGATCTGCTTCTTTAAATATTCAACAAAAGGCCAGAAAAACAATATGAACATATGGAGGATGTGAAGGACCCATCGCCTCAGGTGTGTAGAATTATTTTTGTTTTTTGAAGATATATAATTTCAGCCAAATAAACATAATAATAGTAACTGACAAACGTGGATTAAACATAATTACAGACTTTATTCCTTATTATGAGAAAGTATTAAGTTAAAACAAGAACAATTTCTAGTTTAAACGTAATCATTACATGTTGTAACAACTTCAGTTTTTTGTTTTAAAGTGAAAAGTTTCTTGTTTTAACAGCATCAGTTTCTCATTTTAATGTGAAAAGATCCAGTGCACAGCAAAGGGGCCAGTCACTTTAAGCGGCTGGTGTAGCAACGCGCAGGGGTAGCGCACGTCCAGATTGCGAACGTGCAGAGTGCACACATCCAGAGTGCATGTTGAGAGTGAGCACATCCATATATGCACGCATGTGTCCCAAGCCTATGGCACACTTTGGATCTCCATGCAAGCGAAGGCTCATGCTCTCTTTGATGGCACAAGGAAAGAGGTTGTGACCCTGGATGTCGTTAAAACGAGAAACTGAACTCATTAAAACGTGAAAGTTTAGTCCTTATAACCTTTTATAATTATGTTTAACGAGAAAATGTTCTTGTTTTAACTTAATACTTTCTCATAATAACGAAAAAGCCTGTAAAATGTTTAATCCACGTTTGTCAGTTTTACACTTCCGTATGATAGTATTTCATAGCCAAAAACGGAGTTTAAATCTGTCAAGTGGACAAATCGTTGTAAGAGTGAAGACGTTTCACTGCTCATCCAAGCCACTTCTTCAGTTCTGGTCAGATTGCTGGTGGAAACTGCCTTACATCTGTCTGAAGGGAGGGGCTAACGACACTGGAACTGTAAACATCTATTGTCTCTAGTTTCAGCTGGAGCTACCCTATTCAACTCTTAACGACCCTGCTATTGTTCTCACTGGATCTGAGCATGAAGTTGTAGATGGGGGAGAGATTATGTCTCAGGCCCCCATTCCTGTTTAAGGAAGGATTGTCTTTCCTAACAAAAATAGCTACTTTAAATCCCCTCTCAAACCATTTCTTTTCTCTGCCGGAGATCTGTACCTCACTATCTTCTAAGGAGTGGTTAGTGGCTTTGAGATGGAGATGTACGGCGAACTGGGGTCCAGAGGAGCTCTCACACCGGTGTTGGTACATTCTCTTATGGAGTAGCTGTTTAGTTTCTCCAGTGTAACGCTCACTTCACTCTTTACTACACTGAATGGAGTAGACTACATTACTTTGTTTATGGCTCGGGGTTTTGCCCTCAGGGTGGACCAGTTTTTGTCTTAAAGTGTTTGAAAAAGACTGGAATCTCATAGTGTCTGAAAATTTTCTGAAGTTTTTCAGACTAACCCGCTGTATAAGGAACGGTAACACCTTTCCGTCTTCGTTCAGATTTCCTGTTGTCCTGTATTTTAGCTCTCTTACATCTATTGAAGGCTCATTTTGGATACCCACAAAGAGAGGGCTTTCTCCACATGTTGTTCCTCCTTCACTTTTCTCTCTGTGTTTGTGGGCACCACTTGAGCTCTGTGTTGTAGAGTAGATAGTAGATAACTCTGAGTTTGTGCTGCGGTGGATGGTGTGAATCAAACAGTGGGTATTAGTAAGTTGTGTGGGCTTTCTGAAGACTTCAACCTGGAGACACTGGTCCTCTCGTATTGTTACTGCACAACTTAAGAAGGCCAGTTTGTTCACCTTGACCTCTTCCCGTGTGAACTTGATGTTTGGATCCACTGCATTAATATGTGCAGTAAAGGGCTCCAGATCTTGAATTTTGATTTTAGTCCAGTTGTCATCCACATCGGTACCAATGTGTGCTACTCTAAACAGCTACTCCGTAAGACGATGTATCAACACTCCACCATACATCTCCATCTCAAAGCCGCTAACCACTCCTTTGAAGATAGTGAAGTTCAGATCTTAGCCAAAGAAAATAAATGGTTTGAGAGGGGAGTTAAATAAGCTATTTTTGTTAGGAAAGAGAATTCTTTCTTAAACAGGAATGGGGCCCTGAGACATAATTTCTCCCCCATCTATAACTCCATCCTCAGACCCAGAACAATGAGAACAAAAGCAGGGTTGTTAAGGGCTAAATAGGGTAGTTTCAGCTGAAACTGGAGACAATAGATGTTTACAGTTCCAGTGTGGTTAGTCCCTCCCTTCAGACAGATATAAGGCAGTGTCCACCAGCAATCTGACCAGAATTGAAGAAGCAGCTTAGATGAGCAGCAAAACGTCTTCACTCTTACAATGATTTGTCCACTTGACAGATTTAAACTTCATCTTTTGCTATGGGTCACATCCAAGTGAAAATTTTGATATTGCTTTTATATGTAAGAGAAACATGTAATACAAAACAGAGACAAAGCATTGATCAATATGTATGTAGTGTGCAAAATGTTTTACCTCATCCCTCTAACATCTTTTCCAACTCTTAACTTCCCAACCTGGCATTATTTGGGAGTATGGGAGTTACAAACTATAGAACCGCAACTTCATTCATTCAATTAAATGTGACTAAGGCAACTACAAACTTGCACATTGTGTTTGGCTGAGGCACCAGGCCAACTGTATTCAAGTGGAAAACCAGTAATTAGCCAGTCCCCATGACAGATAAGATCAAACCACATGGAAAACCTGCCCTGACACTGTTTACTGGAACACAAACTCATGCTCCCACAACCACATATAAGGCAAAACACTGGTTTTGGGGAGTATCCAAGGCCCTTCACAAGATTTTTTTTTGTTTGTTTTGTTTTTGTTTATTCTGGAGTAAGTAATTTACAGAATGAATTAAAGTAGTAAGCTGTAAAAACGTCTGGCATACTAAGCTTGCCAAAGTACCGGTATGCTTAATGGTACATTATTTGCACTAGAAGCAGGAGGGTAGTTTACTTTGATCTACAATCTTTCTAAGTTGTATTTATAAGTTCTTAAAATAAAATGAATGCCAGTTTCTATACATCCAACAATGACTGACAAAGCACGGTGTCACCTGGGGTTTGAAGGATCGCACATAAAATGTGTTTGCATGTGAAATTATATACTAGTGCATTGCCTTTTTCTGTATAGACCTATGTAAAATTGTAGTGTGACAAACCAGGCAGTAACATTTAGGCATCTTTGAGATTCATCTGAGTAATGCAGGGATTTGCTGGGACAAACTAAAATAGATAGTCTATTTTGAATTGTAGAATGCTTTAAATTAGGTCTTGAGTCCATTTGTAATATTAGTACTTTGGGTTTTATTGGAACCCACTTCCAAGGTCATCTTACATTTTCACATCTTGAACAGTGGCTACATTTATATAGCCTGCAAAAATCTGAATAACCAGGTCTGTGTTCTGGTGTGTGTTTACACCTAGGGACGTGTGTCAGTTAATCAATGGATCTTCCCATTATGTCCACTAAGAACTGTACTAAAAATTAATAAATAAAAATGCACTTATTTCATTTGATCATGATCAACAAGCAACAGCCAAATGGGTAAGTTTCTCGACATGTTTCTTTCATCCATCCATCCATCCATCCATCCATTTTCTTCCACTTATTCGGGGCCGGGTCACGGGAGCAGCAGTCTAAGCAGGGACTCCCAGACTTCCCTCACCCCAGACATGTTGGGACCCCAAGGCGTTCCCAGGCCAGCCGAGAGACATAGTCCCTCCAGCGTGTCCTGGGTCTTCCCCAGGGCCTCCTCCCGGTGGGACATGCTCAGAACACCTCCCTAGGGAGGCGTCCAGGAGGCATCCTGAGCAGATGCCCGAGCCACCTCTGCGGAGGAAACTCATTTCGGCCGCTTGTATCTTGTCCTTTTGGTCATGACCCAGAGCTCATGACCATAGGTGAGGGTAGGAATGTAGATTGACCGGTAAATCGAGAGCTTTGCCTTTCGACTCAGCTCCTTCTTTACCACAACGGACCGATACAGCAACTGCATCACTGCAGACGCTGCACCGATCCGCCTGTCAATCTCACGTTCCATCCTTCCCTCACTCGTGAACAAGACCCCAAGATACTTGAACTCCTCCACTTAAGGCAAGGGCTCACCACCCACCCAGAGAGGGCAAACCACCTTTTTCCAGTTGAGAACCAGCCTCAGATTTGGAAGAGCTGATTCTCATCCCAGCCGCTTCACACTCGGCTGCAAACCGCCCCAGTGCCTGCTGCAGGTCTTGGCTCGGAGAAGCCATCAGGACAACATCATCTGCAAACAGCAGAGATTAGATCCTGTGGTTCCTGAACCAGACCCTCTCCAGCCCCTGAAATTCTGTCCATAAATATAATGAACAGAACCGGTGACAAAGGGCAGCCCTGGCGGAGTCCAACATGCACCGGGAGCAAGTCTGACTTACTGCCGGCAATGCAAACACAGCTCCTGCTCCGGTCAACGGACAGCCCTTAACAAAGGACACCATACTCCCGGAGCACCCCCCAAAGGACACCACAAGGGACATGGTCGAATGCCTTCTCCAGATCCACAAAACACATGTGGACTGGTTGGGCAAACTCCCATGAACCCTCGAGCACCCGATGGAGAGTATAGAGCTGGTCCAGTGTTCCACGACCAGGACGAAAACCACACTGCTCCTCCTGGATCTGAGGTTCGACTATCGGTCAGACTCTCCTCTCCAGTACCCTGGAATACACCTTACAAGGTTGAGGAGTGTGATTCCCCTGTAATTGGAACACACCCTCCGGTCCCCCTTTTTATACCACCCCGGTCTGCCAGTCCAGCGGCACTGTCCCCGACCGCCACGCGAAGTTGCAGAGACGTGTCAGCCAAGACAGCCCCACAACATCCAGAGACTTAAGGTACTCGGGGCGCATCTCATCAACGCCCGGAGCCTTGCCACCGAGGAGCTTGCCAACCACCTCAGTGACTTCGGCCAGGGTGATGGACGAGTCCGTCTCCGGGTCCCCAGTCTCGGCTTCCTCCTCGGAAGACGTGACAGTGGGATTGAGGAGATCCTCAAAGTATTCCTTCCACCGTCCGACAACGTTTCTTTCAGTTTGACATAAATCTTCATTATTTATCATTTTTAGCTTGTTCAAATTGGGGGACTTTGTAGCAATTATTAGCCCAAAAGGAAACATATAGTAAAGTACAAAAAAAACAAAAAAGAAAAACATGCATAAAGCAAAGTCTTTATAGCTCCTGGCACCAAGTCTGTTTCACTGTCAGTAAATGTGGTGCAAGTGTTTAGCCCCTTTTTAGCTTTGGGAATGGCTCAGTGCATCCCATATGGTCAGACACTGCAGTCTCATCGCTCTTTTGAATGGAGAGCTGGAGAAGGAAAAGAAAGAAGGAAGCTGCTCAGCTCCTACCTCTTGAACTATGACTTCTCTCCTCATCTAGTTTAACCCTTCATTAATCCCACCTAGAGCCGTTTTAGCCCTATCCAGCTCTCCACGGCGAGTGCGGCAGATTCACCATCTCTCATATCCCCCGTAGAGTCCATCAAAACCAATTAAGATAGATAAAAGTCTGAGCCCCGAACCGCGGATCACAGACAAGAAGGCATTATTTTTTCATTGAGATTGTGACTTGATGAACAAAATAGAAAATAAACTGAGTTTAATTGAAAGGTTGTAGTTTAATTCTCTGATTCAGGTTTAAAAAGTAATGTATCTCCCAGCTTGAATCTGAATGCCCTTTTTCATGCATTTATAGGTTAGGACAGGTTTTTTGATATCGACCTCCCACTCAAAATATATACTGTAAAATATTGACATATTTATCATAGCTATAAGCTATTCTCTCTGTTCTCTCTCTGTCTCTCTCTCCCTCTATCCCCCTCTCTTTTTCTTTCTCTGTCTCTCTCTCTCTCTCTGTCTCTCTCCCTCTCTCTCTTTCTCTCTCTGTCTCCCTCGGTTTCTCTCTCTCCCTCTCTCTCTTTTTCTCTCTCTGTCTCTTTTTCTCTCTCCCTCTCCCCCCCACTCTCTCTCCCTCCCTCTCTCTCTGTCTCTCTCTCTCGCTCTCCCTCCCTCTGTCTCTCTGTCTCTCTCTCGCTCTCTATCTCCCTCTCCCTCTCTCTCCCTCTCTCCCTTTCTTCCTCTGTCTCTCTCTCTCTCTGTCTCTACATATCTCAAAAATGGGGCAGAGAAACAAAAGGCTGCAGTTTTTCACCACTCATTACAAATGTGATTTTTTTGTATTGTAAATATGACTGTATTATTGTAAGCTATTTATTGACTACAATACAGTTCTTGTACACATATATTATATTATTATTATATTATTACCACTACAATTTGTCCCAATTGGTTGTAACGGTCATGTTGTGGTATACTGAATATAGTTCTATCACTTTGACGTTGTGTTTTTGTTTACCAGGACACAGGGAGCAAGAGATTAAGATAAAAAATTGAAATATTTTATAGCTTTTTAGCGGGGATAATAGCCACTATATGTATGGAGGAAGGAAGCAGGCACAAAGCAATGTTATCAGAGGTGAGAAAAACACTTTCATGTTTTATGTTCAGGGACAGTGGTAATGCAGTAAGACACTGTATAAATATGACACCCAATTTCACAAGGTTAGACAGAAAAACAAGCATGTAATGGTGGCCACTGTGCAGCCATAATATCCCCAACAAGCTTCATATAAGAGAGACGTCACTGAATAGCTAGATGAAGAGTATTGTAGTAACAAGCACTTCAGGGATTTTGGGCAAAGGAAAAAGCAAAGTCTACGCTTACAGAGAGGAAAGAAAACTGCAGCGCTGGCTTGTAAGAGGAGAACACTGTGTGACAAAATTAACATGTGCTAAAGGCTAAATTCAAAGCTATTGGATAAAATAAAATGCAAGGAATGTTCCACAGTACGGCATTAAACTTATCTACCAGCATAGACTGTATATATAAATGGACATAGCTAACCCACATGTGGTCACATTCTAAATAGAAAGTGAACATGGATTGAAAAACTGTCACTCCCTCTTTTGTTCGTAAATCAAGACATGAACATTAATAAAAGACCAATGAGTGTGCCTTCTTTCCCTGAGGTTGCTCGCACTAGTGTAAGGAAAAGGTTTGATTGACAGCATTGCTAAGCACCAGCTCCCTTCTATACCACCGGTGCGGGCGGGAAGGGGTGTTACCTTTAATAGCTTTGCTCTGGATCTATTCTTTGCTTGCTATGATACTCGCACTCAGAATGACAAATATGGAACTCAGCTCCAAATTTCTCCCTATAATTAACAGCCTCGACAACCTTAATTTGGCGGGCCAAATGCTATGCGTGACGTCACACTCACTTAATCCACTTCTTTATACAGAATGTCGACTAAGTTAGAATACAGGCCAGATCTGTAAAGAGACTAGCCATTCGCAGTAAGAATGCATGTTTTTTTAGTATTAGTACATTTTTTTTCATACCACCGTTAAAAATTTAGTTGGTAAAATAGTATATTTTTTTCCAGAGCTCATCAAATCAAGTAAAAATGGTAAGGTTATTGTTTCAAGGTAGTAAAGTGTGCTGAGCCTCACTGCAGCAAACATCAGAGAATCATAAACCATGATTTTAAGTGCTCTGTTATTTTGCAAAATTCTCTCAATGCATAAAACAAAACATTCATATTACACCATAATTCAACTATATTTGCATTTTATTAAACTCTAAAGTCTAAGTACATTAGACATTACCTTGTACCTTTTAAATGGATATTAGAAGCATGTGCTCATCTCAATAGTTTCCTGATTTTGATATGAAACATCACAAAGGACAAAGGGTTGCTGCTATATCCATTTGACAGCTCTAAGAATTCTCTGGTGGTTCACTCCCCCCACCTGTGGATGACGGAGCTGCAGTCTGTTAATCCATCTGTAGAAGAAACCAAACAACAATACAATGAAGAGTCTGAGGCCTGAACAAAGTGAGATTTTCTTAAAGTACTCCTGTATATGTGGTAGGAAGGGATGCAATGATTAATCAGAAAAATCGTACCTGCCTTGAAATAACTGTTGCAAACTTGCCCGGCCAGGTAACACCACACCCTTTTATAATACTTTACATAGCTATTTGGGTCTGAAACCAAATTCTCCAAAATTTCCGATGGGCATGACTGACAGGAGGATTGATCGATCCGAGAAACGCATGGTCCAGTCATGTCAAAACAAATATGGCAGCTTACTAGTGAAAAAAGAGAACCGAGAAACTGTACATATGTGCAAAATCAACACACAAACCTCTGAACTCTTGTATCCTCTCCTCTTGTGTCTGATGTAAATTACATTATATATTTTGTTCTGAATTATATGAAAAGTTCTCCCACATTTTATCCCAAATGGACGCAATTTATGGTCTGGTCCCAGAACCTGCATTTGTACAGAAAGTAGGAATGACTGACTTGCCAAACAGGGAGCATACAGCAGTCTCAAGGTTATAAAAATTTCTGTGTACTTTTAAAGTTAAGGATTGGGTTGTATATCTCTTCTTTAACTACCCTTCAACTGCAGGGAAAACCTGTTAGAAAAAGGCTGTTATTAACCCCAGACATGTCACTTTGCATATAATAAAATACCCAATACAGTATTTACTTGTGATCACTGTGCGTTCTGGCCTTGTAACCAGCACATAGAAGCTGCTCAGGTGGAACTAATCATGTTAATAGTGGCACAGTTGCTCTGAGATGTCCCACTGAAGCCTAACCATGAGTCAGCGTGGTGTGTATCTGAACGTACCTGAACCTGACATGGCTAATATTAATGTTATTAGTTTCACAGACGTCCCCCGCTGTTACGCTCCGAAGTCTCGCTGTGGACATTCTGCTATGCTGCATTACGCATTACTAAACGCATTACGCTGCTGCCCGGGTGTAATCTGCTCCCGATACGTCCCGTGCGGCTCACTTAGACGCCAATTAATTAGGATATTAGTTACACCTGGGCCACTGCAGAGATGGCAGGTTCAAATGTCCACGGGAAAAATGAGCACCAGTGAACAAGAGCTGTGCATTATTGTGAGATATTATGATCCCGGGCTTAAGTACCATGTCTGGAGACTTTTTTAGTTGTTGTTGATGAGGAAAATGAAAGCTACAGAAAAACAGAATTGAATGCAGGCTTTGTATCAATTTGTCACATGAGTAGTTAGCATTTTACCTGCTGCTCAAGTGATGTGGCGTGACAGATGGCAGAGCAAAAATCAAATACAATGGAATGATTTACAAACAGAAAACAGAGCTTTAGGGAAACATCATGGGAGGATGCTGGTATAGAATATGGGGGTGTATAGACCAATCTATGATAGATGACCATACTACATTTGTAACACTGATTAACTGTGCGACTATTATTGGACATAGTAATAAATACGGTATTAACATAAACTCCATATCAACATTATTTTTGGCATTAGTTACAAAGAGGGTAGTAGTAGTAGTAGTAGTAGTAACAGTGGTAACTTTAAAGAGGAATTAAACACTAAATTGACTTTTTTTCTGTGTATGTGGTGTATGAATAATTATTGCCTGCTGTTCCTAGTGCTTTTTTAGTACAAACTAGGTATATTTGCAGCTTTCTGGTCAAAAACATATAAAAATAGGTGTGTGTGGCTACTGCAATGTTAAGTGCTTGGTGACATCACACAGGACTGACCTGATTTATGCTAGGTGTTTTCGATTACAAACTCCTGGCTGCAGGGGCGGCATTTGAAGTGTGGATACCTGTTCACACCAATCACACTGTCCAGATCCCCAGTCTCCCCAGTCACAGCTCAGTTTATCAGTTCTGTTTTAAATGTGGTTGTGGATGGAGTTGAAATGAAGGCCACCTCACTCAAGTATTGTGTATATAAATAACATCTGAGCATTTTGCCATTGGGAATGTTGCACACAAGATACTTCAGTGATGCAACAGATTTCAAGGTTAATTGAACCGCTGAGTTAAAAGCATAATAAGAGCAACAAAAAGGCAGAGAAATCGAAATTCTGATTATTTTGAGTCATTTGTTCAGGAGTCACCGACTGACTTATAGCCTGGTACGTTTCTGCCAGAAGAACAGAGCAGTCACAGCCAACCATATGTCACACAGAGCAAACAGACTGTAGCTCTGAGTCCAACCAAACCTGATTAGCACGCCTTCAAGTGGAGGACGCACTCACGGCTGCTGTCTCCTGCCGAGATGATCTGTTCAAACCAGGACTTCTGGCTTCTCCCATGACATATGGAAGCTCTGAGCTTGGTAGGTGTGTCAGAAACATCTCCAAATCGACCTTCTAACTCACACCAAAGTCACTCCACCTCCAGTGATGAATAGGGAAGAAGTGAAAGATGTTTTTAAAGTATTACAAATGTCTTCTTTTTAGTACAGACTTTATTCCATCTACTTTGACAATGAACTCAGAAGCACTTTTGGAAGAATAAAGAAGTGATTTTTGCTCAAACTTTAGAATAAATCTTCCAAATGTCACTAAACAAACTCAGAAAGTACAGATGCCATTTAATGCTTGGGTTTATGTGTTAACTGTTCCTCTGTTGTCATTGTCGTTCGAATGAATCCTTCAGAAAATAGATGCAGCTAAACATTTGAACACATGATTATTTATTAGTACAAAAGTATCACTGAGGTTGAGCCATGAAGAATTTAAAAGAATCATTAAGAAAAAGTACATTTTAAAGGTAAGATGATGCTTTATTATAGTAAATGACACAGCAGGATGTATGAACTTTATATGTTAATAGTTTTAATGGAGTCAGAGATAAGCAAGTTAAGTCTCTTGTTAAATCCTTTGGGCTTTGGAAGTAAACAGTTGCTATTTTACTTCCAGTACCATAGCTCCAAGGTGGGCAGTTAATGCTGAGCTACAGGTTTTATTGAAAGTCTGAACTAAAACAGGTGTGTTTATATACTCCCAGAATACAAGACACACTGTTAATATTTTATGATAACTACACCTTTATAAAGCATAAAGAAAGCCTCATGTAATAATTTGTGTAACGTGGGTACTATAACTGTATGTTTTGTATTTGTATAAAGTGTATAGTAAAATAATACAGCATCTCCCAGGACAGGAGCAGCTCCCCTCACCAGATGACAATAGTGTAGAGGAGTGACATTACATTTTACAAGAATGTTGAGCCAGATTGGGAGGCATGGGAGCGCAGGAGCAATGGAAAAATGGGGCAGTGTTAGAACAAGCCCACACATTTGCATTTAAGATGTGGTGATATCTAATAAAAAAGAAGATGATCCACAGTGCGCTCTATAAGTGACCAAGCCTGTACCATTAGAGTTGAATAATAGAAAGTGGTTGTGGCTCAGGTAGCGTGTAGTAGTGGGAGCGAGTGCGAGGATCAAAGGGGGACTCCCGCACATGGGGACTAAATTATACCAGAAGTGCAAAGGAGAAGAACTGGTTGGCTGAAAATCCACTTTCAGCTCATTAAATGCCTTTCCACATTTACACTCCCACATGGACATAGCCACCACAGTCATCACTCACAGAAGAAACTCAACTTTTACTACTCATACTTGCAATTTAAACCTTCCATATCGTTCTTGTTTGCCTTTGCCTTGCCTAGCATATATCTTAAAAAACTATGCATATTGAAAATACGTTATTTTACAGAATGTTATTTTTCACTTTTGATATGATTCTTTGGTGTTTGTTGTCCTCTACTGGCAGTTATGAAGAATGAGGCATGTTAAAAGGACTAATTTGCAGCACATCTATTAGTAACATGATACCAACAGATAAATATTTTAGTGAAGGCCATTTTAGTGTGTTCAAATGATCCAAACCAGTGCGGGGTGGAAAAAATACATGGACTACCATGCATTAAGAAATAGACATCCTGAAAAATACCAGATTATGACATTAAGTGTGCAAATGAAACAGATTATAATTCCACTAACCAGTTCTTACTCCAGACATCTTTCTTGAAGCAAACTTCCATTTATTAGAGCATTGAGCCTGCACTAAAATGTGGGCCTTTTACAGTAAAAGACATAGACTCCTGACATTGACTTCTGCATTTTTTCAGGGTTTGAGTCTGGCACACTGAGCACATTTTCAGACCCTTCATGGTTGGATTTTTTGGGTAATTAATAGTTGAACTTTATCAACATCCTCCTTTCACAAAGTCATATATTGAAAGATACAGAACAGGTACAGTAAACTAACCAGGCCGTATTCAAGAATCCTTGGTAAACAAAGCACTATACACAAATCCTCCAGTGACCTTTGTGATAATATGTGGAGCAGGTGACACACTGTTATTGTGCTCACATAGAGTACTGTCAGAGCTGAGTGAGGCAGGTGTGAACAAAGATGGAGAAGAAGCCCTTGGTGCAGTACACGGTAGATAGGGCCACACTCAATAGAAGCATCAGGGCCATCAGAGTAATAAGAGGGTCTGAGAAAAGACTGAAGAGAGAGGACAGCAGCCGCATGGACAGGAGCGAACTGATGGAATGATAAACACAGCAGTACACTGTGATTAAACAAGCAGTACTTTGTTGTAATCAACTCAATCTGAGCTCTCAATTTTTTAAATATATAAATGGCAAGTTCTGTTATAGGCTATCCATTATTATACATGATATGATAAGCCAAACATGCTACATAAACTTATAAAGAATCATTTTAACTCTTTATCGAGTCTTTCTCTTATGTGTCTCTGGTATTGAGCGTGTAGTTTATTGGTTGGTTGACAGATTGTGATGATTCTTGTGACTAGACTGCAATCCATACTCAAACAGAAATAGCTTTTTTCATAAAATAGATCACTTTCTAAGCTATTCTTTTCAGCATCAGTACACTGATGTTCAACAAGATTCTAACACTTCCCAGAATCAAAATAAAATCTTATTTGATATTTTGTAAAATAAATAAATAAATAAATAAATAAAAAGAAGAAGAAACACACACACACAAAATTAAGTGCGCTAAAATAATTAGTACAAAACACCTGGACCAAACATTCAGGTTTATTCTCAGGAGAAAAAGAACCAGTGGCTCTATCCATTTTCTTTTCCTTGTGACTTTGGTCCTAACATGAAAACATCACAGCACAAAAACACAAAAGGGCTGACTGCTGGGCACTCCGGCACTCAGACTGTCACAGGAAGAAGCAAAAAGGGCAAAGACAAACAAGAAAAGAAAAAAACAAAACAAAAGTGATCATTATGAACTGCTGTAATAATGTTCAAAGCACAATCCTCTTATTTAATTATACTGCCATTTCACATGATTAAACCCATTAAACTCCTCACTCCCCGATCACCATCCTTTGTGTCACTTCCACAGCCGTGACAACTCCGGCTATTGTTTGTGATCATAGGAGCCGAACTTCCAAGAGGTCATTACTCACTTCTGGCATTCGTCTCAGTGCCAGTGGAGGAACTCATCAATTATTTCTCTCTCTCTTTCACACATATAATCCTGGTGCCAGAACTTTGTGTCAATCACTTCTGGAGTCCCTCTTGGCCCCCTTTGCTTTCACATTTAGGACAGGAGACCATCTATCAGTGGGCGATCGTCCGTTTTGGCAAGCTATCCTGTGTTATTAGTCGAATTCACAATTGCAGAGGAAGGAAGCAGCAGTTCTAGCACATGGATTACAAGTGTGGTTAATTATTACCACCATTAAACTCCTTTGTTGTGTGTCATTGCAGGATAGGGCCAGATGGGAGTGGAAGCCCGCCTGAGAAGAGATAATTCAAATTGGAAATGTGGAAAGATGGATGGTGCGGTGAGGAGAAGAAGAAGAGAAAAGGGGAACTGAGGCTCCAGGCTTGGCAGAAGTAGTTTGTCTTGAGATTGCACTTGTGCTGGTGCTGGCTACTCTGTCAAAAGGCCTGAAGCTGTGAGTGACACTTTAAACCAATAAGGGAGAGCTGTATTTCTGCTCTCATTTGTCAGTATGGTGACGCTCAAATGCCAAAGGGGGAGATCATGTGAAACCCAATGGTTTGTTTTATTGACGTGACTTTGCAGGAGTAAAGACTGATTTTGGACTGAAATGAAATCACAGACTGCTCAACATGTATCCTGTGTTATAGGTCTGCCTGATCAATGGTTAGACATATGTATGTACATTCACAAACAACCAACTCTCTCTTTCACTACGTGGAACATTGTTAAATGTGGTGTAATCAATGGTCATATGCTCATTAAGCCAAGAGAAACAGACTGCTTCCATAAGATTGTCATGCAGGGCCCATGAGACTACTTAGAAATAGAAAATAAATCAAACAGAACTGGACAACAGATTAAGATTCAAGATCCCTTATGAATGGTTTAAAGTCAGTCATGCACACTGTTGTTGACAGCGACTGAGGTTGGGGCAAATTTGAGATTCTTCTGAAGCACAAACCATCTGTTCAGCACATAAAAGCAGCTTGTTCACGTTTGCTTTTGACTCACTGATTATGAAAGGAGAAGTCCAAAAGCCAGGCCCTCGCATTTAAAGTAGCTACATACACACACAATGATCTTTTACGGCTCCCAGCTGATCCATTTGAGTTCACACAACTTTTGATGCAGAGCAGACAGCGTATACTTTCTGATAACAATATTTTATTCATGCTTGATAACGAAGTACCAATTAGAAATGGTAGGTATTTGCTTGGGATCCAGAATACACCCTTCTTCAATACTTTATGAAAATGTGAGTCTGGTCACTAGTGAATCTCACCTCTCTCTAGTGAGTGCAAATGGGCATAATTATAAGGGTGTATTGGCCAATCAGGGATATGCATGGTCTGTCCATATCAAAAGAAAACTGGAAAACACTGAATATTTCTGCAGAATCAGTGAGCAAGCAAAGCACTAAACTCTTTTAATGTGAAATGAGAGAAATATAATTTTGTTTGTAAATGATACATGACCAATGACCTCCTTCATTTTAAATGTGCCAATAAAAAAAACAAAAAACAATCATGCTTGGTTCTGATCTGAGACGTGAAGGGGGGCATGGTGACCAGATATCCCTCTGTACAAGTAATACAGTGAGATATCATTGTGTTCTGAACTGTGCTGAGAGTCCCTCCTCTTGTCAAACAATATTATAGGGAGCCATTCCAGATTGATAATGGGTGGAACTCAGTTCAGAGTGCTACACATATCAGTCTGGCGTTAGCCAGGTTAGTGATTTCTCTGCTCGCTCCGCAGATTCGCCTTGAATCAAGTTTAAGTATTTGTCTCAATGTTCCATCTTTCCCTGATTGGTTAGAGCAAGAGAGATCCCAAATTAATAACTTGAATCAAGACAGCTGCACATATTTATCTGACCTTTGCCAGGTTTGGAGGAAAGTGTGAGTCACTCTAATGTCATACTAAAAAACATTGAGCTTAAAGGTAATGATCACTTAAAACCTGGTGTCCTCAGCAAAGACTTCTATAGCTGCACCAGCACAATTTCAGCTCCGACTCATAGCATTGTAATGGTGTGTTACTTGAACAAATGTTAAGTGGACACATGTAGGCTAAAGTAACTGAATAGGCACTAAAATAGCACGAGGCCAGAAAAAGACTATTGAAAATATGTTCAAAAACAGAATCTACAATTTACTTTTGCCAGCCCTAGGGGTCTTAGTCACCACGCATTAGAGAATGTGGTGCTATAAAAACGCCAGTAGCCACATGGGAGTAAGTGAGTGACTGCGGCAGCCACCATCGCTCTCAGTGCATGTCTTTAGCTGTAGTCTCCTGACCCTGTGTTTGCCTGAGAGCCAAGGACCAGTGCTACTGACGATAAAACAAACAGACAGGCTCCATTTATACAGTCAGGTGTCATGACAGGGGATAAACTGCAATGCCTGGGGCCTCTGGAGACCTGGGTCGTGCTAATAGAGGAGCTATCACCATCCTCCTTCCTACCATCCTCATCATCATCATCAAGAGCCACAATGGAGCTGTTGGCAGGGGCCCGAGTGCTGCTGGGAAATGGACAAACAACGTCTCCGATTGGATACAACTCAAGGACTGCACTGTTTACTTTGCAAAGCTGTATTCAGTCGTGTCACTGAATTAATCAAGTCAAAAAAGCAATCGCCAAACACATTGTATAAAAGCATGCTGAAAGGGAAAGCAAAAAGTGTGAAGTAGAGTGAGGCGGCTGTGGTGAGCACGCAGCGGGAATGACAAGAGCGCGACTGTCATGGTGAGGGATGAAAAAGTACAGCTCTCAAACGAGCCGAGGCAGAGGCGCCAGTTCCAAAAGGGGATGCGCCGGGACCACAAATGCAATTATCGTCATACCGGCTTTGTTGTTTGTCAGAGCTGGCGTGGTTTTAGGGTCTTGGGTGTGCTGATTATATGACACTGGACTCAGAGCCCTGGGGTGGACGACAAGCGGCCAGCCGGGAGTCATTACCTCAGCCAAATAGACTTCTCATTTGTTTTTCAATCGTGAGATGCATCAGCAGAAATAAACAATGATTCCTCAATACCCAGTCAGCCGCACCTGATGTGGGAGTTTGTGCCTTTGAGAATCCAATTACAAACTCCAGTATTAAATCATGGGAATAAGAGCGTGTAGGTAAAGGTGTGTGGGAAAATATGTTGTGCTCAGATCCGTCCTGGAGCCTTGGAGCACATCACAGAAGACCACCTGACAGATGGTATAATGTGGGCACAGGGGTTATTTTCTGACAGTGTGAAAATCATCATGCTGGCACCTTTCAATATCGCCAGCTGGTCTTTTTCATTGCATTCTGTGTAATTTAGATGAAAAAAGCGAGCCATTTTCCTCATTTTGCAATGCCTCCCCAGAGTGTCACCATCTTGCCCTGAGTGTAAAGCTTTGTGAAAAAATATGAAGGCTGGTACTGATAATAGCAGCTATTCTGAAAATACCTGTTGACAACCTGCAATCTTGGTGCCAGACATACTAGCTCCTCCTTTTGCCCAGTGCTGCTGCTGCTGACTGTCTGCTGGGCTAATGCCAAGGTCAAACGTCAGACAGGAGGAGCCGGGCAGAGCACCAGGAACTCGGGGCTAAGCGCGCACACAGCTCCTCAGGCACACAGGGCTTCATTAAAGATAAATAATTTCACACATCCATGGACTATCTTTGGACGGGGAAGGCTTCAAATCAAGGCAATGTCAAATGATTCAACAAATGTGGAATCACTGCATCATGTCTGTTGTTCACATGTTGGTAACTGGAGCACACAAACACATTTTAATTAAATAAATGGGCTAAAGGTATGTTACAAACTTTGAAATTGGTTACAGAGGACTTAATTAAAGGATATCATTAGCGCTCTTCCTTAGCTTGATAGATAGGTAGATAGGTAGATAGGTAGACAGGTAGACAGACAGGTAGTAGACAGACAGACAGACAGACAGACAGACAGACAGACAGACAGACAGACAGACAGATAGATAGATAGATAGATAGATAGATAGATAGATAGATAGATAGATAGATAGATAGATAGATAGATAGATAGATAGATAGATAGATAGATAGATAGATAGATAGATAGATAGATAGATAGATAGATAAAAACTTTATTAATCTCCAAGGGAGAAATTCAGGTGTCCGGCAGCAAACACACACTTGCACAAACACATACAATAATAACAGTAGGAAACAATAAAATATTACTATCAATAGCATAAAGTACTCATATAGAAATTACAGTTCATATCAGGCAGATCTGTGAAACAGCCTGATAGATGAAGGGACAAACGACCTCGAAAAGCGCACTGTCCTGCAGCGCAGTGAGAGGAACCTGTTACTCCGTGTAACCCAAATGCGCTGTACCGCAACAAGAACAATAGGAACCAAAAATGATTATTAAAGTAAATGTAGCTTACCCAACATAAAACAATAAATAAATATTAATTGTTAATAAAATAAATACAAGGCAATAAACAAAATACTAATGTCCCCAAATTAATGTTAATACATAAAATAACATACATCAAATAAATGAAAGGTTACACTCCGTGTGCTTCTCTGTGCAGACATAGTGTCATGCAAGGGATGTCTGGGATTGTCCAGGATGCCCTGCATTAAAGCCCTCATCCTCTTCTCAACCACAGCTCCCACAGAGTCCACCCTCCTCCCGATCACAGACGCACACTTCTTTATCAGTTTGTCCAAACGATTGCAATCCCTTGTTGTCATACTGCCACCCCAACAGACAACACCATAGAAGACAGCACTTGCCACAACAGACTAATAGAAGAGGAACAACATGTCGGCACACACATCAAAAGACCTAAGCTTTCTTAGGAAAAACAGCCTACACTGTCCTTTCCTATACAGAGCCCGACCCTGCTCTGACCAGTCCAGTTTGTGGTCAAGGTGCACACCCAAGTACTTATAGGCAGGTATTGATCCTCATCTGCAGTGGTCAATATCCAACAAATATATATTTGTTTAGTAATTTTTCCCCTTGAAATGCATCATCTTTTTCAAAGGAGTTTCAAAGGAGGACTTTCCACTGTAGTTTGATCCAAGTTCTAACACATCAGTCACGAGCATAATAAAAATAATAATAAAACTGGAAAAAAAAAATGTGGACAAATAAAACACTTTGGAGCACCATGAGGCAGCTTGGGTTGGTAAGAAAATAAGTAGCAAAGTGAGAAATGTTTGTGGTTGTGTTAAAAATGTAGTTTTTTGACTGAATATTGGTCAGAATTGTGAGTTGTAATTACTTTTACAGAATGTGTTAACAGAGTTCAAGGCTGCGTGATTTGGCTGCAGTGTAATCACTGGCTATGTTTCACCTGCAACAGCTCATTCATTATTAACAGCACGCAGCACCCACTGGTCATATTCCTCTATTTTAGATGTACTCAGTGATAAAATCATATTAGGAACATCACTATATCACATTTTATCCATATAGCTAATAGCTAAAAGGAGTATGAAGTAGAAGTAAACTAGCTGCATATAAAACTAAATGTTTGAATTGCTTTTGTTATATATATATCCTAATCTTCATAATTTATTAATAAAATGGGGCAGTGAACACATCTGCAATTTGCCATGCAGCTGGTTTTCATTGTTTAGAATAAGGGATTGTCACTATTTTGAGATAAATATGATGGCATAAGAACTTCACTGAATAGACATTATATTGGATTTGTGATTTTGTTATTCCTTGACAATGCCAGATTTGATCTGATCTCAGAAGCTAAGCAGGGTTGGGTTTGGATTGAAGATCGCTGTAAATACCAGGTACAACAGTGAAACAGCAGTGGCTCTAATCACTGCATACTGAGTCCTTAGGTAAGGCACTTTACCCACCTTGCTTACTCGTGTGCAGCCTCATTTCTGTCAGTCTGCCTCGGGGCAGTTGTGGCTACAATTACCACCAAGTATGGAATTAATAATGCAATCTATGACATAATCTTTGAGAGTCCAAGAAATGCTATGTGAAATGTGACGCATTACCATTAGAAATAATTTACTCTAGAAATGTTTTCACACCATCAATGCCTAAGACAAAGTGTGCACATCATTTTCACATTTTGGATTGTTTGAATATTAGTACATTGATATACCTTTGCTTGTTAATAACACTTAAAGCAGTGTTTTGTGTTAGTTAAATAATGTCATACCTGAAGATAGTATGGTGATTTGGCCTAATAGTCCCTGCTTTCATTAGAGATTACACACATACATATCACTGCCACTTGTATTGATAGAGCAATTTCATCACTTCATTTACTCTAGGCTGCTCCACAGATGAGGCCTGCTCATTACCATTTATTGAAATCCTATTTGGGTTCCATCTGCCGACTAGTCACCTGTGAAACTAGTTTTTAACCATGGTTTGAAGTGCATTGGCTTCACATGCCTACCTCATCCCTTTTATTAGTGTTTGTTCCCAACCATAAAAACTGCTGGAGGGGCACACCGCCAGAGTACGTCGTTACATTGTAAACTACTGTGGCAGGACTGCACACTACATTGCGCATAGAGAAGCTAGTTGAGTCTGCAAGGAATTAGGGAATAAATTTTCTTCTTCCAATTAAAAGCAGCATTTGTGCAAAGTGAGTGGAGGCAGGCAACATTATCAATGAAGGGAAGAAAACACACTGTTACAAGTCAGGAGACACAATTACTGCAACTGGAGGTATGCAATTAAATAGTGCTATTTAGACAGTGCTACTCCCCACTAATAAATGTACAACATATAGGAACAAAGTTAAGTTTAAAGCTAAAAAATACAATGTTACACAACTGAACTGTGTCCACCAAGTTCATGTATGCCCAGATTACCACTGCTGTGTCCAAGTACAAATAACCAGAGGCCCAGAGCCACACATTTTATTGCAAAAGCATTAGATGGAGGTTCTGATCCAAATAAATGTATAAAGGGCACGTTTCACACTCCTACACTGTGTTAAAACACATCTGAATCGACCACTCTTTCCTCAGGCCTCAACTAATTCTCAGTGCTGGTTAAATTGAGCTTATAGGTTTTTAAATGCACAATGTCACAAAGGCTTAAAGCTAGTCACAAGTCAAAATGGGTCAGTGAAGTAATGGAAACAGAACTGATTTGTTTGGAGTTTTTTATTTTTTACTTTACAGAACATCTTACACATTTATGTGAACAAACCCCTAAAAAAAAAATAATAATTCGACCCTTTGCCCTCTATGGCCTAAGCCTGCTCCTTATACTGCTGGTGCAGCTTTAGGACATCATCCTGGGAGATCCTGGTCCAGCCCTCACTGTGGACATGGTAGAGGTTGACCTGCCCTCCACTGTAGGCATCCCGATATGTTGCTTGGTAGATGGCACGGCGCCCCAGATCACAGGCCTCCTCCACGGTCAAGTCATGCCGCAGGCCGCTGTCCATCACACCATAGGCGTACATGGAGCCAGAGCCCACTGCAAACAGGTCACCACATACTCTGTTCCCCTCAGAGTCCACATAGTAGAGTCCTGAGGAAACAGAAAGCAGGTCATCAGTTTGTGGAACAAACTGCTCTTTAAAGAACTCTCCAATCAGGTGTTAAGATTTGTCGTAAAATTCACATGAGCACCACAAGCACACAGTCCACCTTCTCCAGAGAACAAATGAACAGCTGCAGCCTCTCCAAATGAAGTAAGGCAGGCAGATATGAACAGCTGCATCCTCAAGTAAACCAAGGCGACCAGGAACCTGCTGACACGGCGCGATCCACATCCACCCAGCCCAGGGGCCCTGCTCGCAACCTTATTGATCCCTGCAAACGTGCTAAAAATTAACTATCGACCTGCAACCAGAGCTGCAGGTAACCACACCTTGCATTTCAAGAAAAGGGGAAACAAAAAAATGCTTGCTCACATTCCATAAACGCAACAAGAAACGTTCAGTTTGAAGATTAATATCCTTTCACATATGCAACAACACATACTTTGCCTGAAAGGTTTTTATTTTTATTCTGCACTCTTTTGTTTTAATGTTTTAATGTCAACCTTATGATGATTATTTGTGATTATTCATGTTTGATTTGTGTGATTTTAATGTCTTTCTTATTCTGTAAAGCACTTCGAATTACCTTGTGTACGAATTGTGCTATACAAATAAACTTGCCTTGCCTGAGACTAGGCACATTTGGACTGGCTGAAGTTCACTAACTCACATGGTCAGATGTAATTGCAAAGGACAGTTTGGGTCACACAAAGCTGTACTTGCGAGACATTTGTGCTGTGCCATAATCATGACACACTTGATATGTGAGATACTATTATGACGCGGATTCGCACTGGTACATAAACATGCCCACGTATGTGGGGGGAAAAAAGGTGAAAATGACACCCAAAAAAAAGTACTCAATAAGTGACGCTTTTATTGTTCACCATCGCTCGCATTAAAAAGCCACTTCAATGTGCCCTTAGATTGCACACTCTTCTGCGAAAGCGGTAACAGTCTATTAGCAATAGAAAGCCACTTGCTATTCTGAAAAAGCGGCTTACCATCGCTTCGAACTGCCAAATTGCAGCTTCCTCAGCCTGTCGTTCGCTTGCCATGATAATCATCTGGTGCCTGCCTATGCGCGGGGGTAATTTGCCATTCGGAGACCTGCCTGTTCCTCTTGAAAACTGTAAAAGACTCGTTAAAACATAACAGGCGGGGAGAAAGTTGTAAAGGGTTGTATGGCGTAGAGCCGTTAGAGGGAGGAGTGCATGGATTCAACTATAGAAGCATTCCAAAAAAAAAAAAAAAATTACACACACCTGGAATCTTGTAGTTAATTACACTGTTGCATAAGCTTCTTAAATACTAAAAGGATGAACCGAAGAGAACTCAGGAAGTAAAACATAAGCCTACAATTCACGGCACCCACATTTACCAAGGGCCATAGTGGTATATAGTGATGCTAAGATTATATGATTAATCAGAAATTGAGATCACTAAATGATCATAAGAATAAAAAAAAAAAAAATTATCTTTTAATCTATAGTACACAAAACTAAACAAAAATGTAGAATGTTCGTGTCCGTTTATGTCAGACTAGCTTAATCATTCTGAAAGTTGCCTTTGATAAAGCTGGTCACATTCATGACAAATACTATGCTATGCTACAACTGCAATGACAATGAAAGAAAATAAAGGATCTCACAAGGAAGGAAGACATTCTTGGTCAACTAAAGACCTGCCCTACCAATCAGTTGACTAAAAGGGCCATGACAAAAGCTCTAAAACAATTACATCTATGATCTGACCATGTAACTGCAGTCAGAACACTACAAATGCATGTGAGTTAATGCAAAAACCACCATTTATACAGAAAAGTACAAGGATTAAGCGTAGTTATATGGAAAAAGGCAGAGTAAACACAGGATTCACTCATCTTCAGCTAATTTACTCCATTTACTCCTTCTCCTTTCTGCTGTTACGCATAGAATTCCTTACAAATAAAATAATTGGTCGACTAAGACAAATCCTACTCGACTATGGCACCATCAAGTGACTAATATGACTAAAGGCCCACAAACCCTAGATTCCACTGTTGTCTGGACATGGTGTCATAACTGAATAACTGTTCAAATAGTGTCATTTCTTCTCACATTAATCGTAAAACTAAAATTTTACACTATGACATCCCAAGTGGTATACAGGAGAATTGCATCAGTTTCAGCAGTCTTCTTCCACCTCAGTCAACTGGCAAGTGCTTAAGAAGACTTTTAACTAGAGCACAGACCATCAGCCTTTGGAGGTGGTGAGGAGAGCACAGTGCAACCGATGGATTTCCAGCATCAAATGGGCAAGTGTCAGTCCGCTGTCCCTCCCACCTGGATTCACCGTTGGATCAGGAGAGAAAAGGGGTAGCAGCTGAATAACACATCAGAACTATTGCATCACTCTCCAGGGCATGGTCCAACACTGAGTGCCACATGGGTCTCAGCTCATCACAAACACTTTACTTCATTATCACATTGTAATAAAGAGCACACGTCCTTTTGAAAGGCAGTAACAGATGATTAAGACCCATTTCTCAAACCGAAGCCACAGCAGGTTAGACAGGCTACATCCTGATTACGATGTTGCAGCACAGAACATTATAATGTGTGGAGCCATATTTGTCAAGGCTCTTCAACAAGGCTTTTACTCAATTTAGTTTGCATGCAGCTTAAGACACTCCATCAGTGGAGTAAGTGCTCTTGACATGATTGTAGCCACCTAATGAGTATCCAACCTAATCGCAATTGATTCAATTTGCATGACATTTACCTCTTCATTCAATCACTGTCAAACTGGGCTACCACCTATATTGGACTTGTACCAAGATTATAATTTCACCCTTTGATTGTCCGGATTTTAACACGTGTCACTCAGGACTGTGGGTACACTGGCAGTCTGTCAAGTGGTCACAGGCCTCTTGACTTTCCAAACAAAGCCAGGATTGATCTTTGCAGGTACACACATTATGCATGCGACCCAATTGTCCAGCACTGGGATCCAACGTCTATCATTCTGCCTTGTGTTTGCTGGCCCGCAGTCCCAGCCTCTTCGATTTTCCATTATAGTGTCACTGTGACGGTCTCTTTAAGCACACCTTCCCTGATGTATGGCCTCACACACAGGGCACAGTGTCCAAGAGTCACTGCTGAAAACCCAAATGGACAAGAGGGAAAAGAAGCATAGTGCCACCATCTAGTGGTCAAACACTGATAATATACACTGTGAAATACCTACTAGATATTTTACATCATTCATTTGTCACAGGCCAAGTATAAATAACTCCAAATGACATGTTTCTGATTTGGTCAAGTTTAGATTCTTTCGTAGTTATGCATATATTTACCTGGACCTCTCTTGTCCCATCCACAGACCATTGTCCCCATGCTGAGTCCCATGCCTTTGTACTGGTACACCATGTTTGCCAGTAGTTTAGAGGCCGCAGCCACAGAGATGCGCTCCTTGTTCCGAAGCTCGTAGATGCGGCACTGACGGGCCAAAAGACGCTCCCAAAAACTACAATCTGCAGCTCCTCCAGCCATTGTGCCCAGTAAGTATGGATTGATCTCAATCACTTTCTTCACTGTCTGAGAGGCGATATATGCGCCTGCTGTGGCCCGAGAATCCACTGCCACAATAACACCATGCTGGAACTGAAGAAAAGAGAAAATGTAAGTAGTAATTCCACAGTCGTCCAGGTCTGATCCATAGCAAAAGACGAAATTTAAATCTGTCAACTGGACAAATTGTTGTAGGAGTGTAGATGATGAGCAGCGAAACATCTTCACACCTACAACAATTTGCCCAGTTCACAGATTTAAACTTTGTCTTTTGCTATGAAAAGAGAAAATATTACAGATCTTATGTTTAGCATAAAAATGAACAAAACTATAGACATAAATGTAGATGAAACACCACTGAAATGGAAGGGCACCACCTGACTTAAAATTTGTTTGTTTTGGCAACAAAAATTTGTATCGAAAAATATAGTTCAGTTCAGTAACATTCAGACACAAAAGAAAAATAAATAAAACATTATCAGGCAGATGCACAAACTAGTCAGTGACTGAAAGGCATTGGCTGAAGCAAAGCTTATTTATGCCTGCCTATTTCCACATGTGAAAAACAGTATACACAACAAGAACAAAACAACAAAAGAGCAGAACACATTTAATACAATCGCACTACATCAGAATCATATACTGGGTGCCATCACAGTATTAAATATACAGCGCAAATTGGTTGTAGAAGAACTTAAAATAAACAAAAAGGTATTACAAAGATTTAAGGGTCCGTCAACTACTGACAGTCACACTAAGTAACTGCATGAGAAAGCGCTTTATAGCCACATTAGCATGCTAACATCATAAATGGAGTCGCGGGGCAGTTTAAGCGGGCTCTTCAACATGATCCATCTGACGAGGCAGACTACAGCCTTAATTATTTTCGTAGCAAACATCACATGTGTCATAATTCATTAAATACTCACCTTGAATGCTAAGGTGGTGGTCCCATGCAGCAAATGTATTTTCCTCTCGACATCATCTTCGGCTTCGGCACACAGCGGGTTCTTGACGGTGAAGCTAAGACTTTCCCCCGGAGCAGACTCAAAGGCCCCACCGCTAAGACCCATTCCACCTATAAAGTCGACCGGCTGGCATTTCTCATAAGAAAAATCACCAAAATCACTACTTAACACACTAGCAAGTGCCATCTTTTTAGTGTAACGATGAGAAAGCAACTTCCTGCCTTTAATGACCAATCGACCAATTCTGACAGCGCCCTCTAGAGGTGCGGCGGTGTTAGGAAGCAGACGTAAACCACAACAAAGTCCTGTATGTATTACAAAAACACTTTTGCATGAGTATATCATATTTTATAGCAAACAATATTGCATATGTATGAAAAACTAAAATAATTCAGATCAGTCACCAGATTTGTGAGCTTACAAATGACATTAGCAAGAAGGTTTAAGACTTGATTATGGTGCACTCACTCAACAGCTGGCTTCTAGTTTTAATGCATGTTAGAGTATGTAATCTAAGCTCCAAAACTGTCAACAAAAATTATTTAAAAACAAAAACAAAATCAACACAACAAATAATATATCATGATTTTACTAGTTTGTTGCATTTATCGAATTTGTCAAATATATAAAGAATCCAAGTTGCTGATTTTACTGACACCTCAGTCTTTTTTCCACTTTTATTTGTGTCTCTTTCCTGTAATATTCCTCTTTCAAGTCCTCTCTCTGTCTTTGATGCCACCCTTGAGCTGTGATGTGAAAGAGGTCCACATTGTTTCCAGAGTATGCGTCCCTGTGAGTAGCTCTAAACACAGCTTCTCTGGCCAAAGACACAGCCTCTGCAACACTCAGACTCCACTTCAAATCTCTGTCTAGGACACCATAGGCATAAGGGGACCCAGAGCCCACAGAAAAGACATTTCCCTCAAACCGAGCACCATCACTGCACACATAAATCAGTTTAGGGCCATTATGAGTCGATGCAGATTGTGCTATGTCAGTAACACTCTGATTTGAAGGAGAATGTGCACTACTTGGAAACTCACTGTTACACATTTCTGTATCCCAACCACATAAAGTAAGGGCCACACACACATCAGTCCCTTTAAATGGATGCAACATGAATGAAAGGAGCTTGGCTGTTCCTCTTATTGACAGTCGTCGTTTGTTTCTAAGCTGGTAGAGCCTGATTTCTCTTGTCAGGATTCGTTCCCACAGCATACAGTCTGCTCCACTGCCAGAGGAGGTGACAACCAAGTGGGAGTGAAGAGGAGTAATCTTGTTCACAGCTGGACAAGCTACAAGTCCCCCGGCACTTGCCCGCGTGTCTGCCGCAGCGATGACCCCACCTTTGAAGATGAATCCCAGGGTTGTTGTCCCGTGAGACAGAGCAAAAGGTCTAGGGACAGTAATTGAAGGTTTAGAAGAGTGAGAAGTTAATAATGAAGGTACAGAGTTTGGTATACTGAAGGTCAATGGAGCCCCAGTTATTAGAGAGTCTGATGATCTTCTTAGATTGGGAAAATAATTAATTTGAAATGTAGTTGCATTATCCAATGAAGAAAGGGTGCACCTTAAGGTACAGATATCTTCCAAAGCCATTCTGCAGCACAATAAGCTCCAATAAAATTACTTGCAGTTTGACTGGCATCCTTGGTAGAATTATGCCGACCCTTTTTATAGTGTTCATAAATGCAGACACATCAAATATCTGCTGTGAACATGATACTGGGATGCTCTTTTATGCACAGTAATATATTCTGCTGGAGGGTTTGCCTATTTTGATACTTTAAACTAAAAAAAAAAACCTGCTAGACAAAAAACAGCGTTGGACAAAAAGCAATTAGACATTGCCTACAATATAATTGCAAGTGTGCATATTGCAAATTTACAGTGAGGCACAAACAGAAAACTTTAAATTGATTTATTTTAGACATCTGTAAGAAATAAGACAATCTCAATAAAACATATAATTTTAACAACATTAAATTGACATCAAGTCGCATTTTAGGAACCCCTTGTTTCTCGCGATAGCACACGAGCTGTCGGGACTGATGTACATGAGAAGTCATTACGGCTCTAAAATCCCATAATCAGCTATTGCATTAACTTCCTTGCAGATCCAAGATGGCGCCTGTTTCCACGAGACTGTAACGCCGCGGTCCTGTTCGAGCAGTTCAGTCATGGCGTCCGCCAGTACAGGGAGCCGAGTGTCTTGTGGGAGAGACTTGAATTGTGTGCCTGAGATTGCTGACACGCTTGCGGCCGTCGCCAAACTTGGGTAAGAACATTTTTTCTGCGCTGTAGAAAGCTTAGCAACAGGATCGATTTGGTAAACCGCAACGGCATTCGTGAGCGGTGTCTGGAGAGCTGCAGTCCGGTGAAATGACAACACGTGCACATCACAATGATAGCATTCATCAGGGTTTCGCGTGTTCTTTACGCTGTTGTAAAACGAACATTTCTTGTCTTTGTAAATTCCACAACACTCAGTAATTCCGTATATTGTAAGTGTCTTTTATGTGTATTTTTCTTCCAGCTTTGACTTCCTTTGTATGCCACTTTATCACCCGAGATTCAGAAGAGAGTATGAGCTTGAGCCCGCTAAATCACGGCCAGGTGCCCAGACTCGCTCTGACCTGCTACTCTGTGGGAGAGGTTGGCTCTATTGCTGGATAAACTGTTATTGTAGCTATTGTACATGTGTCATTAACCTATCAAAATATGCTTGAAATAAAATTTTGGGCAGATTGGAACACCCTTATAGTTGGAAAGCTTTCACCGTGGATAGATGTGGACTCAGAGCTGGAGACAGAGCGCAGAAATTCAGAGGCAGTAAGTAAATGTTCATGTTTTTTGTGGATGGTGCTTCCAGTCCTTTCACCACTGTTAATGCTAAATGATGTGTCCAGGCTCTAGTTCAGGAGTTGAATTTCTCAGCATACCTGGGTCTGCCTGTGTTTATGCTTCCTCTGAGGGGACCTCATAATGCCAATCTTGCTCGCCTACTGCTTAATCACATCCACACTGGCCACCACACATCAAACGTAAGGCACTATTTCAACAGGTGTTTATTTTTTGAAGTGAAGCAAAGCTCATCAGTGTGCTTTCATTAGTTCTGGATCAGGGTTCCCCTTGTGGCCTCAGAGGATACACAAGAGGATCTTGTTGAGAATGAACAAGTGTCTTGTTTTGATGACTTGAGCACTGAAGAGAAGACATGGGGCTGGTGAGTCCAAAGACCCAATGTACTGCGCATATTTGGAGTCTGACTGTAAACTGTTGAATATTTGTTTTTACCACCTTTTGCTTCTGTATGTTAAGGTGGCACTCCTTTAGGACTCTTTGTGATTACAACAAGAGGATAACTTTAGGTAAGTTCATTTGGAAAAGGCGGTGTGTTTTCAGATAGAAACTAATAACAAGCTTTATACTGTTTCAGCAATTGAAATTGGGCCAGACATGCCCTCAGATGCTGTGATTGATAAGTGGCTTGGAGAACCCATTAAAGCAGCTATACTTCCCACCAGCATTTTCCTAACCAATAAGAAGGGCTTTCCAGTCTTGTCTAAAGCTCACCAGAGAATAATTTTCCGCCTTTTTAAGGTAGGAAAAAGATTTCAAAGTCTATTGGCTATAAATTTAAAAGATTTGTTGTTTTTTTTGTAGTTGGAGGCCCAGTTTGTCTTTACTGGCACCAGCCGTCACACAGAAAAGGACTTCAGATCATACCTGCAGTACCTAGAATATCTAAACCAGAACCGACCAGCACCCAATGCCTATGAGATGTTTGCCAAGGGCTATGAGGACTACCTGCAGTCTCCCCTTCAAGTAATAAATTGCACACAATACAAATATTGACCAATTAAATTTTATATATATGTATATGTCATTTGAAATGGCTAAAATTAGTTTATTAAAAATCACTAAGATTTTACTATTTTATGATTACATTTAAAAACCTTTTCTTTTTTTATTTTATTTATTTCAGCCTCTCATGGACAACCTGGAGTCTCAAACATATGAAGTGTTTGAGAAGGACCCTATTAAATATTCACAGTACCAACAGGTGAGCTTCTCCAACAGGTCTTTTATTATGGACTACTAAAAATAATACAACAATGAATAGAAAAAATATCTAATATGTTTTTCTTTTTAGATATGAAAAAATAAAAAATGTGGACATTCCTTCATTGTTGCTTTTCTTATTACAGGCTGTGTATAAATGTCTGCTAGACAGAGTTCCAGAGGAACAAAAAGCCACTAATGTTCAGTGAGTCAAATTTAGACATTCAGGAAGAACTGCTCTGATTATACTGAATAATTAAGTATTTTCTATTTTAAATAGGGTGTTGATGGTGTTGGGTGCAGGACGAGGCCCTCTGGTCAATGCTTCTTTGCGTGCTGCTAAGCAAGCTGACCGGAAATTGAGAGTGTACGCAGTGGAGAAAAATCCCAATGCTGTTGTCACGTAAGTTGTATGTGCATGTTTAAATAATATATTTTAGCTATTTGTTTTCAATACACTAATTATTTTGAAGGTTGGAAAACTGGCGCTTTGAGGAGTGGGGGGACCAGGTGACTGTGGTGTCATGTGATATGCGTGAATGGACAGCACCTGAAAAAGCTGACATCATTGTTAGTGAATTGCTTGGTTCATTTGGTGACAATGAACTGTCTCCAGAGTGCTTGGATGGTGCTCAGCATTTTCTCAAAGGTAGAATTTCAAACAGAAATGTCCAAACTTTACAACCTTAATGTAGTGCATCCTCATATTCTCCATCTACCTTTTTATTTTAGATGATGGAGTCAGCATTCCCTGTTCCTACACATCATTCCTGGCACCTCTGTCTTCATCAAAGCTTTACAATGAGGTGCGAGGATGTAGAGAACGTGACAAGCATCCAGAGTGCCATTTTGAGACACCATACGTTGTGCGACTTCATAACTTTCACCAACTGGCAGATCCCAAACCTTGCTTCACTTTTGTTCACCCCACAACAAGTAATTAACAAATAATTAAAACTTATTGCAAAAGTACTTGCTCTTATTTTCATGCTGTTTTTCCTTTTTTTTAGACATGGATAATAATCGTTACCAGTGCCTCCGATTTCCTGTAACATGTAACTCAGTGTTGCATGGTTTTGCTGGGTACTTCGAGACAACACTGTACAAAGATGTCACACTTAGTGAGTCACATTTAATGTTTATTTTTAAATTAAACACTCTTTTACAGATGTTTTTTTTTTTTTTCCTTTAGGTATAAAACCAGATACACATTCACCTGGGATGTTCTCATGGTTTCCCATCTTGTTCCCCCTTAAAGTAAAAGTCTAACTTTTTGCCACTCACAACACAAGTTCTTTTTGCTAAAAAGTATCAACACCATTCTTTCTCTTTTGATACAGCAACCAATCTCTGTTTGCCGGGATGAGGATGTCACTGTGCGTTTCTGGCGCTGCAACAATGGGAAGAAGGTGTGGTATGAATGGGCCGTAACTGAGCCCTCCTGCTCCGCCATCCACAACCCAGCAGGACGCTCCTACACTATTGGCCTGTGATTAGAAATTAGTAAATTACCGTCTATCAGAGGCATTGTCACCCATGCTCTCTCTGACGTGGGCTCACCTGGTACCCTGCATTTTCTGTTTTGTGGTGTTGTTAACGCCAGGAGATCACGCAGGGGGAGTGTGTAAGCCATTTGAATTGGTATTTTAATACGCAAGTATGTCAGTAAGTAAGAAATTACCGCTAATGTACATTCATGAAAAGGACTAGATCTTCTCAGTGACATGGCTCAAAGTTTAAGCACTTATAAAGGAAATGTATTGGTAGTCTAAAAGTGTTGACTTACAGGTTACATATAGTCATACAGTGCTCCACTTTTTATGCTTTTATTTCAGTGTTTTGCAGAAAACATGTTAATGTAAGAACCCTCCTGCCTTAACACATTCCAGATACTGCATACTGTAAAGCCCTGTTCTAAAATTAAGAAATTGGTCAGGTTCCAGGCTGTCACTTCATTTGTTGTCTTTTCATATATGTATTTTGTTTGTGAATCATCAATAAAACATATGGTAATGTTTTTCTTACTTTTTCCCGTGGTATCTCTGCACAGTGGGGTAAAGCTCTGCGTCTGTAGATTAATAGTCCTAAACTGATGTCCCTTTAATCTGATATTTCATAAATTTTCTATGGCATACCTTGTCCATTCGATATAGGCGTAGGCCTATGTCAGAAGTTAAAACTGCATTTTTCTGACTATATTAGCCTATTATAATTTCTTCGCATACTCTGGCCGGCTGAAACGATGTACTCAGTGGGCTCTCTGATATAACTGCTGGGAGCAGCACACGCTCATAAATGTTTCATCCAGCTGGTGGAAAAGTTTAGCATAAGGAGGTGGAGTCTCCCGGCTTCTGGATCATATTGCGGAAGTGTCACTGTCCATGACGAGCAAAGGCGTACTTTGTGAAGCCACGTGAAGCAAACTGATGCAAAAGAGACAAATATACTGTATCTTTCATAATAAAATACAACTTGGTGCCAGCAGTGAACAAACGTAAGTAGGTCTATGATGGTAAGGTAATTTATTAGAGACTATAGATGTCGGTCTACCCACCATTCAATCAGTCTGTTAAACCATTTTATATTTGACTTTTTACTGGCCACTTCATCATTCGCTAACTTTCATTTTAACAATTTCTGGAATAGAAATGATTTCTGTATGCTGATATCTGGTTGTGGGTATTTATGATTTGAAATTAAACAATTGTATTAATGCTTTCTTTATAATATAAATGCAGTAGTAAAAAGACAATAGCAGTGTCTTATTTTGAAGGTGCGACAGGAAGTGACGCGCCTGTATCGATGACTTGACCAGATCCTAATTCAGCGCTCAGCCAACAGTCAACTGCCGAGTATCTGATGGTACTCGGTAAAACGCCTTCACTTTTCCATAGACCAGACTTTGCACAGCTGTGAGGTATGTTTTTAGGTATACATGTGATTTACAAAGTACTACATTTCGTTTGTGTTGTTTTGGTATTCAGTGTTTAGCTTAAAAGCAGGCCACTCTCCTCCAAAGCAGGCTTGACAGCATCTACAAGGTTAGCCCAGTCCAGTCAGAGGGCTAGCTGCTCTCTGGATGTGTGTGACCTGCTGAGATATGTGCTCATGCTTTGTTTTACTTTTTTGGCAGCTTGTGACCAACTGTCAGTAATGATTTAAAACATTTAAAGTCGGATGCTGTTTACTTTTCATCTAAATATTTATATAAATAAATGAGACAATGTAGGCTATAGGTCATATCACCAAATAATGACATTTACAAACATGGCACAAAAAATGTATAGTTGTTATAGTTACAGTTAAGCATTGTCTTGTTATTGTTAAAGTATTGTTATTACTGCTTCATTAGGCACACCTATCATCCAGGAAGTGAAATACCTGTAACATACAAACTTTGTTAATATATTGATCCCCCCAACCATCTTATTGCATGTTACACAGACTGCAGGATGTCCCCATCAGTCCCCCTGCAGGAGATGATTCGGGCCATCCGGTCAGCCCGGACACAGTGCGAGGAGCGGGGGGTCATCCAGAGGGAGTGTGCTGCTATTCGGGCGCAGTTCAGACAGGCAGACAATGAGGGCCGATCACACAATTTGGCCAAACTCCTCTATGTGCACATGCTGGGCTACCCAGCTCACTTTGGTCAGGTGAGGGGATTTAGCTAATGCATGTCATGGGTTTGCCTGATGATTGGGCAGCTGTGAGGACAATGCCAAAAATCTCACTGTCTTAATGATTGATTCTCAAATTTGTCACGCCACCATGAACCACTTAAGATAAAATAATGGTTTTCCGAGTACCACTGGCTCCAAACCTGTATATGAGCTATATCAGGCATAAATTAGGAGTAAACCAGGTCTATAATTAGTCTAAGCCAAAAATTGTATATTATACGGTATATGCTGTTTTAAATTATGATGAACCCAATGGAGGACAAAAATGTTAATAGAGTTTTTTCTAAATAAAACAAATACTTAAACTGCAGAGGGTCCCCATGCACCAGCAGTGTACATGTTCCACAGTCTGAGAAACACTGATCTATATTGATAAGACAATTGTAGCCGATATAGCTGTAGCTGTAACATAAATGTCTATACCTATAAGCTGTCCTGTGCTACCATAGAAATTTGATCTCATGTCATTTTATTTTACTTATTTTATTTTATCTTTATTAAGGACACAATTGCAGATGCATGATCCATAGTAAGAATACTGTAAATACAATGGCAATAAGTATTACAGTATAATAAAAAACACAAAATATCTTTAGTCTACGATTACGTAAAGGCAAGAGCGTCATAAATGCAAGAGTACCAGTGAAGCCACAGTTTTGATGTGAATTTCACTGAGCTTATGTCAGGAAAAAACAGTCAGACATTTGGTGATTACATGTGCATTCATAGAACAAACAATGCAACGCAGCAGGATTGTGTCTAGGCAGCTTCAGCAGCAGTCTCATAGAGTCATTACAGCACTGTTATTCCTTAGCTGTTATTCCCACAATATCAACTTTTGTCTGCTGCACTAAGCTAGAGTTAATGTGTGCGCATAAAGTCAATGGTGTGTGCATGTAGAAACTAGGCCACTGAGCTAAGAGTCAAACCTCTGCTGCCACAAAGTAGAAAAGGTCCTCAAGGCCATGTTTGTATCAGTGTAGTTATCTTGAAACACTGAAAAGACTTTTGTTACTAGATGGAGTGCGTCCGTATGATTGCCAGCCCTCGCTACAGTGAGAAGCGTGTTGGATACTTGGGAGCTATGATGTTACTGGATGAAAAACAAGACGCTAGCCTCCTCATCACCAACTCTATTAAAAAGTAGGATATTGCTAATGTGTATATCTTATATATCTTTTATCTCTCTGCCACAATATTTTACTGAAATGTATAGTTATGCCAGAGATCTTTATGTGTTTGCAGTGATCTTTCCCACAGTAGCCAGTTTGTGCAGTCTCTGGCCTTGTGCACTCTGGCCTGTATGGGCTCAGCTGAGATGTGTAGAGATCTAGCACCAGAGATTGACAAACTGCTTCGGTCCTCAAACTCCTACATTAAGAAAAAGGTACATTTCTAATTTTAAATTAACTATTAATAGTACACCTCTTTATCTTACCCCTTTATCTTGCCTTTAGGCTGCACTTTGTGCGGTGCATATTGTAAGAAAAGTTAATGATCTTGGAGAACTTTTTGCTCCTGCTGCTCGCTCCCTTCTTTCTGAGAAGAACCATGGTGAGAAGTCCCAGCATTATGTTTGTAAATGGACTGAATCATACAGTTAGTTAAATGTGTTCTGTCTAGGGGTGCTGCATGGAGCTGTGGTGCTCATCACAGAACTGTGTGAGCGCAGTCCAGAAACACTGGAGCGATTCAGAAAGGTACAGGAATTGTTTCATCACATTCCACTGTGTCTAATGTGTTAATATGTGTTAATTATATAATTGTCAGTCGGTGCCGGAGCTGGTCCATATTATGAAGGGCCTAGTGCTCTCAGGTTATTCCCCAGAACATGATGTGGCAGGTATCAGTGACCCCTTTTTACAGGTTAGTCTCATTTAAAATTCTGTTTTAATATTACCACTGGGACATATTTGTTAAAACTCAAATGCACTTCCTTATTGACAGGTCCGCATCCTGAGACTGCTAAGAATTTTGGGACACAATAATGAAGTAGCCAGTGATGCTATGAACGATTTACTAGCCCAGGTAAACCCCTTTTCCAGTAGTTTCCTGGTCCAAGAAGCCCATAGAAAAGCATGTAAAGAACAAACATTATTGTTTTTATGTTCTTATATGTGAAGAATGTATCTCTTTATTTATTTTCAGGTGGCGACCAATACAGATAGCACAAAGACTGCTGGCAATGCTGTTTTGTATGAGACTGTTCTCACTGTGTTGGATATCAAATCAGAGAGCGGCCTTAGGGTGAGATACAAGGATGCTGTACACATTTTAAAGGGAGGGTATGTTGAGTTTTTATTTCAAGCTTCATGTTCATGACGTCTCTATATCCCCACACAGAGAAGTCATGCTTATGACCATCATATCAAATATTGCTTTTACTGATAACAATTGTAATGTTGAGTTACTTTGGGTTACAAAAACAAGGAAATTATGACCAAGTCATTTATGTTGTCATTTCATGTTTTGGTTCTTCAAATCAAACCTAAAAGGGTCTGAGTTTTCACATGAAGAATGGCTTCTACATATATTGAAAGTAAATTTGATTGGATGAGGTTAAAGGACTGGCAACCCGTTCCCTTCTGACTGTAGTTCCTTTTTTAAAGATCAAGAGTCCAGGCTACATACTCTCCCTTTAATCTTTAATAATGCTTATTGCTATCTTGTCTCCATAGGTTCTGGCTGTAAATATACTTGGAAGATTTCTACTTAACAATGACAGAAATATACGGTCAGTTCTAGCTTTTTATGCTTTTTGTCCTGGTGTGTTTGTTTATCTTTTGTCAGATTGAGATCACAACTTGGTTTTAATAATATCCTATTCAAGTGACTGGACTCACCTGTCTGGTTTTACCGGCAGGTTCAGGTCTAACTGTGGCTGTATGACTAGCTTTACTCCACTGAGACCCTGAAAGTCAGTCAAACACCTCTATACAAGCTAGATATTTGAGTAGAAGTCATGTACTTAAGGGGCTTTGTAGATATTAATTTTACTGGGGTATTTCCATTATGTAAGCCAATGGAGATAATACAAGTATGTTTTGTTTATTCACGTTTTTGATTTGTTCTGCCCAGGTACATAGCTATGACATCTCTTCAAAAGATAGTTGGGACAGATCACATTGCAGTTCAGCGTCACAGAGGAACCATAGTAGACTGTCTAAAAGATCCAGATGCCTCTGTCAAACGGTAAATGTTTTCTCTAGTTTACTTATACTACACAGACATCTCTTGTCTGGCTGATGTGTGTTCATTTATATACATATTTATAAACTAACAATAACTTTCTAATGTAGTCGTGCACTAGAGCTCTCTTTGGCCCTGGTGTCTGCCTCCAACATTCGCTCCATGATGAAGGAGCTTCTCAACTTCCTTTCCACCTGTCCACTGGAGCTCAGGGCTCAAGCAGCCAGTGGCATTTTTGCTGCAGCTGAAAGGTAAGCAATAAAGGCTTAAAAATGTGTGTTCTACCTTCTAACAATCAAATTTTAGAAATGAGCTTTCAGTGCAGCAGTGTTCATTAATACACACACTACTACTGTTTTAACAGACTATAAGACTAAATGTCTTTGCCTGCCTTCACTCTGAATGATATCTTAACCCTTTTTAGTATTTTTCTGCACACACTATGGTTTTATGTAGCCATTTGACAAAAAAAAAAAAAAAAAAAAAAAGTAAAACACAAATGCATTTTTCTTGATTGCCAGATATTCACCTTCTCAGCGGTGGCACATTGACACCATTCTGCATGTTCTTACCACGGTAAATGCACTCTCACTTATTATTATTATTAGTAGTAGTAGTAGTAGTAGTAGTAGTAGTAGTAGTAGTAGTAGTAGTAGTAGTAGTAGTAGTAGTAGTAGTAGTAGTAGTAGTAGTAGTAGTAGTAGTAGTATCATTATTATTATTTTTCCAGCTACTTTCGATTTGTTTTTATGTGGTACATTTTTGTTTAGAATTCTGACCAGCCTTCCATCTCAGTTAGGGACTCGATTGTGTTGTGATGTTATGTGAACCCAACCTTTTCTTTAGTTTCAGGAAAAAAAAATTGTTCCTGATTTTGAGGATTTGGCATGGCAACTGTCCTCTGTTATGAGCAATAATGCAATTCAAATTAAAATATTATATCTTCTGCTGGGGAAAGGACCTCACAAAATCCTTCAAATCAGGAAGGAATCAGTTGAATAGTCTTCTATTTTTGTACAAATAGAAGAAAATTTCTGATTTGTTGTACATTTTATTTGAGATGTATACACTGAAAGTTAGGTCATTCAGTTTAAAGAAAAATATGAACCTCTTGGATTCCTAGTGACGATCTGCATGGTTTTTAAACCATCTGTTTGTAATACCCACTCTGACAGGCAGGGGGCGATGTAAGAGATGAGACCGTTCCAAACCTGATCCAGCTTATCACTACAGCATCAGAACTGCACTGTTATACTGTGCACAAACTGTACAGGGCTCTGCTGCAGGACATCTCCCAGGTGTGTGAGTTATACTATAGAATTACTAATATTGATTGTTACATTTTTGGTATTTGCACTCATGTGCATTGTGTGTGTGTGCATTTCTTTTCAAACAGCAACCCCTGGTCCAGGTGGCTTGCTGGTGCATAGGAGAGTATGGTGACCTTCTATTAAAAGGAGACTGTCAAGAAATTGAGCCAATGCAGGTATAATTGTAATTAGTCATTCATCAGCATTCCCGAAATGTATATTTAAATGTTTTGCCTCATATCTTTAACACTTTGCAAAAGGTAAATGAAAATGATGTCCTGGATGCTCTGGAAACCGTTCTACAGTCCCACATGTCATCTCCTACCACAAGAGGTTTTGCCCTAACAGCTACAATGAAACTCAGTACACGCATCACAGAGAACGTTGAGTAAGAACTATTCATTACATTTACATGTTCATATATAACTCAAGATTTTAGAGGGTACTTCTCATTGTATAAAATGTTTAACATTGTGTTGTTCGGATTTCTTTTTACCAGTCGGATCAGAAGCATTGTCAGTATCTATGGCAGCTGTATAGATTTGGAGCTCCAGCAGAGAGCAGTTGAATATAATGCATTGTTCAAAAAATACGACCACATGAGGTACAAAAGCAATACCTATCTTTAATTGAAGAACACAAAACTCTTTACATTTTTACACTCTTACAGGGCAGCGGTGTTAGAGAGAATGCCCATAATGGAGAAAAACTCAACCAGTCAGACTAATGGAGAGACAACAGGAGAGCTTGTCAAAGAAGTTCAGCCAGTAAAAGTAATTCACGATCAAACACCTACTCAGCTACCTGCTAGTCAAGTGCGTAGAGATTATATTTGCTTGATGCATTAATACAAGTACATGTAGTTTACTTATTTTGGATATAACATTATATTGTAGGTGTGTGACCTCTTGGATTTGTTGGGTGACACTAACGATAATGTGAAGCCAAGTTCTTCTTCTACCCAGTCCTCTGACAACACCAGCAGCCCAGGGGGAGACCTACTGGATTTACTGGGGGGATTAGACCTCATGCCACCCACACCAGGTCAGTACTGATATAATCTACATAGAAAGCTCTTATATGTATTCTTTATGTATTTACCCACCACCCCCCAGCTACACTGATAACAAACACTAATCTGACTGCACATAAACGACATCCAAATTGGCACTAAACTGGGACTAATTTCTGCACTAAAGGCTACCAGAACCCAACAAGGGCAAGTGTGAACGCACCCTTAATTACACTCTAAAGTAGTCTGAAGCCTCTTAAGTTAGTTCTTACTTTCAGGAATATTATATAATACAAAAGCATTATATTTTGTGTTTCTTGTAGTGCCCACAATACCAGTATATGAGAAGAATGGTGTAACTTTGACACTAAGTTGTCAAAAACAGTCAGAAACAAGCCTGATTGTTACATTGACAGCCTCCAATTCCACTGATGCCGACATCAGCGCTTTCACGCTTCAGGCAGCAGTGCCCAAGGTTTGTCCCACACCCTCAAAGCACCACTTCCAATCTGGGACTAGTTTTCTCAAACTCTCTCTTTTTAGAGTGTACAATTACTTATGAAGGCTCCCAGTGGTGACCACCTTCCTGCTTCTGGTACAGTTAAGGTCACACAAGTGGTGGTACTCAATAATCCTTACAAGGTAAAGTGCAGCGCAAGTTACATGTTGCATTTCTTAAAGCTTGCTAACTTTTTGGATTTACATTTTTCAGGTGAACCTAAAGATGAGGATACGGGTGTCCTTTACAAGCCAAGGAGTTGCTTTTCAGGATACAGTCCAGGTTGACTCTTTACCTGAGTGCAGGTAGTCAGACCCTACACAAAGCACAGCTAACACTCCTTGATGAAACTGTATTTGATGTCACAGATGTAAAAATTTACAGAATAACAGATTCTGCTGTCCCACACCTGCATAAAAGCTCTGTTTTCTCTTTGTGTGACTTGAAAATATTTAAGTATTTTTACTTACGCAAAACACAATTAATTTATAGAACAAAAACACTTGTATTTTATACTTTTTATGCATGTATTAAATGCCACTCAGATAGGATCAATCACTGTTTACTATTGTAATGCTTGGAGTTTTGCTAGGTGACTTAAAAGTGACTTATACAATATACATGGATGATTACTTGTTTTAATTTTCTTGTGCCTTTCAAGTAGAATTCTTGTACTGACAATGGAATTTTACAAAGCTTATTAACTTCTACCACAAAGGGTTTCTTTATTACCTCAATTATCGTTTACTGATAACTCTAAGAAATTGTTTTAAATACTGTCTAAATAAATATAAAGTATTTTATGTGGGACATGACTGGGTGAAGAACTTTTCTGTTTTAGTAAAGAAACCATTTGCATCAGTCGAGAATGTTTCATTTTTATTATTCACAGAAGTCGCTGACATAGCTCAAAAATAATTTTGTCCAATCTACATGATACTAGTGTACATTATTTTGAACCCAGGGGCAATGTGTTACTAGTGTAGATTGACTGTTTTCTAATAAACTTCCCGTTTGACTTAAATGTGTTAATTGAATGAGACTTTTTCCAACTCAACCATTTATCCACAAGCAAAAGCACAGTTTTCTTAGATTTGTTCTGTGTGTTGCCTTCCTGCATGGCTGTTTCAAATTAAGAATGTAGGTTACAAAAAATGTATAAAGAATTTGTATGTCCATGTTTATGGGTGACATTGTATAGTTTTGGACCAGGAGTGCATCATTTCCAGATCTTTGTGTTGCAAAATGATTGCAATGCACGGGCTTTTTTGCCAGTGAAGACAGTTACTCAGGACATAGATGTGGGTAAGCAAGGCCTGTACACTCCTCCCCTCAATGCCAAAACGAGATGGAGCACTGAGCCACCTTGGATCTTATAGTCTGCCGCTGTCTTTTCATCGTTCCTAAAGACAAACAATGTTAATATTATTGCACATTTGTCAAGTTAGACCAAGCAAATACTATTAACGTGCATACATCTGTTTTCCACTGTAAATGAGCCTTTGTTGTTGAGGTGGGATTCCTTCTTTTTCCTCCACCCTTTCTTTAATTCGTTCCACCTAAATAAAATAAATGCAAAATCACACTTGTCTGCTTATATTAAAATAAGAAATGATACATTCAGACGTCCCGACCTTATCTGTTGGCTCTATGTCAATCTCAATTTCCTTCCCAGTGAGAGTCTGAAACACAAACATGTCAGGTCAGTGATACACCCCACTTTACCGTTCACCAATACAAGCAGAAAGGTAAGCTTTTACAAAACCGAGGGGAGATCGGTGAATATGAGTTACTCAAGACATTAGAGAAAATCTTGAAAAACAAAAATGAGGCGTTCAGATCTGCAGAATATCCAGTCATGTTTTTTGATCGTCCATTGTTAGCAAGCAAATTAGTGTACACACGAAAACCAAAGACACGCCTCGTGGAGAAAGGGTAACAGAAGATACGGGCTTACCTTAACTTTAATTAACATCTTGAATTAAGTCTGTAGGGCTAAAAGCATATAAATGTGTGATAACAAAACAGTGGATGATCTTCTTGGCCGGTTGAGTTCACTTCCTGTGCAGCTCAAACAATGTTCCCGCTCGGAGCGAAGCCGCCAAAAGAAAGTTCCGCCTAACTCACTTACCCAATTTTTGGTAACGTATTTATTTTACATTATAACATCTTTTATATTTATATATTCCTAATTACCTACATAACAAGCAGAGAAACATTTTAGCCAACCGTTCGTATTTCAGCATCTTTTCTTGAGAAACACTAGGTTTTTGTTTGTTTAATTTAAAAACAAAACTGTTTCATATATATTTAATCTAATAACATGCATTAGTTACAAACGTTAAATAAGTGGCTGAAGTTGCAGTGGCTGTGCTTGTTTGACAAGCGGCACATGTCATTAAATCAAAGAAGAGGGAGAAGACACAGATGTGGATCATTAACTTAATGAGACAGAAAGTTTTCTTGAATGTCATTTGGCAAGTGTGAATTCTCCAAGTCATGGTGACTGTACTTCATTTAGGTGTTATACTAGCTGTTCTTTCAGCAGCACTGACTAAAGAAGGTATTTTTTTTTTCATGTTGAAATCGATGCTTGCTTTATATTTGAAGTGCAACAAAAACTGTGGTCTGTTTTTAGATATCAAAGTATCCTGCTTAAAAGACTCCGTGAGCATTGCATGGAAAATCCAAGCCAGTTTGGTGCCATATGTGGCACGCATTTTTCTTGGAAACTGCAAACCATCAGAGTTTGATGTTTTGCCCACTGGAGAAGGAGAAGTGCTCTTTAATTATCGATTTGATCAGTGCAGATTTAAAAAGAGGGTAATCTAAAACTGTTCAGGGTTAAATACATTATAGACCACTAACCTGGCCACTAAATCTATATTTTTCTTCAAGATGAAGGGAAAGTACATTATATTTGAAAATGAACTCTCCTTCAGGCCACAACCAAGGACAAAACCTGCAGCCTTTGTGCTTACCATAAAGTGTGTAACTAAAAGGTATCATGCAGCTTGACTTTAGTATTTTTATGATCCTATTGCTTTTTTGTTGTTGTAAAAGTGTTTCATGAAAGAACTGATGTTTGTGCTTGACATTTTCTATGTGTATGCCTTAGACCTGACAGTTGGGTTCCTCAGTTCTTAAATCCTGGAGCAGGTTCCTCTGAAGCTCGAGGAGGCCTGGTTTTTCACATGGCTCTTCTAAACGGTGAGCTGACTAAAGACAGAAAAAAACGCATCAAAATGCATTTTTTTTCTTATTTTTCTTTTGCAGCTGAACTAACGGGTATTGCAGAAAGTAATATCATCCCTCTGGGCTCTTTCATGCCAATATGGGCTGCCGTGGACCAAAAGTCCCATCAGCCTTTACTGCTACTTATGGAGGAGTGTATTGCAGCAACAACTCCCAAGTTTTATCCTGATAGCCAAGTGTACCCCCTCATAACTAATCAAGGGTAGGAAATGCCCTCTCAAATTTCATGTAATCTGTTTTTCATTTATATATATTTGAACTTCTTCAGATGTCTTGTGGAAAGTCTAGAGGGAAACTCTGTTTTCCTTCCTCGATATCACTCGTCTTCAATCATCTTGTATCTTCAGTCATTCAGATTTGGACTCGGAAAAGAGGTAGTCAACAGAAAATTTAACTTTGCAAATTGTTAACTAACTTACATGTTGTTTTCACACAGTTATACATACATTGTAAATTGGTTGCTTGGGACCCAGACCATTTGGATAGGACAAAGAAGGCTTGCTATTATTCTAAAAAGAGCGGAAGGTAATGTTGCATTAGGCGTTATCAAATTATGATCTGATATGAAACAGTATGCCATTTTGGTCATTTCATGATTCATTGGTTTACGGTAGTTCTATGCTCAAACATTTTCCCTCCGATTGATGGGACAAAAGTTTGATTGATGGGTCAATTTGAGATTATAAATTGTTAAATGATTTTCACAATTCAGAGTCTAAACCACAATTTTTGAACACCCTAACCCTTTGTGTGATCAGTGAATGTTTTTACCACTATTTACAATTTACAAGATTTATTACAATGTGACTAGTCAGAATTTACAGCATTTTCATTTTTTTCATGTTTGTCATTGATTAGATTATTTTATTCTGGTTCTCATCTATTCTGAGATCTTTTGGTAATGTGTTTCCTTTCTTTTAGCTGGGAGCTCTTAGACAGCCCGAAAAAGAGTTCCATCTGCAGTTGTTGTGCTTCAAACTGCATGAAAAGATCCAGGAGACACATTGATATTGGTAACTGAGAGCTTTCTGATTATTTTATGGTTTTCTTTTTGCCTATGTAATTGTCAATTGCCATCTTGTTTCAGAATCTGAAGGTCTCAGTTACCACTCCGTTGTAGGACCAGTAATTATAATTGATCAATCGGGCCAAGAAGCGCAGGACACAAAGACTGGATCGATCTCTACTGTTGTATGACAGTGAATTAAAGATGTTGATAAATTCTGAGTTTGAAGTCCAATAAGCCCACAAAAGTTGTAAAATGGCGATCAGAACTTGTGAGATCCAAACGATTTTTCAAAATATCTGATATAAACCTCCCCACAATTAGTTTATTAAAGGATTAATATAGGCTACTATAAAAATGAATGGCTTACATGTAAAATGAATTTCAATTTTTATAAAAATGCCTTTCAATATTGATTTCATGAAAATATAAACTAGTAGTCAGTAGCCCTAATTTATTTATTCCAAATTTGAATTCCGTTCCAAACCACATGGATTTATGTCTATTTATTACCTCAAAATGTTTAAAAATTAGAAATTACTGAATCTCTATAAAAAAAAATTAATAACTCAGTAGTCCTATATAAAATGTAACCTTTTGTATTACAAAGCACCACTGATATGCTGTATGGCAATTTGCAAGATGTAAATGTTGTAATATGTTTCTGAGCTATGATTATGTTTTGTATAACTTTTTTGAAACATGAAAACGTGATATACACTTGCACTGACTATATACTTTTTGGAATACACACACTTACACACACACATACATACATATATATATATGCACGCACACACGCATATACCTATACAATGTATATACCTAACCCAGGGGTGGGCAAACTTTTTGACACACGGGCCACAGTGGGTTCTAAAATTTGACAGGGGCTGGGCTAAGATGTGTATATATATATATTTTATATATATCTCATCAGAGATTTGGACTATAACATGTAGCAAAGCATGAATATGCAAGGCTCATTGTAGATATTGTTTTCCAAATCCATTAATTAAATTAATAATTCATTTATGTTATTATTATTTAAATTTCAGTTAAATAAACACAGCAGAAAAACTTTGAACAAGGTTTAAGCTTACCTATTTTAATATAATTTGATCACATTCAGCGGGCCGGATTAATAAGCCCAAAGGGCCATGTGTGGCCCCCAGGCTGTAGTTTGCCCATGTCTGCCCTAACCTAATGTCAATATAATAACAAACCTAAATATTTCCTTCTGACATTCTCAGGTTGTAATCTGTGAAGTTGTCTTGCACCTGGGTTGGATGGCCTACAACAGGTGAAGCAGCTGCAGTTAATTAGATTTTGCTGCAGTGAAAAAAGGCAGTAGAACCATTGACACTTGTCCAGTCACAATGGCTACTTTTTGTCAGTTTGCATTTTTTATAGCTTTTGGCACTCTTGTTTCAGTGTATGCAGGTAACAGTAAGTCAACCATTTAAATCACTCTTTGGACAGTAGATCTAATGCAATATAACCAAATACTGTTTATTTTAAAGAGATGAAACTGGACTGTCAGCAGGATTTTGTTTCATTGGTATGGACAGAGACCAGACCACAAGTAGATACCTCACTGTATCGCCTGGGGAATTGTTTTCCCACCAGTGTAATGGCCACTCAGGCAATTTTTCAAGTGGAGCTTAATGCTTGTAAATTCAGGCGAATGGTAGGTAGGCCTTGTGTGTATGTGAAGAAAGAAGTATAATCTTATATTTTTTTTAACAATTTCTGTTCTTAGGTCACTGGAGATCTTCTGCAATACAGCAATAATCTTACATATGTGTCATCTGAGTCACAGTTTCTTCCCTTCAGTCATCCGGTTACATGTGTTTATCAAAGGTAAGGATTGCTTGGTTTAAATTAATGTTCTTCAAGATGTGCTTTGTGATTCAGCTTAATCCTCTTATCTATTGTGCAGGCCAAAGGACTGGTACCCTATGATCTATAATCCTGTTTTTGATACATATGGTCAAGGAGAACTTCTTTTCCACATGCAACTAATGAACAGTAGGTGTCTTAAGATGTGAGCCTGAACGCACTTTCTGTCTTTGTGGTTGAGATAAAAGTTTATGGAGGATGTAACAAGTCACTAGATAAACTGAACTGATTCAAATGTGTGCTATTCTTTATTCTAGATGATTTCACAGGGCCAGCTGAGTCCTCCATTTTTCCTTTGGGCTCTCTTATTCCAGTTATGGCAAGTGTGCAGCAGGCATCTCACCAGCCATTGCAGATCTTTCCAGAGGAATGTGTTGCTGCTACCACACCACAACTATTATCAAGTGGTGATAAATACACAATAATAACCAATAAAGGGTACTGATATGCTTGGCTATAATCGAGACTAGACTCAATAGCAGCTCCCTTACATGGAAATGACTTCCAGTGTTCATTTGCAGATGTTTTGTGGACAGTAAAGTCTCACGCTCAAGATTTCTACCGCGCCAAAAGTCATCACAAATCCACGGATTACTCCAAGCTTTCAGGTTTTCAACTGGTGAACAGGTGAAATACAATATCATCTTTGTTTTGTGTCATTGTTGCTCTACTGATTGAGTTGTTCCTATCTGATAGGTATATATTCACTGCACTCTTGTGGCATGGGATCCTGCTGGACTTGATGAGACAAAAAAAGCCTGCAACTATGTCCAAGGCCATGGGTAACTGTTTGGTACCATGTCAGACAAAGCAGTATTGAGCAGGCAATACAGTGACAGATGTCTTTTACTCGTTGTAGGTGGGAACTGGTAGATGATCCCTCATATAGCAGTGTTTGTGACTGCTGTGAATCAAGTTGTAATGCAAGGAGGAAGAGAAGTACTTCATTAGGTATCTATAAAACTGCACTTTTTCTTCACACATTTCTAACTTTACAACTTCAATCATTTATTCAAATCAATTATTTTGCAGAAAACCATGAAATGGTTCATGAAGCAGTACTTGGACCAATCACAATCACTGACTGAAGTCTTAATTTACCATTTTACTATTCATTTCCAACAGTATGCCTTCATTAACCAACACTGTTTCTGCTCCAGAAATGCATTATTTTATTAAAGAACTGAAAAAACCCAATAATTCTTGTTATTTACTTTTGTACAAAGGCCACTGTGGTCAATGACTGTGTTCCTAGGCCTCCCAGGAGCACTGTGACCTCGTGCTCCTGGGAGGCCTATTTCCATTATTTATTCAAAAAGTGAAGGTATACTACCTCCCTCCCAGATCTTTCCAGATTAAATAAAGTTTAAAAAAAAAAAAAAAGTGCACTAAACTGGTGGGAGGAATGAAGGTGGCATAGACAAAAAAAAATGGGTGCACCAGAAAAGTCCAGCACCATACCACTGGTCCTCCTGTGTCCTAGGCCAAGGGTCTGCTGTGTCCAGGAGGAAAGAGCGGTACAAAGGTCGCTACAAGAAGACTGTGTATGCATTTACAAGTGAAAAACTTGTATAATTACAATTTGTCCGACTTTGTACATACCAGAAAGTCAAGAGAAATAGGAACAGTTTTTACTTCGCTGGCAGAGTTTAGTTTCATATTACGCAAATCACAAGGTCACAACAAGCCGCCGCCGCAGAGGCCGAGAGCAGCAGCCAAACCTCTTTAAAACACTTTAAAACATCCTCAAGGAACTCAAAATTCACTTCCAAAGTCGGGATTACACGAGGGGTAATGTCTGATATTCTCTGTATAGTTTTCTGTACTGAACTTGTTTCTCTTACCAAGATTTTCTCAGTGTGTTTTTTCTTACTTTGCTAGTTGCTAGTAACAGTTTGGCTAATCCATTAAACAAGCTTCTTGTTTAGTAGGTTATATTTATATTACGGTGTACACATGTCCAAAATTAAAACTCCTTCACACCCAGGCTCAGTGTGGTAATAAAACTGTAAAAGGAGCGGGCGTACGTCAATATGCACTTTCATATGTTTATGGCACCTCTTGACTATAATCTGACTCACGTGTACTTGTCACACTCGACGGTGTGTTCTGCCTACATCCACAAAGGTCTTTCTGTGGCTCCATATGTGCAACTCGGTGCACTTTTTATAGTTATGTTCCATTTTCAAACGGTGTTCTCCATTTTTACCAAGTGAATGAAAATATATTTCCCCCTTTACTGTGTAAAAAACGTGACAACTGGGGCTTAAAGTTGTGGATAAATCTGCAGGGACATGGTACACAGGGCTCAAGAGCCCGGGTAAAGAGGGTCATCTGGTCATCCTTATTTAAATGAAAGGCAAGTTGATAATTGGTAACTCATCAAGTCCTGAAGGGTAACAGCATGTTAACACATTTTTTTTTTCATTTTGACCAGTTTGAAAAATGTATTTACGATACAAAATATTTTTTCCATTTTGTATGTCTATGATACTGCAATGCATCTGTGATACTGTGGATCTATTATAGGAACGGATTATAGGAATGGACTGGTTTCACTGCAACCAGTGTTTTACAAGATCTGCATCAAAGTATGCCGTTTCCAGCTGTGGTCACATCTGCTGTGAAAAATGCATTACATCAAGTAAGAAATCTTGCTCCATAATTCCAAAATGTGTAATGCTTTTAACATTTAAAAATTCATAAACTGTGTCTTCTCACACAGAACAATGTGGTGTATGCAGATCCATGTGCAGTTTTCTACCTATTACAGATGAGGTGAATTTTACTTGAATGTAGATGATAATAATAATAATAAATATTATATTAGCCTAATTGATACCCATGGCATAACTGTTTAGATGAAGCCACAGGAAAAAGTATTTTTCAAGGACCCCATAAAGCTCATCCAATCTCGCCAAGAACATGTATCACAGGTTGGTACGTAAATCACTCCAATAATGGAGAAATGGGCTGTTCATTCAAAGTATTTTGTATTCAGATAGCACATTTTCAAAGAACACAAATGGAGAGAGTAGCAATACACTTCAAACACAAAGCTGCTGAGCTAGAGATACGTGTGAAGGAAGTCACTGAGCACTGCTACAGGTGGTGTCACAATTTGTTCAAAATATTTAATTGTGTGGTTTTTGAAAATACAATTTTTTCTTAATAGACAACTGACTGACCTCAAAAGAGAAAATGCAGTCCTGAAAAAGCAACTTTCTGAATTGCAAAGAGAAACAGCTGAACTCAAAAAGCCACTTTCACAGAGAAGGGTAAATTACTTTGAAGGTAAAGTAAATGTAAAAGGTGCTCCAAGAATTTTCATGGTTATCTGGTACCCTTACTGTAGGTGTCCCCTGGACAGTTTCAAACAGATGGGTGAGACACAATTTCTAAAACATGTCTTTAGGAAACCATGTTTGACCATGCTTATCTTTATTTGCAGCAATCAAAGGATGTCACTTCCTGTGGCTGTCACATCTCCAGGTAAATGTCTATACAGTTTAAAAATATTTGTACTCCCTGTTACAGTTGACAGATTGATATTCATTTCCTTCATGTTTTTTTTTCTTCTCATAGTGACTCCTCGGTTAAGAACTATGAGGTACTTGATGCTTCTTATTAAGATGGAATAATTTCTTAACTGTTCATCACTCTTAGTTTGATTTCTTCTCAGTCAAATAAGTTCAGAGTCACAGGGATGGGCCAGAGAAAGAGGTGTAGGAATTACGGTAAGCTTCATATACACCTTTTTGGCATATTAAATTCAATATGATCACCTTGCTACTGCAGCCTATGTACCAGTTATTTGTGACTTGAAAAAGTTCACCTGTTATGTTGAGGCTGAAGCATGTTTCATGTCAAGTCACCAGTTACTGCGAAGCGCTTACATGCTGTATTTTTTCATAATACAAATAGTGTGGCGCTGTCTCTTCTATGTTGAACATTGAAAGCAAATGGCAAACAATTGACACAGCGTTCCAGGCAACTGGGAGATCAGTTATTTCCCACTTGAATGTTATGAGTTCCGACCTCAGAATGCCAACTATAATAACTAACAATGAGTTTGTAGTATATTTCTCAACGGACTGACCATTTTTGTATGTCAGACTCCTGGATCGGCAACCCCTATTTCCAGCCACAGTTCTCTTCAGGACCATGGACACAGTAAGAGGACATTGTGATATATCATATTTATTTTTTTTCTGAAAATCATGTTTGTTTTTTTACAGGAACTCCAACATCTTTTAACACCCCAATAAGGTGAATTAATTTGACTTTTGTTTTAAAAGGTACATTTAATTAAGTTGAGAAACAAATCTTAGAATTCTGTGCATCTTTCAGAACTCAGACGCCTCAGGTTTTTCAGTTCCAGTTTTTAAGTGGATTATCAGTACAGTCACCTAGACACTGATAACATTATTACAAATCTGCCAATTTACTGTAATAAGTTGAAATTGTTTGCCATTTTTAGACAACTGTTTTTTATGTTGACTACAAAATATCTCACCTATGCAATAAATGAAAATGAACTTGTCACCAGTGACATTTTTTACACATATAACCTTGAACAGGAACATCAATGTCAAAAAGGGCTCTCCCACTTGGATCCATCATTATTTTTTTTCCACAGACGTGTAATTGAAATGTGTTTAATTTAAACAATAGAAAATATACAGTGTGAACAGATTCTTTTTTGTATTGTGGATACAAAATGAGGAAGACAAACCAAACAATGTGGTGTCAAATAGGCTCAAAAACTGGAAAGTTTCTCTCTCAAATAAAAAAATACTAAATTGAGCAAATGAAAGTACAATTAACAAAAACAATACAGTTGAAACTACAGCAGTGTAACACATGCACAGGAATTGATACTATGCTTGTTATTTTCTCAATATATAATTAGCAGCAGGCTCTCAAAGTGCAAGATATCAATTTAAAGTCAAATGTGCTTTCACTAATAGATTTATTGAATAGAGCTAATGCTGATACCAATGGCTAATGCATAACTATTAATAAAAATGCTTTACATGTCGACAGCCACGTTTGAATGCGCAGTGCCTTATATTATTTTGCTACATCATACAACCATCTAACTATCTGATAATCTAAAAATATAGTGAACCAGTGTAAAAACTGTTTTGAAAAATATATATAAAAAATCAAGTATCTGGGGTGAGGGGGGGCTTATAATAGGATTAAGCCTGCATTGGAAAGACTAGAAATGTGCCTTTATTAAGGCAATACACACACAATGTAAGACTTCACAGTGGCGTGTTTTGTTAATTGTTCAAAAATGTTTAGTTGATGTCCATGGCGTCCATGGCAACAGTGTGATCTAGTGAATCCTGAGCTGCAAACCAGTCTCGGACTTGCTGGTAGCTCATTTTTGACTTTTTGCAAAGTGAGTCAAGATCTTTTTCTTGTAATAAGCCTGTTGTATGATAATAGGTTACCAAGGGCTGGATATCAGGGGATACAGATTTTTGTTTGCGGCTGCCCCCAATCCGTGGTGATGGACCATTATTTACGACGTTTTGCTGGGAACCAATTTCAGCTAATAATTGGTCTCGTACTCCCTTTACCCAACGTAGCTGGCCATTTTTTACAGCATATCGTGTATCCCCAAACCACTGAATTACATCAGCACGAGGTAAACCTGTCAGTTTGACCAACTCGGTGTAATCTTCACTTTTGGGCCACTGACAGCGTAAAAAGTATTGCTTCAACATGTCCAGCTGTTCCTTAGTCTTGCGTGGTCGCCCAGCAGGAGTGAGGCTGGGGGACGTAGCAGCCATTGAGACATTCATAAGTGTTTGTGAGGGGCTGGCTTTAGTTGAGTGGACTGACTTCTTTGATGTGGTGATGCCGTTTGAAAGTCGTTTGACCGGTGAGAATGTTGGCAGTGGGCTGCCAGAGGGGGGAGATTTGGGAGAAGACTTTAAATTGCTTGGTTCTTCTAAGACATCTGTCTCAGTCTTGCATTGCTTGGTGAGTTGCAAAGGCTGTTCCTGTTCATCTTTAATACAGTCTTCACTATCTCTCGAAAGCTCTTCTGAATCATACACTTCTGGCCTGTCCCTAAAAGATTCCAAGCTATGGGACAAAAAATTCTGAAAGAAATCCGAATTGCTTTGAGGTTCCTCATGATCATCGGCATCAGTTGTGTCATCATGCTTTTGAGAAACAAATTGTAGATTTTGATTAATTTTATCGGATTTCAAACCAGCAGCAGAGTTGTGAGAAAAGCCCTGTGCAGCTGCCAAACTTCCTCGGCCAACTCTAAGTTGGTAGCGACTGTCACTGAACCATTTACGTATGTCATTACGACTCAGCCCAGTTTCCTCCTGCAGACGTCTTAATTCACCCTCTGATGGCCAGTTCTCTCTAAGAAAGCTCTTTCGAAGAGCTGCAAGCTGAGATTTTGATTTTCTGTAACGGCTGTGACGATTTTGTTGAGAATGCGTCTCTATAATGTTGAGGGTGGAGTCTGACTGAGGTTCTTGTTTATCTACTGGTAAGCGATAATAGTATGAATCTTGTGGGGGTGGAAGGCTGGAGCTGAAACAGGGAGCAGTATGTTTTGCTGGTTTATAGGAATCTGGTGACTCACATCTTGATTTCTTTTTTGGGGTAGCAAGTGATGATGACTCCTCCACTGTGTCCTCAACCACAGTGTCATTGTAATTCTTCTCCTTGTTAGTTATCTCTAGCTCTCTCTTGTGTGTTTCAGATGAATCATAAAGTTCAGGTACAGACAGTTTTCGGCGCGTTTCTTCAATTTCTTCAGAAGACCAGCTGATGCCATATTTAATTCTTTGTACCATGAACCACACTTTCACTTTATCCAGTGGCAGGACACAAACCTTGGCTAAAACATTAACCTCATGAGATGATGGGTATGGAAATAAATTGAAGGCCTGGACCAGCTCTGGAATAGAGTCAAGTTCACTGGTCTGATCAGACTGCGTCCAAACCAACTTTAATCCTTCAGACACAAGTGGCAGACACACTACAGAATTAGTATTAGTGGTGAAACTAGCCATACTATTTTTCTCGCAACTACTTTTAATGTGAGGGTCACGTTTTGCTTTGTTATTCCCTTCAAAGTTACATCCCATCCCTTTGGCTTTTAAAGGGGATTTCAGATCCACCGGTTGTGCAGCATTGCCCTTTACTTCACTGTAGAGTTCCATCTAGGATATCGATGGTTGTTGTTTAACCTAGAGGAAAGAATTTTTTAGCATCCTTGGTTAAATTGACAGTTATAGATGAATGTTGTACTCTGCTATGCATTTATGTTCATGTGTTCTTATACTCTTACGTTCAAAGCTCCCTGCCCCCTGATTGTGAATCCCAACAAAACTACTGGTATCCAGAGTTCCCCTCCCCCAGTGTTGTGGCTGACTTTTGTTGTGTGAGTGTGGGGGATTGGTTGTAAATGGGAGGGGGTATGATGTTTGAAACTCATTGCAATCAAGTTTCTCACCCTTTCTCCGATGGGCTACGGCTCTCCAATACTTCAGTCCAAAAATGAGTATCCAGAAACTGCAACAGAAAGTGAAGTAAAAATGTACCAACATGTAATAATCTTAAAGTCCAGGTTAGGCTGTACTATAATACAATAAGTGTATGGGATAAAGCATGGCTCAACAGGTGTTATTTTATTTTACTTATAGGGATATCAATCACATTATATAGGCCTACTGTAAACATAACAAAAAGGGAAATGATTAACCACAAATGTATTAAAATGGCGTAATCTCACCACCAGCCTCTGATATTAAACTCGTGTTTCATTAGGCCTAAGTGACGTGGAGTCAAAGACAAGCGGTGAAAACTGAAGCTAAGGATCTTTCCATAATATCAACTGCGCCTTTTTCAACTTTTTCATAAACATTGCGCCGTATCATTGTCATCAACAGACGCTGCCGTATAGTTAAACGTGGTACAATATATTTAAATCAAATCCCAATTAGATTACTGTGGTCAGAAACAAAAGCAGATACACCCATGGCGTACTAACTAAAACGCTTTTCTGCACAGGCGCACTTCGCCCCTGACAGAGCTACACTGAGAAGTAAAAATAAACTTACCCACACAGTCCCCTGTCTTGGTTGAAAGAAAGCCAGGCTGGTACAAAAGCAGATCCGCTATTCCATACTCTGACTTCGGAGGCGACGTTTGAGGGAACACAGCGGAAACAATACCGTCTGACCGTATGTTTGACCCTTGCCTGTAATTAGTAGGCTACTTCAGCGGATTATGTTTGAGATACAAACATACAAGTTAGTCGCCTTCCTGAAGAGTTGAGTAATTGGCTGCTTCCTGTCACAAAAGGCACGAACACCCCGAATGACTGGATACAGCTCTGTTTATGACAATAGTTTGGACACTTCGGCCGGTCCGTGGTTGCTTTTGTTCTTTTAACTCAAGTGTTTCCTCCCGTCCGGTCAGATCGTGGCGAGGCGGGGCTGAGGACCAGGAAACCCAAAAAATCCAGATGACTCAACTTTGTGGGTGTGCCCGTCTGGGGGGAGCAGATCACAGATTGGTTCACGGAGGTGCCTGTAAATGTTTTCCCCACAGGGAAGCCGCCTCTTCAAATTGCCTAGGCCCGTTTGCCCACAAAACATGATGGGGCCATAAAGGAACAGAAAATGACCCCAAAGTTGGTGGATGTTTTTTTTTTCAAGATCGAGCATTTATAATTCATTACAAGCTTTAGACATCTATGGGCCAAAATGCCAGGGCCTAACATCATCCTAAGATTTTTTTGCATGTAAAAAGTTAATGCACAAGATATTTTGCCAACCTTCCTAATATTGACACTCAAGTTAAAGCAAAATGAACCATCCTCTCAGCACCCCATTTGGGGTAAAGTGATACACAATAAAATTAATTTGATGATGAGGAGTGTTTCTACTCACAAACATAGGATAAACTTCTTTATCGGCAATTATTTATATCAGGTGAAGCTACTTCGTTTTAACACAGTGCAAATTAATAATCACAGTATGCCTATATGTGCTACAATTACGGATCTTTCATAGAAAACTTCATTAATTGATAGAGACTAGTATGAGCCAAAAGGTGTGAGGGTCAATCTAGTGTTACATGAGTAGATGAACTGAGTTCAGAAACGACTGCTGGCCAAAGCAAACACAAAGCGTGGCAGTCTTATAAAAGATGGAACCACAGGTGAGAGCCATGACAGGTAAGGAGACTGTGCCAGGAGGAATTTTAGGGAGGTGTAATCAGTCACACTGCGCCCTGAAATTAGGGGGTAGAAATAGAAAAAATAAATAAAAGTTGTACTAAAAGTGGTAGATTAAATATCAATTCAAAATTACCATCAATATCTTGGATTCCATATCTCCGTGCAAGGTCAGAAGTCATGAGAACTTTGCCAGTTAAGGACATCAGATTTTTATCTTGTATGAAGAAGAGAAATAAAAAACAACATTAAATATAATGAGTATTGACGATTTCATGAATGCATATGATTCACTATACCTTTTACCAAGTTGACGATACATTTCCCACTCAGTTCAGTTGTTTCGCCATTGATAAACACTTCTTTCATCTATGTGTCCAAAAATGGAGAGGGGACAATTAACAAAACACAATTCAAGTGAATGAATTTAACAGTTTTTTCAACAGTTGCCCACCTTTGGATCAACACCCTGTACATCTTTGTCCATTACAAACTGTGAGATCATTTCTGTTTGCACTGCTCCTGGCCAGAGGCTCACAGAAGCTACTCCTCGTCTTTTGAGCTCAAAGGCCATGTCAGCTGCCAGTCTGTCACACTTTTAAGAAATTACAAAAAATACAAATATTTACTTCATGTATAAACAATAATTTTCCCCAAAAAAAGCCAGACTAATTAAATAAACCTACCGCGGCTTTACCAACTCCATATGCAACATTAAAGAGATAGCGCAGCCCACCCATAGATGAAATGGTGACAATCAAACCATGCCCCTGAGCGACCATTAAACGTGAGGCAAAGACAGAGAAGATATAGTGCCCTCTGTAATGGAAACAACAAATCTGGGAATATCAGTCAATGTCCTATGTAAAATACAACATTTTGCATAAAAATAAATACGTAGGCCTATGCATCAGTTGTGGACTTAAAAGAGACAATATATAATAAGATGCATTTAGCTTTAAAATTTCATAAACATGACCTATCTGTGTCTCCAGATACGAGATAGACATGTTCAAATCAAATACTGATTTACTGATAACAATTGTGATTAGAGATCTACTAATATGTTTTTTCATGGCCAATACTGATGCCAATTGTTTACAGTCAATTTTTTTTGGCCGATATATATAGCCATTTTGATTATTTTTTTCCCCAAAATATGTAATTCAAATTTACTACAAACTCACCCACAGGCCTTTTACCATAAATCGGTAAAAGAGCTGTGTGGTCAGGTTTTGTGCAGTTATCTCTTCGGTCTAAAGTATTAAAATAAAGCTTTGTGTATACACTTTAGGCAGCAAGTCAGCCAAAACAAAATATGAGCCTTTACTAGAGATTTAATGGGCTACTCACCTGAGACCTGTGTTGTTGATTGTATCCCACATACTTGGATCAGTTTCCCAAAACGGTCTTCCCATATTATCAAAGATAGCCTGGTAAATAATTTAAGGCATTCACATTAGGTTTGATAGACATGGGCCCTCTCAAATTTTTAAGTTGCATTATATAATACATTTTGTGTGTTTGTGTGTGTGTGTGTGTGTGTGTGTGTGTGTGTACAGTGCTTTGAAAAAGTAGTTGCCCCCTTACCAATTTCTTACTTTTTCTCCACCTTTGTCACTCTTAACCATTTCAGATCAAGCAAACTAGGCAAAGATAACTCACAAGTAAACACAAAATGCAGTTTTAAGTGCTGATTTAATTTATTAAAAGGGGAAAAAAGCCATCTGATCCTACTTTGCCCGTGTGAAAAAGCAATTGCTCCCTAAACTTAATAACTGGTTGAACCGCCCTTAGCAGCAACAACTGCAGCCAAGCATTTGCGATAGCTGGCAATGAGTCTTTCAAATAGCTGTGGAGAAATCTTAGCCCACTCCTCTTTGCAGAATTGTTTTAAATCAGCCACATTGGAGGGTTTCCCAGCATGAACCACCTTTTTAAGGTCATGCCACAGCACCTCCATTGGGCTCAGGTCTGGACTTTGACTAGGCCACTCTAAAACCCTCATTTTGTTTTTTTAAGTCATTTAGAAGTGGACTTGCTGGTGTGCTTTGGATCATTGTCCTGCTGCAGAACCCAAGTGCGCTTCAGCTTGAGGTCATGGTTCTTTCAATCACAGCAAGTCATCCAGGTCCTGAAACAGCAAATCAGCCCCAAACCATGATACTACCACCGCCATGTTTCACTGTTGGCATGATGTTCTTTTTATCAAATGCTTCGTTCATTTTACACCAGATGTAATGGGCTGCACTCCTTCCAAAAAGTTCAACTTTTGTTTCATCCATCCACAGAATATTTTCCCAATAGATTTGGGGATCATCAAGATGTTTTTTGGCAAAAGTGCGATGAGCCTTTATGTTCTTTTTTGTCAGCAGTGGCTTTCACCTTGGAACTTTGCCACGCATGCCATTTTTGCCTACTCTTTCTTATGGTTGAGTCATGACTTTTATAAAAGTCAGTGAACACTGACTTTTACTGAGGCAAGTGAGGCCTGCAGTTGTTTAGATGTTGCCTTTCTTTATTTGTCAGGAACGATGTACAAATCCATTAATCTCACAAAAGAAAGGATGATTTGTATCAGATTTCGCTACTGCTACTTTCCATCTGCAGTTCCTAGGCAGGTGAACTCAGGTAATCGCAATTACCTCATCATTTAACAAGAGGGGCAGTTACTTTTTCCACACAGGATCATGTAGGTTTGGTTAGTATTTTTCTCTTAACAAATAAAACCTTCACAGAAAATTGCATTTTATGTTTACTTGGGTTATCTTTGTTTAATATTTAAATTTGTTTGATGATCTAAAACAGTTAAGTGAGACACACATGCAAAAAAGTAAGAAATCAGGAAGGGTGCAAATACTTTATCACAGCACTATAGGTATGCATTTATATTTTTATATTGCCTACCTGCACTCCTGCATAGGCATTATTAACCAGAATGTCCAGTCTGCCATGTTGTTCACGTTTAATTTGTTCAAAGAGTTCTTCAATATCTTGGTCTTTTGTGGAGTCACATTTAACTGGCACACAGTTGCCACCTCTTTCTTTAACCTTCATAAAATAAACGTATAAAATAGGTTAGGAGGATATTGTCACTCAACTTAAAACATATACAGGCAAACTGCAACCAGCTCGCAGAGTGTTTGCTGATCTTTCCTCTCAAGCATATAGGCAAACTTTAGTAAATTAATATTATACGCATATATAATAAAAGTTTAACAATGTTTTAGCACAAAACTGCCTTTAAGAACTCATTATAAAAGCAAGGCTTCCAACTTATGAACCAGGCTACTTCAGTATGCAGGCCAGTTCCCAACACTGAACTCTCGTGTAGCCTACTATGTGCCCTTTTACCTGGAAGCAAGCAGAAAGGAGGACTTTTACCTCAGCAGCGCTCTCATTTAGAGTCTTCTCGCAACGCCCGGTAATGTAGACAGTGGCTCCGGCTTCAGATAGCTGCAGGGCAACACCTTTGCCAATACCTCTGGAGGCACCAGTCACCACACAAACCCATCCGGACAGTGACATTTTGAAGTCTCCAAGGAAATCAAAAGTTAACAGTCACATTGAGGATGCGGTGTTTTAAGAACATCCTATTAAATACAATCAATATTCCGCTTCTAATCATATAGAAGCGGGGTTAAAAGTTGTTTCTTTACAAATACAGTATTTCGTTGTTTTTTTTAAACGGGCTTCTCAAACATCCGATTTGCTCAAATAATTAAGTTGATCATAAAGGTAACAGGGAAGGGAACAGACGTACCTGTTAATTTCTCTGTTACAATGTCTAGTGTTGCCAGTCCTCGGGGCAGTCAAGCGGTGAGACAGTTAGGAGTTTATGCCTTGATTTATTCTAACCCCTCTCGCGAGAAAAGGCGAGATTTTTTTTTTTTTTTTAACAAATTACGTTGTATATTTGTAGGCTGTGATGCTGGCTCATGGATCTCTTAGTGCTGGCTTTGTTTTGATCAGTGAGCATGAGCAAATCTTTTATAACTGCGACAAGTTTGATTTTATCCCACCAGCACATACTGATATGAAAGGGCACTTACTCAGCTTGGCTACCGCATCTGTGTACTTTGTTATGCAATAGCAAGTGACTCCCTTGGTGGAAAGTTTGGTGAGCTATGGAGCTATGGCTTGGAAAACTAAAAATATGACGATGTTTTTTAATCTTTAGATTGAAATGTAAACTTAAACTGCCATGAAATAACCCCTATAATATCTTGCTACCTTTACCCAAATATCATCCATGGCTATATTACAGTGTCTGTAGTGCAAAATACACTTTGCAAGCATGCAACTGTTTATTTTTCTGCTGTACAAAAGGCTCCCAATATATATGGCATTAGTCTTTTCCAGCGGTTCCTGCAACACATTTGTAAAAGTGTGCAACAAAAACTGGGTCCTTTTCTTCTAAAACATGTAAAAAATGATTCCTCTCTTCTTCTTCCCAAGACTCAAACCACTGACTCCAAAGTCTCAGCTGGCATTCAAAAATATTTGGAAGTTTGTCCTTCACCTTGTCAATGTAAAAAAAAAGTATACGATTAGAAATGTGATTCGTAACATGTATATTCAATAGAGGTAGAACGTACCTGAAGAGTACTCAGTGAGTCTAACAAGGTGCACACCTTTCCAGGTACAGCCTTTCCCAGTAGGTCCTGCATGAAACGCTCCCTTTGAGTGCCATTCCAGCCCTGAAACCAGCTTAGAACACACCGCTGCTCCTGGAGGGTCACGTAGGAAATGGGCAGTGATTCTTTATCCTGAGAACCAGTAGAAGGACCGCACGATAGGTTCTCTAGACTGGGGGGTCCTGGTGTGTGATGGGGAGCAGATGGAAAGTCTGTGGAGCTGGATGAAGCGCAATCGGACCATTCATGGGGAGTGATCGCGGGTACAGTTACTTCTGTTAATCCCCGGAGTCGGTTGTAGGCAGTGCAAAAGCGACCTGAACATTCTGCAGAATCGATGTGCTCGTTCGAGCCTTGAACTGCACTATGAAACCACGCCATAGAAATATCTTTGCTTTCCTTTCTTCCTGTGAATTTACAAAGTGATCAGTAAACCAGGCAAATCTGTCTCACAATTGTGTGGAAGTAACATTAAAACGCTCACTAACCGCAAACATAACGATTGACGATAACTTCCTTGACCCACTGTAAAATTTAATTCGTTGATGTTATCGCCATCTACTGGTTTGGAGCGTGGACGATGTATATTATGTTAAACACATTAAAACGCGCAGGAAATAAATGTACACCTCGCCGTCTTGCTGTATCTGGTGTGAATAGTTAAATATCTTTTTAAAACAAAAGAGTTTCTTATATTCATAAGTGCTCGAAGTGGACGCGAGGTACGGAGTGTGACGTCACAGACAGGGAGGCGTCTCTCCTCTCTGGATTTACCGAGAGAGGAACGGAAAATGGCGGATCTCGAGGACGTAACTCTGGACGGGAGACCGCTCCAGTCCCTTCGAGTTGCTGATTTAAAAGCTGCCCTTGAAGAAAGGGGACTTTCCAAAAGTGGACAGAAAAATGCTCTCATCAAAAGACTCAAGGGGGTGAGTTTATCCCAAAATAAACAGCTACAGTTGTTGCTAGCAGTGGCTAATGCAGAGACAGGCTGATACTCTGCCGAGGGCCAACAGAAAGCTTTTTTATAAGTTATAATTGTAGATGGAATATATTTTATCAACACCACGCAATTTGGTAAACAAAACCATGTAAATTGCTTAAATATTTCATGTTCTGTAATTATGTTTCTTATGTGATCAGGCAGTGTTGTCATGATCATGTTAGCTTTCGCAGCTAATGTTTAACGTTAGGAGTTGAACGGTGGCCTTAGCGCCTACCCGCTGTTTGCATTTCTTTCTAACGTTACGTGAGTACACGCTGTTCACAAATTGTGCATTTATTTTTCTTTTGTTTTTTGTTTGTTTTAGAGAAACTCCCACACGCTAGTCAGTATGATTTGCAATAATGTAGTGTGGATTTTATTATTTTACGTGTGCGACAAAATTGTTTATCCACGAGAGCGCTCGCGCTGGGTCACTGTTTGTTTACAGAATGCAACACGGAATTTAGTGTTACTTTTTTAGTTCTTTGTGATCTTGCTTCGGAACTGATGAACCGATTTTATTTTGGGTACCATCTTCAAATTATCAAATGAGTGAAAGCCCTGGAATGCTGTTTTTATGTAATGTGGTAGTGTTGATGTTATAATGTTCTTCATAATTTGTTGTTCAAGGCCCTCATGCTGGAGAATCTGCAACGAACCTCCACAGCCCATGTTGGACTCCAGCCCAATTCTCAGGTATGTCAAATTGAATATTAATAACAATTAAATTGTAAGTGATATTTGACAATTATCTTTACAGATTGGTGAAGAAATGAGCCAGAACAGCTTTATTAAGCAGTATCTAGCTAAACAACAGGAGCTCCTGAGGCAACGATTGGAGAGAGAAGCTCGTGAAGCTTATGAAACAAATGGTCAGTTATTAATATTCAGCTTAGCAAATTGTAGTTGCTTTTGATGATCTTTTTAATATCAGTGTTGCCTTTTAAAATTGTTGTCATAATGATCATATTAAACATTGTTAAATAGATCAAGAGGATCACAACGATATAAATAACAGCACCTGTCCTCCACAAGCCCAGGTGAGATGTCTTTTGTTTTTGTTTGGTTAAAGTTGTTAAGTACAACTAGGCTTAAGATGCTGTATTGATATTACACTTATGTTGATAAATTATAAAGTACTTTTTCTTTTTTCAGGATGCTTCACCTGCTATGACAGACCATTTCAAACCACCAGGCCCCTCTAGTGGACAGGCAGTGCCAGAGGGCTTGACTCACAGACATCAGGAGGCTGCCATGTCACGTCCACCTGCCTCTGGCTCTGTGGCTCAAGACCGAAGTGAAGCAGCAGCTGACAGTGATGAAGACGATAGTGAGGATGGAGAGGATGATGGTGATGATGATGACGACTGGGACAGTAAAGTTCAGGGAAGACTTCCCAGACAGCCAGTGAGACCACCCATGGTCAGGGAGAGATCTGCAGCATCTTGCCAACCTCAACAGCAACATATTCCTTCACTTTTGTCTCCTCAACTACGCCAGCCAACACCTCCACCATCTCCACCACCAGAGTTATCATTTCCTTTACCTGACACCCCTAAACAGAGTCCCCCTAGTCCTGATGAAGCTCCAGCAGGACGTTCTCCCTCTTCTTCCAGCTCAGGTTCATCAAGCAGTGGAAGCCGTAGCAGCAGTCCTGAACCTCATGGTGGACATGCTGAGCGCAAGCCTGGCCCCTTGACCCTTCTAGCAAGAAAAATGGAGTCAGAAGGTGCTTTCTCTGGAGCAGAGTGGCATAGCCGTGATGCCAATAGGCAGGACAACTGCTCTTCAGTTTTGTTTCCCAATCAAGTCTGTTCAGGGGGTTTGGCTCCCTCTGTCCTTCATATGCCAACTTCAAGCCATGCACCAATTAATCTAGGCTCAAACAAAGGCAATGTTCAAGTCCCCGTAAGTGTATTGAAGGCAACGGCAGAGAGAGAGGCTGAATTAGAAAGAGAAAAGGCTCTCGAGCTGCGAAGGAAAGAACAACAAAGAAAACTTGAGCAAGAACGGGCTATGGAGGAGGAACGGGTAAGAGCTGAACAACAGAAGGCTTTCGAGAAAGAAAAGTTGGAACGGGAAGCTATAGAAAGAGAAAAGGCTCTGCAAATGAAGAGGGAACTTGCTTTAGAAAGAGAAAAACAGGAAAGAGAGATAGCCTTGGCTAAAGCGAGAGAAGAAAAGGAACGGGCATTGGAGCTTGAACGGAAAAGGGCTCTAGAGAGAGAACTGGCTTTGCAGCGAGAACAAGAGGAACGTGAACAGCGCCAGAGAGAAGAACAAGCAAGAGCTCAGGCTTTGGAGAGGGCGAGAGTTCTGGAACAAGAAAGGGTAGAAAGAGAGCAGAGAGAGAGAGAGAAGGCTTTGGAACAGGAAAGGTTGGAGAGGGAGGCAGCTTTGGAGCGTGAAAGGTTGATTAAGGAAAAAGAACAGATAGAAAGAGAACAAGCTTTAGAACAAGAAAGGATTGAACAGGAAAGAATTGAGCAAGAAAGAGCTGCACGAGAAGCAGCTTTAGAACGGGAAAGAATTGAGCAAGAAAAGGCTTTAGAACTTGAGCGAGAAAGAATTGCTCAAGAAATGGCTCTTGAACAGGAGAGAATAGAGAGAGAAAAGGCTCTAGAACAGGAAAGAAGAGAGCGAGAAAAGGCTCTAGAACAGGAGAGAATAGAGAGAGAAAAGGCTCTAGAACAGGAGAGGATAGAACGGGAAAGAATTGAGCGAGAAAAGGCCCTAGAACAGGAGAGAATAGAACGGGAAAGAATTGAGCGAGAAAAGGCTCTAGAACAGGAGAGAATAGAACGGGAAAGAATTGAGCGAGAAAAGGCTCTAGAACAGGAGAGAATAGAACGGGAAAGAATTGAGCGAGAAAAGGCTCTAGAACAGGAGAGAATAGAACGGGAAAGGGCTCTAGAACAGAAGAGAATTGAGCGAGAAAAGGCTCTGGAACAGGAGAGAATTGAGCGAGAAAAGGCTCTAGAACAGGAGAGAATTGAGCGAGAAAAGGCTCAAGAACAGGAGAGAATTGAGCGAGAAAAGGCCCTAGAACAAGAGAGAATTGAACGAGAAAAGGCCCTAGAACAGGAGAGAACTGAGCGAGAAAGGGTTCTAGAACAGGAGAGAATTGAGCGAGAAAACACTTTGGAGAAAGAAAGGATAGAGCAAGAAAGGGCTGAAAGAGAGGCGTGTTTGGAAAGGGAAAGACTGGAAAAGGCTGAACAAGAGAGACTAGAGCTGGAGAAAGGGATGGCACAGGAGGGAGAAGCAGTAGAAAAAGGGAGAAAAGACAAGGCTGTGGCAGAGAAATCTAGGATGACTGAAGTGGAGAGTGAGGAGCATTTTCCTCCTACTCGTGAGATTGGTTTTGTCCCACTGCCCACTCCTACCCCCCTCTCCACAGGAACATCAACAAATGTATCAACAGAAGCAGACAAGCAGGAATGTGAAGTCCATGGTCCGGTTACCTGTGAAGGCCAAGCAGAAGAGTCAAATAAGTCACCACCGTCCTTGTTCAAAAAGTTTCGATTCTCAAGAAACACCCCATTGCAACCACATGCAGCCTCACGAATTATCAAGAGGCCTCGTACTTTTTCTGATACCCCACAGCATTCTGTCTTGGATAGTAATGCTGAAAGTCAACTGCACAAAGAACAATCTGCAAATCTAGACGTTGCTGGGACAGCGATATCAAAGGTAAAACAGGTTGAAGCTGTGGAAAGTGTCCAAAAAGGTGACTCAAACCTCATGTCGGAGGATAAGAAAGATCATGATAAAACTGAGGATGCAGAGAAGGGTTCTGTCAAGACAGCTGTAGACAGTAGAGTGTGTCCTTCAAGCCCATTGGGTTCTTCTGGAAGAGGAAGAGATGTAAAGAAGACAGAGGAGAAAGACACAAGAAGGTCATCATCAAATGATTCGTCTTCCTCCGAATCCGATTCCTCTTCATCTCGCTCCACTGGTTCATCTTCCTCCTCTGTAGAGAAAACATACCTCTCACAGCCGAGAAGGGTGAGTGGTGTAGACATTAAACACGTTAACAATTATGCGTTTTTGTTAAGACTAAATTTTTATGCACATACTTTCAGGTATAAACTAATTTCTATTTGTTGTAGAATTCATCATCACTTGAAGATATTGAGGTATCAAAAGAGCAAGAGAAGACATCTCCAATCCAAATGGAGATTTCTTCAGAGAATGTACAATTTAATAAAGATGTTCTTACCAAGGTCAGTTGATAATATTTGTAGAAATAATGTGGCATCTTGAATGGTAAAAAATTAAACATGTTTTTTTGTTTTTTTTTCCCTAAACACAGCAAAATGAAGCACCTATCCAAGATGGCGCCCAAAGAAGAAAAGGCAGTGATGATGAGGATGAAAAGACTGAAAATAGGTCTGAGTTCCAATGCACATTATGCACATATTGTGAAGTTATTGAGTGAAAATGTTATTAGTTTAGTAGTTTGATGGACTCTTTTTTTTTTTTTTTTTTTTTTTGCATATTTATATAATTACAGCATTGCCATATATCATTAATTTACATTACATGTTTACATTTGAGACAATATGTCAGTAATAGTGTTTCATATCTTATTTTCATACATTTACAGCCGAGGAGAGTCTGCAGTGTCAGAGTCAGAAAAGGGTACTGAGGGCAACAATGAGGTAAGGCACTTGAAGCTGATGAAGATCTACCATTTATTAACTTACATTAGCCTTCGATTAGTTCAGATTTGTTATTACTGTTTGCAAAGCCTGTCACAGGCATTCACGTCAAGGGTCGATTTTTAAACCCCAAATGATTGCTTTGTTAAAAGGTGGTCATGCCTCTTCCATTGCCCATATTGGTACCTGCATACTACTACTACCACCTCTCCTGCTGCCACTTCCACACCTGTCCACTATCCCCAAGAACCCAGAGTTGACATCAAGCCTACCCCTTAGCCTGCTCTGCCGACTCTAGAGAAGGACTTCGTTAACACCAGTGGCTGACCTTATTAAACATGGATAACAGAAACTGTTCCCCTGAAAAGGCAAATTTACCAGTTGCTGAGTATTATGACAGTGAAGCCCAATGGCAGTAAATAAATCTTTACATACTTCTTCAGTCCATGAACATTAAACCAGTTTTCTCCTACAACCATTGGACTTTTCTGATTACAAATAAAGACAGTTGGCTTTGTTTTTCACCCTTGGAATGTTTTGTTCAGCATTGGACATTTTGATTGATTTTGTCTGCCACAAAAGACAACATTGTGGAATAATTGTGGACTTCCATAATGCCTCACTAATATTTGATTTAATTGAACATTCACAATGGCAGCCTATACCTACATGTCTGATAGTGGATTTATTTATCGGAGTTCATCCATTTCTTCCAAGCTTCATCTGCAAACCTGAGTTTGGACTGCTATAAACTGAAGCATTTTCTGGCGCTCCCTCAATGAACTTTTGCCATGCAACTTAGATTCCCCAGCCACCTTGATTGGACTCTTGTTGCCTAGATCAGTACTTGCAGCCAAGATTCGGCCATATCCAAACCAGTAAGGATCAGGTGTCTAATACCAGGGAATAAGTAGACAAATCACAACACTCATTACTCTTTATACACTTAAGTTGCAGCTACTTTCAGTGGATACAGTGAGCACTGAAATCAGTTCTTCACATATTTTTCATCACATTAGATTTTCTTATTTATCTTTAAAGTAGCTTTTAGATCATTTTAAATGTAACAAAAACACTAATATATTTTAGGTTTTTGCACCAGTACCTTTCCACTTGTGTTTGTGTTTATAATTTAGTTTTTTAGTCCAGCCTGGTATCCTTTTGTTCTTTTCCCATAATTTCCTACTGATCATTTCCCTTGTGTTCTCGGTCTTGCTTTATCTCCTTTGTTACAGACACCTAAAGCCTTCTCAACTCGTAAGATCTCTCTTAGCAGTGAGTAACCCTTCCTTCCCTGTCAAAATCATTCATATCTGTGAGAACATGTCATTTTTATTGTAAACTATGCATTTCCATGATGTGAATTGTGATTTGTAATGTAGAATTTTTGAAACAGATAATTCTGTTATATATATACTAGGCAGCAAATCATCTCCTGGCAGCACAGAGAATGATCACGAGTTGGGGTCTGCAGGTGGTCGTAAGAGGAGGTGGGGCTCTAGTACAGCTGTCACTGCCAAAAAACCTACGATCAGCATCACCACAGATTCTCTTAAGGTAAACCGCATTATGCAGTTAATTGTGTGACATGGCTGGTTTAATCTTGAGTTCATGCATTATTCATACAACTAGATTAAAGATGTGATTTATATTTTTATTTCACACTAGTTTTGTTTCTCTTAGTCTTTGATTCCAGACATCAAACCTGCCTTAAACCAGGAAGCAGTGATGGACCTTCACCCTGAGGATCCTGTCCTGTCTGAAACTGAGGACGACGACAAGGGCCATGCTGACCAAGAACTTCAGATTTGCCGAACTGTAACACAAGTTAGTATATGGTTTCTGCTGCAATACCTATGATTTGTAATTTCCCCTTAATATTTGATTTTCCTTCTGTGCGTGGTTAAGGTCGTCAATGTGGAGAACCAGGAGAATGGCCAAAAGGAAGCAAAAAGAAGACGAGAAGAGTCAGAAGAAGAAGACATGCAAGATGAAAAAGAGACAAAAACCTATGATGAAGCCATAGAAGCACCCTCACCATTGCACACGCGTCATGAAGCAGAAATTAACACTGGTATGCAATTAAGTCAAGACATTAAAATATTCAGATTGTTGTTTACCTTGCTTCATTTGAGCTTAAGTCTATATTGAATCCATCAGTAAAATGTTTTCTCTTTGCAGTGACTCCTAACGATATCCTCATTCGTCGATCAATTAGCCAACAGAAGATTGGTGTCTCTATTACTATTGATGATCCTGTACGCACAGCCAAGCAGCCATCTCCTCCTCGGGGAGATGTTTCAAACATTGTTCATGTTTGCAACTTGGTAAGTGAACTAGACCTCGCAGATCTTGCCCTTTGTAGACCGTCAAGCCCTGACAAAGAGCTGTATATTTTAGGTGAGGCCTTTCACACTGGGACAACTCAAAGAACTGCTCAGCAGAACAGGCACTCTTGTGGAAGATGGCTTCTGGATTGATAAAATCAAGTCTCATTGTTACGTCACAGTAAGCTGCTTTATACTGTACATTTATTTCTGAAATGCTCAAAAACATTTGCACTGACTGCAATCTTGTATTGTTCTTTAGTATTCTAGCTCTGAAGAAGCAGTTGCCACACGGGCAGCACTTCATGGTGTTAAATGGCCTCAAAGCAACCCAAAAGTTCTTAGAGTGGATTTCTGCCAACAAGATGAGGTAACACATTACAGTCCATGCTGTTTTATAGTGTTACAGATGCCTTCTAAACATCGGTTGTTTTTTTACATTTAGCTGGACTTCCACAAAGGTTTAGGCTCTGGTGAAAGACCTGGAAGTGGAGTGCAAAGTCATAGTCAGACTCTTCCTTCACTCCTCCCAGAGCGAGACCAATGGGCTGAACGTGAGCGTGAAATGGGGCGCCGGGAGCGGGCACGGGCAGAGAGGGAATGGGACCGGGATAAGGTCAGAGAGTTTGGGAAGACCGCAGAGGAAAGAGAAGCCGGTGCACAGAGATCTAGGTCCAGAGAGAGACGTCGCAAGGAGAGGGAAAAGAGCAAGGAGAAGAAGGCTGAAAAGAAAGGTGAGGCTGATCTTTACAAACGGTGTCAATGAAAATGGGACTTGTTTCTTAATTGTTTTGGGGTTTTGACAGAGAAAACAGAGGATCCTCCGGCAAAACTGCTTGATGACCTGTTCAGAAAAACAAAAGCTGTTCCTTGCATATACTGGCTTCCCCTCACAGAGGAACAGGCAAGCTATATATCTTGAATTGATTAAGTTAAAATTACCAAGCACCTAATTTCTTTTTTGTTCCTCTGTAGTATCTTCAGCGTGAAATGGCTAGAGTTGAAAGGCGGAAAGAGCGAGAGAAACAACGCAAAAAAGAAGAGGAGGAAGCAGAGCTGAAGAAAAAAGAAGAAGAAAACAAGGAGAGAGTGCGAGCTGGAGGTGGCATTACAGTCGACCGCAGTGAGAGCGAGAAGGACAGGATCAAAGACAGGGACCGAGCCAGAGATCGAGGTAGGGACAGGGAAAGGGACAGGGAAGCTGATAAACGCAGGGAGGGTTATCGTAGGCCTGGTGGCTACGCCCCCCCTAGTGGACGCCGTTCACGCAGTCGAAGTGACCCCCGAGAACGTAGGCGCTAGTCGAAAAAATTATTAATGGAACTCAAGAGACCATACTTCCATTTGCCTTTCACTATATGTACTTTAATATGACAGACCCTAATGGAGGACCAACTGATGTCACAGCATCTCTAAAATTACTTCTTTTTAAATCACATCTGCACCTACATCCGATCACGCTGAGAGGGGACCATTATTCTTTTGCAGTGTTTTCCAGAATGCTGTACGTCTTGCCCGTGTCAAGAGTCAAGTTCTCTTTGTATGTTTGCCTTATTTTGTCTTGACAGCATTGCGTTATAGCACTGGATAATTATAAGTATCCTCTGATGTTCCCTGTTGCTGCTTAAATGTAGGTGTTGACTAACTTGCAATCAGTTGCCTCAAGTGTTAGCAGCTCAGCTCCAAGGTCCAGTCCTTCAGTTGCTGTTGTCAGAGGATGTCCTGCAGTACTGGTATAAAAGAACATATCTGTCTCTTTTCAGCGGCAAATAACATAAGAAATATTTGGAGATAAGAAGTTTAACATTTTGTACAGACAAAATAATCAAAAGCCAAGTCTGTAAATGAGGCAGCTTTGGGATATTTTTGGACAGGTGTATATTAACAACCAAGGTATTGTAGTGTTCTTCTCACCTTGAGCCAACTCTTCACAGGCCTGACCTGTTAATGATTATGTCTTCAACATTTAATCTGTTCCATTTTTCCTCGTCCCCTCCTGTAGTATTCATACAGGTTTCAGAGGGAGTACGCTCACTGATGGTTTTAATATTGTTTTTAATTGCTATTTTATCATTTTAGTACAAAGGTTTTTGTTTTGTTTTTTATTTTCTTTAAGTACGCCTATTGGTGAATGTACAAATAATAAAAATTGAGACTTAAAATTCTTTCGTTATTTTCTTTTCACTTAAGCTATAGCTGTTAATACAGTCTCCTGTTGTAAGCATTTTTTTATCTTCAGTTATAATTGATGAAATATTTAAATTTCAGTGCATACATTGTCCACAAGGTGGCAGACAAGCTAAATGACTAACTGCTAATCAATAGTTTAATGGAGATGCTATGTATAGGTTGCGTTAAATTTTGGTGATGTGTTAGATGGAGAGCAGTGAAGAGCCTTCATTTCTCTACGGAAATTTCAGAGTTCACCATTTGTGCTTACGCAGAACACGTTAAACTTTGTAACTTTAAATTGTCTTTCTTGTAGGGACAAATAAGTGGATAAATATATTTTTTTAAAGCATCTGTGATACGGCGTTTTATAATATTCTATAATAAAAATCCTGGCTCCCCCCTGAAACTGTTCGTTTGAAAATATGACATCACTACCAAATCTATCAACAAATTCCTCTGCTAGTAGTGATTATTACAACCAGGTGAGCAAAAATAGTCCGTAAATCACACATTGCCACCCCGTTTCCTTGCAGAATGACCCTGGTTTTGACGTTAGTCCTGCGGAGCTCAGCAGTGCTTCTGTGTAATTACAGCTCTATGGTCGCTGAGCTGGACATTTTTCTGGTCTGATGCAACTTTACTTCTGGACACGGAGAGGACCAGTGAACCCTTTAGCCTGGTAGCTATGTATTTCAGATTGTGTAGGGTGCTGCATTGAATGTGGGGGCACTGATATTGCTGCTGGAAAGGAGAAGTTTCTTGTTTTTGAGTGATTTTTGCCTACATTTTTTTGGCTCGTTATTTACCCAAGATAACTCGCTAATAAAGCTTAATGTGCATCTGTCACGTATAGGCACTGTGTGTGTGTGTGTGTGTGTGTGTGTGTGTGTGTGTGTGTGTGTGTGTGTGTGTGTGTGTGTGTGTGTGTGTGTGTGTGTGTATACACACACACACACACACACATATATATATATACACATACATACACACATACATATACATGAGAAGAAGGGTGAATGGTTTGGGTGACTGTCACTGTACAGAACAGAAATCAATGATATGAACTTAATCTCAGTACTAATTCAATAGTGTACTTACTTGTCTTGGCTAAATTCTGGCATTTTAAGAGGCATAATTTGTTTTCCAAATATATTTCTATTTGTTGTTACATTTTTTTTTTTCAACCACAAAGTTGAGACCATTTCATGTGGTTTATATATGCTCCCTTCCCCCTTTGCTGCATGATCACATGTAGGCTATCTACTCATGAAAACCAGATGGGAAGGTAGCAGAGGAAAAACTAGGCAGTTACTTCACTATAAAATACAAGCAAGAGAAATGGTTGTGGACTTCTCAACATCAAAAACAAACTCTAGCTTTTGTTTTGCTGAGATGATCAAACTACAGTGCAAACTAAGAATGTACAGGAATTATTTTTACTGTAGGCTTTTTGAGATGTGAACTTGTTGAAGCTTTGGGCTGTCCAGTCTGAATCAGCAGGATGGGGTTTTCCTGTGAGGCTTTTGAAACCACACTAAATCAGGTTTTTTCAGGAGTGGTTAGATTGTGGATTGTCCACCTTTTTTGCAGCACCTGTATATGTATCTGCAATGCCAAAATTGGTTACGCAATAAAATGGAAATACAATGAAAAAAGTATTAGATATTGATCCATCCCTAATGCTGGCACAAAAGAAAACACACATTTTGCGTGTAGGTGTGGGCAGGGATCTGTATGCACACTCAATTCTGGGATCATTACAATGATTTAAAGTAAGCTAATGGGTTAAAATAGGTTAAAGTTATGCGAGTAACTATAGTAGGAACCCAGCATGTGTGTGTGGCTCTGAATGCAGGGTCTCATCACATACATCTGTTTTCAGGGCACATATTTCAGTTTTAAGAATATTCATCAAATATTAACTCAAAAAGTAACTGGGATATGGCTTTTGGTATATTTTCATTAAAAGGCAGTATAAGTCTATACATTACATACATAAATGAAAAGAAAGTAGACATGCCAACTGTTAAAAACCTATATGTTGATTGATGACCTGATCAGAAAAGCAAAAGCTATTCCTTTTGTGTGAACCCTCATCTTCTTGCACTCTGTCAAAAATAGTCTGTGTTACTACCTCACACAGGTTTTGTATATTTTCCGTTTGGATGTAGTCTTTAATCATGTAATAAACAAAAGCTGACCACCTGCAGAGCTTAAATGTGTAGGCTTGTATTCGCCATCTTTCATTTAGTTCTTGTTTTTGTAATTGTGTTAGGTCTAGGGCAGAGCCTTAACTGATGAAAACCATGTGTAACCTATATAACCACTATAGTTTCCGTACAACTGCTGAGCTTCTTCGTCCCACATTCTCAATATCAGAGAAACTTTTTCCTCCTCTGATTCATGATTGGGTTAGTTTACTTTGCAGATTACTCTGCAATTGGTTGGGGTGATGAATTAAACCACTTCTAGCTATTAAGAACACAACAGAAATGTACACGACTTCCCCTGAGAGGATGTTTGTATTTACTCATACCAGATGTTAAATGGCAAAGGAAATGTCCAGCAATGTGAAAGAATTTCTTTTCCCCTTTTTTGTTTTTCACTAGTCATTTCACATGCAAGTAAATAGGCTCTGCAGTTGTCAAGTATGTGAGAGAAATTGTGCTAATGTCAGAATCAGAATCAGTTTTATTGCCATTGTCAGTGAGCAAAGCTCACAGACTAGGAACTTACTTCAGTAATAAAGTGCACATAGAACACACATTAAGTCCAGTGATGTTGCTATATTTCTTTTTTCTAGAGGCTACAGAATCAACTGGGAAAGACAAAGGACAAATAACTGATCTGTTGGATGAAAAACAATCAGAGATAGTATTTTGTCCACACGAAAAAAAGTACTATTTTGGCAACTTTCACACTTGGTTCTCTCACTTTGAACTTGCAACCATCCCCCACATTTTCACTGCTGGGTTCTGCTGCACTGACGGCCATAAGATGCAGTTGGAATTCCAGATGTTGTTCATGGAATTCTGCTCCATCTCTGGCCTCCAAATGTGACTTAGCGCTCTTTGTTGCCCCTCCTTTTCCCTCTGTCCTCCCCTATAAGCAAAATGCCTCGTGACTTCCCTGCACCCCCAATTCCAACAAAACACTGCATCTGAACTAGGTACAAATGGTTGCTGTAAATCTTGTGGAAATGCGTCATTATTATAATCACCATATAAAGCCCTGTTCTAGTAATCACAGCATGTCATAGTTATGGACCTCCACTCGCTTTTTTATCAGTCAACTTTACAGCTTTTTAAGCTTTTCATTAGTAGACAAATTATGGGACTTTTTACTCATTGTTGGTTTAACTGGCCTTACAGTTTATTGAAGTACATGCATTGACAAAATGCAATATAATAGATCTGTACTGTACTTTTAAAATTAAGTACGCTTAAATCACCAATGAATGTGGCTAAACTGACAGTCATTTTAAATACTCAAGGATAAACTACACATGCCAAATGGTGGTTTCACCCTTTTTCACTAACACAGGGGATGGAAACCACAAAGTGATTGTCCTACAAAATACTAAAAACAGGACTATTAGGAGATAGTATTGACCCTACTGTGCTATAGCTTTGATGCATTTTCATGATGTGCAGAAATTTGCTTGACAATCCTCCTCATCTCTGTTCCTACTTAAGCTTTGGATCCAGCCTGAGTTTTCCGACCCAGTTTTATAGTCTGCCAGTTTCCGAGCCCCACTAACTCTCAATGGACCATTTGGAAGCAAGAAACCTAGAGGTCCAGAAAGACTGAAAGAATCGTTGTGATAAGTGATAAGGCAAGAGTTATGTCGCAGTTAGTTCAGTGTGTCAAATATTGTCCAGTTTAACTGAAAAAAAAATCAACTTTGAGTGCAAATAAAGGACAGAGTAAGGTTTGCATTGTCTTTATTTTCAATAAAATATAACTGAAAACCAGTTACAATGTCAGTACAAAATGATCATTATTAATATCATTACTAATATTACCATTGTTTTATTACTAATTTCTGAATGCCATTTTAGCACAATAATTATAAGAACAAGAGTGAGCCATTTTGTAGTTTTCTTCTTTTATTTTTTCTCCATATAATTAAAAAACAGTCAAGTTTCAGGAACATAATACCCTTTTCCCATTGTCCCCACATATAAAATTAAGGCCACTTTCAAAACTGTATGTCACTGTCCAGCAGGACGTTTTAATGACAATGTACAAAAACATTCTTTACAAAGAGGACAATAATAATAATAGTAACAGTTATAATAATGACGACCACAAATCACAATAAGAATCACTAAAGACATGAAAATAAGACACAGCTGTGCTTATTGCTTAACTCAAGGGTGTCCAAACATTTTTCACCGAGGGCCGCATAGCGAACCTTATTTGAAGCGGTGGGCCACAGACTGGTGGTCAATACAGTGGCTTAACTCCAGATGAGTGTATCTCATTCTTCATTAAGATGTTGCTTATCCTTTTCCATTTTAAGTTCTAACTGGCTCGGTTGCATTGTGGACCGGATAAGACAACACAGGGACTAATAGCTGTTGTGTGTGACTTTTGGATCAAGTGTTTACAAGTGCAGATTGTGTTCACATGAGTGTTCACACAAAAACAAAGTAACAACATGCTAGAATGGGTCATGACAATGCAGACTAAAGCAGACATTCACACTGAAACAAACACTGACCACTCAAAAAACTATGCGTAAATCTTTGAGAAAAAGCTAGGATAAACAGCAAAGAGCTGTCGTCAGTAACCACAGGGAAAGAAGCAGAGAGAAAAAGAGGAAAAACAAGTGATAGAGCAGAAAGAATTTTGCAGTGGTAAAGGATATTTGAATTTGCACGTCTAGCACTCCTCGCTGCTCTGTCTCTTGTTTGGTCTCTCTTATCTGTGCTGAAACCACATCTCTTTTCATTGTTATCCCTTTGTCTCCTGCTTCTCTCCTCACTCCCTTTGTTTACACCTTGTCCAATAAAGATCGTTGGCAGTAAAGGAGTCGGCGTGGCGTACCATAACGTCGGAAAAAGACCAGCGCTGCCAGTGTCGCGATCACACAGACTAAGAGGAACAGAGGCACCACCACAGCTGCAGCTCCGCCCCCGCTACCTGCCCCTCCATCCTCATCCACCTCTATAATGATCACCTCCGTCTCGTCCTCCGTCTCCCTATCTTTCTCTCGCTCTCTGTCTCGGTTTCTGTCTTTGTCCTCTCGCTCCTTTTCTTTCTCTCGCTCTTTGTCTTTGTCATGTCCCTCGCCACCTCTTCCCCCGTCAGTCTTAGGGTCTTCGTTGGGACAACCCATCCAGTCACGCAGGGCGGATTTGGGGTATCCTGGTTCCACACGCATCATCTGGTTGTTGAACTTCCAGTACTTGTTGGATTTGTAGAAGTAGGTGTATGCTAAAAGTAGGACATATACCAATAAGCCATCTATTCCAAAAATGAAGGTGATACATCTCAGATTTGGAGATCTTTACCTTGGTCTTTGCTCATGAAAGCGGCCTTAATATTGTCAGGAACCCCCTGCCACACATTTACAGCTTTTGGATAGCCATCGTCAACAGCTCGTGACTGCTCATTAAAGCGGTAATACCTAAACAGGAATAAGGAGTTTTGTTATATATTGCATCGATCAACTAAGCGATTGGTACAAAACTAAAAATAAATGTGGAACATTCTTTTACTCATGGTTTTAAAACATTTTGAATTTACACCACTGTTATAGCAATTGTTTGGTGACAAATGGAGGTTGTTTCCCCTTGTAGACCAGTTAAATTGTCATATAATGCTTAGTGAAAAAGAAGGTGACCAACTTGTTTCCCCTAAAGTAGAATGTTTGTCCAGTTGGCGTGTAGAAGAGTGCTGCATCTATTCGATCTCTAGGAAGTCCAGAGCCCATTTCAGTCAATGTTTTTGGGAAACCTGAGTCTAAAATAGACTCACTGAATACCCAGTATCGATCACCTGCAGAAACCGTAAACTATTAGTATGAACATAAGACTGTCTCAAAATATCTTTAATATAATCAGAATCTGAGTACCTTTGAAGAAAGCAAATTTTCCGTCTTCCCTTTCAAAGGCAGTGTTGATATGAGTGGGCAGTCCTCTCCAGAAGTGGCCAATGGGCATAGGGTATCCATCCATAACGCGGTTGTTTCGTACTCGCCAAAACCATTTATCCTGAGGAGATGAAAATTACATTATGGCAACTCTCTATTTAGCAGACTAGTACTCTGAACCAAAAATAATCTTGCTATGAGGTGAGAGAAAACTACTTCACTCATCTGTGTTGTAATTACTTTCACATACAAGTACCTTGAATACAAACATTTCTCCTCTCAAAATGGCGATTGTGTCGAAGTGTCCCTCACAAATGTTTGGGCCAAAGCGGGGTTTGCCGGGGGAATAAGGAGGTTGTGTTGGGTCATATGGTGTGTGAGGTGTAACATGAGGAGCACCAGAGCCTACAAACAAGGCAGAGCAAAGGTTCAGTTCAACTTAAGATACTATTATTTTATTTTTGTTAGTATCAGCATGTCATGACATGTGAATACCTGCACCATAAAGTTGCTGGATTCCTCTGCGGTCATCGTCTGGAAGCTGGAAGTTCTCAGTGTCCATCCACTGATAAAACGGCGCCATGATGGCAGAGGGGTCATTGGAGTGCTCCAAACCCAGGGCATGGCCCAGTTCATGCACAGCGACCAGGAATATGTCATTACCTAAGAAAACAATTATTTAGTTTGAATTCAAATGTTCATTTGTTAAATTTACTGGCAAATGCTTATAATAGGTCACATTTAATCGCTGTGATATGTGACTCGCACAGCAGAGTCAGCATTTCATGTTCTGCTTTGCCCCAGGAATAAACATCTCTGCATTCATGTGGTAATAACTAGGAAGGACTGCACACAGCAGTTTACTATTTAAATTCATGGAGACAAAAGTATTAGGACTCCTAAAGAAACTCCCAGCATCTATGTGCACTGTGAGTCACTAGGTTAAATAAAATCACTAAATTGAGGAAAATCCCTTAAATGTCATTGCATTTCAACACTGTCTTACCCAACAGGTCTCTGTTTCCAATAGTCCATGGCTCAGCTGCATCAAAGTGAGTGTCTCCACCAATGCCATTACCAGGGAAATAGGCATGAGCCAGGAAACCCCCTTCTCCATCAAACGGACTGCTGTCACCATGAAAGCCTTCAGCAAAGAAGATCATAATGTCGGCAAAATCCTCCACTTTGTCCCGAATGTAACTGTAGGGAATTTCCCTGAACCGGAGAGGGGTCACACTCTCCCAGACCTTGAAAGCCTTCCTAATTGCTTCATGGGTGTCATGCTCACCCACTTTTGGAGTATAGTTTTGGATACTGCACAAAAGGAGAAGTAAAGGTTTAGGTGATGGTCATTTTGTGCATATGGCAGATTTTATTGTCTACTTACGAGAAAGTGATGTCATTTTTGTTCCATTTCAAGCCCTGGACGGCATATCTTTTCCTTCTAAGGTTACTTTTGAGCTCGGCACCAAACTTATCAGGAACACCACAGCGCGGCCGTTTCATTGCCCTAAGTGATATTAAACTATGTTAAGCCAGTAAGAGGTACGTGTTTACGTGTGCAAAAAGTATTTCAGAAGTACTTACTCAATAGTATTTGTATCAAAGGTGCCTGTGACAGTGAGGCCATAGAATCTCTGCATACTGGCAATTGCAGAAGTGACAGAGTTTGGCGAACGAAGAGAGTGGGTCCGCAAATCTCCTGGGGGCAGATACCCATACTGCTGCAGCCATGACTGTTGAACAAAAGAGATGATAAAACAGTGATAAACTTGATAAACGTGTATTAAGAGAAATTAAGAAATTGCATGCAATGTTGAAATTGACAAAGCACCTACACATATCATCTAGTGGTCTGTTTTATGGCTCTGCGATAAAAACACATTCCACATTGACAGCAAAAATAAGCTCTTAATAAATACTCAACGTTTTGAAACTTATGTGAGTGGGAGTAACAAAATATCAACTACTGGCAGACCTTTGCAAATAACTAACACTAGTGAACTGTTGTTCAACTCTACTTTGAAATGTTATAAACAAGCCTTAATTTTTAAACAGTGTCAAACAATTCTTAATGGACTTTTTGTCAACACCAAGTTGAGTTAAAGAAAAAGAAAAACACCACAGAAATAACCATTACTTTACATAGACTACTACATATAGTACTTCATTTGATTATGACATTTGCTCCGAGTTGTATTTTCAGTCTTAAAACTTGACCTTGCTTTGCTTCTAAAATCTTTGCATCTCAGTCCAATTTTGGTTTGACAAGTGAACAACGGCCAACACACTTTTACAACACACACTGAGATCCTGATGATCAGGATTAATGTAAAATAGACAGCTTGTTTCATCTCAATGTTAATTTCTATACTTTCAGTTGTGTTTATGATCTCAAAATGGTTCATCTTACAAATAATAATGTATGTCTTTGGATTGCAGGCAAAAAGTTAAAAGGAGAGTAGTAATTTGAATTCAACAGACAGAGCACAGGATCATGGGAGTGTCCAAGGGTGAGCCTGAGGCCTTGGGCAACCTCAGCTAGTGTCTCCACTCTAGCCCTTTTGCAGCGTCAGACAGTATTTTTTTCTGGGAATTTTCTTCTTCATCCCATCCAAACCTCAAACTCTATATCCATGTCTCTGTCACTCCACTCCTTTGCAACTCTCCATTCTGTCTCTCTCTTATGGACAAATCAGACCAATTTAACACCACACCCAGAAGAGATAATTGATGTAAATCTTACCTGATGTTTACAGTGATGAAAAAGTATATTGTTAAGGTTTCGTCATGCAAGAGCAAATGTAATGACTGAATAAACAACTGGCTCATTCCTGTGAGTTTGTAGAAAAACATGAGACAAGAGGGTAGCCATTATATTATATAACAGACCGATATTGGGTAGCCTTTCTTGATGAAGCATATTCTTTACAAATGTTTGTTACAACATTTGAACCCCAGAATCATTGGACATTGCAGCTCTGTATAGACCATAGACTTTTTTTTTTTTTTTTTTTTTTTACAAAATGAGCACTCTGGGAGACCTTATTATGTTCTAAATAATCTCTGCCACTTGGTCTGTTTTAGGGAAGCATGGAGGTCTGCGTGGTTAGCCTTGAATGACGCTTTTCGGGTTGTGACTCACCCATGGTGCTCTGGTGGACACATAAAGACGCAGTGTTAGAACTCAACTGCACCAGTGCCAGAGAGAGGAGCAGAAGGAGGAAAGCCTGAGGTTAGTCTGAACAAGAACCTGCCCGACTTCTGTGATCTCCTTTTAATAATTGTTGATTTAAGCAGTGATTTTTGTATAGTCACACTGGCATCACTGTAAAAATATAGTGTTTCCTTTCTTCTTGAACTTAGGCAAAAGGGACCCATTGACACTTTATACTGTTTTAACTTCATGACTCCCACCCCTCTTGGATAGGTCCCATAGATGTCATGACAAAGTCTTATTCATCGCTATAGCATAGCTATTTCTGACTACAGAAATGACCTGAGTAAGAGGAAATAGTCTCTGTCTCTTTACAGTGTTATAAGAGCTGACAGCATATGCAAATGCTAGTCTTGGAAGTAAAGTTGTCAAAATTGTTGCATGGTGAAAGATGGTGCCCTCATTTCTGATCTGAATTGTTGAACCTTTTCAGTTTGAGCTATAAGTTGCTGAGTTCGTGTGCGGTGACTTTATTGTTTAGTGGAATATCTACAAGCATAAAGCAACAGTTGCTATGCATGTCAGAGCCGTGCAAAGGACAAGGAAAAGTGACAGGGATCGCATTTCAGCAAAGAAAGAAGTCAGTTGTTCCATTTACTGAAAGCCAATGGGAAAAAACCCAATGATGATGACGCCAAGCTTATACCATGTATAAAAACCTAGTACCCCACATAAATGCTTTGCTTGTATACCCATGAGTGCAGATATATATAAAACAACAAAAATGTAATAAGTCAAACCTACTTATTGTGGTTGGGGCTTTTACTGTCTGCACAATACATCACCTCTCTAATCTGTGCGTATATAATCATATCAGCTCTTTTATCTTCCCCATAATGCATTTTTGCAAGTCTTCAAAATACACTGCAGACATTGGCTCTTAGCTCTGTACACTTATGAACGGGAAATTAAGTAATGATTTTGCTCATTATTCTATTTCCTTTAACACCTTATATCTTTGTTCAGGAAATGGCCCAGACCACCCTTTGGTGTTGACTCAGAAGTAAAGCTCCCTCTTCCTTCCTTTGTCACTTCCTCAGGATAGGGCTTAAGTCCCTACAGAAGATTCAAGCAAATGTATTCAATACAGCCTGTGCATCCTCATTTACCCCCATTAGATTTTGTTAACTTTACTCTATAAATTACATCATTCTTGCCACAATGCCTGCCTTTTAGTCATCAACAGAGTCCTCACTGTATTTCCTGCTTTGTACATCTGCTTTCATGACCATCTGTCTGGTGACTGACTTATGATGGTTCCAAATATGTGCTTTTATGGGCATCTCACAGAATGTAGACAAACATCACCCCAAAACTATAGTACTGATGAAAGTAATTCAATTCTGAAGATTTAACATATGTTCTTCCCTAATTGAATATTCATGCAGGTGTTATATCTAATATAAAGGCTGATTGTTGGATAACAGTACTTATAAATGACCTTTATGAACTTTATCCAAATCTTGGCACCATGATAAATGCCTTCATCACTGCTTGTAGCTTTAGTAGGTCAGTGAATCAGATTTCACTACCACAAAGGGAAAAATACATTTCACTTCTATGACACGCCACTGATGTGAAATTTGTTACTGGTCTTAGATTTGGAGATTGAAGAAGCCCAAATGTGTACGGGTTTTGTCATACACTGGCGTAATGGGGCAAATGTAACATACACTTGACAATGGTTATTCTATGGACTGAATTAAAATGATGATATAGTATAATAAAACCACGCCAAACTCTGCCATGTGTTTTTGCTTAAGATGAGTTTATCTGAAAAGTTTATGCCCCTAAACCCACCTCCCCCATTGGCCAGACCATAATTTATCACAGATGTCAACAATTACATTTGCCCATCCCTTTGAATAAAATACTGATGATGGTTCCTCTGCTGTACTTCTCTCTCTTTTACCCTCCCCACAAAATTCGCCCCTGTCTCTGCCCCTGACCACACTACAAGCTCATGCATTTCTTTCCCATTTGCCTCCTCTCCAATTTCTTTTGTTTTGCCATCTCAGCGATTTTTCTGTTCTTTATGAGCACAATCATAATTCGCTGTTTCCTCTAACCCTGGGTCACAGCCCTACCCAAGAAAGAAGACCAGCTGACATCATCCTGGAGCAGAACACAACATTTTAGTAACCAACAGATGTCAGATGTATAATTCACTTTGAGATGATTGTCTGTTTGTGAATCCCTGATTGTAAAGTCATACTATTTGTCAGAGTAATCCCCTAATAAGTCAGAAAAGGTCCTTTGCAACAAAACTATATTGCAGTTGAAACTGAAAAAATCAGATAATCAAATAGATTTCTACTTGCAGAGTTTTAATAAGCCTATTTATCACGGGGATTTGGGTTTAGCTATGTCTTATATGTTAACATTTTAAATGCATATTCATTTTTACGTTACTCACTTTACTCACACTGTTTAATATGTATTGTTATATTCAGAATCTAATCATTTAGATTCTTACCTCAGGGTTTATTTGTCGCTCCGTGGCTCCTTGTGCGCTAAACTCCCAAGACAGGGCCAGCAAAAGCAGTCGAACTAGACACTTAAGTCGCGGGTTCATCTTTTTCTCTCCCCAAAACAGCACAAAGCGAACTACTCAGACTGTTATCTTCGCTAAATGTTTGTCACAACATCTGTAAAGGTGTGCCAGAGCGCTTTAAGCAGCGAGAGCGGTAAGGCGCGGCACTTAAAGCACGCAAAATGTCCAAAAATCTATCTTCAAGAGCAACAATCAGCCAAAATCAGATTGTGCATTATATCCACAGTCTCATCGGATTTCTGAAACTGAGCAGGAAGTTCTGTTGCGCTGTGAAAGACCTCTCCAAAAAGAACCGAGCGCTTTGTTCTAGTTGTGCCAGCTAAGTTCGTTTTCATGAAGGAGACTTAACTCTTTGTTGCTCACCCAGTCTCTCCTATCTTCGCTGACTTATTATGATCGACCCATACTCTTCCCTTTCTTCTGTTTTCCAGTGAGCGCTGCAGACGTGGTAGATACTCCCGAGAGACGCGCGCATGAAACTGGAGGCTTGAAAACGTCCCACTCCAATCTGCCCGCCTCTTCGACATAACCCACTGTCAGGTGAATATTTAGGGACTTTGGCGCAGTTAATTAATTAACCATCATCTTGCGTTTTGTAATTCCACGTTATCTGTAAATAATGTTTTATTAGAGAATATTATCTAGACATAACAAATTACCATTAGGCCTATTTATACCGTAGACTAGTTGTCCGTTTTTAATAATTTAGCCTTATAGCTGAAAATAAAGTTATTTGCTCTACCTATGCATCTATTCTGTACAAAATACTTTTAAAATAGCCTATATCTCTATCTAAACTTCTCTCGACTAGCGCATATGCATGGATATGCAGTTACATGGCGCCCTCTGGTGTCCTTTTTCATTACAGCACTGCATTTGTGTGAGACAGTACAGTTCTGATATGTCCATATTTACAGTCTAAAACAAATATGCCATATATTCACGTTTGTAAATAATAATTTGAAGCAAATCAACTTTTTGTTTTAATACTGGGAGACTGTAACATACATTTTTTTTTAAAAGACAGGCATCAGATGTTTATCATCAATTCATGGTTTAGTTATATCACAAAGAGGCAGTTACATATATTAAGGTCAAGAGTTACACTGAACACCTTATGCTCACTGATAACAAGCTATAAGACTGTGCTTCTGGCTTGACAACAAGGCTAATAAAAAACACAATGAAACATTAGTTTATCGGAACTACACATGGATGACAAGAGATTCTGCACAGACACTGTCTAGTTTTGTTGTTGGTGCGAAGTAGGCTATATTTTACAGGTAGGTATTTTGATTAGATTATTTCACAGTTCCTGGATCAAAGAAACATTAAAACTATAGCTACAGCAATCATTAGCAATAGTCATAATGAATCAAAATTAACATAAAAGCAAAAAAAGATCAACATGTACATGTTATGAAATAGTCTCTCCAAACTACTTAGGACACCATTAACATGTTTTAAATTTAATCTACTTTTACCAGTTTCACTCTTCCTTTAAGATCTGAGCACTAGTGTTGTCTTTATTAAGCACAACAGGACACACATTAAATTACAATAACTGTCAGTCTGACGGCTTGATTCATGATTTAAGAAACAACACAACACAAAAACAGTTTCACCATACAGTAAGCCATTGCCTACTGCGCTATTACAGACAGCTTATGTTTCATCCCCTTTATGAGCCTCAACAGCAGCTCTTGACTCCATCCTGGATCGAGCAGAGCGTACAGACCGGGCAGGTTCACTCTCCCCCTGGCTGCCTGAGGGAGCATCATGAGTCTCAGCACTGGTGTTGAGGAGGTTTTGTACTGGTTCCAAAAACTAGCAGAACTCCTTGTGGCAGGAACATTCAAGGAGCTTACTGAAGTTTTAACTGTATCAGAGCTAGAGCGGCTGCTGCGCGCTGATGGCCGTGTTTTTGAATAAACTCCATGATGTTTCATGTGACCCTTGAAAAAAACAGTTATGACCAGTTATTGTTATGCAAAAGACAAGCAACAAAGTAGTACAATATATATATATGTATATATATATATATATATATATATATGTATATATATATATATATATATATATATATGTACAATATATATATATATATATATATATATATATATATATATATATATATATATATATATATATATATATATATATTATATATATTATATATACAATTATATATATATATATATATATATATATGTACAATTATATATATATATATATATATATATATATATATATATATATATATATATATATATATATATATATATATATATATATATATATATATATATATATATATATATATATATATATATATATATATATATATATATGCGTGTGTGTATACTTTTTTTTTACCTTCAGGCCACTGCGACTGGCATATTCTTTCCCGCATTCTGCTGCACAGCAGTAGGTCTTCTTCTCTGGACGAGACATAGGTGAAGGGAGTGTTGGAGTTAGGCTTATGGGCACATCCACTGCTTCATTAAACTCCACTGTGTCTTCCTTTTCATAAGATCCATAATTGAAGTGCTTTTGTGTTTCTTTAATAAAAGCAGAAGCTGGTGAACTGTTTACATCACCACCAGTTGGATCTACTGTCTCCAAAGCAGATGGTGTTTTTGGATCTTTATCAGGTAAGTGATCCTGCTTTGGCGTTCCAGATTTGGAAATATTGTCTTTCTCAGCTTTTGCAGGTTCTGGAGATTTGGATTCTGACAGAATCTGTGGTGTATTTACAAGAGATGTTTCTTGATTCTGAGTTGGGTCAGGTGTTAAGCATGCCAAAGTCTCACAGATGTTTTCAATGGAAGATCCTGAACATGGGAAGATATCAGAGGAAGTAGATGCCTCAGCTTCTTCCAAATCCATGAGGGACTCTATGGTCTCTGCTGTTGAAGACATGGTGCTTTTTGCAATACAAGGTTCTGGTGATGCATTAGAGAGAGACGTCTGAGACTCAGTGTTTGTCTGAGGATCACTAACTCCTGTGCCTTCTTCTGTTTGCTGGTCATTTGATGGAAGCAAGCTACTGGTTTGATCCACACCTATTGGGGGTGTAGGTTCTGTACAGGGACCTGGAGGTGAGTCAGAAATGGGCTGTGTGGTGAGGCAAGGACTTGCAGATGCAGAATTGCACTCGTCTTTTGATTTTGCATCATGAGTAACATTGACAGAGAGGGCTGCAGAGGTCTGACTTTGTGAATTTAAAGCTGGGCCCTTTGGGAGGTCTGTCTCAAAAAAAGGGGCTTTGCTTGTGCCTGGTTCAGTGGACTGGCTCTGACTTTGTGTCAATGCTTTATTATTACACTGCTCTGAAGTTTGAGCTGTGGGATCATCTGTACTACCTGGGGGCAGCTGCCCACCAAGATGCATGCGTATGTGGTGTTGAAGCACAAGAGCATTGGTGAACTTGCGCTGGCATAATGGACAAGAATTCTGGAGGCGGGCATTGGCCGGTCGAGCATGGTGTGTTGCCAAATGAGACCGAAGACTGCCTTTGGTAGAGAAGGATCGGCCACATAATTTACAAGGAAATGGTCGCTCACCAAGATGTGTAGCCTGGTGTAAGCGCAGTGCGCGTGGACAACTCATAACTCGTAAACAAACACCACACTGATTGGCCATTAAATTGCTAGTCAGCCCAATCATATTGTATGATGAGAGCTGGCCTCCTGCTAAATTGTTTGATCCATTTGCACTCAGTCCAAGAGCTGCTACTACATTTTGTGCTAAGTTTGAAACTGAAGTATCAACTAGCTCTGAGGATGTTGGGGATGCCATTACATAAGTTGTTGAGGTGCTGGCATTTGTGAAACAACAGCTGGGTAAACCTGTTGAGGTTACTGTACTGCTAGATGGCACCCATAAAGATGAGGTTTGAGATGACACTTTTTCTAGTTTCTCCACCAGTCTTTGCAGTTTGGATGTTTCAGATGTAGGTGTTGAAGTGGGGATTGATGAAGACAGAGAGCACTGTGCAGTGGTAGATGGACATGAGGGTCTCTCTAAAGACGAAGATGTAAATGTAATTGGAGGATGACTAGTCGAAGTGAGGTGGTGTAGGTTTGGATTTGTAGGAATTGGAGAGCGCAGAAACCCTAAAGCAGGATGACTAAAGATGGAGGCAGCAGGTGAAGAGGACACAGAAGGAAAAAGGAGCTTGGAATGTTGGGCTAGTTGGGAGTATGAACCAGGAGAAAGAACGGGGACATGAGGAGGGGTATTTTCATCAAAATGCTGTTGCTTTGAACTTTTGAATACTCCCGTGAGTGTAGAGGGTGAAACCAGTGGAGGGCTGGAGAAGAGGGAGGAAGACAGAGCAGAGGAGGTCGAAGAGGAGACAGTTGTTGAGCTAGGTGTTATTGAGGCTACAGCAGCTGCTGCTCTGTTAAGCTGTAACAAAGATTGTGATAATAAAGCCAGGTCCACAGTAGGAGGAAGAGGCAAGGACGAAGGAGTAGATTTTTCTGTTCCCCCTCCTGATAAAGCAGTACTTGTACCACTGGCCTCTGGCCCTTCCTCATATCTTTTTCTCATCTTCTGGCTGTTCCCACTGTTCAAGGTCTGTCCAATGTCCAGACCTCCACTACTCCCTAATGCCATTCCAAACAAAGAAGGAGGAAGCAGTGAGAGTGAAAGTTCTGGGTTCTGTTCTCGATGGCGAAGGAAGTGCACCTTCAGGTTTCCTCTTGTGGTGAAGCGGCTGAAGCAGACTGGACACTGGAAAGGACGTTCACCCGTGTGTGAGCGCAGATGTATCTGCAGGGCTGAGTCACTGCTGAAGGATTTGCCACAAAAACGACAAACATGCAGAAGGCGGCCAGAGGAGGTGGAGGCAGAGTCTGCCTCAGATGCTAACAGCTGGGTGTGCTGACTATTAGATACTGATGGAGGCATTGAGTTTCGTGAGGATAAACCACTTAATGGGGTTGTATTTGAGGACTTCTCATGAAGATGACGACTGGGCATAGCTAAAGATAGGGCCAATGGAAATGTTGGGGAAGCCATGGGAGAAGGAGACTGAGCAGTTGATTGCGGAGTAACTTTAGGAAAGCCATAAGCTCCAGCACTCCCACTGGAGCCTTCAACTGAAGGTTTGTGAGGCTGAAGGATTTGAGATAAGGAACTGCTTTGTTTGGAGGGGGTGTTAGTTGACTGCGTGGGAAGAAGGGAGGAGAAGCATGCCAGCAGAGGAGCCACAGAGGTGGATGGTTGAGTTCCAGATGATGTAACTGCAGGACTTTGTGCACGCTTGTCTCCTTCCAGACAGAGTTGAGGAAGTGTTGATAAAGAATGTTGGGAGGGTGTTTCTATATTGTAGGAGGCACCACCCAATCGGAGCACTTGCCTACAGATCTCCTCTGTTATCTGCATCTGGTGAATTTGCCTTTGCTGCAGCACCCGCAGCTCTTCCAGAATTAGGGCAATGCTGAGCTGCATTCGAGGCGGTGCAGCAGCTGCAGATGTCACTCCTGGGCTTGGGACAGGAGTAACAGGACTGGGCGGTCCCTCAGGAACACGGCTTGGGCTTCCAGGATGCAATGGAGGACATAAGGAGGCACATGGCGATGATGAAGAGGAGGTTGTGGTGGCTGATAGCCCCAATTTCGGCGAAGCCATTTGTGAATTAAAGAAAATTTCTTTTAGGGAAGAGGTGAAGGAGATGGAGGGCTTAAGAATCTCTGGTGTGAAAACAAGAGGCAGTTTTTCGAGAGGTTTACTTTTACAGCAGGTCTCTGTTGTTGTTTCTGTGATACAAACACTGTAGGGTCTTTTATGAGATAGACTGGAATTGCGGGGAAGCTGAGGTCTTTGCAGCGTAAAGGATGAGGTCAGAGAGTCTGGGATAAACAATGAAGAGCGTGACTTCACTGCCAATGGAGTATCTAAAAAAAACAAATTGTTCACATTATCCATTACAAATGCAAAAACAAATTGTTATAATTTTAATAACAACCACTTCTGTACCCATTGTCACTCTTTTCCCCTTTGTCCTCCCATCCTGTTTGCCTGGCCCTGGTACCACACATGTGTAGACAGAAATACTTGCACTCAAAAATACAAAACTTTTAACTATAATGAAAAGACAAACTGTTTCCAAGACAACAGGACCTCAACCCAATCTTAACAAAATCAGCATCCATTAGCTGAAGTGAGAACAGTGTGAAATAGTTGTAGGCAGCATGACCAAAGATAGAGAATTAGGACACAAAGAGAATACAACTGGGTTTACAGACACACTATGCATAAACTAAGCACTAACCAAGTAAATCAAGTAACTAGAGAGGGTGCATTGACCAGTCAGCATATGCTTCAGTTCCTCACAACAAAGCTTTCAAGTTATATTAGTACTGAGAATAAGGGCCATTTTATCATCATCTTAAAATTAACAATTTAACTTAATCTATTTAACTTTAACCTGTATCATTATAGTCAATGCCATTTTACTCTTAAAGTAAAAAAAATGTAGTTGTTAAATCTTTGTAAAATAAATAAGCCTGAAAACAAATAAATAATTTGCCTTTAGCAAGAGAACTTTCTATAGTCTATCTCTCACCATTCTCTGGTATCCGACTGGTAGCAGAGGTCAGGTACAAAAACTGCTGGGGTTGTTTCTGTTTCCGACGGGACATGCCTCTGCAGAACTGGACCCACACAGGGTACCACTGGCCAGCAAACAACCTTAATTTTGTCTATCTAGACACCAAAACGTAGGTAACTAAATTAATAAAAGTTGACAAAAAATAAGTATATCTATGAAATGCAACATCCCGCTCAGAAAAATGTGTCCACATTAGTGGCACAAAAAAAAATAAATAAATAAAAAATTAAGTTTGAGTATATTGAAGACGAAAGAGCCAGTTGACATGTGTGACAGTGTCTCTCAACAAGTCTCCCTTTTCACAAATTTCACCATTGGCTCTCTTTCCCTTTCTCTCTTTCATTACACACAGCTCACTTGTTCATCCACTACTTTACATTCAAATGGCGAGTGCATGCTCCTTCTTTTGAGCCAAGTGTCCCCTGCCTTTAAATGAAAGCCTATTGCAATGAACTTCATCACCTAAAAATCCTTTCCTGATTTAACATGACTCACACAAGTAATTTGTGGATGTGTAGCTTTAATGGGAGGGTCAGCACTAGTCCACTTCAATGTGCTTAAATATACTTAAATCTTCCTAACATAACATAAAATATAGTTATGCATATCAGTGATGATGTGGGGAGGTCTGTGACAATCGGAGTTAGCCCATGTAAACAGTGTCTTGAATTAGGTGGAATTTTGGTATTTGCAACAATGGTAAGGAGGCACCACAGCTGAGTGCACATCACCCTCTCAGAGCCTCACCAACACATAAGTCCAGTGACTGGACACAATGCCCTCTTTTTACCCACATCTCACTGCTTAACACGTGCTGTAAAAGCCCGCACCATGGAAGCAGGACCATATACCTCTACTATAATCGCTGATTATTATACCCTATTGATCTCCATGAGATCATAAGTAATTTCAGTAGCAAATATATTTATATCAAAATGTAATTTTGGATAATAATGATAGCATTGATGTGATTGTGTCCGTAAAATGTGATATTTGATGGATTGTACTTGCAACGATATAAGATTGGATTCATATTAGTATATAATTTTTAAGAAGAAAATGGTGTTCCATGTTCTTTTTCCAGCAATCAGTCAGTTATTTTTCTTAATTAATTATCAATCATATAGGCCTAATTATTAATTAAAATTAAATGATCATGTGCCCTAGAGCAATCAGCGCAACTGTTGTCTACACTTTACGTTCACAAAAACAAACAAACAAAGAATCATACAGTCGATTTTGTACAGCTTTTTATACCAGGACTAAGTTTTCGTATTTTTGTCGTGCCATTTTGTCTGTAGGCTTCAGATGCCTTCGACGCCTGACCTTAGTTTTCATCACTGTAGGCGCGCTCCAACAAGATACTGTACTGCGTCTGCGACCTGTTGCGCGCAAGGCGCGCTCCCATATCATAACAAGTTATGATTCATAAAATTATGACTCCTCGCAATTGCAATCCCGGATGTGCTTTTCCCCACTAGACCACCGTCGTCGATTTGACCACCTTAAACATAAGATCATAACACTCACCATATCGGAAACGATGATCTTTGGTAAAAAAAAAAAAAAAATATTCGTGGCAAAGGGTCAAAAAGCAGACGAGGTGGTGTGATCCGTCTCTCAGCCGGGACACTGGCGCTGCATTTCCCTGTTCACTCCCTGGGATGCGCAGTCGGACAACCGCATTTTCTGGTTCAATTATTTATCTCCGTCTCCAATAGCTGTTTTAAACCACTCGGGGGACAAAGGATTTGTATGTCTGGATGTTTTACCTTATGTGCACCTGTAAGAAAGCGAGACTGTACATGAGGCTATAGCTAACCCAGCAGCAGCTAATCGTAGGGATGGGGGTGGTGGGGGGTGCTCTTTTCCACCACTCCCCGTTTTTGTGTTTGAGGGCCCGCTCCTGTTCAGCCTGTCTGTTTCCTCTGCGGTACCGTCTGTCCGTCTGTCGGTCGGTAGCTGTCTGTCTGTTATAATTAATGGCCCTCTCCGCCAGACGGTCCTGTGGGAGACGGTGGCCACGATGCTGTGTGCATCTCACATAAGAGAGACCTCTCCTGCACGAACTGTTCAAGTACAGGGTTAATGTGCCATCTCGTACATTCAAGTCTTTCTTAATAGTGCATTGTTATTTATTATACTTGGCCCCGTCAATAGTCCTTTTTCAAAGGCTTGTGATTAGTTGTCTTAATAATTCCCTTGAGGCATAATATCAGACTGAACAGCGACAGCTATGAGTCTATATTTTCAATAAGTGTCATCATGTGCAGGCCTGTTCTGTTCAATTGCACTGACACATTCCTTAGTTCTTTACTTTCCACACCAGTCTATAGGGGGCGGTGTCTTGCTTGAAACATCTGCATGCTTTACTGGTGTGGCCCAACATGGCTTTGGTGTACAAAGGAACAATGAGCATCATTTGTTGATATTTTATAGGCTGCTGATTTTTTTGTCTTTCATTTTATTCAAACTCAATGAAGAAAAGTTATTAATTGCTTGCTTTGGAGTAGGGTTACTTGGAGCCATTATTGTGCTAATCAATTAGATTCAGACTTAATGAGAGATTATTTCAATAATATTTTTTTTTTCAATAATAGATTAATTGACTGCTTTGGAGTACGCATATTTGAGATTGATTTCTCTTATAATGTGGCATTGGTTTATGATCAGGTGATTTTTTATTTATTTTTTTGTTTGTTTGTGTCCAGTGTCTTGGCAGAAGCGAACACCAGGATGTAGAGACTTCCTGCAGGATTAACTCCCTAAGCACTCCAGTGCCGCTTAGCAATGGCCAAGGAGTCACAGCGCTGGGTCATCAACAGGTAATATGCTTTTCTTTTTTAAGTGATCTTTCACAAAAAGATATGATATGAGAGAGATAAGCTGATACAAGTTTGGGTTGTACTAAGGCATACAAATTATATGGGTGAACTGAGGTCAATGTGTAGTCAGTCTGGGATAATCTCCTGATCCCTTGGCTAATAATACTGGTGCAACGTCTGTTATAAGAATTCAAAATCATTTAATTTCATATGGACTGACCTGTTGACCTGTTGACTGATCAAAAAATAGATATTTATTGGCAAACAAATCATCTCAATAAAAACTAATAATTTTCATTTGATCTTTTTTTTCTTTTAAAATTGTGTAGTTTCTGCCTCTCAGCTGCTGACTCACAATGGCCTCTGTGGAAGAAGACCTCTTTTGTTCTGTATGCCGGGACATCTTCAGCCAATCTCAGCCTTTGCCATGTGGACACAGCTTTTGCTCGTCATGTATCCGTGAGGCATGGATTGACTGCAAACGCCTCGCCTGCCCACAGTGCCAGGATGAGCCATGTGAGGTGCTATGTGACTGCTGCCCTCTTGAGGCAGCTAAGGCATTGGCTGTGAAGACCTGCTTGAGATGTGAAGTGTCACTGTGTGCCCAGCATTTACAGCCTCATTTGGAGCGACCAGTGTTTAGCAGCCACCTTTTAGTGGATCCACTGAGTGACCTCTCCCTGCGAAGGTGTCCTGCTCATTCAGAAATATACCGCTATTACTGCACTGATGAGCGCGTGTATGTGTGCGGGGACTGTCTGCTGGATGGGAGCCATGCACAGCACCAAGTTAAGGCCTTGAAGCAGGTGGAGGACGATCTGAAGGTCATCAATATAATAATTTTACAGATGTTTCAGTCTATTTTTAATACATGGAATGTGTAGAATATTAGTATGTTTTAAAAGATAAACTAATAAATCAGGTTGCCTTCATACTGCAGGACAATGTACAATAACCTCAATGAGTGTGGTAGTTTTTATTTTTTACAGGCCATTCTCAATGTGCTGCTTCAAAAGGTGGAAGATAAAATACAAAAAGGAGAAAAAATTCTCAAAGAACATGAACACAGTGATTGCACTATAATTGTAAGTCATAACAATCCTTACATCATTTAGTTTGGTCAATCTGTTCACAGGCAAGATCCATCTTTTTCTCTGCTGTAGGAGTCGTTGAAGGAGGATGATGCTCAGGTGGAGCGCATGGGCACAGACCTGGAGGCCCAAGTGAAATCCCTGGTCATGTCTCTAAGGGAGCTGACCGAGAGACAGAGGCAGCAGATCATCGAGCGTGTCCACCAAGACTGCACCAAAGTGAGACAGGACATGAGCCAGGCACAAAGCAACCAGGAGTACCTGTCTGCGCTGCAGGCAGAAACAGACCCCTACCTTCTCATTTGGGTAGGTCTCAGTGCTGATCACACAGTCTTATGTAAGCCAATTTATCTTCTCAACGAGGGGTGTAGGTTTGAGAAATGGATCACACACTGCTTTTGTGCAGTTCCACTGTGTGTTGCCAATTGTTTCTGTGCTATTTATAGATATAAAGATACTGTTTTATGAATTTGAATTTTAAAAAGACAAGACAAATAGAATTTCAGATAGAAACAAAATGTTATTCTTACATGTTTTACTCACAAAGTATTTGACATTTGTTTTCCATTCTCTTAGGCTTTTCAGTCAGATGACACAAAGTGAGTCTTAATTTTGAATGTTCTTGTGGATGTAGTGTTTTCAGCTGTGATTGTATGTAATGTAGCTAGAGAAAATACATAGATGTACATAGAAGTCATGCAGTAGATGTCCAAAGCAAAGCAGTAGTGAGCAGTTTAACTAGTTGTTTGTTTTTTCTGTGTATTTTAGACTTTTATCTGACTTGAACAGCCCTCCATTCAATCCTGACCCCATCAGTTTGGACAGGAAGCCCGTCTTAGAGGAAATAGAGAGAAGGTACAGAGAGTTCATCACATCCACTCTGCGCAGCCTCAGTGAACTCAAGAGGGAGCTGTGTAAGTCCACTGCTTTTGATGAAATGTTTGGACAAAAAGTACAAACCACAATTATTACTAAACTATTTTTCTGCATTCAGTGACCAGTCCGTTAACCCTGGACTTGAACACAGCTCATCCTCTTCTGAATGTTGCAGAGGACCTCCACTCTGTCACTCGAATTAACACTCGCCTGTCCCACCCGCCTCACCCCGAACGCTTTGACCACTGGCCTCAGGTCCTCACTGTTCAATCCATCTCCACTGGGACACACTACTGGGAACTGGAGGCTGAGGGCTTCTGGGACATTGGAGTATGTTACAAAAGTATTGGCAGAAAGGGCAAACAGGGCAATGCCTTTGGGAACAACAAGGTGCACACTTTTATTAATAAACTTTTTATAGGACATCTTTATAGGACATCTGTCTTATTTTTTTTGCTCAGTCAATCCTTATATGAATATTTATATTTATTCAGTTTTTTAGGGGTGGAGTTTTCTTTTATTTTTAAAATGTTCTTTTTTATCAGTTTAGTTCAAATGCAATGATTATGATGATTCAACATATGTAAATTCATTTATCAGCATATTGTTCAGCTTATTTTTTCACTGTTGTGTAGAGAATTTGACAATGGGGGTGCCACTGCAATCTACTCTATTACTGCAAAGATAGGCTTAGAAAAGTTAATACATTTTCTAAGCCTAATATTTAGTTTCAATCTATTTTAGGTTTCTTGGAGCTTAAATCAGCAGCACGACAGGAAACTGGCTGCCTGGCACAACCATAAGAAGACCCGCCTCATGCACCAAATGACTGGGAGTCGAGTGGCTGTAGCACTGGACTACTGTGCGGGCACCATCACCTTCTCTGAGGTGGGACCCTTTGGAAACCTCACACACATTCACACTTTCTCAGCATCTCTCACCGAGCCTGTGTGTCTGGGCTTCGGACTCTACAAAGCTGACCTCAACAGTCGGATATCCATTGTCAAAATTTGAGTTTTCCCCAATATGTTTTGGTGAAATTTGTGCATTCAAATGTGTAGCTCTAATCTAACTCACTTTGAGGAATAAACAAAACAATGTTAACTGATTATCTTTTCTTTTTTTCCTTGAAAAAAGTGAAAACAGATGGCCATGTTATTAGAAGCAGCTTGTAGTGGGTGAACAAATGAATGCAACTAGATTTAGTTTATACAGATTAGTATGTAAGATCAATATATTTATTTACTATACATATAAATTACATCACATACCTCATTTGCTCCTGCCTAATTGCATAATGGTATTTCACTATGTTTTTTCTTGTCATATTTCCTGCCTTTATATCTATTATAAAGACAAATGATGCACACATTTGCTTAGTTTCATTTTTATTAGTCATGTAATTCTGTACCAAAAGTGTACCACAATGAGAATGTGACACTTAAAACTGATCTAGTATGTGCACATATAATATTGTTGTAATTTGTGGAGGTATTAAAGGCATGAGTGGGCGGATGAAGCAGAGAGTGAGAAAGCAGCAAACAGAAGAGGGGCGGCTGGTGAGATGGAGAGACACACGGGGAGGTGAGAGAGAGGCGATCAGACGTATGCTGCTTTTGTTTAGGTTACAGAAGGACAAAACACACAAGGACTTTTGACTCAAATACCTTCATTGAACCAAACAAGGTAATTATTCATTTACATTTTACTAAACAAGTTGGACTATGGAAAATTAAGAAAATGTATATTTCAATCAGATTTGTTGTGTATTAATGTAAGAAACAATGCATGTAATAATGGCTGTCTCAGGGTAAATCACTTTTTATTTATAGATTTGTTACATATCCCACTACACATATTTCGGGCAGCAATAATCACAATCAAATCAGTTTTAATTTAACAAATCAGACAACAAAATATCCTGTTGCCACTGTGTAGTGTTATGCCTTACACCTGCTAATCCTGAAACGTGTGTGATTCTTGTTTTTGTTTTATTTAAAGTTCAGCACCTCACATTTCAATAGATACTGTGAACTTTATCTTGATTTTAAAGTTAAAAGTCACAAATCACAATTAAGGAATTCAAAATCATTGAACCCCAGACTGTGCATAAAGCTTTTTTTCTGATTCTGAAAGCTACATTGTGAATGTGTTGTTGAATGGGTTTGGGCGGGGTGAAAGGGATATTGTATGTGCATAAAAAGCAGATGGTCACTCAGTGGAGTTGTCCCTAAACCTCAGTTTCCCTCTGCTTCCCTCCTGAGTCCTGCATCCTTCCCTTGACACCCATCCAGATCCTTACCTCATCTATTTTCCCCACTTTCTCACCTAACTGTTTGCTCTTTGGACTGATCCTTGTCTTCTCATGTCTTTTTCTTATCCCCAGCTACTTTCCTTCAGCCTGGTTGTCAGCGTGTGTCATTTTTTTACATTATTTTTTGCTGAATACAACAGTTTGGTGAGGCCTAACCCATCTGAGACAGCAGCCAGAAAGTAACTTGTTAGTTCAAGGATTAATGAACAAGTGAATAGACAGATTGGCGCAAATAAAAGGATTTGACTAAATACTTTGTCTATGACTCACCAAATGTGATACTTTTGATACTGCCCCGCAATTTAAATTTCTTGTCAATACTTTGCTGACACAAACTTTTTTAGCTAATAACGCTATATACACATTTCAGAACAACACATTTTTTAAAGAAAATTCCCAGATATTGCATCTTTAACCATAGCATGTTTTCCCTTACTTTCAATTGTCCATAGTATAGTAGGTAAATTTACCATGCATCTCAGGCCTCTCCCCTTTGGACTCTGTATACTGCTGGTGGGGCTTCTGCTGTGGGGAGCCAATGGTCAGAATGACACTGAGCCCATCGTACTTGAAGGAAAGTGTTTAGTAGTTTGTGATTCCACTCCTTCGTCCGAACCAGCCGGTAATGCCCTGGGGATGTCTGTGCGCTCTGGATCGGGGCGGGTTGCTTTTTCTGCCAGTCGCCAAACCAACCACGAACCAACAGACATGAGCAACCGCACAATGATCATCTATTTTGACAATGTGAGTCTCTTTAACTTTTGGATATGAAATTAACTTAACTGTATATTATCTTTATTTAAAGGTACGCTTTGTAACTTTTTTGTAGAGGGTTGGACACCTGCTTGTCTCCATGAAGGTTATCACTGTGTCTGGAATGTTCCATAGTAGGCAAGGCAAGTTTATTTGTATAGCACAATGTGTACACAAAGTAATTCAAAGTGCTTTACAGAATAAGAAAGACATTAAAATCACACAAATACAAACATAAATAATCACAAATAATCATCATAAAATTAACACTAAAGCAGAAGAGTGCAGAATAAAAAACATCCAGTCATATGCACAGGTAAACAGAACTGTTTTGAGCCTGGATTTAAACTTTGTCAAAGTGGAAGGCCTGTCTCACATCTTCAGGAATATTCTTCCAGGTTTTAGCTGCATAAAACTGAAACGTGGACTCCCCATGTTTAGTCCTGACTCTAAGCACCAGCAGGAGGCTGCTCCCTGAAGTCCTCAGAGTGCATATAGTGTAGTAGAGTATTAAACTTCTCCACGGAGACAAGCAGGTAGTGCCACCAGGCACATCTGGCCAGTAAGAATGTATGTAACTTCAAATAAAATGTTCTGTATTTGTCTGTACAGTGTGTGCATAGTGTGCTGCTGTGTTACATTTGTTGTGTTATTGTTGCTGTACTCTGTACTCTGCTTTACTCCCTGTGCTGTAGATGGTCTAACATCAACCTGCTGAGGGACTGAAGATGGAAATTAGCATGTTGGCTGCAATCTTTACATATTTACATTTTTAAATGTTCATTAATATGTGGTGTCCCAGTAGTATTTCTTAACAATAAAAACATCTGTAATTGAGTAAATGCAAAATAAATAAGTATAATGTTATACTGTGGAAGCAATAACATCTCCATGGAGATAAGAAACTGTCACTTTTTGTGTATTTAGTATAATGTAACTACAATTACTGCACTTTTAGATATACTTATAACACTATTTACATCCACTTTTTGTTAAATGTTCTGTTTTTGTTGAATCAGATTTTGGTGAATGTCGGCAATCACTTTGACCAAGAGAGCAGCATCTTCCTGGCACCAAGAAGAGGAGTCTACAGCTTCAACTTCCATGTTGTGAAAGCATATAATCGACAAACTATACAGGTGAGATTATACTTCGTATACAAGTAATGCCTTTGATTCATGTCTAATAGAATAATGTTAATTGCTCTTAGGTGAGCCTGATGGTGAATGGTTGGCCCATGATTTCGGCTTTTGCTGGAGATCAGGATGTGACCAGAGAAGCCGCAACTAATGCTGGCCTGGTCATCATGGAGAAGGGGGATAAGGCCTACCTCAGACTGGAAAGGGGCAACCTCATGGGCGGATGGAAATACTCAACTTTCTCAGGCTTCTTGGTGTTTCCATTGTGAGGAAGAACAACGCAGGAGACAACTGCTGAATGAAGAAAATTAACCATGCATGAACAAATGTGTTTTATGCAAAATCATGGTCTGTGCAACCCAATATACATTAATAAAGAATAACATTTTGGCTACTGACAAGTAAGAAGGCTTTGATCTAAATATTTCAGTCTGTTTGGCCTAAGTTGTAATGACTTGATGCTATGTACAATTAAAAGTGATCGCAGGAGCTGAGAGTGGTCCAGTACCTACAGTAGGACATTTCATCAGAAAGACAACATCTCCACTTACACTGCAGCTCACCATGTTATTCCTGATTGTTGTATATGTATTGGTTGCATTTTAAGTGATGATTTAAGTATCCAGAAATATACTGTCATTATGTACAATGTGGGCTTTTTCTGTGTTACAACTCTTGTTGAGCACTCTTTATTTATTTAATCCACCACGTTTGAAACACTGCTGTGCGCCACATGGCCCCCTGTTTATCTTAAGACCATGCCAAGTTTGTTCTCTATTCTCCTGTGTTGTATGACTGTACCCCTCTATATCCTATGCCAGAATGTCTATAATCTGCAACAAATGTCTATTTATAGAGAGATTTAATATATCAAACTAATAAATTAAATTATTGTTTGTGTTTTGTGTGTGGGTGTGTGTTTTAGTTGTGTGTGTGTTGGAAGTTTCATGTCAGATGCCATTCCTGCCAGTCCCTGGAACCATAGGCAATGATGGACGCTTATGTCTGTTCTCTGCCATTAAGAAAATGGTTCAAGTTTATGAGCAAATCGGACATGAGGCTCTTCCCCTCCCTCCTTGGATACTCCGCTTTGTGCCATGGCAGATGTTTGTAAATATAGCTTTCACCAGCAGAGTTGGCGTTGGCGTTTACCAGGCACACCGGCGTGAGGCGGATACTCCACGCAGAGCCGTGGACAGATGGAGGCTTTGGCGGAGCACTGCAGGACTGCCGTGGATAAAGTGCGGTGTGCTGTCACATGGAGTCACTTGTGGGCACAGTTTCCCATTCTGGTCATGAATTCTGGCAGCTATTTTTCTTTTTACAAACATAGGCTAAATATGTCTTCACTCTGAAACTGTAATTACTAACCCTCCTTGAACTTATAACAAGAATGTCTATATTGCTTTCATATGCTAGTTAGGTTAATAGGGCCAAGTAAAAAGTAGGGCCAATTATAGGCTAAACACAAAAATATAGACCTGGTTATTAATTATAGAATAAATGCATGCTTAGAATTTGTATAACTTTTATACAAAAAATAACAATATCCTCCTGACTACCAGAAGAAAAAAATGTTGTCCAATCACCTTTATTTTAAAATTCTCTCATCTTTGTAAGGTAATTAGAATTCTGAAAACATTTTTTTTTCAAAAAAAAGTTTTTATTTTCCAGATATCATCTGTCCACTACATTTTTGAAACACTTTCATACTACACTAAAAAACTGTTAAAATTAATTAGACAATGTTTAAATGTGTTGTTTAAAGACTTATATTAAATATGCCATCAACATTTCAAGCCAAAATTTGCTCAATAAAAAGTAAAATGCACTTATTTTTCCCATTCCCACTTATTTTTTTTTATTGTTCCCATGAAATTTGCTTGGAGTGATGGACGGCATTTTCCTTGATGGAAAAAAAACAGGTACCAAAGCCCCACCCCTTCACATTTGGTATCATTGAAAAGCCCTAAACGTCCTCTGTAGATGTCAAAAGGACTTATTTCAGTTGTATGCACTGCGTTGGAGATATTCAGGTTTACTTATGTCCTCTAGAGAGGACAAATTTGAACTACTGGTAGTCAGGAGGATATAACAAAAGATAATTTAGAGCAACCAACTTCAGTGGCCAAATTAGTGCTCTAGTTGTAGTAGTCTATTGAGTGGTACAAGTTGATTGAGATCTTCCTGATTGACCACTAGATGGCACTAAAACAAACGCTAGAGCCATCAAACACCAAAACCCGTCTCCGTGTGTTGACATGTGTAATTACCAGCGATTCTAATTAGAGTAAATACAATAAGTATTGTTTTGCTCTAATTGTTTCCAATATAAATAAGAAATACAAAATACTCATCACAGATCGGTTCATTCACCCAAAATGTATTCTAGATTTAGAGCTCGGGTAATGAATATGAAAAAGACAGTGGCCTAATCAAAGATAACGAGGATGGCCTTCACAATGTGTTAATTACATTAAAATGGCTTAATATTTGCAGTTACCCATGTAAACATCACAATTTAGTTTAACGAGCATCTTCGAGCGTTATTGGCGATGTAAGGAGTAGATCACTCAGTCAAATGATCCAAGCTAGGCCGCATTTATTGCATCCTCAACCAAACTTGGCATTTGTCCCGCCCTAAAGACGTCGTACATATGATTGGCAATCAAATTAGCCAATAGAATATCAGTGTCTTGCCGGCTTAGACCCAAGCCCACCAATCGCTGTTTGAGAGACTCGAAAGACACGCCCACTCCGCTTTCTCTGGCAAGAAGGTTAGTTCCTGCTCTCCTCTGGCCGTTTCCTGTAATCGTACAGTGTTGTGAGACGGAGAAAGCCATGTGTGTCGATGCAAAGGTAAATTTAGCACCCGAAATATCACTGAGAGTGTTAGGGCAGTTGATATGATGGTTATTTTCAGGTATTTTTGCCGAATAACAGGCGCAGGTCAACCGAAAGACTATTGCGGCCTAACCCTAGTCTGAACGTAGTCGGCAATGGTTATTGTGGCACGCTGCTTTGGTTTGGTCCGGTTTGTTGATGAGGTTGAAGCAGTCCCGAAGACTTGGTGGTCGATAGGAAATGACAGTGAGGCAAACTAATCACTCCTAATGTACATATTATGCTTTTTATTAACACCAAAACGAGTAGTTTGCTTATGGACGTGTGTAAACCAGGCACATTGGTGGCGGCACAAGCTAATGCTAACCCAGGGGTTTGGGATAAAGACTGCAACGCGAACAGAGCATAGCATCCCAGCTCACAGCATCAGTACCCTCCTCACTGACCTCACAACCAACTTTTCATTCATGGATTTGAAGTGGGTTCATTTCCTTGTGCAACTTTTGTGACAAGCTTAGGCTGTATTATGTCTGTTATCCTTGCCCGGTTTTCTGAACATTAATGATGTAGCTTTAATAACACTGTCCAGGTATCATGTATGCTGAAAAAAGTTTTATGTGTGCAATGTTTTAACTGGCATGTTGAAAACCTTATTCATTTCTTTTCTGTCAAAATAACTTACATTTATATGTGGCTATTGGTCATGTGTTTTCAGACCAAAACAGATCAAGATGAAAACATTTTTTGTATATTAGTGGCTCCCTTATACATAATTTTAACTTTTTAGGCCATTCTTCCCGTTTTATCTTCAGCTATTATGAAGCTGTTCTATTTGAATTAATTAAATATTTTAAACAACATTATTATTATATTTTTTTTAATATATAAGTAACTCCTCCCCCTCTCCTTTTCAGTTTCATTAATCAAAACGAAGAACTGGACAACTAATTGTAGCCTCCATCTCAGCGTTCCTGTAGTGTTGTGCCCATCTCCCTTTGTGGAGGGGGCAAAATGGCCGATCCAATCATGGACCTCTTTGAGGATACACCTCTGTTCAACCTGGACGCCATACCGGACGACTCCTTCACTCAGGGCTCCTCGGACCCCGTGGAGGAGGCCCTGAAGCTTGCACTGGGCCAGGTTGACCCACCCACTGAGCCTGAACCCACTCCAGAGCTTACAGTTAACACTGGTCTGAGTATACATGCAGCAACTCCTGTTATCCCAGAGCCTGTTCCCATCCAAATCCCTGCACCTCAGCCTGTCTCAATAGCACCTGCTCAGACTGTTTCTTTAGCACCAGCTCCTGCAGTCGAAACTGTTCAGCAGATCCAGACCTCTGTGCCCACTGGTAACACCGTGCTGCTGAGCTCTCCTCTGACTGTTTCTACTGCTCAAACCGCCACCACTGCCACCTCACAGCAGCTCACTCAGATCACGCACCAGCTCACACCCCAGCAGCTTGCTGCCATTACACAACAGGCCGGTGGGAAAATTGTCATCCTCAAAGGGCCCCAGGGTCAAGCTCAGGTGCTGCAGACTGTGTCTGGAGCTGCTGGACAGGCCAGTGGAAAGGTCATTCGACTGTTGTCTGGAACCTCCCTCAAACCTGGCATGTCCATTTTGCAGAGTGGAACGGTCCTGAATCAGGCAAATGCAGGACAAACTCAAGTTAAAGTGGGCACTGCGGGGGTACAGAGGCTGCTACACTCTCCCAATGGGCCAGTCAAACAGGTGCTGCTGACCTCCATGCCCCAACAGGTGCAGCAGGCGCAAGGTCAGTCAGTTCAGGTTCAGATTCCAGCGGCTGCTCAAGTCTCCCAGGTCCAACCGCAGACGGTCCAGGTGCAGACCCAAGTCCAGCCTCAAGCTCAGACCACTCAAATCCAAGTCCAGTCTCAGCTCCAGCCACAGGCGGTCCAGGTCCAGCCGCAGGCGGTCCAGGTCCAGACCCAAGTCCAGGCTCAAACCCAGACCTCTCAAATTCAAGTCCAGCCTCAGGTTCAGACCCAGGTGCAGCTCCAGCCCGCCATGCAGCCCCAAACTCCGGTAAGTTGCTCTTCCTCTGCCTTCCTAAACGGAGTGTCTGTGTTGCTTCTTGCTTATGGTGTTCATGATTTTAGGGAAGTGAAGCAAAGCGTATCACACTCGTCCTCCAGCAGCCGTCTCAAAGCGCCACTTCTGCGCCAACGGCTCAGACTGTCACTCAACAGCAGCAGGTGGCTCAGGTTCAAGTGGCTCAACAACAACAGCAGCAGCAAGCACAGACGCCCACTAGGCTCGTGCTGGGGCAGCTTCCTGGAGGAAAACTGGTCCTACAAGGGAGCCAGCTAGCTGCCCTTACTCAGGCTCGGACAGCAGGGCAGGCAGGGGCACAGCCAAAAGTCCTCACCATTCAACTACAAGTGCAGCAGCAGCCCAACCAACAGGGGGGAGTTAAGGTAAAAAAATATATATACACTGCGTTCCAAATTATTATGCAAATTATATTTTTTTCTGATTTTGCCAAATTGTCAATATATATAATTTTCAAGTCATCAGCCTTTAGAGTACAATTTGAGTATTATTGAACAAACCTCCCAATGATAACTTTTTTTTTCAAAAATAAAAACTTAAAACATGTTCCTAATTTCTATACACCACAGAGCTATTGTTGTAAAGAACTGAAACTGGTCATTTGTTTATTTTTCAATTAGAAGTATTAGCATATTACTGAAATCAAAAGCTATTTCAATCAAAACATCTTAACAGGTCATGTTACATTTTAATATAGGACCCCTTACTTGATAGGAGTTTCACAATTCTTACATCCATTGAACTTGTCAGTTTGTGGAGTTTCTGCTTGAATTTTTTTGCAAGGTGTCAGAATAGCCTCCCAGAGCTGCTGTTTGGATGTGAACTGCCTCCCACGATCATGGATCTTTTGTTTGGGGATGTTCCAAAGGTTCTAAATAGGGTTGAGGTCAGGGGAGGATGGGGGACATTCCATAATTTTCTCTTCTTTTATGCCCATAGCAGCCAATGATGCAGAGGTATTCCTTGCAGCATGAGATTGTGCATTGTCATCCTTGAAAGAACATGGTCAGTCAGAAACTCCACATACTTTACAGAGGTCATTTTCACACCTTCAGGGACCCTAAAGGGGCCGACCAACTCTCTCCTCATGATTCCAACCCAAAACCTGACTCCACCACCTTGCTGACGTTGCAGCCTTGTTAGGACATGGTGGCCCTCCACCAACCATCCACCACTTCATCCATCTGGACCATCCAGGGGTGCACGGCACTTATCAGTGAACAAAACTGTCTATAATTAATCTTGTATGCATTTCTGGACCCACTGGAGCCATTTCTGCTTGTGAGCATTAGTTAAGGGTGGCTAAATAGAAGGTTTATGCATAGCTTCAAGCCTCTGGACACAGGACTCCAGTGGCACCAGTAGCTTCAAATACCTGTTTACTGTTTTGTAATGGCATTTTAGAGCTGCTCTTTTAATCTGATGTATTTGTCTGGTAGAAACCTTCCTTATTGTGCCTTTATCTGCTCAAATCCCTGTGTGCTCTAAATCAACTACAAATCTCTTAATGGTATGATCACATGGTGATCACACTTAAGTTTTTGTGAAATATCTAAGGTTTTCATACCTTGTCCAATGTATTCAACTATTTCACGCTTTTTGGCACTAGAGCGATCCTTTTTCTTTCTCATATTGCTTGAAAATGGTTTGCTTAAGTAGTTTTTCCTTTAATTGGACATACCTGGCAAATTAATTGGCACAGGTGTCTGAGATTGGTTTCAATCATCCAAAGAGCCCTGAGACACAATACCGTCCATGAGGTTCACTGGAAAACTAAAGATTTTACCTTTATGACACTTAAACACAATTTGCGTAATAATTTGGAATGGGGTGTATATATAGAAAATGTACGTCATTATTTTGTTCTATACTGGTTACTTCACATAGATTTTTGTTTGATTTATACAGTATCAGCTGGTTTCTGGAGCCGGGAATACTGGCAGCCCACAAGTCTTGCAGATTTCCCAAGGCCAGGGAGGACAGAGGGTTGCATTGCCTCTTAAAATGCTTCTGCAGCCACAGGTATAACTTTTAGATGTACATTTTGTATACTTAATAGTGATTAAATATTGAGGTTAACTTTTGCAAACATTACTAATTGTCCTAGGCAAGCTCGGCGTCCTCAGCAGGTGGCACTGTTTCTGTAGTGAAAGTAATAAACTCCTCGGCTGCTGGTACCTCCACCACGACCACCTCTCCGTCCCAGGCCATTCGCATCACGAAGGCAAGCGGTGAGCCAGCGTCTGTGCGGCGTGTGGAAATCCTGTGCAAACAAGAAAAGGCTAATCGCATTGTGGCTGAGGCCATAGCTCGTGCTAAAGCACGTGGAGAGAAGAACCTCCCAAGAGTCTTAAATCAGGATGAACTTCCAGCCTCACAAATGTCTCCAGAAATAGGCGGCACTGTGACCGTCGTCACCACTCCAAAGAAAAAGAGTAGCGGGGGAGGGAGCAAGAAGAAAACACCTTTAGCTTCAACGCCCAAAATGGGAGCAGTGGCCGATAAAAAGGGCAAGGCGAAGCCCCCAGGGGGAACAATCACAGTGATTGGGGGCACAGTAATGACTGCATCTGGAAACAAAAACAAGAGCAAAACGAAACCGAAGTTAGTTAAACTCATTGTGGTTTGTGGTTCATGATCTTTTCAGAAGTAATCATTAGTTTATCGTCTTTTTCAGCACAATTACTCTTGTAGGAGCAAAGAAAAGAAAGCGCAATGCATCTTCTGACCACTCAGATGGAGAGCTCAGCCCAGCCTCACCAGCTATGCTTGATGAAGACCTGATCATGGTAGATATTTGACAGGCTTAAAAACAACACATTCAACGTGAATGGGTCAAGTTAAAAAGTGCCTGATGTGTTCTGGGTTTCTGTGCAATTATGATTAAGCCAACTTTCATTTCATTCAGATTGTTGTAGGTTTATAAATTTTTCACTAATCTTTCACTCTTTGCCCAGAAGAGGCGTTCCAATCGAGTGGTAAAAAGAAAGAAATACACTGAAGACTTGGACATTAAAATCACAGACGATGAGGACGAGCAAGAGGATGTAGATGTTACTACAACTGCTGCAGCGGTGGCCTCCATCAGCGGTGTGCCTCCTGTTCACATCCCTCAAGAAGTAGAGCTGGATGGGGATGGTTTACCCAGCATGCAGTTCTTTGTGGTGAGACTTGCCATACTAATGAAAAAATGTGACTAACTTTAATGTTTAAATTGGCAAACTGAACAGGTATTTGACCAAATGTTAACAGGAAAACCCAAGTGAGGAAGATGCAGCTATTGTTGACAAAATATTGTCTGTGAGGTTAACTAAAAAAGAGGTATGTTTTTTTTTTTTTTCATATCATTCTTCATACTTGGACCATTTATATATTGACCTTACTTGTTTTACCAGGGAAAACTGTTGTGTTGTGTTACATGCATCTCTTCTTCTCTTCTACAGGTGTGCCCTGGCCAGTACACCAATGTTGAAGAATTTTTTGTTAAATATAAAAATTAGTAAGTCTCAGAATTTATTTAATTGTAGGTTTAATTTGATTAATACTTACACATAATCAATGTATTTGTTTATAGCTCATATCTCCATTGTGAGTGGGCCACTATGGAGCAGCTGGAAAAAGATAAAAGGATAACGCAAAAGATTAAGCGGTTTAGGACAAAGCACGCACAAATGAGGCATATTTTCCAAGAGGTGCAACCCCCTGCATTCATATGTGAAATTAGTTTGATTTGCCTTTTTGATTTACATTAATGAGGTTTGTGCTCTCGATTAGGAGGAGGAGCCTTTTAATCCAGACTATGTGGAGGTGGACCGCATTCTGGATGTATCCCACAGTGTGGACAAGGACAATGGAGAGGTGAAGAACTCAAAACAAATGTATAATTTTGTCTTGTTTGTGCCTATTGTCTCTAATGGGCTTCTCTCTTGTTCCCTCGTACCAGCCTGTCATTTATTATTTAGTGAAGTGGTGCTCCCTCCCTTATGAAGATGCTACCTGGGAGCTTAAAGAAGATGTGGATGAAGGCAAAGTTGAGGAGTTCAACAAAATTAAAAACAGACAACCTCGTCTGAAAAAAATGGTTTGTGGTTTGCTTTAAACATCAGAGCTTTGTTTCTCAAAAAAACAAAGTTTCAACTTTCTTCTTTTTCTCATGGTGTTCTTCAGGCCAGACCGGCTGCTGCTTCTTGGAAGAAATTAGAAGATACACGGGAATACAAAAATGGCAATATTCTTCGAGAGTATCAGCTTGAAGGAGTTAACTGGCTGCTCTTCAACTGGTACAACAGGTATTCAACTTGTCTTGTGACATTTGTTCTTGTGATTTCTTTTGTAAAACATGATCAATCATGTAATTCCTACTTCTGTTGTAGACAAAACTGCATATTAGCAGATGAGATGGGGCTTGGAAAGACCATTCAGTCTATTGCACTACTGTCTGAAATATACAATGCTGGCATTCAGGGCCCTTTTCTGGTCATTGCTCCACTTTCAACCATCACCAACTGGGAAAGAGAGTTCTCCACGTGGACCCATATGAATGCTATTGTTTATCATGGGAGTTTGGCCAGCAGACAGATGATCCAGCAGTATGAGATGTACTGCAAGGATGATAAGGTAGAGTTGACTTTTAAACAAACTGCCACTTGTTAAGATGTAAGGATTAGATTTAGTAAATATGATTCTTCTACATCTGCAGGAGCATTTGATTCCTGGTGCGTACAAGTTTGATGCACTCATCACCACCTTTGAAATGGTGCTGTCCGATTGTCCAGAGCTGAGGGAGATCTCCTGGCGTTGTGTCATTATTGATGAAGCCCATCGTCTTAAGAATCGAAACTGCAAGCTACTGGACAGTTTGAAAATGCTTGACCTGGTGAGAGGTTACACCTACAAAAACTAATAGTCAGTGACAAAAACATCTTACTTAAAATTCTGAGTGATTTTGTCATTGTCATTATAGGAGCACAAAGTTTTATTGACGGGCACACCTCTTCAAAACACTGTGGAGGAACTGTTCAGTCTGCTGCACTTCCTTGAGCCTGCACAGTTCCCATCTGAATTTGAGTTCCTCAGAGAATTTGGAGATCTCAAAACAGAGGAGCAGGTATTTGTTTTACACACATTTAAGACAATTGAAGCACGTTAGGATTCTTTCAAATAAATAGTTTAGGAGTTCTTGTAATATGACATAATATTTGACAGGAATATTTCTCTCAACTTGTGTTACAGGTTCAGAAACTGCAGGCAATTCTCAAACCAATGATGTTGCGACGGCTTAAGGAAGATGTTGAAAAGAATTTGGCACCAAAACAGGAAACCATAATTGAGGTTGCTTTTCAGAGCACATATATATTTATAAAATGCTGAATTGTTCCAGTACTAATGTGTACCATTTCTGACCAGGTTGAGTTGACTGATGTTCAGAAGAAGTACTATCGGGCAATCCTAGAGAGAAACTTCAGTTTTCTCAGTTTAGGGGCAAGCAGTAACAGCAATGTCCCCAATCTGCTCAACACAATGATGGAGCTGCGCAAGTGCTGCAACCACCCCTACCTCATCAATGGTGGGTAGCATTTTTCATGATGCAAAAGATGCAAAAATAAAATGCCTAACCAGTCAATATAAAGTATATAAATGAGTCTCCTCTCTTACACAGGCGCGGAAGAGAAGATTGTAGCAGAGTTGCGAGAGGTATATGACCCCACTGCGCCTGACTTCCATTTGCAAGCCTTGATCCGTTCAGCCGGAAAGCTGGTGCTACTTGACAAGCTGCTGCCACGTCTTAAAGCTGGTGGCCACAAAGTGCTCATCTTCTCTCAGATGGTGCGCTGCCTCGACATTTTAGAGGACTACCTCATCAACAAAAGGTAACTTTATATTCGAGTCAGCTTTTTCTTCGGGGTGTTTGAGACTACTTTATTTATCATTTGTGAATCTCAACTTTTTCAGGTATCTTTATGAACGCATTGATGGTAGAGTGCGTGGGAATTTGCGTCAGGCTGCCATTGACCGCTTCAGTAAACCCGACTCGGATCGCTTTGTCTTCCTGCTGTGTACCCGGGCTGGAGGCCTGGGTATCAACCTCACTGCTGCTGACACCTGTGTCATATTTGACTCTGACTGGAACCCACAGAACGACCTGCAGGTATCACTTTATTTGTCAAAATTTGTTAAATTAATTTTAGAACTTCAGTAAGTCTTTTTTTTCTTTTTTTTAAGGCGCAAGCTAGATGTCATCGAATTGGCCAGTCCAAGGCAGTCAAAGTATATCGCCTTATCACTAGAAACTCATATGAGCGAGAAATGTTGGATAAAGCCAGTCTGAAGCTCGGCCTGGATCGTGCTGTTCTGCAGAGCATGAGTGGCAACAAAGACACCAGTGTTAATGGGGTATGATTATTGCAGTGCTTTCCTATTGATAACCTTTTGATGTATTTACAGAATAAAATCAAGACTTGCTTGTCAACTTACAGATCCAACAGTTTTCTAAGAAGGAGATTGAGGATCTTTTGAGAAAAGGCGCTTATGCTGCTATTATGGACGAAAATGATGAAGGCAGTCGCTTCTGTGAGGAAGATATTGACCAGATCCTTCAGCGCAGAGCTACCACCATCACCATCGAGAGCGAGGGGAAGGGCTCCACTTTCTCCAAGGCCAGTTTTGTGGCTTCAGAAAACCGCACAGACATTGCTCTGGACGACCCAGAGTTCTGGCAGAAGTGGGCCAAGAAAGCTGACATAGACATGGACTCCATGAACAGAAAGGTACATTTTCTTTAAATTTGTTTTGATGAGTGTTTGTTTTTTTGTGGTAGATTTGGGATTTTTAGGTGTTTGGTTTTTTTTGTTCATCTTGTCTTTGCTTTGCTCCTAGAATACACTTGTAATTGATACTCCACGAGTGCGCAAACAGACGCGACAGTTCTCTTTAAGAGGCGAAGGCGATGTGTCAGACCTGGACAGTGATGACGAATATCCACCGGCCAATTCTCGACAGTCACGTGCCTCGAGACGAGCGGAGCGCCACAGCGGAGGAGGCTATGGCCGCACTGACTGCTTCAGAGTTGAGAAACACCTCCTGGTCTATGGGTACATAGACTACATAACATTTTGGAGATTGTGTTAAATTTATGCTTCAGATTTGCTGACATTTTCTTAATTTCTAGTTGGGGTCGTTGGAAAGACATCCTCTCCCACGCAAGATGTAAGAGGCGTCTGAGTGAACGTGATGTGGAAGCCATCTGCCGTGTGATCCTTGTGTTTTGTCTAATCCATTACCGTGGTGATGAAAACATTAAAAGCTTTATCTGGGAACTTATCACGCCACCAGAAAATGGACGAGAACCTCAAACTTTACTCAACCATTCCGGTACGATTTGAAAAGATCTTAAGAATTTACACAAAGAATTTGTTTTTTTCATTTAGTTGTTTCTCCCAGGCTTGTCCATCCCTGTGCCCCGAGGGAGGAAGGGAAAAAGGGTGAAGGCCCAGAGCACTTTTGACGTTCAGAAAGTTGAATGGATCCGAAAGTACAACCCGGACACTTTGCTGCTGGACGATAGCTATCGCAAACACCTCAAGCATCAGTGCAACAAGTAAGTGAAGAAGTAAAATTTTAAGGGAAGCTTTGACTTGCCACATTTTAATTTGGATTTTATTCTAAAAACATCTGCCTTTTCAGGGTGCTGTTGAGGGTGCGAATGCTTTATTACCTAAAGCAGGAAGTCATTGGGGAGCATGCGGACTCTGTCCTTAAAGGAGCTGATATCAGGTCAATAATTTGAGAAATCAAATTATAAAAAAAAAAAAAACATAGTTTCACTTCGGATCTCAAATTAACTAAAATCACTACATCCACAGAGATTTGGATATCTGGATGCCAGAAATGGAGCAAACTGAGGTTCCTTCTAGCTGGTGGGACTCTGAGGCAGACCGCTCGCTACTTGCCGGTGTATTTAAGCATGGTAAACTTGGCTACATTTGTTTATTGTTTTATTCATAATTAGTTTTAGGTCACTTCAGGTGATTAAAATGTACATCCTTTAATTTTTTTGTTTTGTCAACAGGTTACGAGATGTATACGACCATGAGAGCTGATCCCTGCCTCTGTTTCTTGGAGCGAGCGGGTCGTCCGGATGACAAGGCCATTGATGCTGAACAACACACTGGTGATGCAGAACTTGGAGATGAGTGAGTGCTTTTAAAGTTAATTTACTTTATTTTGTTTTCTTAATATGATATGATATTACTGCATTAATGCTTTAGATCTCATAGGAAATTTTTTTATTTTTTTTTATTGCAGTGCGGATTTTGACAAGTATTCGGAGGATCCGGAGTTTAAACCAGCATCAAGACTACCCAAAGACCTTTATGATGAGGTGTGTTGTCAGCCTCCCATGCTTTTCATTTATTTGCAAATGTGGATAATTAATATAAGTTCAGCAATTATGTGCTTACTATTATCAGTTGTTAACATTTTAATAGCGTTTAATAGTTTAATGATTACCTGTTTGTCCAGCCTGACTCGATGAATGTAGAGGATGAAATTTCAGTCGAAGACAAAGCAGGACCAGTGGCCTCAGAGCCAGCAGTGACTCAGAGCGGTCCCTGTCAGTGGCCTTCCAGTTCATCACTAACAGCGCGATTACGAAAACTGATCACCGCATACCAGCGCAGCTACAGACAGGAGCAGCTAAAGATCGAGGCTGAGGCCAAAGGCGACCGCAGACGGAGGAGGTGCGAACAAGCGAGCAAGCTCAAGGAGATAGCACGTCAAGAACGCCAGCAAAGGTATATTCACATTTGTTTGGGTTAAATACTCAGAAATGTTGATCAAACATCTTTGTTTTAGATGGACACGCAGAGAGGAATGTGATTTCTATCGTGTGGTGTCTACTTTTGGTGTGGAAAAGATGAAGAAGGAGCCAGGTCTTGAGACCGGAGGACCAGAATTTGACTGGACCCGCTTCCGTACTTTTGCGCGTTTGGACAAGAAAACAGATGAGAGTCTGAGTCGATACTTCCGCTCATTTGTTGGAATGTGTCGAAAAGTCTGTCACCTACATCCAGTTCGTGCAGAAGGTAACTACATCTAAAACACAACGTGAAGCACAAAATAAAAAATGAATGACAAAATTTGACTTTTGTATTTACATCTTTCTAGATCCAGCTGAGCCCTCTGTAGCTGTAGCTCCCATCACTGAGGAGCGTGCTTCCCGTACCCTTTACCGCATTAGCCTTCTTCGTCGCCTTCGTGAGCGAGTCCTGCCCCATCCCTCTCTGGAGGAGCGCCTGGCCTTGGCTCCGCCCAGTGCAGAGCTTCCCGTCTGGTGGAGCACCCCAGAGCACGACCGCCAGCTGATGTTGGGCGCCTCGCTGCATGGTGTCAGCCGCACAGAGCTTTCCATATTCTCAGACCCGCAGTTCACTTTTACTCGAGCTCGAGATGAGTTTGTCCAAAATCAACAAGCGCCTCCCCCCCCTCCTCCTCCCCCTCCTCCTCCACAGCCCCAGAGTCTAATGCCCCTTGGGCAGCTGAAATCTGAGGAGGAACTCGCAATGGTGAAGGAGGAAGACTCTGAGCATGGCCACCTGCTTGGAGCTGATCTGTCTGCTGCTCTGACGAGCACACCCCTCAGCCACGGCGTAAAACCTGGAGACCAGAGCTGGAGTTTCAAGAGAAGCAAAGTGAAGTCCAGTCGGAGGAAGGAGGGTGGCTCTGACTCGGATTCGGACTCTGATTCAGGCTCATCATCGTCAGATCGCTCTGGAAGCAGCGACGAAAGTGGGGACAGTGACGACGAGGGAGATGGAGGTATGATTTCTCTTAATGTACAATCTGGTTTGTCTGTCTTTCGTTGTGCATTACATTTATATTTTATGTCAGCAGGGGTGAAAATAAATGATGAGAATAGTTTACTGTCAATCACTCAGTGTCAAGATGGTAATCCACCCCCTGTCAGAGTTGACTGGCCCAAGGTAACAGTGGCTTCTTGGGTGTACTGGTATTACTCCTGCTGAAAAATCCTGAACTAAACCTGTATACCTTTCCTTCAGGACCGCGTGCTTATCAACAGACTGGATAATTTGTGTAACCTGGTGCTGTCAGGTCAGTGGCCATCAGGGCGGCGCTATTTGCCAGAAGTTCAGCTCAACCCCAGCACAGACTTTGGAGGGGATGAAATGTCCTACACAAGGTTGATCCGTAAACCTTTGCCCATTGGCCCAGGAGCTGAGGGAGAGGATGGAGAGTTCACAGTCAAACTTCTCAAGGTGAGAACTGTTATTAAAAAATTATCAATAGTAGTTTACACAGATGTTGTGTTATTTCATGCGGTTTAATTTATTTTGTGTTTCCAGGAGGAGGGATTGAAGTTAACCTTCTCTAAGCAGGCTCTTATGCCCAATGGCTCAGGGGGAGAGAGTAGCCGCAAGAAACGCAAGGATCTTGAGGTAATTTTTGTACTACTTTTATTGAAAAGGTTTTTGTACACTGCTGCACTTCATTTAAAATATTTTATACATTTACTGTTCATTTACATCAGCCTATTTTTAGTTTTCAGACCCAGACGGGATTAATGATCCCCTGGAGCGTACTCCTCGCCGTAGAGACCCTCCAACATGGCTAAAGGAGAACCCAGATTATGAAGTTGAGGGGGACATGCTGGAGGTAGTGAATCAGTTTCTCATTCATCCAGAAACATACAGTACATAATGATGAGTCATGTTGTCTATACCATTTCTTTGTGTTTAGCTTCTGGTGAACAGGAGCAAACGGAAACGAAGGCGAAAGGCTGACAAAGTGTTGACGGGGACAGAGAAGGTCAAACTGATTAACATGAGGACAGGCAAAAAGGTATGATTATTTTGAATATCAAAACTTTATCCAATTAAAATACTAAACATGGTATATAGCTGCTGATTACAACCCTGAGATAAGGTGTGCATTTTACCTATTGTACATGCCGTTATTACGGAATGAAGACCTTATTTATGATATTCCTGATTTTGTACATTTTGGTCATTGGATTATTTCCATGTAGGTTGGAGCAGCTTTCTGTCCAATGCTACAAGACTTGAGAGAATATCTAGAGGAAAACACAGATAACGCTGTGGCACCAGATTGGTCTGAAACTGTACGCAAGTCTGTAAGTCTGTTTTATTAAACTTCCAATGTGGTTTACCTAAATCTGTTTTTAACTTTTAAACTCAATAAATATTATTTGTTTGACAGGGCTTCCTGCCTGAACATCTCTTCCACCGGCTGCTAAATGAGGATTCGGAAATTCCCAAGAAAAGTAAAAAGCGGCACCATCATCATCATCACCACCATCACCACCACCACACTCCAGATCCCACCCCAGAGGAGCCCAGTCTGGACGGAGTGGAGGAAGAGACCCTAGTGTCGGATGGGGCCTACATGATGGATGAGGAGGACTTGGAGACATCCCACCACTTCCTCACCAGTCCAGACTTTGACGTGAAAATGGAGGGTGGAGACAGCCTTTCCCAGGACTACGACAGTTCAGACCAGGAAGCTCTATTGGACGATGTCATCTTGGCTCAGAAAGACACCGACTCCTCCTCCAGTTCAGAGGATTGACCGGCCCCCACACCCTGAACAAATCAGACTGTCCTCATTGGAAAAAAAAATCATGTTATTCCTCATTTATTTTTACTGTGTATCAAATAATGGATAAATGTTTTGTTGCTACTTTTACTCATTTATTTTATATAGGAGTTTTTCTTTTTCATGAACTGATGTTTGCACCCATCTGTTTTTCATTTTCATCTTCACTACCTTTGTCCTTCTCAAATTCTCACAAGTCAAAAAGATTTAATGACTTTGCCTCCTCTTCCACCAAATCTTGAATTCCTATCACATTCCCAGCCGTGACCAAAAGAGGACCCCTGCTGTACCAACCCCCCCCCCCCCCCTTTTCTACAGACCTCAAAGCTGGTTCTACATGAATCTGGACTCAACCCCATCACACAATCCTCTGCTCTTTGGTCAGTCCAAATCAGATGAGTTGAGATGGGCGTGTGAATGTACTGTTAATGTTTTCATGTGGGAGGGTTGGGGTGAAGAAAGAGGGAAAGGAACATATTAGTTACTGAAGCAGGACTATAAGGATGGTGTGTTGTACATTGTAGAGCTTGTCAATTGTGTACTATGGTGCAAAAATGACGGCAATGAGTTACTATTCTTGTTTTATGACCTGACTGTGTCTGTGATGAATAACAGCAATCTACAGTGAACACCGCATTGTGTGAATTATTATGGCTTATGCGAGCAATAAGGGAATTATACCTGCCTTATTTTTAATTAATGTGCTAGATTCGGTTTGTATGTAGATATTTATAGAACACTACCAATAAAACAATAGTTCTGAATGTGTAATACAGTAAACATAAAACTTTGCTTTTGTAACCAATAATAGTATTCAAGAAATATACAATGTGGATGTGAGTGTATAGAGAGAGACATAAGTATATTTAATACTAAATATTCGTAGAGCATTACGTTAAATGGTTCTCATTGTAAAATGCAATATTCATCTAAAATGGCTAAAGATTATTTTTGAAAGCTGCAGAACAGATGGCCCCCTTCATAGAGGCATTTCACTGTAGCAAACAGCAGACTTCAATGATTGATCCAAAATATCTCTGACCAGGAATCTGAGCGGAGATGGAGGGTAAGTGAAAACAGAAATTTGGCATGTAACTTAGTTAAAACTTAGACTGTACATCTATGGGTTAAACAGCTGATTTGACATGACGATAGAAACAAAACACAAGATAAGAAAAAAAAAACTTAGGCGCCCAAAAAATAGACCCTCCATAGTGATCATCATGTATTCTCCGCCCTCTTGTGTGCTGGCGGTGAAACTACAGGTGCGTTCAATCAATACCATGGAGGACGAAACACACTTATCTGGGGATGCGTGCTCATTTTACTTTTTAAGCTGTAGTTACTCCATATAAACCTCCAGACTTGCACTGACCTGAGTATACATACAATATATCGCTAGATTGAAATAAACATCATTGTTTCGATCGGGCATCTTGACAATATGAGCCCACTCGTTTGCTAAGCTAATAGGTATGCTAACAGTAAGTGGGATAAACTTAGTAAACTAAAAAGAAAATAAAAAAGCTTGCATCATTAGGTAGATTTCGCTTTGAATATTAGGACTGTCTCGACATATTTGCGCTCGATTTTTCAACAATGGATCTTAATTTTTACTCTGAACTCTCGGACTCCCAAAACGTGGATTCTGAGTTTTTAAACAGACAAGCTTTTAGTGGTTACCCTGAGGAAAATAAGGTAAAGCCATTCCCATCCACTACGAAGGCCTTAAAGACTTTGCGATTTATTCCATCCAATAATATGAGCTAAATGTTTTCAGTTTTCGGGGAGCGGAGACAACTATCTCACAATAGATGGAGGTGGCCATCCCTTTCTGTCTGCAGAAGTGAGTGTACAAATGCATGACAAAGTGAAGTTGCATCATTATTAGGTCATAATAATTTTGTGCTGTGTTTTGTTATATCCAGTGTGTATTCTGTTTTCTTCTGTAGCACACCTTTCATACACCCAGCCTGGGAGATGAGGTTTTTGAGATCCCTCCCATCTCTCTTGATCCGGATTCAGCCCTCAACATCAGTGATGCTGTGTCCCACTTTGAGACACCCGGGTCTCGGAGTCTTGTAAGCAACATGGTAGTGGAGGCCAACGACCCCTCATTTGCTTCTACCTTTTTTAACTCTGGGTCCCAAGGTATGGCCCAACACAGCCTGCGAGCAGAGTCACATGCTGAAGGAAGCGTTCTCCTCAGCTCCTCAGCTTTGGTAAATATTTTTCTGCACCTGTAGTGTTGTTGATTATTAATTACAAATCTTTATAATCAGTGTGTATCGTGTAGGAAATGGGAACTACAACCTCCCATTTCAGCAGTTCTTCTCCAATGACAATTGATGTTCAGCTTGGAGATATGGAGCCAAGTCTTTTAGGAAGTGGTCAACTCAATACTATTAACCCATCAGAGCTGACCCTGGGCCTTGGAGACATGGGGGAGAGGTCAGAAATGATGCCTACCACACCGTCACCTGCAGGCTCCCTGCAAGATGAAGACATGGATGACTTCAAGGTTAGATCATACATTGCTGACTAATGGTAAAAAATAAAAAGACTGAAGCTGAATCAATAGATCTTTATTTCAGAGGAGCGTTCTCGTAGATTCTCCTGTCTCCATCACCTCTATTTCACACACGTCATCCCAGGCCAACTCGGCAGTCTCCACAGCCCAGAGAGGTGGAGGGAAACCTGCCACGCTAGCCTCTCTGACAACGGCAAAAAAAGGCAGGAGGAAAAAGGACCCGAATGAGCCACAGAAGCCAGTGTCGGCGTATGCTCTGTTCTTCAGAGACACACAAGCAGCCATTAAGGGCCAAAATCCAAACGCATCTTTTGGAGAGGTGTCCAAAATAGTCGCTTCAATGTGGGATAGTCTGGCCGAGGAGCAGAAACAGGTAGGACAACATCACAATTTTACTTTGTCTAAAGTTGTAGATATTTTTATACACGAAGTTCACTTTAATTTCAGTAATGCAGAATGCGTTATTGGTGCTACTGCTTTGCAACTGAAAACATGACCAATATTTTTTAGGTGAAAAGTCTGTGCATTTATTTTGTTTTTGTCCCAGGTTTACAAGAAAAAGACGGAAATAGCCAAGAAAGGGTATCTTAAAGCCCTAGCAGCATACAAGGCAAACCAGCTCTCACAGGTATGGCAAATCACATTGTTTTGTTTTTTAAAATAACTTCTGGTTGCACTAACTCACAAATCTGTTTACTTAGTCTACCTCTGAAGAGATGGAGGCCGAGTCAGCATCACTTCAGGGAGCAGGCAGCCCCAGTCCTACAGCCCTCTCCTCCACTGAAGAAAACGCCCCAAACATTATATTAAATACAGGGTCTAAACCCACAGCTACAGCACAGTCTCCAACCATAACCAAGATCATTATCCCTAAGCACATGCTGCAGGCGGGACGGCAGGTGGTCACAGTGTTGCCAGGCGGGGTGCGCGCTTTGCAGCCCACCACACTTCTGGTCTCTGGTGCTGCTCGCGGGCCACCTCCTCTGCAGCAGATGCAAAATGCTCCTCCACCTCCACGACTTCAGCAGATGGCCCCTGCCCCTCCTCGACTACAGGCCAAGCCCTCCACAGCTCAGGGCATGTCCGTCTCTGCTGCCCCACCTCCTCCTCTCCAGATCAAAATAGTGCCTGCTTCAGTTCAGTCAGATACTGTAGAGTTGGTGAGCACCACAGATGAACAAGGAAACCCTGAAGATGATGATGTTACAGAAGTGGAGCCTTTGGAGGAGGTATACAATGGTTTTTATGTGTCTTATTTCTATAAATATTTCAAACAGAAGATACACAGATCTTTACTTTAGTAAAATATTGTGGTTTCTTGCTGACCAATACTCCAATCAGGGTTGTGAAAAAATGAATACCCAGATAATTATTGGTACTAAAACTAATATCAAAAGTAGACACTTTTATTTTTTTATTTTAATATCATGACAATATTACTAATAATCCTACCCACTGTCTGTGCCAATGGTTGTTAGTCAGTGGTGGCAGTGGCATAATGATAATCATGATAATAATAATCACTAAATAAAATCCAATTAAAACATCTGTTCAACATTTGCTTTTTTTATTGGCAGGATGTGATGGAGGTGAGTGCGCCCATAGTCAGCTCAAAGATGGTGTGCCTCAGAGCTGGCTGTAACAACCCTGCTGTGGACAGTGAGGACTGGGACAAAGAATACTGCAGCAATGAATGTGTGGCCACTCACTGCAGGTAAGAGACCGCAGAGAATGGGAGGTGTACTCAAATAAATATACCGTAATATATTTTGCATCATGGTGGGTGTTGATTTTGACAGCAAATAAGTTCTACCAGGACTACAAAGCCATTTAAAGCCTCCTAGAGAATTGGTGCAGTGTTGACTTGCTGGTACAAATGAATATTGAACCTACTTTATATGATATTTTAGCGGCCAAACTTTTCTCAAATTCTCCATTTTAATGAAAGTGATTACTGCTTAACCAGAAGTACCATCGCAAAAAGAAAGAGAAAATATAGATGATCAGGTTTATCCTTTAACATCTGAAAATCAAGTATAGTATATAATACATATTTATTACAGGAATAAATTCTCTGAAACAATAAACCACTTGAACCACTGATGATCGTTGATGGGGAAAAATGAAGCCTTGAAATCAATATTGTGCCACATGACGGAGGCTTTGGTTTGTGTGAATGCAGAAAAATCAAATACTGTGTGTATGAACATAAGATATTTCATAAATATTGTTATTGTAGTTGGCAACAATTTGTAAAATAAACTTTATATTTTTTTTAAAGACAGCATCTAGATGGCAGTGTTTATTTTGGTAGAGATTTGTACTGTGACTGGCTGTGAGGCCTCAGTGCTTCATGAGGCTTTATTTCCCCCCCATCATTACTATAAACACCAGTTACCCTATTCAATTATGTTATTGCATACATTTATGGTCTCTGTCAGTTACAGGACTTAAAAAAACATTTATTTGTATAAACCGCAGCCAGAAGCCAATTCTATAAAGTTCTGTTTGAAGTTGACAAGCAACATAGACTATGCAATTAACCGCAAAATTATGTTTGTGTTTTTAGAGATGTTTTTCAGGCGTGGTGCTCCATCAGAAGTCAGTCTGTTGCTGCCGTGAAATGAACTCTGCTCCCACCTGGACTCACCGCCAGTGTTTGTCACTTATAGTTAAAGTCTAACATGAGGGTCATAGTTCTTTCGTTCAGTTTGGGTAACACCATACCTTCATCAAGTGCCACTGCCATAAAACCGGTCCACAGTGGTATTAGATAAGTAACAAAAGGCTTTAGGCAGCTAGAGATCACAGCAGATGTGTCCAGACAGTTGACATTTTACCAAAATTGTATTTGACTTACAGTATTTTTCTATCTGTGAATTTAAACAGTAATTTAAAAAAGGTGTTTATACTGTTCACATTTATGTTGTTGGTCTTTGTTTCAAGGATATGTTTCCTTCAAAAAGTTTCTAACGCAAAATACATTTTGTACCAAGTCAAACATTTTTATACAACATTGTGTTGGATTCAATGACCACCAAAGTACTTAATTTTCTTGTTTTCTAAATAAATGAGAACAAATGGCTTGCAGTCATTGTTAGACTTTTATTTATGGCTTTATTTCAGCTTAAGTAGATTGAGAAGTGCATATACACACAATATATAGGACTAAAATAGTCTTCATATTACCATGTCAATTATGTGGTTACTCACCTTAAGTAGCATTAGAAAATCAGTTTATTCAATCAATGCTTCTCTAACAGTAGCACACAGGCTTCTTTTGGGTTAAGTCATTCATTTATGCTTTTAACTTGGGCCTGGTTAAAACAGTTATGATTTGGATCTAGGTTGAGCCTTACTGAAAAACTTGGTATAATTCAATGTTTTTCTATGTTAATGTCTGTGTTCGTTATTTTAACGTGTGGCCGTAATTAAAATGTACTGAATCATATAACGTCAGATTTGACAAATATATGTTGATATTTACTCAGGACTGGTGATGCCGTTGCGGTACACTGGCTCCTCTGCAACTTGCTTTGTTCAATTTAGAATCAGATGTATTCAGGCTTTTGTCCTAAAGCTAAAACATAAATAAATAGGCCAAGGTGATATATAAACAAATAAATGCAACTTACAATTACAATATTCATAGAGATAGACAAGATTCTAGACTTTCCTCTTAAAGAAAAATCTGAACTTGACTTCCAAAAAATAAATGCTTTTACTGCTACAAGATTTCCTAATAAATCTGGCAATTATAAAAATAAAATCCTGTAAAATTCTATTAATTGCACCACCATATTCAAAAACCCTAGTACATCATGAGACTGGGCTTTCTTTGACTCTAAAAGCCTTCAAGATGGAGGCTGAGCTGGAGAGATCCGCTCGATACAGTCCGATCCCAAGGCACACTGGCTCTGTGAGCTGAACGCTGAACTCGTGGAGCTTTGTCCCTTTACCCCCTGTAGTGCTGAAAGCGATGGAACCTTTGATAAAGTTCACAGTCACTGCTATTCGGTTTGTCTTTAGACTTTCAGCTAGAGCTGTCTTCTCCTTGTTGTGTATAACATACAGTTTGCCTTCATCGTTGTGCAAGAGGCTCCACGACTTTGTATTGGCACCAAATGAACTTGTTTCTTTGATTTTGCGCTGGATGCTTTTGAAAGTCACAGCAATTTCCCAGTAGCCGTTGGCCTCCACTTCCCAAATGTGTGTCCCAGAGGTGAAGCATTGGGAGGAGAGCACTTGGGGAACCTCAGTGAAGCGGTATCTGTTGCTGGGATACTCTATCTTGTTCTTCACCCGCTGCACCATCTGTAAATCCTCAGACACCTTCAGGTAAGGACTCACACTGTCCAAGTCCAGCATCAGGTTTTCTGAAAGAATAGATGCAGTGTTTTCCATAAACTGAAGACTATGGTCCAAAAACAGACCTAGCTCTGAGTGCGAGACAGATGACAGCAGGTAAAAGCAGATAAGCAAATGTGTCGTATCCTGTCCATGGACTACACTTGTACATGTGGATGATGGTGGAAAGGCGTCTGGCATAAGTACTGAAGTAAATAACAAAACGGCTAATTCATTGTAGCAACCCATGATTAAAGAGGGCATGAATCAGAAATTAAACCTCAGCTCTACAGTTATACCTCAGTAGTGATCATCAACGTTGAACTAATGGTAAGAAGGGCGTTTGGAGTTCCTTTAATTTCCTATGTATTGTTATTTGTTTTTTAACGTTCTTACCTTCATCGTGACTCTGTACAGGAGTTTGCCATCTGCATGAATAGTCCTGATCCAACTTCAACTCTAAGCAGGAAAAAAAAAAAAAAAAAAAACTTTACCAATTACCAATTATTAGGTGTAATTATTTAAAAATTAAACTCTGAAAGGTCACCACCTGCTATTGTGGAGTACATTCTTTGCACATGCTTTTCCTGCTTTTCCAACTTGTTGGTTAGATTCAGATTTTCTGAAGAGTAGTTGTAAGCTGTTTGGAAATAAATGAAACAATAAAAACCTGTTTTAAATCAATCAGATGATGTTGGTTTTATACTTACCATAATACAGAACTATGAACCACAAACACAGTAGGACGACAGTGACACTGTTAAAACAGGAATCAAGAGAGTTCATTCTCTTTCTCTGTTAAAAAATAGGACAGTAAAACAACAAATTAGATACTGCTATTTGCCACCATCAAAATACATACACATTTTCGAGACGATTGTTAATTGAAGTTGTATGAATGAAGCTGTACATATTTTGCAAAGGGCTGCCGATCACCCAGTCACGCAGAGAAAGGGTGCACTGTTGACTTGTTGACGCACATGAACACTGAAAATTTTACACAAATCAACCTACTCAATCAAATTAACTATTTTAGTGGCATGACTTTTCTCTAGTTTAAATGTTGAGATGAAGAGGAAGTGCAAGTCAGTAGACCGCAATTAGAAGCAAAAGTAGGTGGGGTGGAATAAGTTCAATCCAGTGTAAACCTACCAAAGCCTATATATGCTTTGGTCACTCATTGAATAATTTATTAACTCATGTGCTTGAATGTACTATAAAACTCACTTCCTGATGGATTTCTTCTTGCAGACGATTAACTGAAGTTGTAGACTGTGACAGCTTTTCCTGAAGTACTTTAAGTTGTTCATCCATGTACTCCTAACAATTAAAAACATGTAAAATTAATTGGCAACAATAGTACTAAAAGCATTTTTACTTTCACTATGGAACAAGAAAATCCAGTTGACACATGCTTCATGGTAAAAACACACAGTTTTACAATAAACCTAAGGCTGCCTGATAGTAGAAAATCCTTATGGCAATGAGGTTGAATACTAGTCCCTATATTTACAAGTCACAACTGTGTAGCAACTGTGCAGGAAGCATTTTGTTTGTGAACAGAGTTTATTGACCCAAGAATCAAATGGACCAATTGTGCATGTGATCCGTCCTTCAATGCTGCAGGCACAACCAGTCAGGAGTAGGGCTGCAATGGCTGACTTAAATAATAATGGCTAATAAAAAATTAAATGAATCGTTTCAATTATCATTAGTTATTTGGACAACACATTTTATCACAAAGCAAAGCAGTAAAAAAAGTGAATAAACAATATGTGATTTTTAGCAATACTATGCCTAATATGCCAGTCTGTATTATCAATCTGCAGTAATGAAAATTGTATTAATTGCACCGCTTTGTTCAAAAAACACACTACATCATGAGACTGGGGTTTCTTTGTCTCTAAAAACCTTCAAGATGGAGGCTAAATGTGTTTTTCTTTATCTGGTTAATAATGTTTTTTTTTAGTCCTTGAATAAATCAGAATACCGCTTTACTAGTCAACAAACTGAAAAATAAGTGGTGACTAATCGACTTAGTCAGGAAGTCAGGAGCAGCATCTGGGGATGACCCATGTTTAGATCTTGAGTTTGGTCAGGAACACCTGGAACTGGAAGATGAATGGCTAGTCTGTAGTTCATGTTTTACGTTGATTGAGAAAACTGGAGTACCTGGACTGGACTACATTGTGGTAATACTTACAGTGAGTTGCTTCTTCATGACATTGCAGGTCTGAGTAGCGAGGTCCTTTTGCTTGGTTCTGAGGGAGCACAGATTGCATATGTACTTCCTGGTGATGCGACAGTAGTATCGGAGCACTTGGTCATCGTGTTGGGGACATTTCCGTTCATGTAGGTCACTAAGGGGCTGGACCAAAGGGTGTCCCGTGTAAATTGGCAGCTCCTGATGTGATTGGACATGCATTTGGCACATGGACACCTCGCACTTGAGACATGTTTTAAAAGCCAGAGTGGTGTGGTCAGGGCAACAGTCACAGTACACTTTCTTCTCCTCTGCCACCTGTTTACAGAAGAAAATACATTGGTTGTAGACCTATATGAACATTGGTTAATAACATCACTAATTAGCAGTAAAAAGTGGTCAGTTGACAAATAAATATCATAATTTAGCATGTAATATTTATGTAACTATTCAGAAATAACAGATTGTGGTGTAGTGGCAAAACCAGAAAAGAATATTGTGGCGTATTAAAACAATAAAATGTTATTTAAAATAATAATAATAATAATAAATAAATAACTGACAGTAAATTAAGAGTGCCAAATTACATCTTATACTTGTGCAGAAGAAATTGAAGCTTTTTGAAACTTTTTAATGATTTGTAAAGTTATGCCACTATAGAGCTTCTCTTTATTTGATAGTGAACGTGCATATCAATCTGTAATTATAGTCTAATTATAGCAAATGTGCTAACTTTGAAACCATTATGTCAAATGCAATATTATTTTGTACATGTTTATCACACATCTTCAGTGGATTCTACTTACATTATTCTTGCTCTTGTACTCTTCTACAATACCAGACAAGATGTAGTTGTTTTGGACCTCTATGACCAGTCCAAAGTCAGCCCTGCAGTCTGGACAGCGAAAAGGGATGTCTGAGGTGTGGGCAATCATCTTCTTCACACATTCGAGGCACAGGCTGTGTCCACAGGGCAGCTGCCGAGGCTCCTTAAAGATGTCCTGACACACGGGACAGGTCAAAAACTGCTCCAGCTGCAGCCTCTCGTTCTCATCCAGGTTTGCCATGATGGTCTCAAATGCTTTATTACACAGAGAAATACAATATTAATTAACTTGTGTACTTCTGTAGTGCATGGCCATATCCCATTCAATTACAGAGAAAATTATGTTTCAAATAATTTTTAAATGATTAATTCGTACAACAAAGCAGTTTTAATGACAGAAAGTTTCCCCAATACTAAAAATTCAAACTTGATTTCAATACTGAGAAAAAAGCTTGACAGTCACTGAATAAATAGAAAAAATACAGTTTACATTTAAGAGTTTTATAGCCTATGGGATGCAAAAAGAAAAGCAAAAGAAAAGTAAAATCTGACATTTTGTCTGGACAAATCGTTGTAAGAGTAAAGACATTTCTCCAAGCTGCTTCTTCAGTCCTGGTCAGATCAAAGGTGTACTCTACTGTACATTAATATTCAATCATTCAAATAAGGGCTTAATGCACTAAGGAATACCGAGTTAGGCCCAAGAATGGCTTACTGACTAATTTTTGTTTCTTTTAGTAACCTAATGAGGAAAGTTTAATTTGAGGAAAGTTTAATTTAGGGTAGCCAGTTCACTAACTAAATGAAAACACCTACAAGTCCCAAAATATACAAAAAATAGCCCAAAAGCGAATTCAGGAAATGAGTATTAGCCTACTGGTCTATAACAGTGTGTTGAAAAAATCATTAAACATTAAAATGAATTATGCTAGGCAATTCCAACTTTTAAGTTTATAGCCAGTTAAAAATAAAGAAACATACCATTTAACGTTAAGTAACAGGCGTTAGGAGTAATTTAAAAGTCTTGTCTTGCTGTTGGTTGAGTGATTGTCACAGGCACAAACCGAAAGCGTTGCTGTTTATATATCGACACTTCCGGGTGGGCGTGGTCTTACAGAAGCCGATTTGGACCAGTGCACTGTAAAATAACTGAAATGTCATTTTATTATGGGTGCAAAGGTAATAGATACTAAAGCAACCCATTACCAAATATAGAAGTTGTGTCTTATTAATTTACCGTGAGGTGTAATGCAGTTGCTCTTCTTCAACGAGGTGAATGTTCATATTATGGACAACTGGAATGTCCTTCTACTAATCTATGTTTTGAGAGAAACATACTTGGGGAGAATAAAACCCAAAACATAAAGACAAACTTCAGATTGGCTCTTTTCGCAGTAAGAGTGCTAACTGCTTGACAAATTACAACTAGGCGTATGTTTCTTTTATCTTTTTCCCCATTATTGAGAATTACTCTTCATTGAACAGTGTAGTCTTTGTAATTTGTACACTTTATTCATTTTCCCCTTTTTGTTGGTCCTTTTGCAACCCTCTTAGATGTCTAAAACTCACAAGGTACTCACAAGCATACATCTCACAGAAAACACAGAAAAGGGGAAATCCTCCTTGTTTGGAACCTGAAAGCCTAGTTTGTGACTGACTGTAGACGCCACTATGATAATGCAGCTATGACAACATCAGCTTTATCTGACTGTTGGGAACATATCAAGGCTGTGCCACATTTACTGTAGATGGACTCATAAACTGGTAAGCAATCTCATTTAGTTACAGATTTGCACATTGTCTTTTGTAAAATACTGATATGAGTCTTGTCAATTCAAACGCATCCCAAATAAAAAACTGCTTGGGGATGGCTGGTTTACTATTACCTAAACCATGACCATGCATGATGCAATATATTATATTCATATTTCATGAAGTATCTGTAAATCTATAAACTAATTAAGATTTGTGATTTTTTTTTTTTATTATTGCCATTATTTCACACTTTTACAAAAGAGGAATGATAGGGTATCAAGGTATAAAAATCACAAAACAAGTAGTAATGTTTTAGCTACATTATAAATGAGATTAACATGTTGCCATTAGTATGAAATAACAAATGTTTACAAAAAAGTTAAAATAGCTCTTACACATACATATATTGATCTTACAGTAAACGTAAACAACACAGATAAAACCTGTTAATAGGAGGAATGATCCAGTGTTTAAAGCACTTACAAAAAAGTAACCTTCTACAGTTTTTTTGAGTCACCCTGAGGTAGAGCTACAAATGTCCCAAGAGGCAGTGGTGCGACAGCTACAAGCCGGCAATAGTCCTGAAGGAGGGGACAAAGAAGACACACTGGCTCAGTGTGTGCTTTTCCAGGTTCTTCTGGATCCTGAAGGTTTTCCCACAGGCCGAGCAGCAGTATGGCTTCTCCCCCGAGTGGAAGCGCAGGTGGGCCTTGAGGTTCTCTCGGAGCCGGAAGCACTTCCCACACTGAGTGCAGGTATACGGCCGCTCTCCTGAGTGGAAGCGCAGGTGTCGCCGGAGGCTCTTCCTCAAGGCAAACATCTTGGAGCAGTGCGAGCACACATAGGGCTTTTCTCCAGTGTGAAAACGCTCATGGCGCCGCAAAATCTTCCTGTGCTTAAACGCTTTTCCACATTTGTTGCACGCATAGCCACTTCGAGAGTGAGTTACAATCTTCTGTAGGCGCCACACGTCGTTGTCACACTTTGTGAAGCAGCACAGGCGATGGCCCGTGTGAAGACTCTGGTGAGGCCGGAGGTCCCTCGGCACAGACCATCCTGCTTTCCCATTAACAGCCCCATCCTGGGGTTTGGGGACACCCTGAGGTACAGATAGCAGATTAACCAGTTGTACCACACATGGCTTTAGTAGCTTCATATCCAGAGATTGCAGCTTTATCAGGGGCTGGTTTTGGGGAGACCCACCAGCCTGAGCAACGGTAATTGTTCCATCAGACAGAGATGGGCTGTAGGCCCTGCCTTTAGCAGTGCTCACTTTGGCTTGTTGAGGCTCGGTGTGAATAGACTGCTCTGAGCTCTCTGCTTTTGAAGGCTGAGTCTTGAGGATTATTGGGCAAACAAACTTAGTCTGGTCCAATGTGTCATCACTGATACTCGGTTGGATCACATAGACCTTCTTTTTACTGGAAGACTGCGATGGACTTTCAAGACATTTGTCTGAAGGTGCTGGGGAAGAAAAACAAGTTTTTTTAATCTTCAGAATCAGGAGTATAATTTAGAGATGACTAGTGCAATGCAAATTATAAAAACGTTTACTATACATTTGATTGTAAGATCGTCAATGACTTAAGCACTGAGCCTTGACATTCTCTTCGTATGACAGAACATTGAGACCATACCTGAAGTTAAACTGGACGCATACAATTAAAGACACATACCCTTGGGTTCATCCGGATGTTCATTTTTCAAGCGTGAATCTGCCTCAGAGTGATTCGGAGCTCTAGTGTCAGTTTGAAAAAAACTCTGCAACAGGTCTCCAGCATCAGTAACATTCTAAAACCAAACAAAACACATATATTTTTAATAAAAAGAATACATTGTGATACAAAGCTTATTCACTTTCTCCAATACTGACCTGCTGTGTATTCATCGGTGACCAGAGGGGGTCCAGGGGGGCTTCATCTTCTGCCAAAAGAAGCCCTGATGGCATGAGGCCATTCACCTTTAAACTAGCCTCATCTGAGCACAGGATGGGATCTGTAAGAACAAGGGGGAGGGGCAAAACAGGGGTCAGGGCAGATTTCGAGGGACATAAAATTCCTGAGCAACGCCCAACAGAAAATAACATTAAGAACTTCAGAAATGCATGCAACAAAACGTGCATTCAGAATATGACGGAGTGAATGTCTACTACAGTGACACATTGAAATCCAAAGCATGCTAGTTAATTACATCATTAAACCCTAAAATCGTGCATTAAATCAGGAAATCCATTAGAAAATAGACAAAAATACGTACCATGCAGCGCGGTGGACGTACAATCACTCACGTCCACTTGCACGCCGATACTTTGTTTACCCTCTGCCGCATTTAAAGGGTAAAATGCCTTTACACTTCCGCTCTGGTCGTCCCTGCGGCCCGTGTCTGTGGCTGCAGCGGAGGCCAGGTACGTGCTCTCGAACAGTTTGGTCAACTCCACCGCGGTCGCTTTCACCAGAGTCCCGAGCAGAGCCTCCACCTGCTGCTGCAGCTCCACCACGCCTCGAGACTGCATGTTGTCCTGTGCTTCCTTTTGTTTTGGAGGGATCAAAATAATGCTAGAAAAAAGCTTTCCGTTAACTATTCCGGTTATTTATCATTGAAACAACCACATGGCTTAAAAAGAAGAGGTGGGCGTGTTTAAAGACTACGCATGCGCAGTACTCATCCTGAAGGGTAGCCCCCCTCCTTTTGTAAACAAAGTATTTTAATGCCTATTAAAATTACTTAAGCCTTCTAAAAAGTAAATTACAAGTAAAGAGAGCTGCTCTGAGGGTCATGGATGGGCGTGGAATTAGGCTACATTAAAAAGTACAGCAGATGGTGCCCATCCTGCAGGTTCTGTTTTTCCTGTTTTCTCCAGGACTCAGGGATAATGGAATGGTAGAGGATCACTTACTTCGACCAGTGCATACTGTTGATGTGGATTCCCTGGAACACATTGCAGAGGCGTAGCTACTCAACAGGCTGGACAGGTTAGGGGGCCGTCAGGGGGGCCCCACTATACCGTCATTATAGTCATTGAAAATTCATTAACTGCCTTTCCCACACCCCTGAATCAATGAGAAGTCTTTAACCAATTTTAAAGTACAGAACAATTTCTCTTTCTTTCTTAATATAATATTTTTATAAGAATATATGAGCCCATTACTACTGTAATATGAATCAATATTTGCACATATTTTATAAATTCATTTGAAAGACTCTACAGTTGTAGTGTAAATGTCCAAGATGTTATTTATTTAAGACTTTACAGTATAACCAAAATATTTCTTGTTAAAAAAATAGATTGAGTGTTTTTACTTCGTCACAGTATAAAATATCCATTTGTTGCGAATCACATTCACAATACAATGTTACATTGTTTTAAAGAGGAGGCTGACAATAGTTCAGTTCCATTGGACTGTCAGAACTCCAATATTTGTTACTTTGCTTTTGTCTGCGGGGCAAATAAGAAAATTATACAACATTTAACAAAACATGAATACTGTAAAAGACTTCACAGGACTGAGACATTAGAACTCCTCTTTTGATATAAAAAATATTTCATTGGTATAGCGTGTGGTATAGCGTGGTATAGAGTGTGGACTACAATGATCTTAAGTAGCCTACTTTACAAAGAGGACGGTTAGCACTAAAGGGACAAACAAAAATGGAATATAGATGCAGATGATGACGTAAAGACGAACTCAGTGTAAGAATGTGTGAACGTGACAGTCACTGATGTTGACTCTTGAAGTTGTATTGGTCAAAATTTTAACGTAAATTAAGACAAAATCATTCAGTAATCGTCGTCATCGTCATCATCGTCATCATCATCGTCGTCATCGTCGTCATCGTCGTCGTCATCATCGTCATCGTCGTCGTCATCATCGTCGTCATCGTCGTCATCATCGTCATCATCGTCATCATCGTCATCATCGTCATCATCGTCGTCATCATCGTCGTCATCATCGTCATCATCGTCGTCGTCATCGTCGTCATCGTCGTCATCATCGTCGTCGTCATCGTCGTCGTCATCGTCATCGTCGTCGTCATCGTCGTCGTCATCATCGTCGTCATCATCGTCATCATCATCGTCATGGTCAGGGTCAATTTTTCCAGAGAGTACATCTTCAATCCAGTCCTCCAGCTCCTCCGCAGAGGGAAGGTCCTCACCATCATCCATATCCATCCACACACTGTCAGCCTGTGAAATGTACCAGTAAGAAGTACCACATCAAACATGCACTGTAAGAATCTGAATATCTGTGCAATTAAGTTATATTAATCTTAATTTCAGTAATGTTAGTTTTTATTTATTCAGTTGTAGTGTATATATGTGTGGAATTAATTCCACACATTTCTGACAAGTTTCAATATTATCTGACATCTTAAAAGAAGAAAATGCATATGTACATTGAATACATTCGAAATGAATCTTAAGTATATTTTCAGTTTGCAACTTTGCAGTTTGATACTTACGTCTTCGCTATCAACAACACCAATCTGTGGGAAAGAGAGGTCAATTCCAAAGGTTTTCTCCCAATGAGGCAAGAGCTGTAAGGAAAATTGACAGAGTTACCACTATACAGTACATGCATGGTTAGGTGGCCTGTCACATTGGCCTGCTCTGGTTTCTTACCAAAGGAAAATCATCAGGGTCGATCCACACAATGCTCAGGTTGGGGTTATCAGTGTTATCCTCAGCAACTTCCTTCAGAGTCTCCAAGAACTCAAAGCTATCTGTTGAGTAAAGAACACAGGTTGGAATTAAAACCAATCCCAGTTTGAGGTTTCTGCTTTGGCTTCTCTCTTCAGGTGTAACAGCTAACTGTCTGAATGCATGTCATGTCTGACTTTTGGACTGGTACAGGTGCACACAGTGTGGTTAAAATTCTGAAGAGGTGACATTAGTAATTATTTTTAGTTTGTTTGTATTCTTGTTTGTGTATGTTATATTAATAGCATTTATAAATAGTTAAAGAGCATGAAAAGAAAGAGCCCAGAAAGAGGCCCGAAAATGAGCACATCTCACCTGGGTCAGCCTCCTCTGCAAAAGCAATGATGTGTTCGCCATCAATATCATCTTCCTAGAATTAAAAAGAAAATAATACTCAGCAAACACATTCTATCTATATCTGTATCTGAATAAGTGTCATAAAAATCTCACCCAAATCTCATACATGTTGTGTGGTTGCAGCTTCCTCAAGGTTGGTCTTAATTCAAAGAATATATTTAAGTAAAGAGGTGGTTTATATAAGGACTACATACTTTGTTAATAATAACACTGACCTGTCATTGGCTTCAATGAATTTGACTAGCTCTTTCTCAGTATATGGTTTACCAGGAATTACCATAGGATCTTCAATAAAGGGCTCATAGAAGTCTACCTCATTTAGTTTGAGCTCCAAAGCCTTGGCTACCTGTAAAGAAAATAATCACTTTTAGATGCAGCATAAACCCTGGTGTTAGCCTTACAACTATTTGTCATGACTATTATTGCATATTAGACTAATTAATTCAACTGTAATAAATTCATTTTTCAAACAATTGTGAAATGATTAATGCATTTGATGGACTATGATTATGTTATTGTAATCTTTCACGCTTATGTTAGCAAATCACCTTGGAGTTAAATGTTGCAAAGAACTTGATGTGAGGATGGAACTCTTCTGCAGCATCAGCAAACGCCTCAAAATCTGAAATGCAACTTTTACCCATCAGATTACTTTACAAAGAATATTGCTAATCAACTCTGTACAGGTCAGGTCTATAGTGCATTGTGAAATTTGCAATCAATGAAAGATTCTTACGGTCAGATTTGTGATTCTTAAAGTAGCCCACCAGTTTGATGTCCTCTTCTAGGTTTTTAAAGCCTTTTAGCTCCTTGCTGTTGTCAATGATTTCCACTGGGTCTTCCAGAACCTACAGGTGTCACATGAATGGGATAACACAAAGGAAGACAAGAATATAAATCTGTCTTCAAGTAACATATGGACAAACATTGATATATATTGTTTTTCTCAAATAAGGCAGGCTATTAACTGTGAGATTATATCCTCACGAACATCATAGATGAACTCCACTAGAGTGTCAGCTGCAAGCTCTCCATCATATTCAATGACTTCATCCTCTGTGAAGATAAAGATGCTGTCGGACTCCTCCAGACCTGAGGAAGACCAGACATGTGAGAAACAAAAACCTATACAGTTATCTTGTTGCTGAAGAATTACCCAATTTCTTGGCAAGACCCTTATCATGCTTTGCATCAATAAGTCCGACTCCAATATCTTCATCTTCATATTCATCAAGTACTTGGGCTACAAGCTGCAAACATTCACACATAAGTATATCAATATATGCATAAAATCAATGATAGACAACTGTACATGCCAATATTATCTATTATTGACACATTTGAAAAAACAGATATTATTAATAGTAGTATTTGTATAATAACCATAAAAGTATACTTTGAGTTTATGAGCTTATGAAACTCAAATAATGTAACTGACCATAGGTCACACCAATTCTCATTTACACACAGGAAGTAGCTGAAATTCAAAATTTTCTGCACCTATTTTGACCTGTTAGAATATTAGATTGATGTTTGTTTATGCGTATATTTTCTTTATTTTAGCCTAGACATATAGTATTTTGACACAATAATTTACGACTGCAGTAATGAATACTGCAACATCAGAAGAACAATATGCTTTCTTTTCCCCTCCACGTCATATTTTGATTGTCTTTCGCCTTCCCTTTTTATCTCATGACTCTCTAACGCCAATAATAAATAAATCCTCAAATGATCATACATTCATAAGGGTGCACATTAGCCCTCTCACAGCTCACAGTATTACAAAAGGAGCTTGGTTTAAATATAGCATTCAGACTACTCAGGCCCAGGGACTATTTTGGAGAGGTGGCAGTGATGTTTAGCTTTGGAGATCCGCTGACAGTTCAGTCCTTCAGAGTGTCAGTCACACCACTGAGCTGAGCTGGCACTACAGAAACCCCAATCCACCCGGAGCAAGAGGGACAACAACTCTGTACATGACGTCATGTGCCAAGGAGATACACTCCTGTAGAGTCTATCGTCTCTATAATCAGTCGCTGCAGATCTGTGACTTGTTTTCTGCCAGATTTCAAATTCTTTTCATGTCCATATTAGTTTACACTGGCAGGGATTACTTACTTAGAGCTATACGTGAACAAGACTGCTAAATGGTACCTGTGCAAAGAGACTTGCCCTCTTTCATTGTGTAAATAAATTGCCAACAATGTTTATGTAAATTACTTTACAGTTTAACCTTCAAGTCTGCCACTGTTCTCAAACTTTCACTGTCTTCAGTAGATTAATTGATTAATTCATCAGTGATTAATGCCAAATAAATCTTTGCCTCCCTCTGACAGAAATGCAAACATGTCCTCTTCTGCTAGTCGATATTCACTATATTTATGGGACGCTTTGTGTTTCATAATGGCATTATTACTAGACCACTGATGGAAGTAGATGCTCCACGGAGTACACTTAAATTTAGATTCAGCTTTACACAGTTTTTTTTCATGAAATAAATACTTTTACAGCTGGGCAAATTCTGTTTTGCAGTTAAACATATCCACATCTGCACAGGTTCACATGCAGACCTACCTCGAGAGCCAACTCCTCTATCTGAAATTGTCTCTGGGCAACGCGGCTGGGTCCAGGGTGATCATGGTAGTACACCACCAACACATCATACTTCCTCATCACAGACTTATAGTTGTTGATATTGAGGTCATGGACACGATCTTTACCATCATACTCTGGGAAGTCCAAGCTCTCCTTAGCCAAGGTAAATGCCCCAAAAAACAGTACAACTGTCACAAACACCCAGCCCCACTTCATGGTTTGTCTCAGAGGCTAGGGGTTTCAATTTTTAAAAGTTAAATAAAGTTAAATGAAGTTGAGAAGAACCCCTTCCAATCCGCGTCACCCAGAGGAGAGCAAGACCAACGCTTGCACGCACCTAATTAAAAACCCTCCATGGGCAGAGGTTGTGAGGGACAGTGTGCCCTAGGGGCTGGACTAAGCTGTCATAGGTGTAAGCTCTAAAGGAGGGGTGCTCGGGCCAGAGGAGATGAGGCGGGGCAGGTGTGGTGACTATGTGTACATGTGCTTGTATGCTGTAGCTTGTGGTATAGGTGGCTCTCTTTCAAACATAACAGGGGAGATGTGGGAGACTGTGGATGCACCCAGAGGATTTAGACAAACAATAGAGCTCAATCGAACCAGAAAGTCTTAGTTAGGAATTTTGGGATTCAAGGCCTACTGTTGCCTTATTTAGTGTAGATGGGGGCATGGATTCCAGCTAAAAATAATGAATGTGGCATACAGAAGTACATATCAGGGCGGGTTCTTGGTGTCTTATGCACTACTGTTGGCACCAGAACAGAGTTTGTAGGTCAAAGTGATACAAGAGAGGTGCACCTGCTGACCCAATGTCCATCCCTTATCCCTCAGTCAAAAAGAAAGATTTTGACAGAAAAATACTTAGTTTAAATAACCTGTATGCCTGAAATCAGCAGGTATTATCTTACAAATGGAAATGGGGTAAGCTATAAATAAATGCATGCTTTAAATATCATTCCTCCTGCACACCCTTCCTGAAACAAGACATGTAGCCTTTTAACTTGCACAAAAACATCTCCACCCATGAAATCACTATCACGTAACAAGGGTTCTTAATTCAAATTTAGGAACAGTATGCATTTTGATCTTAAATTATTTTTGACCTCCGAATATATATATATGAGGCAAACATGTTGTGCAAAATAGCATTTACTGCTAACAACTGTGATGCTGATTTATTCTTAAATACAAAAACAATGGACATGATCTCTGATCTGAATCTTCACTATTTAAACACCAGCTCCTGCACCCAACCATTAATCAGTGCTTTGCAGCTTCTGCAGCTCATTCAGTGAATTCTGGAGGTCCTGAGTGTTCACACAGAGCATTACCTGCCCAGTAGATACTGAAAATGAGACAAATTTGCATGCAAAACATGCAAATTAAGGCGCTGCCTGGCAACCTAGGTTCAGTCGTGATTGTAGTACCTTTTTAACCCAGTAATAGCACAGACTACATGCATTTCTATGACATATTTAGTTTATGTTACTCTTTGTATAGATTTGATGATTTTTTGATGATTAGATTTGATGATTTTTGATGATTAGATTTGATGATTTTTTGATGATTAGATTTGATGATTTTTTTTTGATGATTAGATTGTATTCATGTAAATAATAAAGAAGCAATATAGATGTGTCTGCAATACAAATGCAAGTTATTATTTATTAAGATAGTCCCCGGTTCGTGAGGTTTTTCAATTGGTATCCAGAGGAGGGCGCTAGTCGCTGATCAGTATTTTATCACGTGACGCACCAGATGTCACGCCCACTCAGCTTTCATAACGGAGTTTTGTGTTAAACCAATCGAGACGTGTTTACAGCAAGTATTTGGAGGTAAGTAGACTAGCTTTTATTCACTGTATTTTGTAACCAAGCTTTTCGTGGACTACAACAATAGCTATAACTTCTGGACACTTATAACTGGATCAAAGCATAATCCAGTCGCATTACTCCACATATACATATGCTCAATGCTATGGTTTTCACACAGTTTTAACGTTTGACAGTCAAACAGCCGATGTCGTTGCTCCAATTATAATGTGATTACTTACTAGAGACTGATGTTTCACTTGATCAATGACCTCACTCTGCGTTTATGTTTTCAGATGGCTTCAGCTGTGGCCAACAGAGCCATAGGAGCCATTGTAGGAGCCGCAGTGGCGGATGCCGCAGGTATTCAAACATAGAGGTCAATGTACTGTTGTTGATACAGTTTTTGCAGTACATATCTAATGTCATTTTAAAAGAGTTTCATTTATATGGTATTTTACATTGCAGCTCAGCCACTCCACTGGATATATGACCTACAGAAATTAGAGTCAATTCTGGCTCAAGACGCAAACCCAGAGTTTCGGGCTGAATCTTCAAACCCCTTTTACAGAGTGAAAACAGGCCAACAAAGCTGCTATGGTGACCAAGCCTATGTCCTGCTTGAGTCATTGTCAGAGTGCGGAGGTGCAAACAATTATTATACTGTACATGTGATAAGCAATGACTCTCTCACCTAAGTTGTTTGAATATTGACGACAGGTCTTGACGTCGAAGATCTTAAAAAGCGTACGCTGAAATTCTTTGGTCCAGGTTCTGTGTATGACACTCCTGTGAATGATCCATACAGGCAGAAAGGAGGTAAGTTTACAATGATTCAGTATTAATGGGTACCACTTCATAATAACTATAACCTTAATAAAGCATGGGCTCATGAACATGACAAAATCATAGCTGATTAAAAATGATTCAGGATTAGTAACTACTTATTTAAGGTTTTTCATTAAGTAGTCACTGAGTTGGAATTATTCTTAATAAACATGCTCTACGGCTTATTAAAGTGTAGTTATTATTAAGTGAGACTAATTGATGAGTATAGCATGAGATAGAGCATTAAATCAATATGTCATTTTCAGCCCCAAGACCTCAACTACCAATTGAGGGACCATGGAGGCATGCAAGTTTGAAGAGCTTCCTAAAAAATGTGGATGCAGGCAAAGAAAATACAGGTGAAGTAGATGAGCATGTGATGATCAGACTACAATATCAAGAGAAGACAACAGCTCGTAATGTTGTGTATTTTAACCACAGGTTGTGAGAACGATTGTCAGATTGATGGAATAACTAAACTAGCTCCTATTGTGGCTTTTTACGCTGGAAAACCTGAAATGTTGGAGAAAGTTGAAGATGCCATACGTGTAACCCAGAATTATGATCCTTGTGTAGCAGAGACTCTGGCAGCAGCAAGGTAAGCATTTTAACTAACAGGAGTATTGTTTAAATGACAAACAGTTCTGAATGTTTTGGTTTTTTTTAGGTTCCTGGAGCATTACATCTTACATGGCCCTGATCCCAATGCCCTTGATGCAGTGATTGGTCAGCTCAGTGACCCAAAAAGAAACAACCCCCAAGATCTGGACAGAGCCATTATTGGTATGTAATGGCTAGGTTAATCCTGCTCCAGACCAGTGCATCATGTGACTCTCCCTATGATTTCTAGTCTGGCAATTCCATTTAAATTATCTTCCTTTTTTCCCCCCGAAATATCACAATGTCCATGTTTCTTTCATTGCAGGGCACATTATGCAAGTAAAGGAGAATTTATCTAAAAGTCCTAAAAGTCTTATCCCCTCCGTGTTTCCAAATACATGAGGTAAAATGGCAGAGCTTTTGTTTTTTTTACTTTTTGTTGTTTTTGTTTTGATTTTCATATTCATGCTGTGGTTCAGGTTTGCCTGGTGCATTCCAAGCTGCTCTGCATGGAGTCCTCACAGCCACTCAGTTTGAACAGGCTGTTAGAGACACCATGAGCTGCGGTGGGTGCACCTGCAGCAGAGGGTCCTTCATCGGGGCATGTCTAGGTGCTCAGGTAAAACGCAATAGCATAGTTTGTTATATTATTGATATTATTTATTTATTCATAAGCTTTTCTGATTTTGGTTCAAAGTTGTAATGTTTTTTTTCTTGTAGTTTGGATTTGAAGCAATTCCATCTTCATGGACATCAAAAACCCTGCGATATGAAGCAGTGCTAGACCATGCCAGGAAGATCACAAAGCAGTACGAATAGTAGGTCTACAGTACCTGGATATTTACTGCTATTATGTCATAAAAGTGTTACACTTTAACAGATCAGTGAATGAAGGTTATTGTCTAAACCAATATGTGATAATAACCAGATGTTGTTATTGTATCTGTTTGGGGCATAGCATGTTTATGCACATGAATCTTTTTAATAAATATGAATCCATCAAAAGCTTAATACATCTTTCTATTTACAATGTGTGCTCTGAAGAGAACATTAGTGAACATTAGCTTATAGTATGTTCTTCTGGATAAAACAAAACTTTTCACTCACTGAAGCACTTAAAGGGCTTTGTATCTGTGCAATTAGGATCTATGAATTTGTTATAAGCACAGTCATAACATTAGCTAGTAGTTTGGTAAACTTGTGACTCCATTCAAAAAGACGCAATTGACCTTCTGCGGCTGCCGTATCCGTTTCTGCTGATGACAGAGTTGGTTAGCTTGTGGGGAGTCAATCATGTCCAGTAAAGGGGGAAAACAAAGTCGGATTTCGGACAGAAAGGGCACCGGGGATGAAGATGAGGAGCAGCCTCTTCAGGCCGTTTTGGTGGCCGACAGTTTCAACAGAAGATTTTTTCCGGTGACCAAAGACCAGCCTCGGGTAAGCATCAAGCTAAGCTAATAGCGAAGCTAACTGTACCAGTGCTATGACCAGTGCCCATGCTGTAAACACGCAGATGGGAGCTTTTCGATATACAGAACTGCTGTGGTAAGTGGTATGTACATGTTTGCCACCTTTATGCATTCTTCGCATAACTTTCAAGTTTGAAGATAATAGATCTATATATATCAAAACTAACTTGAGTCATCTGTTATTCGCCGGTGACAAGGCGCTGCTGCCTCTGGGTAATCTTGCCATGATCGACTACACGCTCGAGTTCCTCACATCCACTGGGGTCCAGGAGACCTTCGTCTTCTGCTGTTGGATGGCCCCCAAAATCAAAGAGCACCTGCTGTAAGTATAAATACTCTGCATATTATAAGAAGCTGATCCAAAACAGGAATTTTTGTCACAGAAACAATGAATAAAAAACTAAATCAAAACAAACAATTGTATTTAATCATCATATGATGATGTTTCTTTATCTGGCAGTAAGTCCAAGTGGTGTCGTCCCACATCTCCAAACACAGTCCACATCATCACGTCAGAGCTGTACCGCTCTCTAGGGGATGTGCTCAGGGACGTGGATGCAAAGTCCCTTGTGCGCTCTGACTTTGTGTTAGTCTATGGAGATGTGGTCTCAAACATTGATCTCAGTCAGGCTTTACATGAACACAGGTGAAACACCTACTATTCAAAGATAATTAAGCCTTTATTGTACCTGAAGTCTACAGTAACATTTTTACAAAACATTTTAATAGACACCGTAGAAAAATGGAGAAGAACATCTCTGTGATGACAATGGTGTTTAAAGAGTCGTCACCAGGACACAGATCTCGCTGCGAGGAGGACGACATCATTGTTGCTATGGACAGTAAGACCCAACGTGTCTTACACTACCAGAAAACACAAGGGCTAAAGAAACTGCAGTTTCCTATGGTATGGCTTGTTTTTGTAAATTGTTTCAAGTTCTTTTCATTATCTCTGTTTATATGTTGTTTTTTGCAGAACATCTTCCACAGTACAAGTGATGAATTTGAAATACGACATGATCTTTTGGACTGTCACATCAGTATATGTTCACCACAGGTCAGTTTTTTGAGACTGAGACAGAAAAAAAACCATTTATATTTACAGTCTTTGGTTTTAAACATGTTTTTGTGTCTTAAGGTTGCTGAACTTTTCACAGATAACTTTGATTACCAAACTAGGGATGACTTTGTGCGGGGCATTCTAGTCAATGAAGAAGTATGTAATTAATATACTTTCAGAAAGACAAATTACATGATTCTTATCTTCATAGACATAATGCTTTAATTACCTATTCAGATCCTGGGTAATCAGATACACATGTATGTAACCAAGGATGGTTATGGTGTTCGAGTATCCAATCTACTCATGTATGACTCTGTATCATCGGACCTTGTGCGGCGGTGGGTTTACCCACTAACCCCTGAGGCTAACTTCACTGACCACAAGGGGCGCAGCTGCACATACTCTCGCCACAACGTCTACAGAGGGTCAGGAGTGAGTCTGGGCCAGGGCAGCCAAATGGAGGAAAACGTGCTGATCGGCTGTGATACCAGCATTGGCGGCAACTGTCACATCTCAAACAGTGTCATTGGTAACAATTGCACCATAGGTAAACCAATGCCGGTATTTTAATATAAGTTGCCAAATGTAAAATTTTCAAATGCTAAAAAGTTGTTGGGTTTTTTTTCATTGAAACAGGTGACAACGTAATTCTAGACCATGCCTACATTTGGAATAATGTTCACATTGCAAGTAATGTGACAATCAGTCAGTCTGTGGTCTGTGACAGAGTAGTTGTTAAAGATGGTGTGACACTAAATAAACAGTGTGTCCTTGCATTTAATGTAAGTTAAGTTGTTGTTTTTTTTCTTTTTTCATAATTATGCAAGGATTACATAATTATTTGGATTTGAATTATTCTTATAGGTGGTTATTGGACCAAACATTTCCGTACCTGAAGGCACAGTGTTGTCCATGCACCATCCAGAAGAAGAGGAAGAAGATGATGATGAGTTTCTCAGTGATGATGCTGAAGTTGGTCAAAGCAAAGACAAAAACAAACAGAAAGGTTTATTTCTTTACATTTAAAATAAACATGCAAAAAAAATGTAACATTAAAACTAAAGCACTGACTCCATTCCTGCAGTGTTTAATCCAAAAGAAGTTGGAGAGGAGGGAAAGGGTTACGTCTGGAAGGCTAGTCTGGATGACACAGAGGATGAAGAATTGGCACACTGTCTTTGGGGTAGGTTTGTCATTTGATTTGTATAAAATATTTACATTTTATATGCAATATAAAATATATGTATTTATTTTTTGCATGTGTTTGCAAGGTTTGGTGTTGAATCCTGACCCTGAGAGTGAAAGTGAAGCCAGTGAGCCAGAGGATCCTGATGATCCTGTGATTCCCTCCCCAGAAATGGACGATGTCAAAGGTAAGACTTGACAATACTACTTCCTACTGGCCATTCATCCAACTACGGAATTGAGAAAATTTGAAATTACTTTAAAATGTATTGTAATTTTTATTTCTTTTGTTATCTTGTTTATTAATCATAAACAATGCACTTGACACAACAAATGTTGTGATGTAAATTATGGGAATACTATACTTTGATTTAATTCACATTCTCTGGCTGTTTCTGTAGTTTTTCAAATGGAGGTTTTGGGAACACTTCAAAGAGGCCTGGAGGAAAATATTAGCTGTGACAATCTTGTACTTGAAATCAACTCTCTCAAGTAAGAAGGGTGTGCTTGTTGATTTTCTCTTGATAATAATAAATAAATATACTACTATCCATGTTTCCTCTGCAGATATGCCTACAACATCACTCTGAAGGAGGTCATGCAGATTTTGACTCGAACGGTGCTGGACTGCCCTTTTCAACAACAAGGACCACAGCTCACCACTGCACAGTATGTGGCTCTACTGCTACCGGTAAAGCCTTAAGAAACACAATTTTTATCGTGTGCAAATATTAGATAAATTGCACATTAACAGATTTTCATTTTCAGTTACTGAAAAAATGGGCACCTGTGTTTAAAAATTATGTAAAAAGAGCACAGGACCATCTGGACTGTTTGTCTGCATTTGAAGAGCACTTTCTCGAAGCGGAGTCTCACTGGGCTGCTATGGTCAAGGTTATTTTTTTTGTTATTCTAAATCATGTCATAAGTAATATAAGTTATACTCAATAATGAATAAGTGAATATGCTGTGGTCACAACAGGTTTTAATGAACATGTACCAGCTGGAGATTCTAGAGGAAGAGATGATCCTTCGCTGGTTTTCCCAGGGAGCAACCACCGACAAGAGCAGGCAACTTCGCAAAAACCAAGGGGTCAGTGTGCTAAATCAATTATTTTATTAGGATAATAACCCTAGTAACAGCATTAAAAATGGCATTACTTTTGTTGAATGGTTTGTGTATTTTGTTAAAGATATTACTTAGTACCAGTCTTATTTTTTTTTCTTCATTTCCATCTGCAGCTTCAAAAGTTTATTCAATGGCTGAAGGAAGCAGAGGAGTCTTCAGAGGAGGAAGCATAGTTAAATTCATTTGTACAAAGGGGTAAAGAGCTTCTAATACTTAGAACTATCTCAGTGCCACATGTTGTAAGGACTATGGAATAGGCTATATATCTCATTATAGAAAATAAAAAGACTTCCGACTGTTATAATTTGTGTTTCTTGTGTGTTTCGATAGTAGGAAAAAGTTTATTAAAGACTACCTGTTAAAATACAGCAGCAGTATTGAGTGTTCACAGTCACAGTTCACAATTTTAAGTAAAAAATACTTTCCAAGTTAAATCTATAGTTATCAAGAGATTAGTATAAAATACAACAATTTGCATACAAAAAACACAAGATTATGTATCCAGTTAGTATAAAAGAGTTCAACATAATGCATTCCTTTATTTTATACTTTATCATAGTTTATATTATTATTATTCTTTGTTTGATATCAAAGCAAGTTCCTAGTTTGTGAATTTTGTTCATCGGCAATGACACTAAAAAAAATTCAGATTTTGATAAGAAATTCCAGTATGATCTCAAGGTATAAATTTTAGACTTTTGTCCAACTTCTATTAAGTTCCCTTTATGGCCTTTGTTACAGATAATTTACAACAATTGCCTAATAACCAAACATTTAAGAACATTTTTAGAATTCAAAAAAAGAAAAAAGAAAAGAACATTTAACAACCTGATGCTGTGTGCTATTAGAATCACTATTTAGATCGGCTGTCTTGGTCCCCAACTGTATTGTAAATGACAGCTGCCAGAAGAGTAGCCCCCGTGATTCCTGTAAGTGCAGTGAGTGTCTTCCACATGCTTGCTGAGCTCTCATGTCTGTCCATGAAGCTGCGGTAGTCACCAGGGACCAGGACGTACTTGCGCCCATCCTGTGGTGCCTGCAGCCTCATTACTTGTCCCCCCTCCAGGACCACCTCTCCAAAACCAGTTAGTGTACTCCCCACTTTCAACATCTCTTCCTCCTCGACCAGTGCAACAGGTTTCTCTCCACTGATGCCCTGCAATACAATATTCACCATATCCTCCTCAGCATGCTTCATCTTGTGGTAAACTCTGTCCAAAAAGTGCCCCGATGCCTCCAGAGGGTTATGAACACTGACATAGAGGTCGTTGATGTAAGCTCTAGGGTTCACCAGGCTGAAGGGGACTGAGTTGTTTGTTTCCTTCTTGTTCATTGTTCGAGAATTCCTATGTTCAGATTTGATCATTATTAAAGGTCCACTATGTAACTTTTCTAGAAAAGCGTCCACCACCTGCTTGTCTTTGCCTAGGCTTCACAGCATGGCATTAAAGCTTTGAGCACAAGACGGTCACAATAGGAATGTTTGTTACTGAAAGTATTTTATGAGCAATAAAAGGGATGTAAATCAATCTAATGGTAAATGGATGCTTAAATGCCATACTGTGGATCATTTCAATTGACCAATAACATTTCCAATTCCGTATGGAGACAAGCAGGGGGCAGATCCCCCACCAGAAAAAGTTACATTGTGCATCTTTAAAATTCTCAAATAATATAAGCAGAAAGTAATTCAACCTTTTCTATCATTACCATGTCTTGGTGAAAGAGTTCCAGTATTTCCAGTGCTCCTCGACTGCTATTCTCTGGATCACACCAAAGCATCGCGGGACATACTGACTAGCTATAGGCTCCCCATCAGCTTGAACCATACCTTAAAGGGGAAAATTTGGACATAATAAAGTGTTTCTTTAAATTTAAGCAGATGGCCACATTTACTGTGATGTGAAAAATTGAAAAAGAACAGTTTTGTAGAAGTAATTTAGGCCTACCTTCTACAGCAACATACTGGAGTCGTTTGTGAGGGGAAGCTCTCAGTACACTAACCAAATGTTGATCAGGTTTGAATATAGGTATTTCCTAAAATCAACAGAAAGAGTTTGTAAATTGCATTTTCTTATATGGTACAGTAGCCTACAGATATGTTTTGATTACAGCTGCTGGATACATTCACATTCATACCTTTAGTTTTTCTAATTCATTCTTTTTGTCTTTGTATAGACGATAGAAAAGGCCAGAAAAAGCAAAACTAGACCCAATACCAATCCACACGAAAGGGTTTCCTGTAAAGTCACTCATGTTACCTGTAAACACAAGAAAACCAAGTCAAGAATATCACAGTGAAAGAGATGAAGCAGGCGACTTATTTCATATAAAAGTAAAGTGTATACCTTATTCAGACTATCATGGGTGAAAAACAACTTTCGCTTTGTGGTTTGACTAATACAAAACGAAGCAAACAAGCACCATCAAGACACTTCACTTCCTGCTTTCCTTAACTTACGTCAGATTTCTGCAGCCAATGGCGTTCATTGTATTTCTTTTCCACTAGATGGCGCCAGAGCAGTTATTCTCTTTATGAGTGAACTGTCTGTATGCAAAGGAACGTGACTGCTTTTTCTCTCTGTTTTTCCAGTTGGTTTGGTGAGATAATATGTTGTAAATATTTATCACATAAATTAAGTGACAGTGTGTGGCAAAGGTGCTAAAAGAAAGACACAAAAATACAGGAAGCAGTGAGTTGTAAAATGCAATACTGTACCTCTGTGTCATCACGGAAAATTATATTGACGTATGGGCAAGGAACACATTTTTCTCGCAGTTTAAACCTTCATTTAACAAAATAAAGATGGTGCCATTTATTTATTTTCATAAATCTTATCATAGCTATTGTGTAATGTAAACATGTTTTTGGCCCATTATTGTCGTTGCTAGGTAACAGTTATAGGAAAACTAGGAAAGATTTTATTTATTTATTTATTCATTCATTCATTCATTCATTCATGCCTTTATTCATTTATTGAGTGATTGATTGATTGATTGATTCATTCATTCATGCATTTATTGATTTATTTTTGTAATATCTTAAATATAATGACTAACTATGTTTTAGTGAATTGACTAGTCTAACCTGTCAAATCCAATTTAATGGCACAGTCTTTCAACCAATTACCTTGACCATATTGCAGGACTGTATATCTGTTTTTATTATATCTTATTTAAATTTTACTCAAACTTTGCGATCAAACATCCTAACTTTTTAATGGCATATATAACTCTATAACCTCAACTTTATATTCTTTATGTTCTGAGATAAATTTGACATCATATTTGGTTTCTTTACCATTGCATCGAGTCAGTTTTGTCTATTTCCTTCAAAAGCTTCAATTTTTTATCTGCCTGGCCTGGAAGTCTTAACATCCCCTTCAGCCAAAAGCTTTACTGATAAGCGAGAGAAGATGAAAGACATACTACTGTCATAGCAACAAGCAGGCTGCAAGGTGTACATGCCTTCATTCCCTCCAGTCCATCGAAACAGTCAAACAGAGACAAATGTACGGTGTTAAACTTTTACACAGAGTAGTGCCGTTAATAGATTGTAATGAAGTTTTTGTTGCAATGTTTTATGCATCATGTTGCAAGTGAGATTGATGGAGACCTTGAAGAGGATAAAACATTTGTGATTGATGGGTAACTCCGGCAGATTTCAGAAAATTTCAACTTTACTGTAGAAGGAAGAAACTGCCATGATAAGTAATCATTTAATAACAGACGGATAGAAAAGGAATGTGTCTGTTGTGTGAAATCAAAACTCTACTTTGCTTATACTGTAAAGGTCCTATATTACACAAACTTGAGTCTTGTGAGCTTTAAGCTGAGTTATAAAGCTGTTACCTCCTCAAAAACATATGTGAAGTTGTGTTTTGTTTCATTGTCGCAAGTTTGAGTACCCCCTATTATTAGTCTGTCTACATCTCCAAAGCTTAAAATGCTCTTTTCCACCTTGTGATATCATGAAGCGGTAGTTTTCAAGTCAACAGCTACCTCTTCTTTCTTTCTTTCTTTCTTTCTTTCTTTCTCTTTTTTCTTTCTTTCTTTCTTTCTTTCTTTCTTTCTTTCTTTCTTGCTTTCTTGCTTTCTTGCTTTCTTGCTTTCTTGCTTTCTTGCTTTCTTGCTTTCTTTCTTACTTTATCTTTACTTATACAGGGGAACCCAATGAGAGCACTTGGACTCTCTTTTTCCAGAAAGTATACAAGCCCATATAAACCATTAAAAAACAGGTGCAGGTGTGTGCCTAAAAGTTGTTTTTACCAGATTATTACATTGCAACTGTGTCACCAAAGTATCCAGTTTTGCTTTTCCTTGAAGTGTATTTCATTTTTGTGAAGCAAAACAGCTAAAAGCCTCTTTTCCATCTCAGTTGTGTTGCAGATAGTGCTTAGCCTTATGCAATCTGGTATTGAATGTTCTGGCATCAATTTTTTTTTTTTTTTTTTTTTTTTTTTTTTTTTAGTAGAGATGAGCAATTCCAGGACTGAAATTATACAAATTATTCTAGTGAAGGTGTATGGAGTTTAAAAACACAGTGGAACACTTTTTGTATTACCACATGACATCACAAGGTGGAACAGAGTGTTTCCTGTTTGAGAGAAGAACTCAGCCTAATTATGCAGGGTTTGTGTGTTCAACATGTGCGAATGAAACAAAACAAAACTTCATGTATGTCTTTGATGAGGAAACAGCATTATGACAGCATTATAACAAACATTAGTCCTTTAATAGGACGTCCACTGGTATTTGTAACTACTAACTTTCTCGTCTAAAACCACCAGTTGCTGGGATACACTCCAGGAACATTTGGTTTCATAGTGACTTGCACTCTCGCCTCCTGCAGATGGTCCTGGGTTTGATTCATGAATCATGTACATATAGGCTAATCCTTCCCTTCTGCATGACTCCAGATGTGGAAATGTTTCTGGTAGAAAAATGGGTCAAATGCAGATGACGGGTTTCACCAGGGACAATAAAGTCTCAGAAATATGAACAAGCAGAGGATAATTTCAAAGTAAAACCTGCAGAACTTTAAACATGATGGTGTTTCTCTTGCATTCTCAAAATATATTATGCCTTCTGTGAATAGGTTCTTTGTTTTTTTTCTTTTGCTGCTAAAGATTATTCAGCCTCCGCTATGAACACCATTTCCTTGGTTAAAAATAACAGTATGTACTTGTGGTTTAAGTGACAGCTCATCAGTAGATAGTTCAACTTCTCGCAGGTTGATTTTGCAGATGCAGAAGACGTGTTCAAGGCAATCAAAGAGGCATTTTAATATCATCTCCAAGTAATCATAGATTAAAGATGTGAGGGAGAAAGGATCACATGTTTAAATGTGCAATCAAGATGTATTACTAGGAGATAATGGCACCACAATGAAATAATTATAGGTTGGATGTATACAACACAAATGTCAGCCAGACGTTAAATTATGCTAAATATTCAGAAGATGAATCAAAAAAGAGTGAAAAGAAGCCCTCCACTAAGGCAAAGGTCTTGGTGGAGGGCAGATAATCATCTAGTTTAGGGGTGGCCAAAAAGCCTTACCATAATAAAGAATATACTAATCAATTTTAATTAAGACTCGAGTTCTATACAATAGGCAATAAGTGTAAAATGTTTGCATTAGATCACCAGTCAGTCCAGGGCATCTGAGATAAATATAATCTTATAAGGCTGGAAACCAAAAATAGAAAAGCATCTTAGCATTCTGTTGAAATTCCTGAAGATTTATCTGCCAGCTCCAGAAAGCCCAAACGTTTGACTCTCATCCCAGAGGAAGGTTATTCTGACATCCATCAAAGCTCCCATAAGCTGCAGTGACTCACTGGCTGATCATTAAAGCACTCCCGTAAACCCTCTGCTACAGTCTATGGTGCTACCTAAAGCAAATGCATGCAGACAAAGCCTGGTTCTGTGCATTGTCCAGGGCTAATGTTTAAGTCTGTTCACGCCGATGACCCAACAGCCTGCTGACCATGCTGCATATTTTTCACACTCACATTTTTCTCAGACACAACTCCAGTGTACAAGTATCACCTCAGACATAGGCTCTGTGGTTTATCTTATCTGACTGCTTGTGAGCAGGTCTATAGGGACCAATGTAAAGAGAACAAGTTTTATTGTTCCTGAGTCTCTATGAATGCATGCATCCAGAAGCTATGTTATAAATTACATGCTACACTGTGGAAGTTTACACACTGTAGCATTAACAGTACATACTGAGGCTAAATAGTAGAGATCACTAAGAAGGAATGAAGGGAAAGGAAGGAGAGTGGAGTGGAATAAAAAAATTTTTCACTTTGACATCTACTCTGTTGGAGAATACTTTTACTCATGTTTTATAATCTAAATAATAAATTTACCAACTGTGTGTCCTTTAGGCCTACATAAATGTGCTAACCCCTTTTGTTACACTCATGTCATTCCCATACTAGTCTGTGTTTGTGTAGTCTAATTCTAACCCTGTTTGTGTGTGTGTGTGTGTGTGTGTGTGTGTGTGTGTGTGTGTGTGTGTGTGTGTGTGTGTGTGTGTGTGTGTGTGTGTGTGTGTGTGTGTGTGTGTGTGTGTGTGTGTGTGTGTGTGTGTGTGTGTGTGTGTGTGTGTGTGTGTGTGTGTGTGTGTGTGGAGGTTAACATTCTGGTTGCAATAAGATTTTGTGCGTGCTAAGGTCATACGTTTATGATGATAAAAGACTAAGACCTTGTGTAAAAACGTGCATGATTTAATTCAAAATACCTGGCACCATTCATTTAGAATTTGATAAGTCACTTTTCTGCCTATGTCCGAACTTTTACAAGCTCTGTTCGGTGATGTCTGATTGGCTGAATGTTGAACTTGAAGGTAAGGATCCAGAGGGGAGGCAGGGGGAGGAGGGGGCAGGGCGCGCCGGTACATTTCAGTGAGACTCAGGACGCACGGAGCTCCAGTGAGGGCGCACAGTAATTCTGCGGAGGACTATCACGATACTTCACTTCAATCTAATTTATTGCTATTTCTTTTAGCCCACGTAGTAGCCTACTTAAGCAGTGCTTTTAAAGCTTGTACTATGGCGAAAGTTTACAAGAACCTTCTTTTTCTTTCCTGCATCATTCTGAAACCGGTAAGTAAACTTCACATGATTGCTTATCTTACTTTTGGAAAAAAAAAAAAAAAAAGTCTCTCTATAGGGGATTTCTTAACTTATTGTTTGAGCAGGTTGTGTTATGTAGTCTAGTTTGGTCAAAGTAAAAATGAAACAAATTTAATAGCGCACGAGTTCCCAGCTACAGACTACTATGTTGTCAATGATTTGTTTTACCATTTACTTTACTAGGCTATTTAAGCTTCATCTAGGCAAGCAGCATTTTTACCAAACTTTATCATCTGACCTCATTAAAGGTTTAACAAACTTATAAAATGCTTAAACTATATCCAAAGTCCATTAGCCTGTTAATAGCTATGTGCTGTTCATTGCACAGGTACAGACAAATATTTATATTTCCTCTAAAAAAAAAAAAAAAAAAAAAAAAAAGGCAAATTAAGAGACATGCAAGTGCTTTCTGCCAACATGCACTGAACTACACCACTCATAATCATAATTCATATAGACAATGATATCAAAACTGCTGAAATAGTAGAAGCACAGTAGGGGATATGCCAGCATAGACCATCAGACATTCAAGGAGACTCTGAGCCAAAACTGTTTAAAATTGTATTCACGTGTCTATATATTTCTAATTAACTTATTTAGTACATTAGAGGGCAGTCTTAGTGACAGATTTTGCAATAGTAAAGGCATTTGGCAGTTTTTCAGGTTAATGTGTTTTTGTTTAGTGTCCTTGCGGCTCTCACTTGCAATGAAAGGGACAGTTATTTTCAATGGAAGACATCTATAGAAACTGTAGGTGAGAACTGTGTTGGATGGAGCACCATGACAACAAACTTCGTTATGCTTCCTTGCTTCACTTTGCAGTATCCTCATATGCGGCTGTCTCCAGAGAAGCTTGTCAGATTCATGCAGGAATCTAGGGGGTCAAAGAGCTTATTAGCGTAGGTCCTGCATGCATTTCTATGGGAAGAAGAAGATACCATATGGGGCTTTAGGAGACTTAAAGATGAAATTAATTTGGGGAAGAGGTATCCATTGTAATGCAAGTGGTTTGAGGATGAAAGGGAAGAATAATTTAGTCTGGGAAGTTTTGTGTTTATGCGCTGTTCATTTATCATCACTGACAATACAGCCTCCAATCATAGTCCAGTGACGCGCTGTGGACGCAACAACTCACTGTGGGCAAGCTCTGCCTCAGGAGCCAGATAAATCACAAGCCGAATGAGGGAGTCACCTTGCAGGGGGAACACTGGTCTCACTTGGTGCCTAACAATAGCAGTATAGAGTCATTTGATTAATGCCCATGGAGAGGAGACGTGTAGCCCTGACTATAAATCTTCCATGTCTGCTCAGCATCACAACCACAACATGTAGACAGCACCCTAATGTTAGGTATGTGCATGGATGGCTATGTCATTTATGGATGCTCGCTGGATGGAGCATTTGCATATTCCATATGTTTCACTCAGTGTGAAAACAGCACAGTACAGAGCAGTGGTTCTTACTATGGAAAAGGTAGTACTGATAGTGCTATGAAGACATTTGACATACAGTCTACATATACATTCTACATTCTATACAGTTACTGCCTGGTTTAATATTTTTAGACCTTGTTTTTGTGCTTTGAACTTGCTTCTGGTCTTGTTCATAGATCACTTTCTTTCTCCATATAATTTGGTAATTCAGTGTTTGTCATTCTTTAAGTTGATATAAATGTACAGGTAATGCCACTCGGTACACGGTACAAAATTTTAGCTTCATTAATAATGCGTCAATCTCTAAGGCTAGCTCAGATCAATTTGTGATTTATTGTCGACAACAAAGTCTAAATACATTAAGAGCTCGGTAGTAGGAAGGGCATTTGGCTTAAAATATTTTAAGCCAGATTTAAGTTCACTGCCAAGTTTGAAACTTTCTCATCTAGCTCCTCAGTGTGAAGTGGAGAAAAACAAGAAAAAAATACAAAGACAACAAAGAAAATACAATATTTTACTGGACTACTGTAACATGTGTTTTCTATACAGGCTTTTTCACTGCAGCATCAGATGTGTGACATAAAAAAAGAGATCGCCCGAGAGCGTGACTTGTGTGAGGCTCAGAATGAGGACAAAACAACAGGTTTGTTTACAGGAAATTATTCTTTTGTAATGTTTGAACTAGGTTGCCAATGAATTCATTCATAAGTTAGCCTTGGATGACAGCAACCACAAAAGACAGAAGAAAGACTTTATGAATAAATAACGTTCCCCAGAATAACATCATCCATATCTATTTCCCGTTTATTCAGTTAGTGCTTTTATTTAAAAAAAAAAATCAATGGAAAACATGCATTCTTATTGTGATTCTCAGTTCTAAGTTCTGATCTGTAACTTGGTGGTGTCACCTGACACATTTTGCAAAAGATTAAATGTTTTTAGTATTGTTGATTGTTTCACACACAATCAGCTTTATTGACTTTATTTATTGTCAGGAGTTTTAACAGAAGTGATATATGTCACCATGTTCTGTTAAAATAGAATATTAGAAAAGAACTTTATATCCAAATCTCATTGTTCTAGTTCTCTCTATAGATTTCTAGTTTTGCCACCTATTTAATTGTTTTTTAAATAAAATATTTCCAACCCCAGGTTGTGCTGTCATGTGGGACAAGATTACCTGCTGGCCCAGTGCTGATGTTGGAGAAGTGGTCACCATCCCCTGCCCCAAGTATCTCTTCTACTTTTCAAAGGGCATTCCAATACGTAAGCATCAAATTAATACTTAGTGGTCTTTCTCACACTTCATACATTCAGTTTTTGCAACAAAGAACACTGGTCTGTTCCTGTTTAATTTGTATATGCTTTTTCTTCTGCAAATACAAACTAATGCTAATGCCACTATTAGTTTTTTTTTATTTATTATTATTTCTGCTCCTTGGTCTCATTTTCTTGATTAGCCTAGAGCAATTTATCTAATAACATTAACAATGCATAATGTTGATAAGGGTGCATCTGCTGGCACAAAACAAGAACTGCAAGAAGAGCAGCCAGATGCAGTTGACATTCAGACTTGTCTAATATAAACACACTACACAAAAAGCTTTGACAAAAAGCTTTTAGAAAAACAACTTTGTCCTGACACATTGCTGTGGTTTACACTAGACTGACCACAGCAAAGACCCTCTTTTCACACATAAGTAGTTCTTATTGATGCTTTCACCCTTATATGTGATTGATGCACTGATATATTTCCAAAATAGACAAAATCACCTTTTTTATATCCACACTGTAATCTCCTTTGTCTAAATGAATTGGAGTTATTGCTTATATAAATGAAGTATATTTACTGTAAACAAAAAAAGTGGTTCAGCTCTGCCAAACGTTCAGTGTCCAAATGTGTCCAGAGTTGTCTTGTCGATTGTATTGCTGCTCCTCAGGGTAGAGCCTCTGTAGCCGAGGGCCTTTCGCCTCTGTGCCCTCCATCATTTGGGCTATAAGAGGGAATCGGGCTGGACATTTATCATCGGGATCTGAGATGAGGGCTCCCTGGGAAGCTGTGATTTGACCCAGATGGGAGATAGTGTGACCTGAGCGAGCAGAGCCCCCCAGGGGACAGACAGTGGGCAGAGGCAAGAGCAATGGCTTGTTTGGTAGGATTGAGCTGGAGGTACATATTTCACTGGTATGTCAAAGCACTGGGCCCAAAGCTCACACGAGAACAGAAAGGAGCAAAGTCTCCTAATGAAGAAAACCTGGGTTACATATGATACAAGCTCTGCTTCTCTGATGCAGTAGATATCAATTATGCACTAAAACAGCTAGTCTCTGTGGTACTCTGCTCTCAGGTCAAGTAAGAGGACCACATTAAACGATGATTAACTATCTCAGATCTGGTGCATTGCAAATTCACTTTAGAGCAGAACCTTGTATTTCCTAAACCTGAGATGTTGGGTATTTGTGTGTTGTTTGTGCAGGTCAAAAAAGGGTTACCGTGATTTACGTTTTATAGGAACTTGACGTTTTTATAATGTTTCTAACTTGTAGTCCCATTTCCTTTTAAGTGACTTTTAGGATTACGAAAGATTAACGTTATTGACATACGGTGCACACAAGAAAACAGGACTTACGAAATATGGCGCCAGAGAGATTCAGGGGTCAAGCCATAAATTTAGTTGAAGTAGAGTTTGCCATTCTCATGAACTCTACCTACCAGGCAAACACTACCATTCATCTCCTCTAATAACATGGGTCTGCCTTCTTTCCTAACCTGTATGACAGAGCACTACTGTTGTCGTGCTATATCAGCCCTCTTCCACCTAAGCTATAATAAGGAAGATTTTGACTACAACACGTAGATGAAGCTATAAAAACAAAATCCAAACATGAGCGGATGATTAACTCATTTAAGCTCTCCGTGCCGTTGTGCATGCACAGACGATTCTTGGAGTCATGTTTTTGGTTGACGATGAAAGCATTCTTCTGGCAATCCTTAACTCCGTCCAGTGGTGGCTAAAACAGCAGCGGTCACCATTGTGTCCTGTCATATTGTTTGAACAAGCTAAGCCTCTATCTTCTCTGCAGTGCGGCGCCCAGGTATTTCCAGCCTGCCAAGTTTAATGCAAAATACATTGTAAGACTTTGCTGTTTCACAACTCGGGTCTTGATTTGATAGAGGCGGTTCAGTGATAGGGTTGGGCAATGTGAGGAATGTCATGCATTTTTTATTTCTTTGGCTGCACTGAGAGCAAAGATAAATTTCTAGCCAAGACACATTGCACTGTCACTTACAGGAAAGTAAATGTGAGAATGTTGTCAATAAATATTTCACAGTAAAAGACTGAATAAAATAACAAACACCTTGTAAGAAGACTAGATTAACTTTAACAATATAACGTGGGGCAATGCAATCCCCGCAATAGATCTGTACTAATGTCAGTATCAGTTATCAGTGATATTGGGCGATTTATAGCTCTGGTCTGATATATATTTAGCTCTGATCATTTTTGCTTATATGTCATTCTCAGTGTCAGAATACAATCATCATAAAAATACATCAAATTAAATTTGACTTTTTGTAATAATTTTTACAAAGTTGAAAAGTTTATTTGTGAATTTGACCTTCAATTTTAACAAAATAAAATACAAACAAAATATAAAATACATTTACCATGACCACAAGACAAATATCTGATATTGACTTGAAAAAAAAAACAACAAACATATCAGGCCATCCTTAATGTACAAAATAAAGTTAGTTTACTTTTTGTTAAAGTGTAAAAGTTATCAGCTGAAAGTTTGATAGGACCAAACAATTGATTGAACAATTGCATCAACAGTTTGGATAAAAATAAGTTGGTAAGGAAGGGCATCTGGTGTAAAACCTCTGCCAGATCCCTATAAAATTCCACCCACTGCTGCAGGAGGTATGTTAGAGTGTTAATTCCAGAAAAAAGCTGTAACAAAAGAGGAAATTGGATTAATCATTGACAGAAAGTGACATTTTTTGCATATATTTGCACATTAGCCATTAACACCATGGATCAGATACAGCTCAATAAAAGATGGTATGTGAAGGTGATTTGTAAACAAAAGCCATGTGCTTTTCACAGAGTGCTATTTTTATGCCAGACTGAGGCTTTTTAAGTGAAGGCATGAGCTGTTTTACTGCTGCACTGACCTAACCAAGTTTTACAACCATTAGCACCAAGTAGCCCATGCTTGTGAACAGCAGTGTAGCACTATTTTAAAAAGTGCTAATGGAGCCTTGAGCTGCACCAAGTTAATGTTCAACGCAATTGAATTTGTCTCGCCTTGTGACCTGTGTACATTGGCACACTGATGCATTTTTGCAACTGCAAAACTTATCACACTGATATTTTTTTTAACATTAATCTACAATACCAAGATGTGGAGTTGGACTTTTTACATCACAATTTTGCTGTATCATGGTCATGTGGTAAGCTGCAAGCTCACAGACCAAGAGTAAATGATAGTGTTTAATGTATGCCACCTTGAGTTTATTACGTCAGTCGGTGAATCGTTGTTTTGTTGCTTGTTTTGGCACTGTTTAAATCTCATCATAAGGATATGTTGACTAGACTAGACTTACTATTATCAATATTTTATCAATACATCTAAATTTATATATGTGATAGTGATATAGTTGAAGATATAACAATTGCTATACATTTACTCTGTAAAACAACAATACATCATGAGCAATATGATATGACCCAGGCCTATTCCTTATTGACTTCCCTTACCATTAGTTTACTCAAAGATATATTTCTATTGATAGGGGCATGTTTGAGTAATCCTTTATTGCCCTAGATTCAAAGCTGGAGTTCTCAGAAAATATCTTTTATCACCTCTTATCCCTGCCCTGCTCTGCATTTACTTCCAATTATCTATACAATTCAAACTCAAGGTCATATAAGTAGGGGTCAAAAGGTCTTGTAGCCATTTTTCAACAATAAAAACAACTAAATGAAAATCCACTGCTTGCTACGATTAAATGCAACTATGAAGAGTCAGGGTCTCTCATTTCTCTCAAAATGGTTAAGATCAACATTGCGGTTTACAATTAACAAAATGTTAAATAATGATCTATGTAGGTTATAGTTTACTAAATATTGGAAAAATGAATTGTACAGTTGGTATGTTTGTACAAGCAAACTTTAATATTTCTCTCTAGTTAGACAAATGAATACAAAGTGCTTACAGAGCACACTTTCACACACGTTTTAAGTTTTAGATTTTTTCCCTGTGCTTCTTCCTTGTTCCCTTGGATAGTTTAGCTTCTCTTTATGGGCTTCAAACAAACTTGGACCTCATTCCTCCATGGGCATAGCAGAGTAAAAATATCTCTGGCTTTTGGTTGACCATATTGGCCAGATAGTGCATGTGGTTGGAGAATAATTAAGACTCAGATGGAGGGGAATACACAGGGGAAATGTCCTTACATCTTTGGGCCAATGGGACCACTGATCTCCTGTTGTACAGTACTGTTCTTTTAGTGTTTAGTGTTTGGAACTAATCCACTGGGACAAATGTATCTTGTTGTGCGTATATATATTTATATACACACACACAAATATATATATATATGTATATATATATATATATGTGTGTGTGTGTGTATATATATATATGTGTGTGTGTGTGTGTGTGTGTGTGTGTGTGTGTATATATATATATATATATATATATATATATATATATATATATATATATATATATATATATATATATATATATATATATATATATATATATATATATATATAATATATATATATATATATATATACACACACACACACATAATTTTTAGGTTCTCTGTGTCCTTCTGCTCATTAGGAAACCTGTCACAAACCTGCGCTGAGGGTGGTTGGAGTCCAATCAGCTTGGAGTCCTACATAATGGACTGTGAATACAACCCCAACAGCACTACGGATGACACTGAGGTTGGTATAGCAACCACCTGTCCATGTCCAAACTTAAACACGTTCACCTTGTTCCTCATATGTTCACAGGGCGAGTTCTATGGTGCCATCAAAGTGGGCTACACTATTGGTCACAGTGTATCTCTCATATCCCTGACGGTCGCCATCATAATACTCTGTGTATTTCGGTAAGAAACCTATGATGACTCATAAAGATAGGCAAACACCTTTTCACTACACCATTTAGTGTCTTAATGCTCATAACTCTTGCTCTGGGATCCACAGTGTTCTTTTTATAGTGTTTTACAGTGCTCTTCTCACACTTTTATAGTGTTTTGCTCTTCAAACTGCCAAATTTGACATTATCTTGCTAGACTTCTCCAAACAGAACTGTCAAAGGAGATAGTCCATAAACATTTATTCTTTTCTTTGTTGATAACATATTTATATGTGACATTTAATCTCGGCATGGCCAGTATCTGCATGTTGATAAGTTCTGATCAAAAGAATGACTCTGGAGTCTTGTAATAAGCCCTCTATTGAACCAAACAGCAGAGATATGTTTACTCTGATGGTTATGAAATGCTGCAGCTTGGACTGAGGCACAGGATGTGCAGAGGCTGTTTATGTTTGTGCTCGGCAGCTGTAGGGTGCAGTATGTCATCACACCACTCAATGGCCAGGCCTGATGGCTCTGTACGTTTCACACCAATCAGACGATCACTGGGAAGCCATGCACTTCACATTAGTGACCTTTGAGAAAAGGACCACTTTGTGGTTGTGGGAGGTTTTCTCATTTCTTCCTGATAACTTTATGGCCGTTGGTAAAACCACACGCTAATGTGTGATCGAGTTGTGTGTAACTTGACCTTTAGATAACAAATGGATAACACAGCTTCTGCAGTAAGTGCTGATAATGATCACCTATCATGGTCACACATTTGTTTTACATTGTTGTGACTTTGTGAATATAGTTCATTTTATAAGAGCCAGGTAAACATCTTATGGCAGTAGTTTTGGGTTACTGCTCTTTTTGCTGACATTCTTATAATTTGTAAAAACATGTTTCTTAATAGAAGTTTTTACAGATTTTCAATTGATAATTTCTACTTTGGTTTTCTAGGAAGCTGCACTGCACCAGAAACTACATCCATATGCACCTGTTTGTGTCATTCATTCTCAAAGCCATATCTGTATTTATTAAAGACGTTGTTCTCTATGAGGTTGGTGAGGCCGAAAACTGTCACTCTACTGTGAGTATGCTTGCTCTTACCTTCTACGTCATACTTCCTATCTCTCTTAAGATGCTCTGTGCTGCAGTGTGTAGTGTACAAAGGGTCAGGTGCACCTGGGTGTAGCACTATTTGCCAAAAGCTGTGAAGCAGGATGTTGTCAAAGTCACTATTTGCAGAATATTTATTTTAAACTTCTGAAGGCTTTGGCAATGATAACTAACAAAAAGTTTTGCTACTTATAATTACAAAAAAACTTTAAAAAAAAACAAAACTGCACAAATGTCACATTGGTGTTTGTTTAGTTTCAGCACAGCTCTAGCTTAATCTTTATGACCAGGGAGGATTAAGTCAGCAGATTGTAAATCAGCTTTTTTACAGTCTCTGAGGGCTGCTTGTTAATGGGCCAGTTTAGATGTATTTCCTCTTAAGAGGACACACTTTAGACTGGTTTAAACATAGCTGCTAACCCCCTGGACCATTTGGAAAATATGCATTGGCACAAAAAGGTCCACAGAGAATGATACGCATGTATTACAGGCCACCCTGACCCAATAGTTGTACTAATATGTTCACTTCTGTATTTGATATAATTGTATGAAAATATATTGGATTTGTGCAAGAGACAAAAGTGAAAGGATGACAATAAGAGTATTAGCGCTAAACATTCAAAAAGTGGACAGCTCTCGATTTATTTGTTCATTATGGGACTTACTAGAAAAAAATTGTACTCCTGCAAAAATGCAGACAATGAAAAACACAGTAGACTAGAAGATACAAGAACATGGAGATATCTCATTAAAATAGTGTAATTTATGTGTTATAGATCTGAGTTTGAGATGGGCCTGAACTGCTGCAAATGTGGGTCATGGATAGTCTGAGAGGTCACTTCTGTTGTAATCACTCAGAAAGGTTTTCTAAAAAGGTTTATTTAAAAATAAACCAAACTTAAAATATTAAATGTAATACAAATCATAATTTTAGTATGTCATAATAAAATGTACTATTTACAACTCTTTAAGAATTAATAAGAGCAGATTTTTTTTTTCTTTTTCTGTTGCTCAAATCCTTATTCACTACATTCACTGAGATAAACTGCACAAGTGGAAACGTGTTTCTTTATTTATATACAGGGCTAATTTATTAATGTGTGTGCTTGTTTTGTAGGTGGGCTGCAAAGCTGTGGTGGTCTTCTTTCACTATGGCGTCATGGCCAGTTACTTCTGGCTGTTGGTTGAAGGACTTTACCTCCACGCCCTTTTAGCTGTTTCTTTCTTCTCAGAGAGGAAGTACTTTTGGTGGTACATCCTAATTGGCTGGGGTAGGTTAGGTTATTATTTTCTGTTTTTTTCTTTGAAGTTAGGCTAGTTAGTTCTTTAGATCATAGAATATCTGAGAACAAGTGGAAATTATCAGGAGCATGCATGTTGCAAGCGCGTGTACCTGTACATCCGGCTTTGAATTGAGTTTAAAGGAGGTACAGGTTTTAGAGGCAGCCCCATGGTGAAGGCAGCTGCCACTAAGAGGTTTTCATTCTTCTCATGGCAGGTACAACATGCATACAACACATAATGCCCCTTTAATACAAAAAGAGCCTGTTTGTGTTAGTGGCTGACATCATCTGTCTGTCCCCATCCAAACTAAATTGACATGGAAATTAATCTCCGACCATGAATTCATTTGCACAGGTGCCACAGAAATATGCTACATGCTTCACATTGAAATGAGGCTGTTGTGTTTTTTTTAATTAGAAGCAGCAGGCCACATCTTCACGAGTCCTGGTCTAATGCAGAGCTGTCAGTCTATGGATGCCTCTGACTGAAAAGACACTAGATTATGAGGTCTTTTCAAAAGGCTCTCCTCTGCATCCATTTTTATGAGGATACAATTATACATTTACAATAGAAACCTGAATACCACAACCATGAATAGACTTACGAGGTTTGCTTGGGCTACTTAGGTTCTACTTTCCTAAGAAAAGATGATTAGTGTATATGTAAGAGCATGATTAGAATAAAGTGTGGTGGTGAGTAGTTAGCACTCCTTCCTTCACCAAAGATTTTATTGATTCAGCCAGACATCAGCATGAGTGTGGTGATTGTTTTGTTGTAATGGGATTATAACTGTTTCCTAACTTTTAGAGTTTGCATGTCTGTGTTAATTTATTTGTGGATTAATACACTCTGAGTTCAGTCTTGTTTGTCTTACTTTCTTTGTGATACGTCAGTCACATAAATCCATATGATCCTGATTCACATATTATAGTGAGAAATTATGTACAACAACAACTTTTTATTGGAATGTGATGGCCAAACTGCCTTAGTGCTCGGTCCCAAACATTTCTTTATGTATTTTGCAGGAGCACCAACTATATTCATCTCCTCGTGGGTCATCACAAAAGCCTGCCTAAATGATCCAGGGTAAGAGAATCATCTTCATTATTGCACTTTAATACAATAAGAAGTACCACAACATGTTTTTGTTTAACAAGCTGATGATTTATTTCTATAGCATTTCTCTGAAGAGACTTGTGTAAAACTGTTAATGAATAACAGACCAAAATGACGCTGTTTCCTACGTGACCCAATTCATCACATATGAATACTGCATACTGCAAATATAGGCTTTGAACTAAAATCAGAGTGTAAACTCACTGTGGGAAGATCTGAAGATAAAATCAGCAGCACTGAATATTTTTAATGTAATGTTCAAAGATTGTTGATAATTGTCTCATTAGTAAAAATTTTGAATTAACATTTACTTTTCTTAAAAGGGTTTTAGTATTATAACAAGGGTTGAGGACTGACTGGAGAAAAGCTTTTTCCTTTTGTATCTCTTTCTTCCACAGCTGTTGGGATATTATTGATGACAGCCCATGGTGGATCATTAAAACACCTATTTTAGTAACTATTCTTGTGAGTCACAGCATTATTTCATTGATTAGTTATATTTTATGAAACACACAATAAATAATCAGCTTGTTCTTTTTCTTGCTTTAGATCACCTTTTTCCTTTTTATCTGCATAATCCGAATTCTGCGGCAGAAGATGAATTGCCCAGACATTGGAAGAAAAGAATCCAATCAATACACGTGAGATTTACAGTTAAACTTTTTTGTGTGTGTTTTTGGCAGTGAACTGTTGTTATTCTTGCTCACACATTGACAAATGTCTTGATGTTTTTGTAGGAGACTTGCCAAATCAACACTATTGCTGATACCACTGTTTGGAATAAACTACATTATTTTTGCGTTTATCCCGGACGACATTAACCCACAAGTGAGGATGGTGTTTGACCTTATTCTCGGGTCATTTCAGGTAAAAAAATTAAACATATTTCACCTAATTGTTTAACCTGTTTAGGATATTAAAGAACATATAAAAAAAAAACAAGTACTAAATAGGGGAAGACCATTATCATGACATTTGCCTTATCTTGCAATAATAAATAGTGCCAGGAACTGAATCAGGGAACCAGACAGCCTATGCTCCCTGTATCCATAAAAATGTAATAATTTGTCCTCATACACACCATTTGTCAAATGGTTGGTATCTGACACTTACACAGGAGATGAATAAATATGGTTTTAAACAGTTTGATAGAATTTGATGATGTTATGATTTCAGATGGAGAGCAGGGGTCTATATAACTCTGTGAGATCCACTGTTTCAAAGGAAATATTCAAACCTATGAACCACAAATGTTGAACCTTATCATTATTTGTTAGGGAGTGGCTCCATGTACTTGCATTAATCTTATGGCTAAGAGTTTTTTCAACTGACAACTATCACAAATTTGGTGTTGAATAATGGCGGCACTTTCTGTAGGCACCGTGAGATCATAATTTAGCTTGTTTATTTATGCTGACAGAGAAGATGTTGGAACTTCTTTACCCAAGAAATCTGTTTACTTACTTACAACATATAAAATATACAAATTTTAATGACAGTTTTTAAGATCCTTCTTACCCCAAACTCTCGTTTTCCTTTTGTAGAAGCTGCTGGACATTACATGACTTAGTTTGTCTGTATGTTGTACAGTTACGTAATAATGCTCAGGATTTACTGTCCTTGAAATTGAATACAAACACTCAGAGCCAAGCAAAATGATGGAAACCTCGCTATGGAAACTGTTCATAATTTATATGTGCAGTCTCTGGGGAATAATCTCTAAAAGATGAAGCTCCTGCCTGTATCTCTGTTCGCTAAGAATCACGCGATCATTAGTCATCTGCAAATATTTTCAGCAGCTGTTCGATTTAAATATGGCTCTGTTTTTGTTCATCCTGTATCCTGTGTCTCAGGGGTTTGTAGTGGCTGTGCTGTACTGCTTTCTCAATGGAGAGGTAAGTTAATTTAAGTTTTTTTCTCACATAATGTATAGTGTTTATTTCCAAACTGAGATTTTTTATACTCACAAATAGCAATAACAACTTGGATTTTCCTCCATGTATTAACATGTAAATAGGAAAAAGTACAGTATAATGATATAATTTTATGAACTCTACATACACATCCAACCACTGACAAAACAATTATAGTTCTTTCTGTACTTACTTTAGGGCTTGTTGAAAATATATTGTTTGTCCTGAAAATTATGAAGAAATTAAAAATTAAGATTTTTTTTATTTTAAAATATGAATTAATGTATTAATTTAAAAAAACTATTTTTCACAGCCATACTTGTAATAATGAAACTTTTTTTTCTGAATTTGTAAATATGACATGATAAACCTTACCTTGATATGGCAAATAAGCAGCCTTCCTCATCATCCCCTCTTATGCTGTTTGCCTGCCTCTCTATCTGTTTTCTGTGGCAGGTGCAGTCGGAGATTAAACGTAAGTGGCGCAGATGGATGCTGCAGCGTTTCCTGGGAGCTGACCTGAAGCACCAGCAGCCTTCACTCGGCAGCAATGGCAACAACTTCAGCACTCAGATCAGTATGTTGACCAAATGCAGTCCTACTACACGCCGCGCCTCTTCTACCTGTCAGGAACACTTCTCTTCCATATAAAACGAACACTGCAGGTTTGAATGCTTGATATTGTTGTTTTCTCTAAATATGCTTATTTGGACTGTTTCAGCAGAGATGGGGTCTGTTACTTAATGTTTTTCTTTTTTTCTTTTTTTTCATTTAACTCTTATCAAAGTGCCAAGATTATTGCCAAAGTGAAAATACAGTTTATTCACCTGTCAGCAATAACAATGTAACTAAGTACTAGCATCATTACCATCTCAACCAAGATGATACCTATTTATGAACAATGATGTACACTTAATAACTAGAAGCACTGAGAGATAGCAAGCCCATAGCTAGGTACTGGTCCTATCCTGAAATGTGACCTAATTGACCCCACTAGGCTATATTTATATTTATTTTTTATTTGTTCACAATGGTGATATCAGACTGGACTCAAACTGGCAGGGTAATTGCTTAAGTATATGACAATAGTATTGTAGCATTCTGGTGAAAGGAAAGACACCGAATTTCTTCTGATTGTTTAATTTTCTGAACAAAAGGGCTAAACAAGCAAAACAAGAGCAAAACAACGGCGGTCTCAACTCACTCCAGCCAGTCTCCAAAACAGACCAATAACTGACGAACCTTTACATCAACTTGTCAGCGTAGCAGCCAAGTGTCACATACAAAAGCAGTTACATTAACAACAACACATAAACAAGAACAACAAAAGGTCTCAACCCTGAACTAAACATAAAATATTAGATCATTACAGTATTGCAAAATACTATAAATATAAAACTATAAACTTACACCTTCTTTTAGAATCTAAAATCATTCCAAGTACCCCCTCGTCCCTGCATCCCTAGTTGGAAAACACTATCAAACATCCCTTCTGACCGATATCATATCTAATATTTTTTCTGTACCTATGTTGTCATGCTGTTGTATTTTAATCTGCAAATTCTAATGACACAGTGACTGTAAAAAGGGACCACTTTGTCAAGCAATATTTTGATTACTCACACTGGACTACTTACTGGCACTTACAAAACCAGCCTTCAGTCTTCATTACAACCAACACTTGAATACTGTGGGAAGCAGCACATCAAGTGAATTAAAAACAGGACTGGTTTATCCATCTGTTGTTAAGATGAATGGAGCTGTATCTAATAAGAGCCAAGATGTTTATTAAAAGGCTTTTGTTCAATGCTGGGCTGAAACACTTAACTTAATGGTCTATGTTGCTAAGGGGACCAGTGGTAGCATTAATGACTGTGTGAGGCTGTAAAAAGCGGCTGTCACAGTGAATGCACTCATATTATAACCAGCTTCTGTCCTGCACACGACACTTGTATATGTACAGGGCATAAAAGACAAAACATTCCAGTGACAGAGGGGGCAAGAAACTCCTCTTACAGGTGTAACCAAAACACTGATGAATACATTAATACTGTAGTTAGGACTGAGTACAGTTAACTTTTGGTACATGTACTTAAATTATACTTGCTTTACTATATTGGTACCTAAACAATACTCTTTTTAGTATGTGTGCTACAATACTCTAGGTAAATAAAATAAAATAAAAACAGACACATACTCATTCCTTTTTTCAGTAAATCCAGTGTTTTTCATCATTTATGTATGCTGAGAGTTCCAAGTTCATATACCAGTAGTAAATAAACTTGTTTTGCAGCAGGTAGTAAATAAAAGCAAGAATCACAATTTCAGTATACACAGGCACAGCACTGTGGCCACCCACAGCTCAGACAGGTTATTCTCTAGCTGTATTAACTGCAGAGACAGCTTTCTCTCCGGGGTCTAACCTGACCTTAACCTGACACAGTTACACATCCTGTGCATTTTGAAATTGGTGTTATGGCTTACAGTTACAGGATGGCTCACCCAATCAATTACACTGTGATTTTCACATGGGAGTTTAATGCCACATTCATTTTCATTTGCCACAGTGCGCTGTGACTGGAGCCAGCAAAATGTCTTGCCTAAGGATAAGGGAACTAATTGAATGGGTCAAGGCAGAAATTGAACTCCAGTTAATACCTATTACTCTTAACATCACAGTTAAAAGCACTTTTTACATCCTTTCTTAGATGCTCCTGTTATGCGTGGATTATATTCATTTTAATGACTGATTAATGTGTATGTATAAGTAGATGACATAAAGAAAAAAAATGTATTGTTTTTACAAGTAAATGGTATGCAGGATCTTTTCTACAGCTTTTTCACAGATTGAACTGTATTGCAGTATGCTTTGTGAACTCATTGATTCACCTCCCTCTTTAATGTTAGGGGATATTCAGGCCAACGTATGGTAAATGACTTTTGGTTCCTTATAGTTTCCATTTAAGCCATAAAGTGGGTATTTTCTATAAACGCCAAGTACCTCAGACATGATCTCACTTTTGCCATTGTAAATAATGTGAATGTATTAATATGTTTTATGGTGATGACGTAGTCCTCAGGTGACCACTGTTTACATTGAAGCTGTGTGTTTTTCAAACATGGTACATACATGTACTGTTAAAACGTGTCTTATATTTGTGTCCCATGAAATAAAATTATTTGCACTGGACATGGCATCTATTCATCAGAGCTTTATTTCTGGAACATAAAAAGTGATAAAACCATATAACAAAATGAGATACAAATAATAGCCAAGGAGTGGTAAAAATATACAATGGTACCCATTCTAATCGTATAGTTTTCTTCTAGTTCAGGGGTAAATGCCCAATTCACAAAGACTGAAATTTCCTGCACTGTTTTTCAATCCACCCTTATTAACAATGTATGTTTGGAATTTGAATTGTACCTCCCTCATTTGGAAGACACTAATTTAATTAGTAGAGCACTATGAAAATACTGGTGTGTTTAGCAGGGGTTTTCCTAAAAAGGCTTCTATATTTTGTAAAGAGCAATGTAGAACTCATTAATATTGTACAACCTGTAGAAAACAAACCAGATTTGGGGTTCAGGCCACTGGAGCTGTATCTGTATGCATTAATAAACAAGGCCAAGATGCAATGCATTTATTAATCACTACTTGACCGAACATTTTTGGATTCTATGTTCCATTTTGGTTCATCTGGAAAGGCATATCCTTTATATAGCCTTTTTAACTTCAAGTGCACTCTGGGTGAAATACTTGAGAGCTTAAAATGTCTAACAAATAAATAATGCAGTTCACTCCCGCATGACCATTGCACCAAATCAGTGGCATGCATCAGTCAGGCATTACATTATGACCACTGACAGGTTATCTGAAAAAGGGATTAACCCCCATCATGGCACATGTAGTGAGTGCATTAGAGCCAAGAAAATGCACGCATGTACAACTCTGTGTGGGAGTTTGACAGGGAATACTGTAGCTCAGATTTATAATAAGGTTTTTTATTACTTTTTTAAATGCACACTCATAGTTGCAAACAGGACTGCATTAGTAATCACAATAAGTACTGTGGTGGTGGTCCTGATTGGTCTGTGTATTCATATGTAGACATGGTTAAAATTCATTAGGTTTTCGGTATTAGATGTATTTTCTTACTGATCAACAACAATAATTAGTGTCTAAGCATTGTAAGATGGATACTTCTTTCTATGAGGAGGGATTAAATCTATACAGGGAATCCACTATCTGTCATAATAGTGTACATATCTCTCATTATCTCAAAAGAACTGTATTTGACCTTTCTCTTTACATAATTAGCCTGGTGGTTCACTTTGCTTATAACTTGCTGAGGCGCAGAGTGTTCAAGCGCACAGGCAGAATAGTGGCTCCCTCAGCGTAGCTTATTTCTCTTAAAATGCCAGTCCAGCTCTGCTCCGACTCATCATACCTGTGTTTGAAAAAGGAACATCATTTAGTCACAGAGAATAAAATTGCATTAAAATCAAAAGGAGATATTGTTACTTCAGTTGCTTTTATCTTATCCTGGGCATCAATAGCTGTACTTTAACAAGGTTTTATTCATTTTTGGTGCATCAATTTTAATCTATCCATCCTGATACAGGCCAAGAACAATATTTAATTGCTATAATGTTAGATGCCAAAATCTTAAATTTTCAATGTCCACGCAACTTTTCTGGATGGGGATTCACCACCTTCTTATGGAGATCCTATTGCTTTGCCTTACCTGAAATATTCCATAGTATCACATGAAAGTAGGCTTATTATGCAAAATCGGCTTTTAACCACGTTATAATTGTTTGTCCTTCGACATCAGCTCCCATTGGGTGCCACAGTTTTCTAATGTGGAAGTCAGCAGACTTGTTTCTTATTAAGCCGCTTTAGGGTAATATTGCAATGCAATGTGCAAATTATAGCATTAATTATTATAACATATAATGTATAATGTATATAAATTATAACAATTATCCATGGGTGCCATATAACTATATAGAAGACACAAGCACAATATGTCTTCTTTAAAGATCTACCGGAGCAAGAGCTGTGTTCACATTGCCGGCAATAAGTCAGACCTGGTTCATATTGGACTCCGCCAAGTCTGCCCTTTGTCACCGGTTCTGTTCATTATATTTATGGACAGAACTTCTAGTCGCAGCCAGGGGCCGGAGGCGGTCTAGTTTGGAAACCACAGGATCTCATTTCTGCTGTTTGCAGATGATGTTGTCCTGATGGCTTCATCGAGCCAGGACCTGCGGCAAGCATTGGGGCGGTTTGCAGCCGAGTATGAAGCGGCTGGGATGAGAATTAGCTCTTCCAAATTCGAGGCCATGGTTCTCGACCGAAAAAAGGTGGCTTGCCCTCTCCAAGTAGTGAGTCCCTGCCTCAAGTGAAGTGGAGGAGTTCAAGTATCTTGGGGTCTTGTTCACAAGTGAACAAGTGAGTGAATGATGGACAGTGAGATTGACAGGCAGATCGGTGCAGCGTCTTCAGTGACACGGTCGCTGTATCGGTCTGTTGTGGTAAAGAAAGAGCTGAGCCGAAGGGAAAAGCATTGCATTTGCATTCCTATCCTCACCTATAGTCATGAGCTTTAGGTAATGACCGAAAGGACAAGCTCACAGATGCAAGCGTTCTTAATGGGTTTCCTCTGTAGGGTGGCCGGGTGCACCCTTAGGAATAGGGTGAGGAGCTCGGAGTAGAGCCCCTGTTCCTACACGTCGAGAGGACCCAGCTGAGGTGGCTTGGGCATTTGTTCAGGATGCCTCCTGAACACCTTCCTGGGGAGGTGTTCCAGGCATGTTCCACCGGGAGGAAGCGCCGGGGAAAAAGCAGGACACACTGAAGGGACTATGTCTCTTGGCTGGCCTGGGAACGTCTTGGGGTCCCACTGGAGGAGCTGGAGGACATTTCTGAGGGAGGGAAGTCTGGGAGCAACCCGGCCTCAGATAAGCAGAAGAAAATGGATGGATGGATAAAGCTCTACCTTGCATGTAATAACAGGTATTGCAGACATACATTTTTCCTGTTGGCCTCTCCAGAGATCTGCTTGTCTCTATGAAGACAAGTTGAAAGCTATAATGTGAAACATTCCAGGCAAAACAATAGCATCATACATAGTGCCTCTTTAACTCTTTTTTGCCAGGTCCGTATTTTTGCCACATTCATATATTTTTAAAAATAAATCGGTAATGGCACATATGTGGGAGCCTCACCTCCAGATATCAGTCATCTCAGTTGGCACAGGTTCCTCACTGGTTTCTGTGGGCATCATGGCGAATCCTCCAATGGCGTACAGAAACCCTCCCATTGAAACAAGGTTGAGGGAACTGCGCTCCTGAGGAAACTCTGTGAACTCTGACCATCTTAAAATATCAACACACAAATGAGGAAGTTATGCTTATGCTAAATCAAACACCAGATTTACATATGATAGAGAGATGTACTGCTATTTTATGGCCCAGTTATTTATCTACTGTCCACAGACAGACTGTGTTGTCTCAAAATAGCATTAAAATAACCCTTCTATTCAGTGTTGGAAAGGAGCACTAATAATTTATACCAAGGTAAGCGAAAAAACCTTAATCTGTTGAAAGAAATAAGTTAAAGCTATTTTACCCCTACATAACTTCTCTACTTAATTATTTTTAGGCCTTTATGTTAACTCATGACTGCAATTAAACAGTGCTGCATATACTATTTTCTTCCTTTTTTAAAAACAAGCAATAAATTGGTATAGAAAATCATATTTTTTGAGTGTTGTATTATCATGGCAATACACTGTTTAAATAGGAACTGTTTTATGGTCAAATTAGAGAAGTTTTTGCTTACTTATAAAAAATAAATACATTTTCAAAAAATGCAAATAATAAAAAAATAAAGATTTAAAGGATGGCCTGTGCTATAGTGAAAGTAGTATTTGTGTGAAACGCTAAATGAATATAACATACTTTGACATCAACAATTGGAATAGCTACATTTTTTTATGAAAGGCCAAAAATAATTGATTAAACTCATTAGCCAAAATTTGAAAAATCTAATGAGGAAAATTATTAATGAGCAAAAATGTCAGTAATTTAAAGCGATACAAAGTGTTATTTTATTTGTGTTACTCACTTGTTGGTGCTGATGTCATAGACCTCCACAGAACTGGTGAGGCCTGAGTCTGTTACCCCGGTAACCACATAGATCTGATCCTCATGAACTGTGACCCCAAAGAGTGCACGGGCAGTGTTCAGGGGGGCTAGGTCCTTCCACTCAAACTTTGAGGGGTTGTACATGCACACTCTCCTCATACACTTCCTGTTTGATTAAAAGTTTTTGGTGAATTTTAAATCCAAGATATATTTAATAAGGATTAAAGGTGCACTATGTAACTTTTTAAAGGGTCTGCCACCTGCTTGTCTCCATAGAAATGTACTGTATGGTATTAAACTTATATAATGGCTAAATTATAGGTTGGAAATGTCAAGCCCACTCACATTAATATTCATTTTCAAGGTATTTTTGAAAAATAAAAACACCTGTAAGCAAATAAATACTAGATAAATAGGCTTAATTTCATACTGTGGAACATTCCAGGAAAATGTATAACATTTTGAAAGCCAATAACATTTCGACTATGTAACCAGAAAAGAAAGAAAAGTTACATATTGCACCTTTAAATGTTAATATTACGACCAGAATCACATACTTGCTCTCAGACTTCCCACCGATCACATACACCAGACCATTGTGTGATACAGTGCCATGTCCATAGACTTGATAAGGAAGTGGATCAGACTCACCCCATTTAAAAGACCTGTGAAATTATTATGAACAAGAGTTATTATTATGCATTAGTTAATTTAGAAAACAGCACTAATACATTGTGAGTTAAGAAAACATGTAACATATAATGGTTTTCATCATCATGGTTTACATATAACACAGCAGTAAACTATAGTTTTATAACCTGGTGAGATATACAAATACAGCTTCTGAGCTTCTCTCTCTTGTTTTAAAGAAAGCTCTGTAGTTAAATTTGCCTTGGGGCAGGCTGGCAAAGATATGCTTATTCAACGGTGAACCAAACATCTTTACTCAGTTGAATTCATGGTGCTTACTGTCTGTCATAGATCATGACAGAATCCAGCACATGCTCTCCATCCTTCAGTTCTTTGCCTCCCACCACAAAGATGGAGTTTTCAGCATCTGTCATCCCAAACAGGCAGCGCGGGGAGGGCTGGGAGGGCATCCCCAGCCACTCTGAACTCACTGGATCAAACTGAGAAACAAACATTAGCCAAATAAAAACACAATCAAATGGCATGTTTAGTAGTGTTTTTAATTATACTTTACTTGTAGGAAATATGAGCTGAATGGTTCATCCTTGTCCTCCTCGCTGAAAAGTAGCCCACCCACGACAAATATCTGGTTCTGCTTGGTCACCAGGCTGCAGTGGTTCTTGGGGATTTCTGTGGACTCTGATGCCACAAAACACTCGTTCCCCACCGGGTCATATGCGACTGTCCCTGTATCACTGATCATGAGTATCAATTCCAGCTCGAACATTCCAAAACGAGGGTTATTGTTGAGGATGCCAGGTAGGTACCCCTCTTCATCGTCTTCCTCATCCCTACCCCCTGCTGCCCCTTCAGAATTGTGCTTTTGGGGTTTTGGCAATCGTCCCTTGTGTGCATCTTTGACCAGCTCTAGATCCTTCTTCATCTCTTGACTGAAGCGAATATATTGGTGTTTTTCTACTTTGTCTTTGAGGTAATCCAAAGGTATAAGCCTAAATCTGACACAGTGTAGAAGCTCTGGTAGATCTTTGAGACGGTTGTTCTCATCATGTTTGACCCAGTCCATGAGGGATTCGAACACAACCTCCTCTCTGTCCACATTCAGGGCATCTGATGTAATTAGGATGGCCAGTTCACTTGGACTGAGCTGCATAAAGTCCTGGTCCCTCACTACAACTTGGTAACGCTCACATATAAATTCCCTTGCACCCAGAGCCAGCCTGGGACAGTCCAGAAGCAACCCTAACCTGAAGATGGCCAGGCAATTCCCAAGTACTAGCTTCTCTTGAAGGTAGGACACACAGACTGAAAATATGGATGGTATTTGGTACATGTTGGCCACCATGAAGATATCCTGGACATTTTGCTCTGTTAGACTGATATCAGAAGTGTACAAATACCTTAATATCATACCCAAAATCCCAGGATCGACATCTTTGAGGACAATCTCACGCTTCTTGCTCTCCTCTAGCTCAGACAGGAACATAGCTTTGAAGAACGGGCTACTTGCTGCCAGGACAAGACGATGACAGGGGAACTCCTTATCCTTCACCTTGAGGACACAATCCACAAACTTTTCATTCTCCAGCAGGTCACAAAGTCCATCTTGAAGCAGAGTCTGTTGATACATGCGGGGCTGCTCCACCGGATCTATGGTCATGGCAGCCATTTTGTTCAGTTGGTCTCTGTAGCAGGGGAGAGAGGAGGCTCAGAGGGGCGTCCTGGCTCTTGCTTGCTCCCCACAACAGAGAAGGACTGGACCCAGAGCTGGATCAGGTTCCCGGGGGTGGGGTAGACCTCGTGGACAGGAGTTGCAGCTGTCTGTGGTTGTCACTCAGCGTGTTAGTCAAATGTATTTATAGGCTCACAAAGAGCCATTTTGGTGAATGAGAAAACTTACCAAATACTGAAAGGAGCAATGACAACATGTTGAGAATATCCTAGGCATTATATTGTGCATCAGATGATGACACACAGGACCAGAGAGGTACATAGGAAAGCCAAAAACAGCCTCATATGGTTAAGACCTGAAAAAATAAAGCACACATTTATTCACAACATAAATCATGTTTTTAAGACAAAACATTGTGCAATAGTAAAGAAATCAGAGTATCCTTTGTCTTTAACAGCAGATCTTCTTTCCTGCTTATATAAAAGCTTGAAGATATTTGTGCTTTAGTGAAATATGGATGGTCTCTTTATAATGATACACTTGTTCATTTAATTTTACAATTTCTTATTTTTATATAAAAGGTAGATGAAAGTGAAGGTAGTTGAATATCAACATACTGACATACTGACTTCACAGCTCTTTTACATAGAGGAATTACTCACCTTCACACACATACACACACACACACACGCACGCACATACATACACACACGCACGCACATACGCATACACACGCACGCACGCGCACGCACACACACACACACACACACACACACACACACACACACACACACACACACACACACACACACACACACACACATACACACACATACACACACATACACACACATGCTCATTGTCTTACACATCAGTGTCCGCAAACACATGGGGACAAGTGTCCTACCAAGAACAAAACCTGTGGGCCAGCAGGTAAATGGTTGTGGTTAAAATAGATGTTTTTTGTTGTTTTTTACTTGGTCCGGCTTTTTGTTGGCTGACAACACCCTAAACAAGCCCAGTTGAATCCCATGTTATGATGTGTGCGATGCGAATGATCTGTAAGCATGCTATTTTCTAAATATCTAAAATAATAAAATAGATAAATAGATAACTTATTTCCCTAAAGTTATTTACGCCTAATGAATGTTTAATTCAGTTACATTCAAATAACCATGTGTGTACTCTATGTATTATCAGCCCATAATGTAATGACCCTGTAAATTATGTTTTCAGTCAAAAAAAACAGACTTGTGCCTTTTGCTGAAGCTGCTTTGAAGAGCTCCTCTTGTTACGCGCTGCTTCCATGATCATCATCACCCAATAGAACTATAGTGCCACCTAGTGGCAGGAAGAAAGTGTATGCAAAAGAACTTAGCATGCGTTTACACTTGTCCTGGTTTGGTCCCGGTTTGGTCCTGGCTTGAGAGCTCCTTTGAGTCCTGATGTAGACTTGTTTTGGTCTTGTTATAGTGCTGGTCTTTCTCAGATTTAGTTCCAGGTTTAGTCTCAATCGAATCCCCATTTCTGATGTGTGTGTGACATAATGTTCTTTTGTGCAAATGTGAACTCAACCCCTGTGCCTTTGTCGTCGTCTAGTGGTGAAGCTGTGTAACAACAGCATCCCCGAGGTGTTTAAATGTGTAGATTACAGGCTGAGCAAAGTACTACCTGAAAGAATACGGCAGAGATAGTTAAAATTAAATCTTTATTTCAAACCAAACCAGAAACATATTTGAATTTGTAGTTTGAAGTTGTAATACTCAAAAAAGTCACTGTATTTATTGTCCCTCAGGTTCCTCACAGGTTACATCGACATGGTCAATGCTGTTTAATCTCAGCACACCCCCTTAGTTGCCACACTGTAAACCTGTTGCATAGTTTGGATCAGCAGTAGAACAATGCTGTAATTGTGAAATATTTCATTTTTGCTCACTAACAGAGGACAAATACAAAACATTCAGTTTTCAAGCAAATTGGAGATGAACACTCCACAGCACCCTTTTCTTCTCTCTCATATCTGTAAGCAGCTTCTTGGATTCAAGTTTGACTAGGTTTTATATCCTTTCAATATATAGTTGTCTTATGTTGTCCAATTTTCCTTGAGGTATCAGCCCTATCCATATATTCTTACATTCTTTTATATTACTTATATTCACAACAATCTTTTGTGTAGTTAACATTAACTGCAAATGCACCATTGGTGGGTTTGTGCCAGGACCAGTTGTCTACAGGAAGTGCACTTGAGTATCTCTCACAGCCCCATATATTAGCTTCTTTACCATAGAAAAACAAACTTTACCTCTCATCTCATTGACGTTAAACACAGGCCATGAACAGCACATGTTCAGAGAAGCTGTATTCAGAGCAGTGTCAGAAACCAGTAAATGGTTGAAAAGGTTTTGGGCCAATATTAGTGTTATTCCGATTTTTCTTTGGCATCTGCTGGCTTCTCTAGCTCTGGCTCCTCCAATAAGGCTTGCTGTCTTTCTCTTTCCTTCACCAGCTGCACACCACAGTAGGTCACCATCAACACGGACAAAGTGGACAGAGGGAAACCTGGGAATAAACACAAGAAATACAGTTACTGAATATTACTATACCATGAGTTTGCCTACAACATAACACAATTTTATACAATACACCACCAGTATTACCTTTGAAAATCAATCTTCTTGCCACAAGTTTGGCAAACTCCAGGCTGTTGAGGGAGAGGACGTTGTAGAGGACGATAGCCCAGAAGTTGGCAGCATTGAACACACCCCTGATCCTACGTGACATTGCCTCACCCATAAAATGCTAGAAGTCAAGAAAAAAAAAGAAAAATGAATAAAACATCAAGACATTGATATGTATGTACATGTTACCTCTATGGTAGAAAATGGTGGAAGAGAGAACAATTTAGCCACCCAAAGCTCAAAGTTTAGACCGAAGCAGTTGAAGAAAGACCAGAGGTAAACCAACTGACATGGCCCAAGCCACAAAGTGGTGATGAAGAAGGTGCAGAAAGTGGCCAGAAGCTCCCTGAAGATTCTATCATGGTCTCCACCAATGTAATCATAAACGTACCTATGAAACATTCACACATTGAACAGCTAACTCACAAAGTGTGTGTGAGAACACAAAGTGTTCTTTGACTTTGAACACTCACTTGCAGAGCCAATCATTGATGCCTCTGTCAAAGTGCCTGGGGGAAAAGAGGTTGTACATACCATTACCTTCCATGTGAATACAGATTATATAGTACATCTAGAGGATGCTTACGTCTCAGCAAAAACATAGAGCATGGTAATACATTTGGGAGGCTGAGGAGGGTCCAGGTGGTCCAGAGTGGCAACAGTGTTAATGACACCAAACATGACGGCAGCTTTGATCCAGTCATACACCAGGTTAGAGTAAGCCAGACCAGCTGAAGGATCATTACAAATAATATTAAAAAACAAAGCTCATAAATGATTACACAACACTAGCATAGTACACTTTTACACACCCAGACACCAGTCTGAAAGCTTTCCAACCAGTTTCATGTCACTGGGAATTGTCAAAATATACAAATAATGAAAGAAGACATCCACCACCAGGATGACCCCGAGGTGCAGCAGGGCTTTACTGGTGATGTTCCACATCTCCCTCTCCTTACGGGTCAGCTTAGTAGTGGTGGCCTGTGTAATAATAAAGCATTTATGTATTTATACTGATACAGTCGGCAATTTTGGTGTCATTATTCTACTACACCTCACCTGTGCATGATACCTGTCAAAAGTCATGATGGGCCCAAAGAAGAAGAAGGGGAGGTAGAAGTTGTATTTAAGTAAATCAAAGAAAGTGTAGTTGCCTTCCTTCTTCTCACAGTTTTCCAGAGCGAAGCTCATACAGCGCATGATACTGAAACCAACGCCCCCATAAAACAGGATGTCCTGCAGGTCGAAGCTGCCTGTCACCATTGCTTCCTAAAACCGATCCAGAAATTTTCACAAAATTGATAATATCCAATATATTATGCAGCTGAATGGGAAAGAACAATTTATAGAAATAATAAGCCACTTATGATGTGTTCACACTGACAGGGTTTCTGTGGAGTTTCAGCTGTTTCCTGTCATTTGTCATTCACTTGTGCCCTGTCTATTCTTCATGTACTAAATGCTGTGTCTTGTGTCCGCTCACCTGCCAGGAGTTATACGGCTCTAACTTAATGGAAGCCAAAGTGGTGAGGCCTGCAGCGAACACCAGCCACTTCTGCTTGACCAAAGCAACACTGTAAAGCACCAGGCAGTGGGACAGCACTAGGGCCATGTAGGTCCATCCCATAGTCACTAAAACAGCCAAAGCTCCATACAGACCAAAGATGAAGGATCTGTGCTGTGGGCAAAGAGAAACCAGAGTCAGCACAATGCACAAACATAAGTGCACAAATGTGTCTTTTATAACATAATTTTGCAAAATTGAGAGACAAAACTATATGGCAACAATTAGATGGACATGATGATAGATGAACAAATAACAATTTGTAAAAGAACAAGTGATATGAATGCAGACTGTATGCATAAATTGCATAAAGTTACCTTACATCCATCTATACCAATCTTCATAGCAATCATGAAATAAGACAGAAAGATATTTAAAACATGGTTAATTGTTTTAAATATGATACATACATGTACAATGACACACATAACTAACGCATACTATATAACTAAACGTGTACACTTTGAAACAGGATACAGTACATATAAACACATACAATTACAGACAACGCCAGATTTACAGTCTTGATTTGTATGATTTTTACAAAATCATAGTTAAGGAAAGAACGTATTTCATTTTCAGGTGTTTTGCAAAAAGAAACCATCATTACACCAAAAAGGGCGAGCTCAGTGTGAATGTAAACACGTGCACGCACCTTTGGAGCCACGATAGTGAAGATTTTGGCGAAGATCACATGACCAGTGAGCGCAAAGAGAATATGGTTGCGGAATGTACTGAACCACATCATCCACTCGAAGTCTGCTGCATCCTATGAAGAACCAGCATCATCACATGATAAAGTCTCACGTTACAACAGGCTTATAAACATGTAATAGGGACTTAACAGGAGCCTACCATTTTCCTGCCAAAATAATGCCATCCCGGCTGTACACTGTCTTTGAAGGCCTTTCTGTTCACATTCTCTGTACAGACAAAAGAGCAGAGGTCATAAAACAAAAGGATCCTGTGTGATGAGTGCCATTGTGCACCAAACCACATAATGTGATTGATGGGTTTTCCATGTAATAATTTTAGGTGGTTTTATATAATTTGTTTTATATAATGCACTAGGGTGCTCTTTGTGTTTTGATTGTCTTTGATCTTGCATCATAATAATTCTCAGAGATTAATTCACTGTTGGGGCAGAATAAAATTTGACTACTTTTTTTATGATTTGTTTATTTTTATAATGGAAAAGCATTAAGACATTTCTGACATAAAACACATGAACATATTGAAGCGCTGTGTTTGCGGATTAATAAAGGGGAGCTTTAAATGTGATTTTGCAAGTACCAAACTCTATAAAACTGCCTACAAACTAACTAAAGCTACAGAGGCTGTAGTGTCAGTTTGACCATTTTAGGAGATATAAAGTCAGGGGGGAGAGAGTAATTGGTGCAAAACAGTGAATAACAATATGCCTCAGTGAGTGACAGATCGTGCCATTCGCAGGCTTACTCTGAGACCACTCATGACAAGATGTGCTTTACATTCCTGATAGTGGCTTTAATTAGCTCAGTGTGTCACCACATTTAAATGTATCCATTGGGAAAGTTAGCATAATTATCTCTAACACTTACAGACGGAGATGGACTCATTCTTTAGCTCTATATAACACTGATTAGTATGTTGCCGGGGGATTAATTTAAATGTGTGCGGCAGGTATTTTTAAGGCTGCTATGTGTACTACGTATGTGCTTTAAATATTTCAGGATATGTCATACACTCACCACTTGAAGCTTCGAGTATCCAACTGCCTGCCCATATCAAGGCCCCGGCCAACACTGCAGTGTACAGATACAGTTCATATCTGGGGAGAGCAGCCTTAATCCCCATGGTCTCTCTGCACACAGAAGTCAGAGAGTTAGGTCTGAGCCTGTTACACCAATAGCCTACAGTAGCACATACAACAGAGTCTTAGACAGCAAAGGCTGGATGTGTGAGACTAGACTGTTAAAGAGGAAATTAGTGTGAAATAACTATGCATTGTTTTGCCATTTATGAAACACTGGCTAAACCAGTTTGAAAATGTTTGTCCATAATTTAACAAACTTTTGTAGTTATTTATCTAACGGGTTGGGGTTAAAACACGGATTTAAAGTTCATAGCTACAAGCCTAAAGGTATTTAACAACATTGCCCATGTTTTTCGGTGAATGTTACATTCATAAGGACAGTGACCACCGTTTTGTGAGCTGACATTTCATCATAAGCCAAGAGAATCAGACAGGCACTTAAATAGGTCTGCAGTAGAGTGGCTCCTCAGAATCAGCCTCGTCAGCTGCGCAACTCTACCCCTCCTTCCTATTATAGCTCTCACAGTTGGTCTTGCTGTACACAGCGCGCAGCTGCAGTGCTATGTGATCCATGTGAGAGGCGCTTGGGACTCACTTCAAGAATAATTAGCCTTGGCTGTATGTCCACAAATGGTGTGTACAAAACAAGAAATCATACTTTGGCTACCACAAAATGCTTATTATCAGGCAATATCAACTTTGTTTGTGGGGCGCACTTGAACTCCACAATATTGGATCAGATCTAAACCCTGTCTCAACCATGGCTGCGCGCCCCCAGCAAGCGCCATGCATACAAATGTGATTTAGTTTCCCATGCACACAGACACAAACACACTGGCCTGTGCAATTTTTAATCGTTTAACTTAATTAAAACACAATCTCTTTCACTAACCTTGCATCGACTAAATTGTTTTGACGGTGTTTGTGGAGTTTGTAGCCCGGTTCTTGAGTTTTATATATATATATATAAAAAAAAGAAAATCTAGCCTAAAGGGGTATGAAGGAAGAGCAGGTTCACTTCATCCGTCTTGGGGGCTTGCCGCTGCTGCTCGCCAGCCTGGGCCAGTCAGGATGTTGCGGACTCACGGCGGGAGGAGGAGGTGGAGGTGGGGGATATATTTATCTTTCACTACAGCTCCGCAATGAGGGGTGGTCCACAGCACAGGCAGTACAGTAACAGTGGAGAAAGCTGGTAGGTAAAGAATCAGGCAAAGCATCCGTTCTTGTATTATCTTTTCTTAATAAGACGAGTGGGGCTATTGTTCGCACCATCACTGTTAATAATATAATAATACAGTTAACAGGCTCTAATCTATTACAGTGCAGTGAGAGTATAATGCAGCGTTTAAGGGCACCCACGCAAACATCAGTCGCTCACTTCATCAGAAAAAGAGCAGTCTTTGTGTAGGCTGTTGTCTAAGTGTCACTAGAGGGCGCCACTATACCTAGAATTAAAAAGAACCGGCTACATCAACTTGCCATCTCCAGTGAAGTGCAAAGTTTAAAAGGTTTGTTCTGCCAGCTCCACAGTGAGAATGAAATTCAAAAGACACATTCATTCATTCAAGTCACTTTAATGTAAGTCACATTTATTTGTGTAAGTAAAGAAAAACACTGATATCAACCTTGTTGGATCCCTGAGGGCCCAACTAGACATAAGTCTATAAAGTTTGACTTAGAATTTAAACTATAGCCCCCTTACAGCTTATGGCTTGCTGTTACTAAAGACGTCTGCTACAATATTTCTGGCATAAGCTGCTGCTCAAATTAATCTTTTTTTTTTTTTTACTAGAAGGCTTTTATATCATAGTAGGGTATCAAATTTGGAAGAGTGCATAACATGTTTTCTAAAATGGTAGGAAGCCAATTATTTGGAGACAAAAAAAAATACAAAACACAAGGATAATTTTTAGCCTGACACATGAAACAAAGTCTAAAGAACAGATCACTTTAAAAAAAAAAAAAAAAAACAACAACAAAAACAAAACAATGTTCTGTATCTGTTAGATAATTTGGTTAATACATAAATCATCCATGTAGTTGCCCAGAATGATTGTAAGGGAATGTTTTCTACAAACAGATCTACGTTGAGTTAGCTGCATGTTTTTGTTTTAAGGGATTTTGAAACTTGGATTGAACATCTCTCTGACTGACTTCCTGTAGTTTACAGGGTCGTTTTCTGACTGGCACAGCGGAGCCTTACATTTGGATCATCTGAGCTTCACGGCTAACACTAACTTGCTAACAAGGCTAGTTGCTAACTTTAGCGAATGGTTGATACAGCGTAGTTTTTTCTTTAAGTTACATATAGTTCTTTTTTACTATCAGATTCGTTTGCATGTACGCCAATTTGGGACAGGTCATAAATGCCATTCCCTGTCTGGTTTCCATACACCACCGTGCTTGCTGGCTGGCTAACCCGCTGCCACAACACTGCGCCTCGGACAGACGGTGACGCACGGCGCCTAGCTCCGAGCTCCCATCTTTAAGCTAACGTTAGCACACGAAGAAAGCGCGCTAGCACGGATACGCTCTGGGAAACAAAGCAGCAAAAATCACTCGCCTAAATGGACCACATGTCCATAATAACCCAGGTTTCCAACCCGAAGGAGGAGGAAATATTAGCTTTTAACCAAGATAAAGGTAAGAATAAACTAACTGGACACTAGTTTGCCACTGGTAGCGTGCTAGTCACTTTCACTTCTAACATTAGCTCACGTTTGTTAGCAGTGTCTTGCACAAGAAATTGATCTTCTATTTAAATGTTTGAATGCTGTTTAAACACAGCGCAATTCATAGTTTATAAACTTGATGTGCAACAAGTTTGTATGAGCGGCTCTTTGGGGGTGTGCTTATGAAAATACATCACTTTGCAAGGCGTATCTTGCTGTAGTAAGAGCGCTTTGTATCATTATTTATTTGGCTTTTTGAGTTGTAATTTAGCTCCACTTCCAAAACCCCGTTAACCCTCATGGTGTACAGTTGCAACAATCTATTTGACAGACGATTGCTAAATTAACCGTACCACTTAATGCTTTTTGTGATGGTTTTTGACCAAGTAGCACCAGGATTGCTCTGACAGTCAAATCTGTCGTTTTACCTGCGTGAAGAGAAGTATATGTTAACCCCACATAGTCTAAATGTTTCTGCCCCCCAAAAAAGCAACCTGGACTATACACATATATAATCACATTGTTGTTGGTTGTCTTGTCTTAAATATTTAAAAGTATCTAAACTACTGATCAAAAACAACCACTTAAAATGGTTTCAGGTAAAATTACTCAAATAAAAAATATTTGTAGGACCATAGATAATAAAATAGAAAAAAATCTCTGGACATGTTGCATATAAATCTATTACTATGTGTGCTCATTTGTTTTCATTTAAACAAATCCTTACCAAGAATATATAAATGTGGTCTTTTGACCACATTTATATCTTTTGACTCGTATGTGAATGTTCATGTTGGTACTGATGGTTATCACTGGTTACACGTACACCGCTCTGGGGGGTCATAACTTCAGATGCCCACTCACTGACATTCCTCAGGGTTCTTTAACATTTTTCCGGGTCACCAAAGCCCCAGAAACCTGTAACTGTATCAGAGTTAAACCTTTTTCAACTCTGAGTCCATTAGTAATATGAGAGCTCAAAACACAACAATACATTCGCCTCTTGGCATCAGACATCACCCTCTGTTCTGTATTGTGTGAAAAAGACATGTTAGAGATAAATCATAATTGGATTTTGCATCCCATCATTGTAAACCTGAATTCTAATATTTAAGATGTTCAACTTTGTAAAAGGTGCAAGTTGTGGTTATAATGGATTTTGAATGGACACCAGCTAACAACAAAAGAAGTGTCGCATTTAATGTTGTGGACTGGGTCATCATCAGAATTTTTAACTTTATTCTTTTTAGATCAGTAGCTACATACACTATTGCACTGTAGTAAAGACAAAGTAATGTATGCCTTGATTTGCATTTATTTCTGATAATCTCTCAAGGGTTAAAGCAATCTGCAAGAAGATTACACAGATTACAATCTGCTTGCTAGATCTAGAGGATTATACACGAATACTGTAATTACTACAGTATTGCTTACTTGACTAACATACAGTACATTGTTATGTGACTTTAATACCTCCATTGTCAGTCTTGCCAATCCTTTTTACATCTCCAGGTTTGAATTATTACAGGTATAAAAAATGATTCGTATGAGGTGATTTATTTCTGGTAAGAGATAAAGAGATAAAGATGTTGTCTTTGGTGTTCTTGTTTTCATCTCTGTGAAAAGGCTTTGTGAAGCTTAACAGGTGATGATGGTGATTGTGCTTTGGTTGACCAGGCTCCAGTTTGTCTGCTAAGAGTATGACCACCTTCGGCCAGTGTGGCTCAGCCTGTGCCCTTACGACATGTGTGACCACCTTTGGCCAGTGTGGCTCGGCCTGTGGCCTTACGACATGTGTCTCCTGTTTGAATGCTGTTTTTTGCTGCCAAGCTCCGGACTAAATTTAGAGCCTCTGGCCTGTGGTCCAGGGCACCACTGACCTCACAGTCAGTATAACTTTTCACAGATGACAACAATGTCTATTATTTCACCATGTCTCATATTCTTATTACAGAACCATTATGATTCACAGTAGGGATGCACCGATACCAATACCAGTATCAAATATCAGTGCTGATATTGAAAAATTGGCTGGTTCAGGTATTGGTTCCATGATCTTGGTTAAGCCGATACCCTGGTCGGGCCTTTAATTGGATGATAATAACACTATATACAGGCTGATTTTGGCCTAGAAGTCTTTGAACTTTTATTCATATAATTTGATCTTTTGTGTAATAAGTTTTGTAAAGAAATAAGTGCCATTTTCTGTCCCGACACTGGTATCGGCAAATACTTAATATCAGTATCAGTATTGGAACTGAAAAAGCTAGATCATGCACACCTAATTCACAGATTAGGTTAGTAAAACTAAAGTACTACAGGGAACAATATGAAATTCTGTATAGGCGTTTTATAACAGTTAACAGAATATTGTGCAGAGTGACACACTTTTCAAACTGAAACAAACTGATACAGATTCAACTAATTGTCCTCCGTCTTCTGTCTCATAAAGTTCCCTCATTGTTCAGACTGCATTGGTAGCATGCAAGAAGTCTATTTTTATCCTGACATGCTATATGTAGTTGCCCTTTGTGTTTGAGGGAAGGCCCTGTCATTGGCATGTCTTACTGGGCAGTAGGTTAAAAAAAAAAAAAGTGGCACTGATTGTTCTTAACAAAGTTTAAACGTTCTATAGAAGTGTAAAGTTCAAACTGAAACATAGAAGTTAATGCTTCAGCTGTTGTTTGCTCCTTTTGTGGCAGATTTTGATTGAGTTTGTCTGATTTCTTTATACCCTGTTTGTTTAATTTGAAGTCAATTTGACTTTTCAAAAAACTTTTATATACATTTCTCTGGGTACTTCTCTGGGTAAAACACTCTGCTCTTGTCTTGTTTAGTCGTTTAAATAAACAGTCCCTCTTTCATTATCTCAGAGGGCCTCACAAAAGATGCAGGAGTAGAGTGCAAGAAAGCAGATGTTTTTGAACCACATCTATACTGTAACAACCTTGTGTTATGTTTTTTATGTGTGGTGGGTTTTGTTTTTTAACCCCTGTTTTTGTGGCAATACCACCAGTCTCACTGCTGAAATCACTAAAGCAGCTGGTTTTAGTTGAGAGTTAAAAAACTGATGACTGTTCTATCCTAAATATGAGAGATGGGTTGAAAAACTGATAATTGTTAGTTTTGAAAAATGATCATAAAGTCAAAGTTACAAAAGTAAAAGTGATTATTCTGCCCTTTTAGACATTTCCAGGGATGTTTATCAAATTTTGCCATAATGTTTGAATATTGTCATCATTGGGATCAGTTCTGAAGTAAGTTTTTGTTTTTTTAATGAATAAAAAATAAATAGTCACAATAGTCACAATCACATAACGCAATTGCTTGGAGAATAATTAAGAGTAATAATAAAGAAATGCCATTGCACATTTCTCATGGACGGAGTATTTATCTTTTTGAATTTTGTTTTATGAGAGGTTGATTGGTGCAGCATCAGCAGTTATGTAATTATTCATCTAAAGAAGTTCTGAGCCATTTCTGAGTTCTCTGCTTTCACTTGTCCAGAGGTCCAGAGTGAACAAGATACAGAATACCTTTGACTGAAAAGAGTCTTCTGAAGTCAGAGCAGGCTGGGTGCTTTTTTTTTATTATTATTAATCTTATTATTCATTAATGTCTCTGCCATTTTGTTTAGTGTAGCGTAGTGTAGCAATGGTTGTTTTGGTTTCATTTTTCAACCACCTCATCTGATTCAGATGTTTGCTCAAAGCACTCAAGGGACACAAAATGGGATTGAGCCAAAGTGTCTGTCTTGGTCCTCTGCAATCCAGTCACATATTAAGCACTAGAACACCAGATTGGATAAATACTCTTGTAACTTGACAAGGATAATATTATCCTGTGTAGTGTTTTATTGTGATTGAGAGTTTAAGCGACCCACCTCAGTTAAGGTCATCGCTGTAAAGAAAGAAAAGATTATTGTGATGTACATACAACCTCAGGCTTCATAGAGTGTTTTTGTTTTATCACAGTATAGGAGCTTCATTTGCTGACAAAGTGCCAGTGCACATGGACATACATGTCCATTCTTACAAAGACCATCACAACACATAATAATAAATAGGGTTGTAAAAAATATGCACATTAAAATGGGGTGGTCAGGGTGACATCATCAGTGAGAAGGAGCGATATGTACCTACGTACCTGCTTCCCGATGGTAACTGGCCGTAGTGTGGGTATAGATTGTAAGTGCTATCAGCGGAGATCAGTATTTTAGAGCTGCCATATTAATCGCAATCAATTTGTAATCACCATTTGAATGAATGCAACTAGCAAGTCACAAAAGTATCATAATTTTCCACAAACAACAAAATTTCCTGTCTTATTCTGCATAAAAACTGCTAAGTCTGTAATTTAAATTGACATAAACATGTTCTGAAATGTTCTGAAAACTATTCTTGTATAAGTTTATTATATTTCAGTCTTTTTGTCAATTCTTCTGGATGCTATTAAAATGTGAATTTTGAAAAGAATCCTATTATTAAAACATAAATGGCAAATCTAATCTCAATCACTATACAGAAAAATCTGTTACATATCCAGCCTTTTCAGTTGCGATACCAATTTCAATACTATAGCTTTAAATATCGGCCCATACCTGATATCAACCAATAACAGTGCAGAGCCTGAAAACTGCATTTCCTTTAAACAAAAAGAAATCAAAGCCAAACTACTCCAAATGTGTAATATAGCTGTTATTTATCCCTCAAGTAACTACAGAACAACTCTGTATATAAAAAAGCTCAACCATTCTGAGACTTTCTGGGCCAACTGTGACCAGTAAATAGTCCTATTACATCAATTTATGTTTCCAACCAGGATATTGACTGAATCGATATTTGGAAGCCAATATCCAATTTGATGGGTGCATCCTTACATATTTTTTTTCAAAATCATTCAGCCCTACCATTTTCTCGTGACTCTTTATTTAAAAACTAGATGTCAAAATAAAATGCTTTAGGAAAGATAAGGTAAATGTTTCGAGTTCAGAATCCGACTGACAACATTCAAGATAAACATGCATAGATACACATGACATAAAGCCACATCTCTGCTGGCCCACACTTTGAAAGCATTCTTGGTCTTGAAGGCCGGAGGGCCGAGTGGGTAGAGAGGAATGCACCCTTGTATAGCCTCCTCTGCTGAGACTCGGGGCCTCCTCCCCCTCGTGCATGTCCAGGCTGCTTCAGTCACTCACCTGCCAGCTCAAACTTGGGAGGGAATAAAGCATGCTTTCAAAATGGAGACCTGTGGGCCAATCCGGTCACAGAAAGGCAAGACGGGGCAAATGAAAAGAGGAGGAGTGTGCAGCTCTCAACTTGTCACTATTAATAAGTCTTATTTAGGGCACACACCATAGTTGTGGTATGAGAACTGAGTTGAACTGACAATGACTGAAGCTTTTCCTGATCAATGCTTCTGCCAAACCTCACAGCTATATAGCCTGCTTTAAGAGTGACTCTTACAAACTGTCAATAAGTATAGCAGTAATGATTGTAAAAAAAAGTAATTATTTTCTAAGATGTACACACAATGCATGTTGACTCAACATTTGATAATTTTACACATTAAATTTACAGCCATTTTCCATGCCGTATTTCTACAGCATCACAGTCCAAAAGCAGCCTCAAGAAGCAGAGGAATCGGAGCATCTTCAGCACATTATTCTGCTGCTTCCGAAATTATAATGTTGAGCCACCGGTCGCCAACTCCAACACCAGCGCCCTGCCTCCACCGGTCGAGGAGAACGGATCCCCTCCCAAGGTGTGCTCCCTGGACAAACCTCTTCACTTCTGCCATGTTTGGCTTCTGAGTCTGTAGATTATTTAACATATGTTGTATCTTTTGTCTGTTTTGTGTTATTGACTTGAACTCCCTTTTTGTGAAGTGTTGAAATAGTTCTTTCTCCCCTCACCTTATTTTTGTGTGTTCGTGTCTATCTCTCTTGTGTTGTAGTGTGACCAGGTCGAGGTCATCCCTGTCCCTAGTGTATGTATTGCCTTTTTTCCATTTCCTGTGCATGTGGCGTGGGTTGGTGCTGGCACTTCCTGCTTGTGTGGGCTCCTCCTCAAGGTGCCAAATGGTGGTCCATTTTGAGTCCATGGCAGTGTTTGGCGCAGAGCGGGTCTAAAGCACCTTGTGTTAAACACTCTGAATGGGTGACCCGCTGGGGTTATAGCACCTAACTAGCACAAATGACTATACTTGAAAAGACTCCACAAAATGCAGTTATGATGTAAAAAGCCATACTTCCAATCTACCTACTGTTTTACTATTTTTAAATGGTGCAATGGTAAATCGGTAGATTTGAGCAATTTATTCACTGTTCATAACTTCAGTCTTGCTCGACAAATACCATTGGGACAGCATGGAGCATTCTTGCATGGGATGAGGGCAATCCTTACTGCTAATGCTGCTGGTGACAACCTGTGTTGTATAGTTTCAGAATTTAGGTATAGTAAGGTATATTAGGCAATTTAATTTAAATGCGCTAAATCCGCCTTTCATACAGCTTTGTAAACATCAGTTTGAATAATGGCTTAAAGATTCTTTAATATCACAATTATCACATGGAGTACCAATGTTATAGCTCTGGTCTGACATGGTATATGTCTTCTGCTCAAATTTAAATGTAAATGGCTATCTCTGTATCTCAAACACCTCACATTCCCCTTCATTCACTTTGTTTATTTTCTGTCATATCACTGTAGCCACCAGCCAAATACCTCCTGCCAGAGATGAAGATTTCTGATTACGGCAAAAAGTGTGTTGTGATAGACCTGGATGAAACCCTCGTCCACAGCTCGTTTAAGGTAAAGGAGGGATCCAGATCAGGCTGGTGTACTTAACTTTGTATTACGCTGGTACACTAAGGAGTGAAGCCATTTAAATGTGTCTAAGACTGGTAGCTGCTAATATCAAAGTGGGATGACTGCAAAATTAAGACTATTTGAATTTGTCTTGCAAATAGTGAATGGATTTTAAACAGCCTAAATATTCTTACTTATTCATGTGCCAATGAACATATCTCCATGTATGTTTTTGATGTGGAAACATGCAGTTTAACATCAAAAACAGGGTAAAAAACTAAGCGGAACAAAACCAATTTGCATACCATATTTTAAATTGCAAGTGCTTTGTCATTTATCTGACTGACATGACCTCTGCTGGTCAGGGAGTAAATTACAATAATTAACTTTGATTTTGTTTCTCTTTTTTAGCCTATAAGCAATGCAGACTTCATTGTTCCAGTGGAGATTGATGGTATAGTTCATCAGGTATGTCACATCATATAGAGACTATTTAACTAATGTTAATTACATTTACAGGAATCATGAGGAATGGAAAAGTTGGAGGCGGTGATCCAGTTCAAGTAATCCAGGATAGGCTGTATTCCTGGTTAGCCTATTCATGATTACTTGCACTGGATGGCAGCTACTGATCCTGCTTGTGTGGAGAAATGCGTATACTTTTTATGTTTTAGTATTGAGCTTTACTGCTGTATGTTGTTGTGTATTGTCTTTGTCAGTTGATATTCCCTAAATAAACACTATTTAGTGGTAATTGGTTATACACCAAAATACTACAATTGACATTTTGTTGTTACAGGTTTATGTACTGAAAAGGCCCCATGTTGACGAGTTTCTTCAAAAGATGGGAGAGCTTTTTGAGTGTGTGCTGTTTACAGCCAGTCTCGCGAAGGTATGGTTCAAATATTTTCTCTTACTCTTTTGTCTCCTTCTATAATTGGTTTCATTTCACCCCACTCTGCTTCACTTTCTATGTCTTTTGCATCTTGTACAAATGCATGGGTAAGTTTATGAAGGGACTTGTACCTGCTGTAGTGTTGAGGTAAATTCGGTAGCAGTCAGTTGTGCATTTGGTTATAGAGTAGAAAATTGTCACTCTTCGGTTCTTTCTTAGTGTGCATGTTTCTTAATCTGTCTACATCGTTAGCCATTTATCTGACACAGTCTTTTAAATGCAGTATGCAGACCCTGTAGCCGACTTGCTGGACCAATGGGGCGTGTTCAGAGCGCGGCTCTTCAGAGAGTCCTGTGTTTTCCACAGAGGCAACTATGTCAAAGACCTCAGCCGGCTTGGACGAGAGCTCAACAATGTCATCATAGTCGACAACTCGCCTGCTTCCTACATATTTCACCCTGAAAATGCTGTGAGTGGGATTTCCTTGCGTCAGACCAGAAAATAGAAGCAGTTTTCTGTATTGAATAGACTATATTTGTGTAATAATAAAAAAGTAATATATCTTAGAGATAAAATATATTTACGTTATATTATTTAACCCCTATATAGATGTCTGCATAATCCCTCAGTTGTCCAGGTATGATCCATATTAAAAGAAAAATTCAAATCTGTCAAATGGACAGACGTCTTCACTCAAACAAGTTTTTGTCCAGTGGACAAATTTTAATTATTTGAAATATAATAGGCCCTTAGAATGTTGTGATGTCATCTGAAACCCAATTATAACAAAAAAGAGACCATCTGGGTTAGGGCTGGGTATCACCAAGAAGCTGCCGATACGATACGTACCTCGATACACAGTCCACGATACGCTACGTATCTCGATACAGTGCCATTTCACTACGATACGATTTGATACGATATATTTCAAATCGATACGATATGAATCAGAAAAAAATAAAGGCCATCAACCTTACTTAAATGGTCAACCCAAGTTTCACAAAAAAAACAAAAACAAACATTAAATGGTGCATTTATCTTCCATTTATTGAAGATTAAAAAACACAATAAATGCTTTTTGATTAATGCATGTTTCTAACTAGAGGGAGGAAGGCGGTTGAAACATTTTTTCTGACATTTTCGTTTCTCTTGCTTCTCGCTTCTCTTCACCCGTAAAGAGTAACGTCTGGGAGGAATAGCGATACTAGGAAACAAAGAATCGATACAGTATTGATTTTAATAATATCGAGACATATCGGTGTATCGATATTTTAGCACACCCCTAAGCTGGGTATTGTAAGTGTATTTTAAGTACATCTTCTTTAATTTTAGATAAACCTTTGATTGGTTGTCCAACAAGATCTAATCTGGACTGGTTGCACATCACTTCTAAGCACTTGATGGCCACATGAATATGCTGGACTTTCTGCCATTCATCTTACACAATGAAAAACTTTTTACTCTTTTCTACTGTTGCATCATTTACAGGTGCCAGTGCAGTCCTGGTTTGACGACATGAATGACACAGAGCTTCTAGACCTGCTGCCTTTTTTTGAGGGACTCAGCAAAGAAGAGGAGGTATACGGTGTCCTGCAGAACCTCAGGAGCAGGTAGCAGGATGGACTTAAGCACCATGATCCACCTGATCTGCACACTCTGTGTCCTTCGGTGCCCTCAAACCTACGTCACACCTCTCGGACTCAGGCAGATCCTCCAAAACAAGCCCCTTTTGTCACTGCCACAAGGGGGAGCCCCGGAGTCTCACTGTGGAAACCCATCTGGTCTTGGAGACTGGCCTTTGCCTCCGGAGTGCCATCAGAAGCACTGTCACTAAACCACAGAACAGAACAGAGCATTCTAGCTCAAGAATATTGGAGAAAATTACTAAGAGGATTGAACTCTGGTTTTTATTTTGGACATACAGTTTTAGAAACGGCAGAGTGCTTGTTTTAAAAACCAAAAAAGAAAAAGAACATTTTTGAGACCTCTTGTGATGCTACAAAAAAGTCTGACAGATTTTGTCCTCATCGTTGCTATGCAGGCAGTTTCTGGTGATAGAAAGGACTGTGACTCTTTTCTTACTGAGTAAAGTGCCTTGTCTGAAAGTAGTTCATGTGAGGAGGTGTTTTGTACATGGCATATTTCACTCTTTTCACAGAAAAATATGTGGACACAGAACTATCTTTATATAAACGTTTGGCTTTAGTTTTGTGATCATCAAACGCTGGGTAAATGTCTTCATAGTATTCTTCCCCTCAGTTAACTTGTGCCATTATATAGATGTAACTTTGTTCTGCTTTCATTATTTGTAGGAATGTTGTCTTTTATTTGATTAGGAAATTGACTATGTTTGCAATGGCCCTTTTGAGAGAGTAGATTTAACATCTCAAAGTTCAGATAAAACTGTGCCATTACTCTTCTTGTCTTGCATTTTTTGTGTTTCATTTTAATTGCCAAATGAGGAAATTATTTTGTCTTTACCAGGGTTTCAGTTCTAAGTGTTACATTTAGTAAGCATAACATTATTATAGGTTTATAATTTTGATTTATTTGTGTTCGTTACTGTGTCCTATGTGGCTCCCTGTATTTTCTTTGACAGAGTTGTACGCAGATGGAAAGGTGTCCTGTTTCATTTGGTCTGACAGTGAATAGGTCTAGTGCCATGTTTTTGTACTTCTCATGAGGATATTGTAGGGGATTTTAGAGTCAGAAAAAGTGAAACTTTAAACTGCTCTTCACCTCAGTGCCTATGTTTGAGAGGAGCCACACAAACTGAGTGCTGCAACATTAACTACAACCATAGCGGCAATAATCCCTATGAAGGTATCAACATTTGTTAACATTATGCCTTTGGTTCAAACCCAGACCAGCCCGTACATCGCAATGGATTTCAGTGTTCCTTTTCATATATAGTGAGTTGCCAGTTAATTTTTTTAAAGAAGTAGTTACAGTATCTAAATTAACCCATTTGTCTAAATCTTCAAAAACAAAACTACAAAAAAATATCTATTCAGCCAGTTTCTTATGAATTGGGTACACATTTTCTAGTATTCTGGTTTTTAAATCTGTGAAATAAAATGCCTTTTATAATGTGAAATTTGGACAGCCTAAACCATTTCAAAAACGATTGCAACCCATAAACATATGAACACATATTTGCCCTGTACATTGTTGGTAGTGAGTGTTGTGCTCAAGGTGGTTCAGTGCAATGTCTTTTTCAAAAAATTGTTTGATTCTTCTTGACCTCCGGTCTCTTTTCTGACATTGTTTGTATATCGGTCAGATTTTTCTACCCTCTTATTCAGTGTTTGGTTCAACATGTTGCATCATTGTCATTTTTCCAGTCTATGTTCCACCCTACAGAGTTTTCTCTCTTGCCTTCAGTAAAATCTGAGTCAGGTCTTGTCCTTTCATGGGACATTCATGCGTGCCAGCACAAGCATTGTTATTGTTTCACACATTTTCACACACCTTTTACACTGAACTTCAGAAACACTTGAGTTTGAGGTCATTATTCTGGGGCAGGTTCACTTTAAAGTTTTCTTTTTAACACTTGTCACTTGTTGGCTTTTTCTTTTGAGTGTTGGCCGCATGTTGTCATCCTGAGCATACATTTTTTTCATACGTATTTTGTCAATTTCCATAATAAAAAAAAGCGTCATTTGATCTGTTTGTCATGTCTTGTTTTTTAAATTCATAATTTTATGCCAAGGCCAAAGAATCATTACTTTTGACTTAGTTCCTGTTAGAATATAAAGACTGTCATTTTGTCTAGACATGTTACAATAAAGCACATTTGAATACATTTTTGAAGTGACTTTTTCATTCAAACAATACATTATTAGTGAGTGCTTTGTATAGGATACTTTTAGTGGCTGCACTGAAACATGTACAAAAGGTGTGTCCTCTCAAAGTTCACATTAAATTGCCTCTTAACAAAGAGTACCTGTGACTGGTGAGTGGGTATATTAGAATTTCTTTGGAATAGTTTCACTCTAAATATCAAGTTTAAATTTTGTTAAAGCATTGTGGCAAAAACAAAAAAAACCTTCCACAAATGCAGATTAAAACATTAATAAAAGTGGCAGACAATAATACCAAATGAGGACTAGTGTAATATTATAGATTAAGGAGGTGGATATCTTGGTCTCGGCCTGCTCGTAAGGTCATTTCGGGACTTTCCCCATAAGAGCTGAAGAAGGGTTTGGTGTTTGCTTAGACCAGTGCCTGCTTACCTGGCCAGCTAAGACCATGCGCTTTTACAGTACTTTACAAAAAGTGACTGCCTTGCAAGTGCCTTTCAGACTGGGCCACCAGATAAGCAGAAGATTAGTTGTTTTACGTAACAATTCAACACATGAAACAGCAGTTGGTTGAATATTTAAAATATTCATTTATAAAATGAAGTGCAGTGCTGATTTTACAAGAAAAATAATCCCCCTAAACTCTGAACCTGCACACACAGTACAATGTTTTGATGTACTTAATGTCTGAATTCATTCAAATATTAAGACTTGAAAACCATTAAAGATTGGAACATAAAATAATGTGATTAATAAAAAGATTGTTAGAAATGTTTTTGCACAATTAAATATTTTTCTCAAAAAAAAATAATAATAATAATAATAAAAAAAAAGCTCTACAGTGTCGTTTAACCAGCATATATATGTATCTAGTAACTAGTGTCAGAGCCAATAAATTAAACACAAAATCAAAACATGAATAAAAAATCATGGTCTAGTACCAAAAAAAAAAGGTTTCCTGGTGACATTAAGCATCAACAACCATGACATGAACAAAAAGTCTGGCTGATGGAAGGATGTTCCCGGTCTTGTTTAGTAGAGGAATATGTCTGTAACCTGTGATCAAATTTACATTAAAATAAGCTTTTGAATGTTTTCACAAAAGTTGTATTCATTTTAACATACCCATTTGAAGACTATTGAAGGGAAGCGTGTATTGGGCGACAAATTCATTATCAGAAGTGGAGTCATAGTCTTCCACAAGAAATCTCACCAATGCCAACTCTGGTACATAAACATCAAACTGGAAGCTTTCATTCCAGGATGGATTAAAACCTTAAAGACAACAATGTATAATAATCTCAAGTATACTTTTTTAAATGACTAGTAAAGATAATCAATGGCTGATTGCAAAATTGTATACCATTGTTGTAAATTACGTGGGTCTCTTTTGTGGCCACATCTGCTGGGACTCCATGGATCTCAACTTTAACCATCGCATCTACAACTGAGGATTTCTTTTTGCTGACTTTTGGAAGCTGCTGAGCTGATATAATCTGATGATGATGAACAAACAAAATGTGGAAAAATTAGATTACTTATTGGAAATGTTAAGTTTTCATAACAACACTCACCATAACATGAAATATCTTGTGTCGGAGCCATTCTCCTCTGGTCAGGGTGATGGGGTCAAAGTCTGTGGTGCTGTCTCTCAAATAGGCCGGTTTCAGGATATACCCTGTCTTTCCATTCACCATAAATTTGCCCTGGTTCACATCCATGTCTTCACAGGTTGTCTGAAAGTTTAAGGCAACTAAAAACACAACACAACATGTAACAATCAAAAACTTGATTAACATTAAAAGGTGCATCGTGTACATTTACTGGTTTCCATAGGGATAATACTGCTTTGCCTGAGATGTCTTAAAATATTTGTAGTGAACTTATCTAACTCCATGAAGACTTAAGCAGGTGGCAAATACAGATCAGATCTGTGGAGAGGTTACCCCAATCACAGCAATAATGCATGTTTTTCAAGGTATACGTAAAATAAAGCACTTGAATAATTGCAAGCAAGACTAGTTTAAAGCCATACCATGAAAGCAATATTATCTCCATGGTGATTAGCAGGTGGTGGACCCTTCACCAAAAAAGGTACATAGTGCACCTTTAATTACAAATTCTTACCAAGCTGGCAGCCGGCATTCCATAGCGACACTGGATTGTAGTTGGAGGAGTCAGTCCTAGAGCCGGCAGGATAGATACGACTCAGTTTGTCCACATTATGACGAATGTAAGCATTAGCTGTAGTATAGAACTCAATGTTAAACAACAGAAAAAATAAGGAATACATCAGTGCTAGTGAAAAATATTACCAGACTCTGTTGCCAACTTCTTTGCTTTTCCCTCCTTGAAAGACGACATCTCATAGAAGCTCAAGTGGTTTCTTGCATTGTCAAAACCATTAAAATGCACACTCTTGCAGTAGATAACCATGTCAGACAACTCTTTGGCAAGTTTCAACTTCTTTTTCTCCTAAACATAACAGAAAATGCAGGGCTATTATAAATTGTAAAAAGGCAAATTCATAATTTATTATTTGTTGTATCACAATGCTTACTTTTTTCTCCTCAACCTCTTCTTCATCGCCTGAATCCTCCTCTTCTGTAACATCTGTATCTTCAGTGTCTGCTTCTGGACTGAAGAGGGACTCAACTTTGTTTAACCTCTTTCCTTTGATCAAGAACTTTCCTTTTAGCTCCTAGATAAAAAAAAAAAAAAGTTTTAGATATTGTTGTTAATTACAAAAAATATAAACCAGTTATAGGCGGACCTCTGGAGATGGGAAGGTTGTGGGCATGACCTCTCCCAAGGGTTTGGTAACGAGTGCACTGCCCAGGATTGAACTCATATGGTAGGCCATGACTTGTTGCTGCTCCACGCTGCAGTGGTTTTCCAGAGAGAGGATCACTGGGTATTCAGAGGTCTGCAAATTTCAAACAGAATAGTTAAGCTTTCATGTATGTCTTCTGAATATTAACTCAAATTTCCCAACAATAGGAAATTGTTCCTATTCAGATGTTTCAGATATAATTTATAAAGCTCTTCAAATATTCATGAAAAATGTTCTTAAATATTTATAAATAATGACTAAGTGATATTAACTAAAATAATCCTTACTGCTGTGCTTTGTGCTATTGCCACAGTATGGCATTAAACCTATCCATCTGGTATTTATTAAATTTCAGATGAAATACATTGCATTCTTACTGTTAGCAGGCCCACCTCTCCACAGACTTGGCTTGATCACTACACCTTTTTGTTTTCTGGGAGATAGATATGTTTAATGTCCTATGTGAAACACTCCAGGCAAAGCAAAAAAGCAAAGTAAAGGACTCTCACGAATATCACACTAGTACACACCTTAAATGCATACTGCTTGATGGCTTTGATGACATCTTTAAAGAGGATCTTAGAGGTGAGAGTGTAGCCATGGTAGATCACTGGCTCATTGTCTGAGCCATCCCAGCAGTCCAGCTCCACACAGCGACAGCCCTTAAGAAGAGCCCTGATAGACACATGCTGCATGTTTGAGCCAACACAATAAAACTTTACTTTGCAAAGACTGTGTGGAAATGTTAAGTTAACTCAATGCTTTGATGAATGCAACATTTTACAAATTGATAAAAATGTCTCAGATAAGTGTGATGAGTGTATCAAGACTGCTACCTAAATATATGAATAAATCAATGATAAAAGTAGTATCAAACCTAGATACTCATTTGAACAAGTATAAATTACATAAACAGAACAAAATTAGACAAGCAGTTTTAGAACATTGTTGCTGTTTATCAGATCAGCATTTAATATCAAATAAAATGTTAGTATTGCGACAACAATGGTCTCCAACTTTCAACTTATTTTTTGAAAAACTGTAGTTCCAGATAAAACTGGAAGGAAAAGTTTTGTTGTTCATTGGCTGTTACCTGATGTAGGCCTCAGTGCTGCTGGGCCCCTTGAGTTGGTCCTCCATAAGGTAAGTGTTGTGGGAGGAGGAGATGAAGTAGTGGTTCAGGGGCTGGCTCATGTCCTGGTACACTTCTTTATGGTCCGGATTCAGAATGAAGGTGTCAGGCCTGTGCAGGTACATGAGGAACCCATCTTTGGACAGCAACTTCTTGGCTTTGGCTGAAACAAATAAAAATAACAATTAAGCAGTTGAATTCAGCCCTCAGTCAACTTCACCTGTATAACAGCCTGCTCAGTAAAGTGAAAATATGAAAGTACTTGACTTGATATTTAGAAAACACACAATACAAAACAACGCACCTGACCCATATCTGGGTCATTGCTGGCCACAAAATACAGGCACAGTTTTAATTTGTGTTGTGGAAGAGCAGTTCAAATACTTCTGTTGCCATTTCACCAACCAGCCACATAACAATGTGGATTTAGGAAGAAAAAAAACACATAATTTGCACTGGTTCAGAGTGGAAGGTTTACCACCCATCCTCAGTGGATTTAATCAGTTTTGTTGCTTCATATATTTCAGAATGTTAGAAGTCTATTGTTCTTTATAAATGTATTTTATATTTATTTAAGAACAAGAAAAGAACAAAAATGAGAATTGTAGTTTAAAACTTTAAAACTTTTTTTTTTTAACTATTACTAACCTGCTTCATCTGGCTCACACTGGGCAATAATCCTGTGGGCATCTGTCAGTGAAGCCTTCTCTCTTTGCTCCTTCATTAGAAACTCCACCAGATTGTCAGGATTCATGTACCCTGTGGTTCTGGCATATTCTCCATAAATTACATCAATTTCCTCTCGATCGGTTAACAAGTCATATAAATGCTTGATCTCGTCTCCAGACAGATATCCTGTTTTTGATGTGTCACATTTCTGCGCAAAACACAGTGGTGAAAATGCATGTATGAAAATACATAGTCTGAACAGCTCAGCAAAAATTATTACCTTAAAGAGCATTTCGGTGTATTCATCATCCAAGTCAACATTGATTAAACGCATGAAGTTTTTGACCTCAGATTCACTCAGTTTGTCATCTTTGTTTTTGTCTGCCTTCGTCATACATGTTAAAATCCAACTATGCATTTGATGTAAGGAAAAAATAAAAGCTCTTCTAATAAATCTACTCATTTTCAAAAAGCTTTTACATTAAAAATATATATTTTAAAACAAACAAAAAAACTATCTGGTGCCCAGAGTCAGCACTAAACGTGGGGAACCAGCGTTTCAGTTTTATGCGACTAACATCTTAAAGTCTTCCTGAAAATGTGAGACAGGCCTCTGCTCTGACAATGTTTAAATCCAGGATCAAAACAGTTGCATTTCGCTGTGTGTATGACTGAATGTTTTATTGTTGGTTGGTTTTTTTTTTTGTTTTTTGTTTTTTGTTTTTTTATTTTGCGTTCTTCTCTTTTAATGACAATTTGATGATAATGAGTATTTGTTTTTATTTGTTTGTATTGTGATTTTAATGTCTTTCTTCACTTCACACAACTGTTTTCACACTGCCGCAAGTTAGGTCGACGAAAAAGATCATTCACTCTGAGAGCGGTGCTTGGGCGGTGTGAACAGTAGCTCTCTGGACCGCAGTGAACGGCCGCTGCGAGAGTGAAACAGAAGAAGAGCGGCTCCACCCGCACTCAGGACGAGTGCGGTGTGAATGTAGCCGACATCGGACCGACCTACGCAGTCCCCTGCAACTGTAGAAGTGCTTGAAATTGGGCAAAAAAAAAAAAACGCTCACACGTATATTTGTATGCATGGGTGCTGCAGAGCTGCTATGAGACACGTTCGTCTGAGGTGACCATTTGGATCAGGTCTCCTCCTGCCTCTGTCTGCGTGTCGTTCAAAAAGCTTTTTCTCCTCCACCAACGCGTACAGTCCTCAAGGTGTATTTAGCCACAGGTGAAAGAAAAGGCCACCACGCACAGGGGAAGCGTGTGCGCGCGTGTTCAAGGGGCTCTGGACCTTAAATTTTGCCATAACATCAGCTGAACAAGGACGATCTAAGCGTAAACAGAATGAAATGTAGTGCGCACTGGGGTCGCAGTACCAGTCAAAGTTTGGACACACTTTCTCAGTTATTGTTCCTCTTTATTCCCATGTTTATTCACATTGGAGATTCTCACTGAAGGCATCAAAACTATGAATGTCACAAATGTAATACAGAAAACAAAAATTAAGCTCCAAATAACTCGATTAGGTTTTTCATTTATTAAAAAATGTCCACCCTTTGCTTTGATCATTGGAACTGTAATGTGAAAACCATTTCAGGAGATTTCATCATGCAGCTCATTGAGAGAAGGCCAAGGATTTACATCAATGGTGATAAAGCAAAGGTGGATACTTGGAGGATTATATATATATATATATATATATATATATATATATATATATATATATATATATATATATATATATATATATATATATATATATATATATATATATATATTATATATATATATATATATATATATATATATATATATATATATATATATATATATATATATATATATATATATATATAATACATATATGAATGTATATATATATATATATAGAGCATCATATATTTGATGTCTTCTGTATGTATATAAAATGTAGAAAATAGTAGGCCTAAACATAAAAAAACATTGAATAAGAGGGTGTGTAAAGTTTGGACTGGTAGGGTACATCAGGAAATTTTCCAAAAAACAATGAAACAAACAACTAAAAGGATACTGCTCGGTCTTCTCCTGGTGGTTCAGGTTGTTTAAATTGGAGATCATCTTCTCCATGCTGTTGACCCACTGTTTGGCCTCCTCCTCAGAGCTGGCCATCAGGTCCAGATTTTTGCGATGACCTTTGAAGATGATGGAGAAGCAGCGCCCATCCACCTGCTCTTCTGTATACTTCTTCAAACCCTCCGACTGACGACCCAAACGTAAGGCAGAGACATCATACAAGGAAACTGAGGCAGAAACAGTATTAGTCTGTAATACATGGATTTACTTATATGAACACAAATCTGTTTCAAAGTTCCCTTATGGATAAACAAACTTTATCCAACTCTAAACCAGCATGCTTTACATCTTCTCCTGTTTGTATAATCTAGAAGCTTCTCTGACTCAGGAAAAATATCTGACAAACACGTTTTGAAAACAGTACACTGATTCAGCTTGGGCAGCAGAATTAATGTTATCAATGTGTTACTACATGACAGCCCTTTTGGATCCAGTCCAGGGGAAAGTTTAAGCCATTTTAAACCACTCCTTAAACACAAATCTCAATATCTTATCTTTTACATACAATAACCTTTATAGCAATGATTGTTTTGTTGATCTGTCTACTTTGAGTTAATAAAGTAATTTGTATACCATATAGGCCATATAGACTTGTAATGTCAAAAGAACGAAAGTTTTGTACATGTTTGTGAGTTGCTGTAACCGCTGCAAAACAGTGGCAAATTCTCTGGTGCGCACTCAGGTGGGTTTCCACGGGGGCACTCACAGGTGGGGTTTTTCCTGAAGGGCTTCTTGGACTCGCGCCACATGGTTTTGCAGTCCTCCTGAAGCCTGAAGTATCGGGTCTTCTTCCAGGATTGGGAGCGAACTTTGAGAAGATCTCCACCCTGAAGGAGAAACTGAACGTCTGGATCTCCCTCCATACCTGAAATATTGCACACACAACAGCCATGTCAAATGAAAGAGCTTCATCTGTCTGCAACCTAATCCAGGTAGTCCTTGTTGGCCGCGTCCCAAACATTCATGGATTTCAGTCAGGAGGCAGCATACCTAGAAGCTTCACATTCATTTGAATGACTTTTCTGCTCGCAGCATGTTGTTGTAATTCCTGAGATTTGCTCAGTTCATCTTGTCTTTGTAAGCAGCTCATGGTGTCCTCAGAGACTTGAGTCCTGACAGACTTGTGTGTGTTTCCAGTGGTGACTGCGCAGTGCGCGGAGGGCGTAGCTACTACAGCCTCACAGTAAAAGTCAAAGTTCACCCTCTGGTTTGTTAAATTGGGTCTAATTTAGTCACCTGGCTTTTGTTTTTAAAAACATTTTGTCAATTGGGAATTTATCCTAAATCCTGGTAAATATTATCAACGCGCCAGCTCGCTCAAACGTTGTAGCTAAAGTTTTGTCTGTAGCTAACAGTTGTTGGATGTAAACTGCAGCTCTACTGGTGTCTGACAGTTTTTATTTAATGCAATAGGGACAAAGATTTGAATTTCAATTGTTGACTCATGTGATTGGATTGGATTAATTTTCCTTATTTTATTAAGGCAGCCGTTAAAACATATTTACACGTGGGTTCAACTAGATGGGAGTCTTATTTACAATCATAGATAGTCAAGGTTAACAATATGTATACAGTGGAAGTGTCTATTCATGACATTTAAAAATCATAAGTTATGTGAATACCTGATCTGAAGTAACGTCAGCTAATAAATGTGTCAACATGATAGATCCATGGTGTAACGTTACGCGTGATTGGTGACATAACTACACCACCTAGTGGTAGACTAAAGATAAACAACTATATCCGAATAAGATTTGCATTTTTAGTTGGATCACCTTGAGAACAGCAGCGTCGCATATGTCTCAAATTTACCTAGGTCTTGAAAATATGTGTAAAACTACCATCTAAATCCCAGTACGTGTAAGTTTAAGAACATGCAGCTTTGCATTGCTGTGATTGGGCAACACAATCAGTGAAATCAGGTAAAAATGCAGACGATGCGTGTGACCACGCCTTTGGCTACGGGGTGAAGTTAGTAAAACATCACTTTCACCACTGTAGCTCACTAAAGGCTTATTCATTTTTGTTAAGAAATAATTTTAGGCCTAAATATCACCAGCAATGAATGTATAAAAATGAAGTCCTTGACTCATGCGGGTAGATGTACTACAGGACAGGATACTGACTTTTTGAAAGCTGCCGACTACTTGACCAGTCTTCAAAGGAGGTACAATCCCATAAAGAATTTTGCAATCCAGTATTTAAAACTAGGACTATATAGTTTGGGCCTACCTGGTTGTATCTCGTTCATATTGGTCTCCATCCCTCTCCTTTTCCTGGTAAATCAGTTTATTTGAACTCCGCTTAGTCAAAGTAGTTTCTTCTTTCCATTAGCGCTATTCAAATTGATCGGTGCAACTTTTTAGAAAAAGGTCCCACAACAGCGCTGCAGCACACAGACTTCCTGTGTTCCTCACGGTGCGAGCTTCAACACCGGTTTGACGAGCCTGGCATACGTGCCGTGGGTGTGATGTCACACCAGGCCACTGGGCTGGATTCACCTGAGCCACGTGTGGGCTGGGACAAGGGTATCAGGCTACTATTTGGAAGTAAGGACACGCACAGTAATGAACACTCTCAGTTTGTTCCTTTATAGAACTTGCCAACATGGATTAACCAGTTAGCCAATTCCACACAAATATAAAACATGTGAATTGAACGGAGGTACCGACAACCTTTTTAATATAAAATATTTCAAACGGTGTACCTTAACACTAACTAACCTTAACAAACAGCTTATTAGATTTGATAAATAACTTTCATTATTACATTACATTACTTACATTATTTTGTCAGCATGTGTTTTATGCAGTATTATGCTTCTTTGCAATTTAAACACATTTGGAGATCAAGATATTTGGCTGATTGAGCTGACCTCCAGTCACAGTTGATTATTTTTTTTAATTTTGACTATATTGATTGCAATGAAGGGAGGGAAGGGAGATACATCAAGTTTTTGCTTTCCTTTTCATGGCGAGCCTTGGTGGAATAATAGTACTGCAATCACTGTGGTGCTCTGACTCTTGTGGCTCTCAGCACTTCCCTTTCAGGGCTGGCTTAAACTGGGAGCCCTGTCAGCATCAGGGTGAGTGAGCTTTAATGCAGGAGCAGTCCAGAGCTTCCGGGCAAGAGACTACCTCTCATATATGAACATAGGACATTTTGACTAGACAGAGAGAGAGGCCAGAAAGAAAAGACCAGCTTTTGTTTATGCTATATTTGTGTGTGTTTTGCTTATACATGGATAGATGGATGGACCTGCTCTAATGAATGGATGAGAGATTATGAAAATTATTTCATTTTCCATGACATGATTTTAACATTTTATCAACGTAAGTGTAATGGCTGTATGGGTAGTGTATATGAACCTAACAGTGAGACCTTATTCAAGGAATGCAAATCTACATGGCCAGAGGCTAAATGATTATGTCAAGAGTTTGCTAAACAAAACAAAAACCTAAGACTGGTTAGGAACCTGAAAGACAGAACCTGAAACCTATTAGATGGACATATTTTATACTTTCATTTCCCAGTGACAACTGGGACACATTGAATGGCCAGTTAGGTTTAATGAAACACAATTGAGAAGTTGATTTTGTTTGTGGAAATGCATGTTTATACAATTAAACATCACATTGATTTTTGAAACCAATAGGTTAGTTCATTAAGATCACTTGAGCACAATCCAGTAGTGACATCTTGTTCTTTGGTAGAGATCTTCTACCAAAATTTGTAATAGTGAATTATGATAAAAACCTATGTTCGTATTTTTTTCAGTTTTATATTGTAGTCAGATTTATACAGCATGTATTTCACATACTCTTCCAAAATTCCCCAGATGGGGACTTTTCAGTTAATAAAGAAACTTAAGCACTGCACTCCCAGTGATGCACAATGAATAGAGCTTTTATTAAATTACACAGTGGGACACAAAATTATGTCTATAAACTTACTGAAGACTAATTGGTACACAAGTTAGAACATGTAACCTCTTTCCACGTAACACTGCCATCCACTCACGCGTGTTATTGCACTAAATATGGCCTCGCAGTCTTCTCTCTTTTCTTCCTCAAACCTATTTTATTCTACTCATTGTTGTCTTGGTAAATAAAACGTAATTTTCCAAATTAGCTGACAGTATATAAATTGACCTTGACTATGAAACGTTTGCTGTTCTGCTGGGCTGTATACTTTTGCAGATCCTAAAACAAACTGAAGATGGCGACACCACGGTTCTGAGCCTAGGTACGTAGGCTACGTACAGTGCGTCAACCGCGCGTAAAGTTGTGTTGACAGCAGCGGTAGTGACAGCAGCAGCATCTAAGCCTAATGGAGGAGTGATACAGAATTTAAAATCGACACCAACTTCTTTTAATCTGTAGCTTTCACCGAACAAACTGCGACACCATGGCGGAAGACCAGACTTCTCAATCCTGGTCTATCGACAAAGATGACTATGAACTGAACGAGGTTATAGGTGAGTAGCTTAGCAGCTAACGTTAGCTCCGTATCCGCACAGTGCTGTAGGCTGCCAACTGCTACCTGCTGCTAGCAATTAACGTCTTTCGTTACAAGGATAAAATAAACACTTGACTACAATGAGAAAAACGTTATAGCATTAGAGGGATCTTACTCTCAACCCAAACCAAGAGTGCTCGAGTTTGGTGTTTGCTAAACTGCAAGAGCTCGTTGTTTGGCAAATCACCATTAACCCAGGACCGCTAACCGAGGTTAGCACAGCGCTGGGAGTGGAGGGCATATTTTCTAGCACATCTGACTATCATAGTTTTGTCGTTCCAAAGTGATTCAAAGGTTAACTATTAAGAAATTACTCATATTACCAATTTACATTGTCCCATATCTTTGTATGAACTCTCAAGCTATAACGAGTTTTTAAAGTTTTCTTGTGATAATACAACAGATGCATTTAGTATAGTCACTTAGTTATTTAAACCTAATACGTTACGTTTGCTGCTGTGTTTCTTCATATTACTTAATGTATGTTTTTACTTGTTTTGGTTCTTAACTGGTGGGGTGTCATTCTGTGGCAGGAAGTGGAGCCACAGCAGTAGTCCAGGCAGCTTACTGCAAGCCCCGAAAGGAGAAGGTGGCCATCAAGCGCATCAACCTGGAAAAATGTCAAACTAGCATGGACGAGCTTCTGGTAATAGATCCCAGCTCTCATCAACTATACCCATTACACTTTCTCAACTACTATGGTCAAGGTTTTTTTGGTTGTTTTTACAGAAAGAAATTCAAGCGATGAGCCAATGCCACCACCCAAATATTGTGTCATACTACACATCATTTGTGGTGAAAGATGAACTATGGCTCGTGATGAAGCTCCTTAGTGGTGGTAAGTGCTTAGTAAGTTGTTTGTAACCTCACCTCATCTGCTATACTGCCTGTGATTTCTTTTAGTTTAGTCTGATAGAAAAAAATATCCTCATTCTACAGTTTCTCACATGTTGTTGTTGCTTTTAATCACCTCCTATTCTAATTTGCTAATTTTAATTTTGGATTGTGTTCCAGGCTCTGTCTTGGACATTATTAAGCATATCATCTCTCGTGGTGAGCATAAGACTGGAGTGTTGGATGAAGCCAGTATTGCAACGATTCTGAAGGAGGTTTTGGAAGGACTGGAGTACCTTCATAAAAATGGGCAGATTCATCGGTGAGGCCTCCACTGAACCACTATAATCCCTGATTATGATCATTCACAGTTTGAACAATGTTATTTACTTTTACATGCCAGTGTACTTTGTTTTTTTTGTGAAGGGTTTCTGTTATAGAATATGTTATTAATGTAAAGGAACATAGTTCTTACACTTGACATTTAATTTTATGTAATTGATATTATGAAAAATAGGATATTTAAATATTGTTTACACAAAGTAGTAAACCAAACTGCATATTTATTTGTGCAATATCACTTTGGTTGCTGCTGATTGAATGGAAATGCTGCTCCTTTGGGGCAGGAATGTAGTTTTCACTAGTATATTATCACACACCCTGTTTCTCTGTATTGAAAGGTACTTCAGATTCATTCACTCATTGCTGTTCGGATAAAGTAGATATGCAGACCTGCTTTGAAAGGTTTCTGTGCAATAGGTTGGAGTGTTTGATCTTGGTCTGGCCACTCCCCTGGTGCTGAAGTTCTGTGACACTTTGATTTTACATCACATTTTAATCCTCTTTCTTTGTGCAAAGGGATTTAAAAGCTGGAAATATTCTACTTGGGGAGGATGGCTCTGTGCAAATTGCTGGTATTTTTACTTTCCATTTGTATTTATGTATTTTTTTTTTTTTTTTTTTAATAAAATATAATATTAAATATTATTTATTAGTGTCATCAAAAATATTACATTTTCAATTCATGTTTTCTTCAGACTTTGGTGTAAGTGCCTTTCTAGCAACTGGGGGAGACATGACAAGGAACAAAGTTCGTAAAACATTTGTGGGTACACCATGCTGGATGGCTCCTGAGGTCATGGAGCAGGTCAGGGAATAGTCAAATTTTCATGCATCACTTCTGCGTTGGTGTATATTAAGCTGCTTCTATAACAAGTCTTGTTTTTTAAGGTACGTGGTTATGACTTTAAAGCAGACATCTGGAGTTTTGGTATCACTGCTATTGAGTTAGCAACTGGAGCTGCACCATATCACAAATACCCACCAATGAAGGTAAACAACATTTCTTTGTCAAATTTCAGAACTTGTTCATGTGTTTCCAGGATAAAATTGTTTGATTATATGTTGTTGCGTCTATAGGTTCTAATGCTGACATTGCAGAATGATCCTCCTTGCCTTGAGACCGGAATCACAGATAAGGAAATGGTAAAGAAGTATGGCAAGTCTTTCAGAAAAATGCTTTCTCTGTGTTTACAAAAAGATCCAGAAAAAAGGTAAGTACATACATAGCTTGTGATTAAATGCTGTGTATGTTGTGACTGATTGTTGTTGATCTATTACACAAATCTAAAATATTTAACCTTAATATTTTTAGGCCAACAGCTGCTGAGCTATTGAAGCACAAATTCTTCACTAAAGCTAAGGTGAGTTGACTACTTTGAAATAAAGAGACATGTTTCCACATTTATTTCATTTAGTCATTTTATTTATTTATTTTTTGCAGAACAATGAATACTTGCAGGAGAGGCTTCTTCATAAAGGTCCAACAATAACAGAGCGATCAAAGAAGGTCTGCTTTAGTAAAACAAAACCAGTAATAAAGATTCCAGTCCTTTTTGCTATGTAAATGCCAAAATACGGTGTGGATTTTAGGTGCGCCGCGTCCCAGGCTCTAGTGGCCGCCTCCATAAAACGGAGGATGGAGGCTGGGAGTGGAGTGATGATGAGCTGGACGAGGAGAGCGAGGAGGGCAAAGCTGCAGTGGCTGCTCTGAGGGTGAGACCTGAACACTGTCTGTTTTTTGAGTCTTATTGTGTAATTTTTATTATAAAATAACAATTTTAAATGCAGGGTCACTAAATTAGGTATTTATAAAACATTTTTTGTGCCACCAGAGTGGTATTGAAAGTCATCCAACTGTATGACATGATTTATTTGGATAATGTTTGTGGTGATCGTCAGTTTCTTCATATTGTCTAAGGCAAAAGGCATTTTTTCCTGTATTAATTACATTGGATTTCACATGAACTTTTAAAAAGAAAAAATCAAACGAATCAAATTAAAGGATAATTTGATTTCCTGATTTTAAATTTGTTATTTAAAAATTACATACTTACATGTGCTTATCCAAGGACATAAAAAAATATCCACTCCGATCTCCTTTTATTATAAAAAAAAATGTTATGAGTTAGTTGCTTGTGGTTATTAGAGGTAGATGGACATGTTTACATTTGTTTTAGTGTAGAAGTGATAAAACCTTCCATTTCTCATTTATAGCCAATATATGTTTTGGTGGCTAATTCACATCTGGGTGTGGGATATACTGTCCTATGTGGTCTTGTCATATGCTGTACATATTTGAACTGTGTTAAATTCCTTTTAATTTCGTACTTTCTGGTCAATGTTTTGGGGGATACAAAGTGGATCTGCATGTTCATAATCCTCACAATCTGTCTGTCATGTCCAATCTGCAGTCTCCCAGAGTGAAGGACGGCTCCCAGAACATGGAGGTGAGTGTACTCTTAGTGGACATGACCTCAAATCCTTAAAAATCTGATCTGCATGACTGTCCTGTCTCATCTCTCATTGTTATTTTACACTTTCAACAAGTCTCTGAATCTCTGAACCTTATGCCTAGATTTTCCAGCCAGCAGATGGCGCCACAGGCCTTTTACAGCCTGGTGGTCCAACTTATGAGAGCCCTGTGAATACGGGACAGTCTAGGGAGGACATTCCTTCTCTGGCTCCACAGGCTCCTGCAAACACACAAAGCCCCTCACATGTTCCCATCACACAGGTAAAACTACAATACACTTTAAAGTGATCCTTAATTCCTTTAGGTGATGGGCCAAGAGCATCTTTCTTTCACAAAACATAGGTCTCCATTGAGGGAGGACACAAAATGCCATATATAAGAATATACACAGCCTGGCCAAAAAAAAAAAGTCAGCACTAAAAAAAAAAAGGTCACACACTAATATTTCATTGGACCGCCTTTAGCTTTCATTGCGGCACGCATAGTTTCGATAAGCTTCTGCAATATCACAAGATTTATTTCCATACAGTGTTGCGTGAATTTTTCATCAAGATCTTACATTGATCATGGCAGAATCTGACCGCTGCGCAAAGCCTTCTCCAGCACATCCCAAAGATTCTCAATGAGGTTAAGGTCTGGACTCTGTGGTGGCCAATCCATGTGTGAAAATGATGCCTCAAGCTCCCTAAACCCACAGTTTGAGCCCAATGAATCCTGGCATTGTCATCTTGGAATATGCATGTGCCATCAGGGAAGAAAAAATCCATTGATGGAATAACCTGCTCATTCAGTATATTCAGGTAGTCAGCTGATCTCATTCTTTGAGCACAGACTGTTGCTGTACCTAGACCTGACCAACAATAGGATGCTTTTGCCTATTTGCTAATTTAAGTCCAGGTGGCGACTTTTTTTTTTTTTTTTTTTTTACCAGGCAGTGTATTTGAGTTCAACCACTCAAGATTCTTGCATATTTTTACAAAATTTACACCAATAGTACCCCTGAGATTTTGACTGTGAACCAGTCAGCATGCAACATAAACAAAACAGTGGCTGGAGATCAGTTTCATGTGAGAATGATGGAAGTGTTAGAAGATGGTTAATGCAGACTGCATAGTCGTATTCTTTTGCGTCAGCTTCATGGCTGTATGCTTATAGATTAGTTTAAGATTTGACACTTATGTGCAAATGGACAAATTATTCTGGTGGTCTCCTTCTTTTGTGGACAGTTTTGATTGGTTATCATGTTAGTAAATTTCCTGTGAAAGACGGGTTCAAAGTACAGATTTTACAATAGATCCATGGTAGAGATGGACAATGAATTTCAAAAAACTTTGTACATAGTGAGCCTAAAAAGTAATTGCATTGCTGCCACTGCCCAATTTTATGCTTTAACCACAGTGCACATCTTTGCTCATGGTTGGGAGCACAGCAAAAGTTGAAGAACATGTGGAGTTTGAATTGGCACGAGAATATTTCTAGATGCGCTATTGGCTGATAGCGGACAGCCATCACAATATGTGAGGTGTCCTCTGCTGTTTTCACCTCAAAAAGAGAGAAAAGTTTCCAATTACCTCAAAAGGTGTGAGAAATATGAACAGTAACAAATGTATTTAGACTCCCTGATAAATGTAGATGATCTCTGTAGAAAACAAGATCCTCCCTTGGTGGACATCTGTCAGCTTCACAAAAAAGGCTGTTGGCCCACCGCTTACTCATTTGTAAAGCAATTATTTTGTCAATTAGTCAACTGATCAAATCATTATTTTTATTGCTGAAATTGTTTATATAAATTTGTAAATAAGGTCAAATATGTTGACGGAAGGCTTCTAGATAGAGAATATTTATCAGTGGTGTATTGATTATAATTATAGTGTATTATTATTGAAAATCCAATTTTTTATTATTTTAACATCGCCTCTTTCTTTGAAAGAAAAAAAAGTCTTTTGGGCATGTGTTTTAGGGTCTGTATAGGCCATATAATTATTATGATATAAAAAAAGATTAATTTATTAGTTGACTACTCATTTGGTTTACTAGCTACTTACATTGAAAATTACAATTACAATGAAATAAGCATCAGCATCTACTTGCATTTTAAGTTATGTTCCAAGCAAAGAAACAAACATAATTCATAAAAGAAAGCCAAGCACTCAAAGCACACAAAGTACATTATAGTACTATCTCCTTTTACAGGATCCAAATACAGCCAATGCTAGTGTTTCCATCAGCCTTGTGCTCAGACTGCGAAACCCCAAGAAGGAGTTGAATGACATCCGTTTTGATTTTATGCCCGGCAGAGGTACAGAGGGTCATCTTTTTTCTGTTAATGCTTAAATTGTCTGAGAGGCTAACATAATTTTTTTGTTGTTGTTGTACAGACTCCGCAGACGGGGTTTCTCAGGAGTTGGTCTCTGCTGGACTGGTTGATGGGAGGGATCTAGTGATTGGTATGTAATGGCAAAACATAAATATTTTTTAAAAAACAAAAAAAGTTCAATAACATATTTGTTAATTTCTGTTTATCTTCCAGTTGCAGCCAATTTGCAAAAGATTGTTGATGATCCTCACAGTAACAAAAATGTGACCTTCAAACTGGTAAGTGCCATTCTGTTTTTATGGTAAGCCATCCTCATTATATCCTTCTTTATAACATTTGTGTGTATACATGAAAGACAGGAGAAACTTAACATGGCTGGTTAATATTAAATATTAATATCTCATCACCTCCACTTTTTATTTCAACCCAATAAGTGAAGAAAATAAATATAATTAAAATACATACAAAATGTACAGTTTATATTACTGAAAGAGGGTCAGTGCCGACCACATAAGGTCAGTGACATCATAATCTTCATAACATCCAGGTTTTTGATGTAAGGAATGGCATTACAAATTTGTAGAAAATGCATTTACGCCGAAACTAGAAGATCCGTGTTTTACTTGGAATGTCCCACAACATCATCATATTTAATCTTGCCTGAAAATTTGCACTATATATAAGTGTTTTATTTGTTGCACAGGCCTCTGGTGTGGAAGAGTCAGAAATTCCTGACGACATTAAACTCATTGGATTTGCCCAGCTCAGCATCAGCTAAACTTTGAGGAGACACCAAGGACAGTAACCGATGGTATTGCACAGCTGCATTGTAGTCAATTCCAAGAAACCACTACTGCCAAATAGAGTGAAGAGAAGGGAGAGGATTCACAAAGCTGGCAGCAGTGAAGTGCTACTGCAGTCTGAGGACCATGCGGACAGGGCACAGCTCAAACACAGGAACCACACTTGAACGTTTACAGTGCGCTTACAAATGGGGAGAGAGATGCAATCAACTATATCTACTTATTATTGTGTTTTGTTTTAGTTGTACTTGCTTCCTTGTTTCTTTCATGAGCACAATCCATCTGCTGCCAGTACTGGAAGTGATTTGCCTTTATTATTCTTTTACTATTATTATTTTAAGTAACAGTGCCACACAAGTATCGTGCCAGCTTTTTATGGCACTTTATGCTACACTGCGTTTAAAAAGTGTAATATCCGCCTTAGTCAAACAAGCAAATTTTGTCTAGTGTGACTGATTTAATGGGGGTAGGTTGAGTTATGCCCATTAGCCGCACGCTAGTAACTTTTATTTACTTATCTTTAAATTTCAGCTCTGATTTTAATTAAAGAGATTGTATCTTTATGAAGAGCAGTGTTGCAGTGCAATGACTTTTCCCCTCAGCATCAGTGCATGTAATAGATATCATTCATCTACTGGCCTTTTTCAACAGGCTTGAGGTTTCTGGGGGTATTTAAAAGCATTATTCACAGTTGGTTGGTCCATATCCTTGTACTATGCAAAGTTGTTTTTCATAATTTTTCTGGACATTTCTTGGCTGTAGCTATATCCTTTTGAGACCGAAAACATATTTAACATATCTCTGCTCGTATCAACTAAGGTTTTGAAAGAGTGAACCTCTTGCAGCATTTGGTGAACACAAATATATTTTGATTTTATTCTGATCAACCTAAGAGGGAGTGCCTGTTTGCTCTTGGAAAGCTGAGAGGATCCTGAATGCTGATGTAGATGGTGGTGTTTTGGACACTTTGTTTTTGAACGCTTTTACATCAGTGAGCCTCTGAGGTGAAGTGCATGCTCACCAACGTAACACAAACCAGAACTACAGGTGAAGGAAACGGTTCCTCCAAAATCTTCAAATATATACACATAAATAGAAAATTTTAATTTAGGCTAATAATAACTTAACCCAGTTAACAGCTGTGATTATGCTGTTTAAATCACTGAATATGAAATTTTACTGTGTGTACTTTTACTGAGCCAAAACTATAAAAATGTGAAGCCTATTTCATAGTGCTAACAAAATTTGTATATTTCTTTTCATCAGAATGTTTGTTACACATTACTCGGGTCACAGAGTTGTAACATCAGTTATTATTAAACTAACTAATGAAGCATATGTTTTGGATACATTTGAATTTGAAAAACTAGCAGCATTGACTGATCAAATGGGTCATAATGATTGAAAACACTACTTGCTTTTTTTTTTCAACCAACTGTTGAAAGGTTTATGTCCCAATTTGTCTTGGCAGAACTGTTTCTTTCAGATATATCATGTTCTGCTGTTTGGGTAGAATGGTAGCCTATTTTCAATTAAAGAGAAAACTCTTTCACAGTGTCACTACCAGTTTGGCTGTTAAAACACATGAAGGCTGTCTTCCTTTGTTCAGGTACAAATGTAAACGGACTCATGTAAAGATGTCATAACTGTTCATAACTGCATTGTCGCACCCACACCACGAGGTTTGTGTGTAATGTTGAAGTGTACATGTCCAGATAAAATCATTTTACTTGTAAATAAGAAAAAGTGATCTCGTTTGCCATTGTTTTAATTTATTTGTCCATGTCAGTTATTATTTTTATCTGGTATGTTTGCATTTTTACAACTTGTTGGATCATACCTCCTTGTCAAAGTCTGATCTTATCTGATCTACGAAGATTAGCAGGGAAAGGCCTGGTTAGTACTTGGGTGGGAGACCATCGGGAATATCAGGGGCGACAGTGAGGTGCCAGTGGCAAAAAAAAAAAAAAAAACAACTGTCTTTCTGTCCTTAAGCAGGACACGTCACCCACATTGCCTTGTATAAATGTGGTGTGTGCCTGAATTGGTTGGTCAGAAGGGCCGATGGAGATGTACACTGGCAGCATGGGTTTGTCTGTCCCAAGACAACTGGCTAGAATAGTAGCTTTACCACCTAGTATGTGAATGAATACAGCACTACAAAGCGTTTAAATTAAATGCATTATTATTTATTACCACATGGGTAATCTGTATTACAACGTCATTGATTTTACAGTACACCACATGCATTTTACATGATCTGATATTTGACTTATTTTAATAATTTCTTTGAGTATTTTGGATAATAGAATAATTTGTCATAGGTACTTTACACATTTCTCCCTGCACTCTTTTAAACTTGCAATCAGTCATAAAATAAAGTGAAAAAAACTTCCATAGTTGACTTGACAAATAGACAATCTTAATGCATCAGATATGCAATAGACAATACACGTGTGAAATGGAATTACAGTAGATAAGATTTTTTTTAGACTCATCACACCAGGATACCAAGAATAACGGCTTTGGATTGCATGTTCATCTACAAAGTAAAACATAATTTAACATAGGCTGTAATGAAGAGGGAGGACAAATTGAACATGCACACATCTTTGCACCCATTGACTCATAAATGTACCCTTATCAATATAATAATTTTTTTCTAATTTATTTTCTTTTACATAATGTGGTTGTATTTATTTTATTTATTTGGAATCTCATGTTCAGGGGACTCCAGGCACATGAGGGGCTTACATGTATGAGGAGTAGAGGAAATGGAGCCCCCACTGAAAACCTACAGTGCAGAAATTACATTTACACAAATTACAATTCTTTACCTGTAAAGTTAGCACGACTAAACGATTACTTCTTGCTGTCTGAATTTGCTCAGATGCTAACAACTACTCAACTCATTTTAGTCTCAATCAGTGTTTTACTCCAGATTTGATAGTAAAACTAGGTAAGGTCGTAATAGCATAAGCAGTAGAATTAGTTGTATCAAGGGAAATCACAGTAGGCTTATATTAGTCATAAGAAGTAATATTTAATACCTGTATATTTAGCCTAAATATTGATTTAACCTCCATATTTTTGACCTGTTCCCAGTCAGGTTTCAATACACTTCCAGAGCAGTTAAACTTCAATAACAAAAAAAGAAAAAAAAGTGTGACACGTGAGGCAAGCCAAACATCTCATTTACACATTATCAGTTTGTTATTGCTGGTTAAACAATACAAAGGCCCTTATGTATTTCAAACAAGGACCTCGCCTTAACCTCTAGTCATGTTGTAACTAGGGCTGAGGTACTTTTCTGTTATTGACAGTCTCTGGTTTCAGCCAAACTCACGACTGTACAAAGCCAGACCTCAAGCAATACTAGAAAATGCACATTTTATTTACTTATTTATGTATTCTTTTGGTAAAGATGTACATTTATATTTACCTTACTTTTTAAGTGTAGGATTTGCAGTGATGGATGGCAAAAGACGGCAGCCGTCTCATCTTTCAAGAAGTCAGCCCTGGATTCAAGCCAGGTTTGTAACAGTAGTAGCCTAGGAGTAGTACCAAACAGAATGGGGAAGAAAACCCAAAAGTACTGAAATCTGGATGCAAGTTGTAAAGTATGCTAGTGTGGTTGATTTAAGGGCATTATTCATTAACTATGCGATAACAATATTATTGGGCTATTGTAATATACTTTTTACAAAAATGTTTTAATTTCCTTGTTATACTCTATCAAAATAAAACCTAACCATAAACTAAACCAAGACCAAAACGAGGCAAAAACATGAAAATCCTATATACATTTAATTCAATCTGATTTTTATCTCTGATAACCTATATTTAGAAGTTTCCTACTATTCCTAGTTTTCCTATTATATGGATTATTGCATTTGCCAATATTGTGATATATTGTGCAGCCCTAAAACATAATACTTTGAAAAGATACCCTGCCTTGTTTATTTTTAGCCCCACCTGTCAGAACGTATAAAGCCTCCTTTTCTAATAAAGCAATCAGAAGAGGCAACTATGAGTTCAGTGCTGTTACAATTGTATAACAAAAGTTTATAGATGGCAGTTACAAAGCCATATAACTTAGTGGACATAAGAGTGCACAGCTGATACTGAGTCTTTGTTCAGACGTAATTGTTATGTAAGATCATATTAAATGTGTTCTCCCCCTGTAATATAAAACTGGACTTCTCAGGAGGGCAGGAGGAGCTTGCACTGATAAAATGAGGCACTATCGCTCTTTAAAGGGTACATTGAAATACAGCGCATGGATGCTTGGCAGTTGGAGTTACTTTAATTAAAACTCTGAATCGGCCGTCCAGTGATTCTTGAACAATTTACAGAAGGGTTTAAACATTAATGGACATTGTAAGGTCATAAAAGAAGTGCTGGAGTCTAGACACTGCCTCGCTGCTTTCCAATAATGGCTGATTTTGGGAAAATACTGAAAAGTGTTGGAGAATTTGGCTTGTTTCAGAAAGTGTTGCTCCTTGCTCTTTGTGTTCCAAATATTATCCTGCCTTTCCACTTTGCCTCTGTGGTGTTTGTCCAATCGGATCCGCAGAGACATTGTAACACAAACTGGATACTGGGAGCTGACCCTAACCTGACTACAGAGGAACAGCTTAACCTCACCTTGCCCCGCAGTGAGGATGGCAGCTTCAGCCGGTGTCTAATGTTTGCCCCTGTGGACTGGGACATTGAGGCCATCAGGACCTACGGGCTGAACAAGACAACAGTGTGTGACAATGGCTGGGTGTACAAAAACACTCTGTATGAAGCTACAATAGTGACTGATGTAAGTGGAAATTCTTGATTAATGACTTTATTGTATTGTCATGTCATGTCATTATTTTAAATGTGTATCTTTTCAGTTTGATTTAGTCTGTGGGCGGTCCAATCTGGTACAGGTGGCCCAGACAGTGCTAATGGCTGGTGTGCTTTTCGGATCTCTTTTATTTGGACCATTTGCTGAATCGTAAGCATTTGTTCAAAGACATCAAATTACTGTTTTGGAAAACAATTACTGGATTATCATTTGACCATGCATACATCAGCCTTGATAACAACATGGACACTTAACTGTCCATCATAATTTCTGAGTTTTAAAATCAATCAAGCTGTCTGTTTTTGTGATGTTTACACATACTAACAATTTTGAACTTATGTTTTAGATTTGGTCGTAAGCGAGCTACCCAGATCCCAGGAGTTCTCATATTCTTGTTTACTGCTGTAACTGGACTTAGTCATGATTTCAACCTGTATTTGGTGTCCCAGTTTTTGGTAGGCATCGGCTATGGAGGTTTTCGGATGAATGCTATAATAATGGGTAATGTACACCTCATCAAAAGAAAATCTTTTTGCCCTTTCTACTTTTATAAGAGGATATTTTTCTTTTATAGCCACAGAGTGGATTGGCGTGTCTAAAAGGTCCTGGGGTGCCTGTATGTCTCAGATATTTTTTGCCTTTGGTCTTTGTGTCATGGCTGGAGTGATCTACTTTGTCAGAGACTGGAGACTGGCTCAGCTCATTGCATCGGCCCCTCTGGGAGTGATGGCAATTTACATATGGTGTGTTCATCTTCATGTTGTGTAAAGTCTTGAAATAAAAGTATTGTGTTTTTGTCAGGTACATCCCGGAGTCGGCCAGGTGGTTGCTGGACAGAGGACGGGTGAAAGAGGCTAGAGAAGTGTTAAAGCAGGCAGCAGCCATCAATAAAGGCACCGTCCCAGAGTCTATCCTCCAAAAGGTATGATTTCAGACAAATAAAACAATAAAGGTACTTCACATTTATAGCAACAACATAGTTTCCCAGAGCTGATTTAGTTTAATGTGATCATAATGTAACTTTCATGGCATCCTTTTATGATTAGCTCGTTTGTCCAGCCTGCGTAAATGTGGCCTTTGAATAACCTTATGGCCTCTGCCAACCACATAATTCCTGTGTCAGGATAAAGGTCAGAGCAATTGATTTCTGCAATAAAGGAGTGTTTCCAAAATCACTGAAGAAGGGACTTGAAGAAAGAAGTGACTGAAAACCTGCGTGATGTTCAGAGCACTGTTTATGACATAATGTACAGACATGTTTTTGATCAGGTGTTAATTAAGTGATTAGGGATACATTATATGTTTTTTGTTCAATAGGGCAAGTATTGGTCCTATTTTATTCATTTCCTGTTTATTACAGGTTGTGGTGGAGACAGAAACTGAGAAAAAAGGAGGCATTGTAACTATTTTCAAATCACCTTTGCTCACAAAGTATATTTTTGCAATTACTCTGGCATGGTGAGTGACACCATGACAATACAAACTAACACAATCCTCCAACATCTGGTCTGACGTCCACTGATCCCCTCATGTTTTAGGTTCTCTCTAAACCTCACATATTATTGCCTCTCATTTAACGTGGGGAATCTGGGCCTGAACATTTTCCTGACACAGCTCATATTTGGTGCATCTGAGCTGCCGGCTCACCTGCTGTGTATCTGGCTGTTAGAGGCTTTAGGGAGAAGAGTGTGCCTCATCACCACACTGTTGGCAGGGGGCCTTGCATGCCTCCTCATCATTGTAGTGGGCCAAGGTAGAACACTCGGTTCTCATTTTCTAATCTCATTTGATAAAGTCTATTATTATCAATTATTAAAACTTATTATTCAAATGCTGTGTTTTCAGAAAAAGCAATTTTTGTGACACTGTTTGCCACATTGGGACGCATTTTCTCAAATATGGCAGGATCCATTTGCAGTGTTTATATCCAGGAGCTGGTCCCTACATCTCTTCGGTAACTGATGATTGCTTTGATGTGGATCATAAAACTATTTCATAAAACATACAAAATATAAAATAAATAAGACTTGAAGACTATGCTGTGTTTTCAGACAGTCTGCCTCTGGTCTGGGTAATATTGCAAGCCGTGCTGGGGGCCTGCTATCTCCAGTGGTCAACATGCTGGCCACGTACCACTGGTTTGTTCCTATCGCAGTTTACAGCTCCTTCATGTTTGTGAGTGGACTTTTGGGATTACTGCTGACAGAGACCAGGAGGAGAGAGCTGCCAGACTCTACTGCAGATTTGGGGATAAAGTGAGCATCAAAATGTACAGCACTGATTTGAATAAGAGTTTCTGTGTACTTATGCTTACTGTTTCCTTTCTTTCACAGAAAAAATGGTTTGGCAACATTTTCTCAGTTGAAATCCACAAGACTGTAGGTCATGTAACCATGCCTAGTGAATTTAGGACCTCTGTGTGGCTCCTGTCGGCTCTGATGAACATTGCCATCTTCTGTTCAGATTTTAGTACTGTAGTTAAGGCAGTTTATATATATATATATATATATATATATATATATATATATATATATATATATATATATATATATATATATATATATATATATATACATATACACACATATACATACATATATATATATATATATATATATATATATATATATATATATATATATATATATATATATATATATATATATATATATATATATATATATATATATATATATATATATATATATATATATATATATATATATATATATATATATATATATATATATATAAAACACAGTATGTGTGTGTTTTGAGTTTTTACCGACCTTTACCGTGTTTTGAAATATGGAAGAGCTTGAGTTGCTGTTTTTGGCTAGTTTAATTGAAAGACAAGGAGCTTATACAGACAATTTTATTGATATACCACTGTGTGAAAACAAGTTTAACATACACAGAGTAAATTCATCATTTCTGCTATGTTACATCATCTAAGGTGCATAAATCATACAACTTAACCAGATCAGTTATTAATTCAATCATACAGCTTAATTAGGGTCAAACCAACATAAAAATGAGATGCTTAAGTATTTGTAAAATATCAAGCATGAATATGAAGTATGTGAAGTAAAGCAGAAAGAACATTCTTTTGTTACTAAACCAATTGTTTAGTATTTACTATTTGTTTTACTGTTTTTAACTAAATATTAAAGGTACACTATGTAACTAGGTTAGGATTAGGTTTATATTTGTCTTGTCTCATGGAGATGTTACTGCTTCCACAGTGTATCCATCTCCATTCAGACATACAGGTTACACTAACAGGCCAAGGTACAGGTTATTTCTTAGGTCTAGTTTAGTGTCTTAATACGGGCATGCCAAAGCAATAAAACAAGCAGGTGGCAAAATCTTTAGCAGAAAAGTATGTAGTAGTGCCCTAGTGCCTTTTTAAGATACTTTGAACAGTATTGATAAAACATTCTGTACCATTATATTGCTATAAATAATTGTAAATGGGTGATTGTGGTCATTTTTTTATGTTAACAATAATGATTAAATTTTCAACCCAGTAAATCATCCATCCATTTGTCATTGATGCTTGAAGTTTTGTCTGTTTTCATTTCTGGCTCTGAAACCCCATCCAGGAGTGACACATCTTTTGATTGAGACAAAAAGGGCTCTGGGTCAGAGTTAAAAATGTCTCCACCAAAAATGTCCAGAGGCTCAAAGGAGGCAGCAGGAGAGGCTAAGTTGGTAGTTGATTCTGTATGGCCATTGTCGCTGCTTAGAAAATCATTTAATCCAAAAATGTCATCTTGGCGTTCAATATCTTTAGTCTGCGCTTCATTGGCTGCAGATGACTGACTGAGAAAATCATCACTGGATGCAAATATGTCAAAGTTAAAATCTGTATCACCTGTGGTCAAGCAATTTAAGGATTCATCTGATTTTTGATGCACAACATTTTGGTCTGGCACAAATGGGTCAGCAAAAATACTCAAATTACTTTCATATATGGATTCCACCTGAACTGTTGTTGTGTTGTTAAATGTTGAATTACCACCAGTGTTACTGTTACTGATATCCTGGGACTCATCAAAAATAGTATCCTGAACTCCATCCATATCATCCAAAAGTGCTTGTTTTGCTACATTCCTTCCTTTCATTTCATCGGCATCCATTGTATTTGATGACTCAGGATTCTGGCGCTCCAAAACCTCTCCAAAAATGTCACCACTTAACAGTTCAAAAGCAGCACCAGCTGTTGTTGATTCAGCTGACAAATCACTATTTGTACTAGGACTCACTTGGTCTTCTAGTAGCACTTTGTCAGTATTTCCAATTTTAGATGTTGGATTAGTTAGTGTCACAACCACACCACTTTGTAGGCCTATTTTGCCATCTTTTTCATTGTGGTCTGAGGATTCACTCACAGCATCTTGATCACTGATTTCTATTGAGTTTGTTTGTTTAGCACCACTAGATTCTACAATAGTGTGTGCATTTTTTTGTGTTTCTACATCATCTCTGGATTTCTTATCCTCAGATGTTTCATTTTTATCACTTACTGATGACTGAAATAATTTCCCCAAAAGCCCCAGTCCAGGTTTGACCTCTGACATCCTCACATCTTTAGCGTCAGCTTTAGCAATCTTGCTATATCCACTTGATGTAAAAAGCTTTGATAAAGGACTCACCCCTTTAGACAATGATCCCACTTTAGGTTTTGCATTTATTCTGGAAGTGACCTTCTGTTGCACATTTCCGTCCTCTGATTTGGGCTTATAAACTTGATTTTTTTCATCAGTGTAATTACCTGGGATTGGAATTTGCACCTGTGATGAACTTGCATTGATAGGATTATCTCTTTTTACCTCGTCCTTTGCAGATTTAGGTATTTCAACTTCGCTTTTCTCATTATTGTGACTAGCAATTGGTTGCATTGATTCATCTGTATCTTTAAACTGGGTTGCTTGCATGTTTGGCATACTTTTTACTTCTGTTAAGTTGTCTGTTTTAACTTCATCGTTAGTAGCTTCACCCTCTTCGAGTGTTATGTTTTCATTTGTATTGTTGACACTGGCAGGTTTTTGTTCACTAAACTCTTCAGACCAAACTTCTTGGGAAGTATGTGTCACTTGTGAACTTTCTGTATCAACAGGGAATTCTGTTTTGACATCAGTTTGAGTTTTATTCTCTATTATTTGGCCTGGTTTAGCCGAATGCTTTAGTTCACTTTCTTTTGTAGATATTTCTGCTGTAGCCACTATATTAGTTTGGCTCACATTTTGTGCCACTGCTGAATTTACAACACTGTCTATCTCAGTATTTATCAAAACTTTTTCTGTCTCATCGTTACTTTTCTCCCATGTATCATTGAGATTTACAATATCTGTAGATTTTTCTTTGAGGTTCGTACTTTCAAATGACTGGACTTCACTGGATATTGTGGTACCTGAATCTTCAACTCCATGCTTGATTTGAAATAAACTTTTTTCTTCTTCGCTTACAGGTGATGCCCTGTTATCTTCAGGTATGCCGATATTGGGATCAAAGTGTACTGTCTTCTTAACTTTACTTGGTTTGGATGCTGGAGCTGCCACTTGTGAGTGATTTAATTGTTTTGTAACTAGAAAACTCTTTTCTAGTTGTGGTGTCTGAATATTTGGCTTTGTTTTATCATCTTTAAATACACTTTCTTTACTTGGACTTGTTGATTTCAGTTGTACAGAATAATTTTTTTTAACCTCTTTCTTTAATTGTACTTTGGAGTCATATTTTTTTATATCTTGAGAGCTTAGTGTCTCTTGTTTTGTTTGTAAGAAATGTATTTTTACCGGCTTGTGGTTATCTTGTTGATTTGTATTATGTTGTGTTGTTTTGCCAAATTGATCAGCTTCTTTCTTCAGAGGCAGTGCATATTTTAACTGATTTTTAACTGGATCTTTGTTTTTTGGTGGCCAACTTATTTTGAGTTTCCCTTTACCGTCAAGGCTGCTTGTTGTTTTTAGCTCTTTTTCCATTAGCTTTACTGTATTCAGAGACTGTGTGCCACTATTTGAAGAGCTAACTATATTTGTTGTTCCTTTGGGGATTAAAATGGCATCAGGTTGGTCTGTATTCTTCTGAATCCAGCGCTCTTTATGCTGCTTATGGCCAAATCCTTCATCGTAATTGCCTTTTCTTTTAAAAAGCTGCTGGTAGTGAGAAACACAGTAGAACTCTCCATGAAGAGATGAATAGTTGTGAATGCTGCAATACAATAAATATGTTTACAAAAAATCAAATGCTTCAGTATCATGAATCATCAGCAAATAGCCTAGTCATGTAAAATATATGCCATTTATGATTTGAAGTTAATTTATTTGTTGATTAGTTATAAGTAAAGTTATTTTGATTTTCTCACCCAAGCTTCTTCTTACAGTGTTTGCAGCAAAAGCAGTTTGTGTGTAGTATTAGTTTATTGGCCACCATTTTTTCCATCGGGTAAACAGGTGTCAAACAGGCGGAGCACATTTCTCTGGCAGGGAACTGAAACTAACAGCAAAAGACTGGATAAGAAATTAGCTAGCAGATACTCTGTTAATTGGCTACATAGGAATTCAAATATAACCATGTATTAACTTTTTAGTAGGGCACTGTTAAATTTACATTAGTATTGATAGTATTGATATAAATATGGTCAAAGGCAAGTTATTAAATATACACAAAGTAAATCATGAGATCATGCCTTACTGATCATGATCACAAAAAATCAAAAGTCACTTTAATAATCAATAATTTCTTTAATTAACATTGATCAGCAACATACAAACTACATGCTTTTATTCATCATAAAAAAAATCTAAGATTATTTACTTTACAAAACACTTCTTCTAAAATTCATACAGAAAAAAATAAGAAATAACAACTAGAATACTTTTATACTCATATAAAATGCTAATGTTTGTCCATTGATGGGCTAAATGTAACAAAAACACTCCCTTCACCCTTGGACTTCAACACTTGATCCTCAAAATGGCGTCTGTGCATTAAAGGGGATGTCACAATTTCACATCTGGGAGGAACTACTTCGAACAAAGCAGAGGACTGACTATCAGACTGTTTGTGAACAAAAGTTGAAGTGGTGGAGGACATGAACACATTTCCAAGAGCGTCTGTCTCCTCATAAGTTTCACTGACTGTTTTTTTACCAATTACCCCCGCTGGTGGTTGGCCTGGGCCAGTCTTAACCTCCAAAACACTGACTTTACGTTGGGGGGAATTTCTTGATGTATCAGTGTTTTCTTTGTGGCCACAGTGGGTTAGCGTGTTGGATTTTGGTGTGAAAGTTGTCATTGTGGGCTTTTGTTGTTCAGCCGATTTTCTTGCTGCTGAATGGATAGATATGAAGGATGGTGATGATTGGGAAGGGGAATGCTTTGGTTGGACATGGCGTTGGAATGCTGGCTTCAAACCACTTGTACTTGCAGTTTCCTTGATAGGCCCTGGTTTAGATTTGCAAGAGCCAATGCTGATTTTCCTGATGTTGTTGGTAGGTTGAAGATGTTGCTCTGACCTCAATGTTTCATCAAACAGACCAGACAGACCTGCAATATCGGCCTCTGATTTGAGATTGGAGACAGAGTACAGGGCTTTTTTAATTGTTTCTTCGATGTCAAGGAGCTTAGCAATGGTCTGTTCCTTCAAAAGTAGAATTTCTTTGCTGGCTTTTTCCAGATCTTCATATGCTGTGTCAACTGAAGATATGCTTTCTAGATCATCGTCTAGTGAATCTGCGTCAAACTTCTCACCTATTGTTACATGTTTTGCGTTTGTCTCTGTAGCAGCCCAAGCAGGATAATTTTTGTATAGTTTCTTAAGTGATTTATCATTCATACTTCTGCGATCTCCTTCTATCTCTTGCACTTCATCCAGGACTCCTTGGAGTTCATCGCGTTTCCGTAAATTGTCAAAGATTTCCATTGCAACCTGAACGTTTCCTTTTACAATTTCATCCATATGAACAGATAATCTCTGCCGTCTCTGCTCTTCGGTCTCCCTAACCTTTTTCTCCCTTAAAACAACCTTTTCCACATGATCTTGTTGCTCTTGTTTTCCACTGCAGGCAACCTCAGGTGTATAAGTACTCATTGTATGGGTTTCAAGACTTGACGGAGATTTTGCTTGAGGAAAACTGTCTGTATCTTTGGGATCAGTTACTTTCACCTTTTTACACAAAACTGGACCTCTTTTGGTATCTTTTTTTTCAAAGTTTTGTAAAGCTTCTTTCACACTAAGGTTGGTCTCATGGTTGCCTTCTTCTGCAGATTTCTTCATGGACATTAGAATTTCTTCTGCAGCATTTATTTTCTGCATAGCATTTCTTTCAATTTCAACTATATTGCCTTGGTATTCTGAGGATTCATCTGAAAGTTGTGGTGAACTAACTCTTATTTCTCGGGTGTTTATTATTTCATCCATTACTGGTGCAGCTTTGCTCTGGCAGTACATTGGACTTGGAAAAGTGAGAGCATTCTTTACATTATTTGTTGCTGAACAGTTTGCATCAGATGAAGTCTTTTCTTCTTCCACCAAAACATATTTTGTCCATTGGGGTTTTGGTGGCAATGTTGGCTTCTCATGGTGTGGTTTTTCAGATGAAGTTGCAAGTGCTGAAGCAGTATTTGTGCAGCAGGGCGACTGAAAGTTCCCTTTGTCTACCGAGATGGATGGTGCAGTGGTTGAAGCCTCTTCATGGGTTACTGAAATTGAAGGAGACAGTTTTGTGTCAGATGGTGGCACTGACATCTCAACACATGGTTTGGTAACTGTCTTGCTCCTTCCTGAATTCCTGTATATCATAGCAGCTTTATAATCTCCCTTGGAAACATTTACACTAGACCTTTCAAGAGACTGCAAAGCCAATTGCACATTGCCTTTAACAATGTCCTCTTTATCTGTGGGTTTCTGCTCTGAAACTGCACTTTGCAGAGACCTTATAGCTGCTTTGATATCACCTCTGATAACCTCTCCTGTTTCATCCTCATTAGCATGACCATTACACTCATATTTGGGTAATGATTCTGTACCATTACTGACTACAGCTGAGTTGTGTTCATAGGCCTCAAAGGAGGCATTGTTTTCCCTGTGTTTTACTAAGTCACTGACCTTAGGATAAGTCTTGACTTGTTCACATCTTGAAGAGGAAGTTGTTGGCATCGTTGTAGAGGTTTCTTCTTGAGTTGATACGTTCAGATTGTATATCTTGCCTGGAAGAACAACTTCTCTTTCGACGTGCATACTTTGTTGCTTTGCCATTTCAAGTGACTTTTTAGCTGCTTTAACATCCCCAGAAACGATGACTTCTTTTTGGATCTGTTTGGTTTCGGTCTCAAGATCTGGGCCTGACAAGTCCATATCATAGATAGTCCCAGGCTTGATCATCTCTCGCTCAATGGTCATACTCTGCTGCTTCGCTCGTTCTAAAGATTGCATTGCTGCTTTAATGTCACCGCTGACAATTTCCTCTTTCTCTACAGAACTCTGCTGTTTTACTGCAAGTTGTTGCTTTGCCATCAGGACATCTCCAGGAATTATTTCATCCTTTGGGATAAAGGTTTCAACGTTTAAAGTGGCTTCAGATGAAAACACCTTTTTGGTGTTCTTTACATCTCCAGGTAAGACATCTGAAACAGTCCGCTCTACTTGTTCTTTTTGCTGACATAGACTTCTCTTTGCTTCTTTCACATCACCCTGTACAATTTCAATTTGTTCTTGTGACATGTGACAGTTATCAACTTCATCTTCTAAATCCTCTACATGAAGACTCTTTAGGTCGCCTTCCTCAATGCATCTTTTGTATAAATTCACATTTCCCTTTTCATTCTTGTCGACTCTGTATGATGTTGTTGTTCTGCTCTCATTGGCTGTGGCTAGGAGATTTCCAATAGTGGACTTGACATCGCCCTTTTCAATTTTGACATCTGTTTTAGCTTCACAATGATTTAGGAGAGAATAAACTGACATCTCTGCTTGTCCTTCCGCAGACTCTTGCATTATAAGCCCTCTTTTAAAAGTCTTGTCTTGGCCGAGTAGTTCGTCAATCCTCTGGACAATATTTTGTATTCTCTGATCTTTCTCAAAGCCGATTGAACCAGACTGGTAGACAGGAAGTTCGACCACTGTAGTCTTCACATTGCCTTTCTCCACTTCTCTTATTAGGGTAATCTGAGGCTTTAGCGTTGGTTTGTGAAGTAATTGTATCATTATGTTTCTAATATTACCTCCAACTGCCTCCTCTTTGTGGATTTGAACATTTCTGTTGCTTTCAGTGCAATACTTGGCCATATTAACAGTTTCACTGTCTTTTCCTTCAATGATGATGCCACTTGAATGGACAAAGTTAAGCTCATGCAGGTAGGACAGGGTATCTACAACATTAGTAGCTGTTATTTTGTCCAGTGGTGTTGTTTCAAAGAGCCATGTAGTGCATTTAACATCAGACTTGGGTATTTCTGCCACAACACTTCCTGCTGAAGAACTTTCTTGCTCTTTTATCTTGTCCAGAGGCTGGGACTCAAACAACCAAGTACAGCGCTTGACATCTCCTTTCTGACTGTCTTCTCTGTGAACTGTTTGTACTTGGCTTTGCTCCTCGGACTCTCCCTTGAGACTATCAATAGACTGGTTTTCAAATAGCCAAGTTGAGGTTCTTACATCTCCTCGCTGGACATCTGTGACACTTACCATTCGCTTTACCTTCTTGGAGGCTTGATCAGATTCAAATATCTGTTTATTCTGCTTCACATTGCCACTCCCAAACTCTTCAAAGTATTTATCAGCGGGTGTGTCTTTCTCAGTAAGAGTGTCCAAAGGTTGTGTTTCAAACTTCCACCTGGCAGATTTTACATCTCCTTTCTCAACATCTTCTTGGGTGACAGCACGGATGACATAGACCTCATTTTCAGCTTTTATAGCATCAAGTGGCTTTGTCTCAAACATCCACCGTGCGCCTCTTACATCTCCACTCAGAACTTCTTCCTTTTTCACTGTTGTCACCTCGTGAAATTGCCCCTCTTTGTCTCTGATGGCATACAAGGGAGTGGACTCAAACATCATGGTACTTGTCTTGACATCGATGTTGCCGGTTGGCTTCTCCACAACCACAGACCTCTGTTCTACTTCTTTTTCATGAATCTTGTCCAGTGATGAGGTTTCAAATATAAACTTCTTGTGTTTAACGTCTCCAAATTCAGCATCACCAACTTTCTGGATGACCTCCTCTTTAACGTCCTTGTTGATCTTGTTCAATGGACAGTTGTCAAATAGCCAGGTGACTTTATGCACAGACCCTTTCTCAATGGATTCATCATGGTTTTGAGAGTCCAGTGATGTCATTTCCAGCCCAATTTCATCAAGCGACTGGGATTCAAACAGTTCTTTGACTCTTGAAACGTCTCCTGACTGAAGGTCGACCTGGCTAACACAATGTAACTCTTCCGGACAAGCATCTTTTTGTATTTTGTCTAATGTTTCTGTTTCAAAAAGATGTTTCACAGTTTGAACACCAATTTCAGGTTTCACAGTGTCCTGAATTGTGCTACAAAGCTTCAGGTTATACTGCTCACCATCCTTGATGCTGTCAAGTGGCTGTGATTCAAACATCCAGGTAATGGATTTTACATCAGTGCTATCAATGGCTTCTTTTTCTGTCACCTTTTCACTTTTATCATATAGTAGGTCCATAGGATGAGTTTCGAATAACCACTTAGAGGTTTTGACATCACCTTTATGCCGCTCCTCATCTGCTGATGCATTTGGTTGGTTGAACTTCATATGGATCCCATCAATGGTTTGTGTCTCAAAAAGCCATTTTGCTGTCTTGACATCACCCATTGTATCTTCCTGTCTGGTGATGCCTTTAATGACTTCAACGTTTCCCTTTCTTTCTGGCTGCTCTTCCAAAGGCTTGGTCTCAAACAGCCACTTGTAGTTTTGGACTTGTCCTTTAATGGATTCCTCTCGACTGATGGCAGTCACCTTGTGCAAATTTCCAGAGCTGTCTTTTATTGCATACAGATTACTTCTTTCAAATAACTCTTTGTTTTCTTGGACATTTCCTGCTTCAGTCTTTCTTTCCTTATTTTCAACATGCTCCTCTGAACGGGCTAGCTTACTGAGAGGGATTGTTTCAAATAAATGTTTGAATGTTTTCACATCTCCTTTCTCAATCTCCTGTTCTTTGGTCATGACTTTGGTTTGTGTTCTGCAGCTCTCAAAAATATGTGTCTTGCCCTTAACTTCTCCTTGTTCTTCAGCTGAAAGTGTGATTTTCTGCAGTCGTCCGATTTCATAATTGTCATGCAGAGTCTCCATGGGCTGAGTCTCAAAGAGCCAAAGTGATGACTTTACATCTCCACCAATAATTTCATCTTTTTCCAGAATTTTCTCTGCAGAATCTCCCTTTAGTACTGACAAGGGATTTGTCTCAAAGAGTTTGGTTTTATTGATAACGTCAGTGTCTGTTTCACAGTCAACCACCGTCCCCTTTAACTTGTCTCCTCCCATCATCTCATGTATTGCATCAAAGGGCTGTGTCTCAAACATCCACCTCTTTTTACCAACTCCTCCTTTTTGACCTTCCTCCAGTGAAATCCCCCGGATAATTTTGACTTTGTCACTTTCTTTATTGATCAGATCTAAGGGTTGTGTCTCAAATAGCCAGCGTGCAGTGCTGATGTCACTGCTGTTGATCTCTTCTCTGCAGATAGATTTGATTCTGTGAATATTGCCACTCTTGTCTTTTATGGCACAGTTTGGATCGGCTTGGAACAATTTCACAGTCTTCTGGACGTCTCCCTTTTGTTCCTGTAGCTCAGATTTCAGTTTTAGAAAGCTGTGGTCTTCTACCGAGTTGCAGCGTCCCAAGTCGCCGAGCGGTGTAGATTCAAACAGGAATCGATTGCCTTTCACATCACCGGCCTGAATGGGCTCCTTAAGCACTGCCTCAACCAACTCACCCCCTTCTGCAGATTTACTGAGAGCAGACAGAGGCTGTGTTTCAAAAAGCCAGGCTGATGTCCTCACATCACCACAAACTGAGGCTTGTCTTTGAGTGTATGGCTGGCTCAAGTTAGTATGCTCAAACTTAGACGTAGTGCCTCTGACATCTCCTCCTGTTAAATTCTCTTCATCGAGGAGCTTCTTGGTTCCATGAGGATCCCCAATGTTATCCAGTGTCCAGTTCTCGAAGATCCACCTCATCGACTGGACTTCAGCCTGGTATGAGCCCTCTGCAGCCTGAGAGCTTTCTGTCTGAACAGCCCTCATGAGGTCTTCTTCAGCTACGTCATCCAGGCTGGCTCTGAGGTCGGGGTGGATGTGCTTGAACAGTCTCTTTAGCTCACTTTTCTGTCGCTGTTGGTAATACGTGGAGAATGTTTCTTTCGGTGGGGGAGGTGGGAGGGGGCTTCCAGAAGGAGGCCCATCATAGTCGAGGGGCCTGGGAGGAACAGTCGGTGGAGGAGGAGGGGGAAGGTCATCGTCGTCACATGCTGTGTGTGAAACATTGACGGTCCTGTCTACAGCATCCATCTAAAAAGAAGACACCATGAAAATAGTTAATAGTTTGAACACATGGAATAAAAAGTGGCACTGCTGCATGCAAATGACAAAATGGAAGTGAAGCTATACTTTACCTTGTGTTGGCTTTCAGTTTTACAGCAAACTGTCCATGTTTCAAAGGGTTAACACTTCAGAGCTGTTAGTCAGCAGATGCTAAACAAAGAACTATACTATGTGCACATATATGTACACACACACACACATACACACACACACACATATATATATATATATATATATATATATATATATATATATATATATATATATATATATATATATATATATATATATATATATATATATGTATATATATATATATATATATATATATGTGTGTGTGTGTATATAAATATATATATATATATATATATATATATATATATATATATATATATATATATATATATATACATACACATACACACACATATATATGTGTATATATATATATATATGTGTGTGTGTGTTTGTGCATGTGTGTACATATATGTGTGTGTTCCCTTATAAATCGATAACAATTATTGATGTTAGTAGATAAGTAGTAGAAATATTTAGAATATTTTATAAAGCATATTACGATTAGACTGATTAAGATTGACGTTCAGCTGTTCAGTCATTGAACTTAGAAGTTTTTACATTCAGATGTAAACAAAAAGCTTTCCAAAGTTAATGAAATGCAAGCCAAGCATAAAACCATCATGCACACGAATGAAACCAAGACTGAACATTGCACAATACCTTCTTGACTCTGGGCTTTTTTCCTTGTGCAGTACCAGTAGATTCCTAATAATATAAAAAACATAATTATATGTCTACATATCTTACAGAATATGTAGTGTTTTTACTGTGTTTTTTCTTGTTGTTACAGTACTATTTGTCCCTATGCAGTCCTTGACCGCAGTGTGATAAATAACAAAAGGCATTTGAAGCACTCACAGGCTGCTTTGACCCTCCCGGGGTGTCTGCTGAGTGGGACAGATACAGAGCGGAGCGGTCTCTCACAGAAGAGGAAGTGGGTATTCGGTTTCTGCCTTGGATTGGTGACCCCTTATTCACTGATCCACTCTTATTATCATCTGAGACACACAAATAACAGTACATAAAGAAAATGTAATGTTAGCGATGTTAAGTTCAGCACTTAGATACCTTTGGAAGTTGGTCCCAGGGAGCATATTTATAGTGTTTCTTACTGTGTGTATTTATAGTGATAGTGGTATCTGTTTTGTCTATGGAAACTATTTAATCTACCCCTCGTTCCAGCCATCAACCATCCTCTTGCATAAGGCCACACAACAGGAACGGAACGTATTTATATGATTTTATGAAAAGCAATATTTGCCATAATATATAAAACCCGTTTTATTTTGGATTGGAATTGTGCAAATTGGCTTGATTTATTTTACTGTTGTTAATACATACATAGTGAGTAATTACAAAATGGCAGGCAACAAGTGTGCTGTCTTTGATCCCAGGGCCGACAGATAAATAGGGCCACACAGACAGTGTCTGCTGTCTCAGACTCTCCAGACCTCAGCTCTCAGCATACCATGGCTGACCATGATGCCCAGGAAAAAAAAAAAAAAACACCAACTGGTGTCAGCTGGAGTGACCCAGATTGTTTTCACATTGTTGGTTAGAGCACTCAGCCACAGGCATCAGCACCTGATGTGAGGAATGTGTCTGAGAGACAGCGTTAAAAGGCGGAAAAAATATATTTATATTTCAGCTGCTTCAGACTAAACATGGGCTCAGGTTTGGCACTCAAATAGAAATGTCTGAAATAACATGTTTGAATACAATATTAATAAGTAGGGTAATATGGAGTGTTTGCAGTGTCTGAAAAAAAACATGGATCATTACAACATTATGGATGCAATTACTAATTTTACCCTTTAATTTCTGTGTCACTGTGTCAGTGAACGAACCATTTTGTAATTTTAGTGGCTATGGTCTCAAGCGACGTATGCTGTAACTTGAATGTAATCATTTGTTTGTACAGGTCACTGCGATGCAGGCACCCGGCTGTAACTAAAGTCCAGATTTGTAGCACACCTTTCTTTGACACACTGAGCTCTGAAGGGACAAAAGAGCAGACCAAAAGAGTGGCGCCTCTCACGAGCCCGGACTTAAAACATTGTTACAGATGGGTGAGCAGACAGAAAGAGCGCATGTCCTGTTGTGGTCCTCTTTGAGCATTCAAGAGGTCAGGCCTATTGTTAAATAAATGAATGTACAATCAACAACAAAATACTATGGATGCACAATTTAAATTAGGGGCAAGGAAGATTTTTTTTAAACATGATTTTGATCTGGGTCAATTACAACTACATTATTCACATTATTAGTATTTTAAAATAGAAGATCTGACTTGGATGATACTTTACACAAATTTAAGACAACAAGAACTTGTTTCCCTCTTTAAACTGGCTGGTTGTTATTTGAAACCTTATTATAAATAAAGATTACCAGTCAGAACCAGACAGTTCAATCCCATTATTACTGGACGACACACAGAACGCTCAGTAAAAACACTTAATACTCACTGAATGAGGCCTGTGGAAGTTCTCTTAATGTGGATATGTTGCGTCTTTAGGGCTCTCTGTGCTCGTATCTCCTCTGTTTCTAAACACTTTCTAGGCTCCGGCCTGGCGGACAGCTGATTTTTATCCAGTGGAAGTGGCCCTGGTTATTTTTGGGAGGTGGCTATTGCCCTGTACTGCCCTGTAGTCAATTCCTCTCTGTGACTCAATGTGGGACGGGGGCACCCCTCCACCCCCATTCCAACTCATACATTGTCAGTCACTAAAATGGGCTTGGGATAGTCAGTGGGGGTTTGTCAGTGACAAAATGACCTACAGGTGAACATAATGAGTCAAACACTCTAGTATCTGGGATCTCAATGGTAATAATCCATGATATTGACCTTTTCACATCAAATATTTGGACTGCAGACAACAGCGTTTAAAAATTACATTATAGAAGTGTTGCCTCATTATGTACTTTAAGATAAGGTAAGATAAACCCTTAGTTGCCCCACAATGATTAAATTACAGATTATTGATAATTGTAACCATTTTATTCCTAATTTTATCCGAATAGATCTAAAGTAGCGGTAAAGGAAACACAAATGTTCAAATGTTCATTTAATATTGTCAACATAAAGCTTTTGTCACTTGTAGACTTACTCACAGTGGGAGAAGCAACCAAAACCTAAATTCAAGTAAGAGCACTGTTACTTCAATAAAATATTACTCAAGTAGAAGTGAAAGTGCGCTGCTCTTTAAAAAGTTACTGAGCACTACCCATCTCTGCTCACTGTTACTGGTGTAATTGCATTTCTGGTGTTTAACAATTCTGAGAGCCTTAAATCATGACAGCTCTGTAACTGCACATGTAGTGTACAAAAAGCTCAATATTTTGTCACATACAGAAGAAGGATCACCGAGGCAAACCATGACCCATGAGGATAAGATGCGGTCAAGGTCTGCGTCTAGTCTCCCTCTGATCGGAAGCTATGTGCAGGACACATACTTATGTATTTACACACAGCTCTGTCTTTATTTAGCTGTTTCCTCGCATCTGCCAAAGCTTGTGAAGCGCACTAGTTACTGCTGAAATGCTTTTAGGCTGACACGCTCTGTGCCATGAGAAAGAGGTTACATGTGCCTATCATTACATCTAATTTGATATCACATTACATCTGTGCGTCATTAAATATTTATGAGCAGTAACACTAAAATACAGCGCTGACCTAATCCTGTTGTTGCAGCACTATTAGTTACACACACAACTATTAGATTTATTACTCACTTTTTAAGAGGCTGGACTCACTCATAGCTGTTCCTTTGGCCAAACTGAAATCTCTCTGAAAAACAGTAAGTATGAAATTAAGACTTAACATTTGTATGACATAATATTCAACATTTAATCATGAATTATAGCCCTTAAAAGTTCTATGTACCTAATCCTCACGGTATTTATTGGCATAGTAAGTGTGCCAGACTCAGATGTTTGTTTGGTAAATCCTGCTTTTGGGCATTTCATCATATTGCTTTTATGTTTTTTTTTTTAAACCTTGCTTGGTTTACATACTTGAAAAAATTGGTTGTTTTTGTTTTTTTTCCCGTCTTGTAGAGCTCCCTCTGGCGGTGTGGTCAGGTGTTGCATGCTGGAGCCTCTTTGCATCATGCTCTTTGACTCAAACAGAGCACACAGAGCTCTTGTGCTGCATACTCCCCTCTGAGGCAGGACCTCCATGGACCGGCTCCGGGACAGGCCCACTCTGGAGCTGGCCACAATGCCCCCCCTCCATCTGCCATCCACAAGGTCTGCCCCCTGCACCCCATGTAAGGGCAGTAAGTTATTGTTTTTTGACCAACAAATTCTTAAATGGAAAAATGCTACCTGTGTTTCGTTGTATTTTCCAGTGCTTCTCAAGTCAGAACAGCTTTGATAACTGTTAAAAAAAAAAGATTATTTTAGCTTCTCTTTAAAGAATATCAGGCAAGTCAATTAAAGTTGTATGTTGGTCAGCACTTACTGTTGCACCAGTTGAGACACAGACTTCCGGTCCCATCGGCTTAAAACTGGCATGGCTGTAACATCAGTGACAAAACACCTTACAGTTTATATAAAACTAATGCAAAAATAAACCACTAATTGATGGTTTTCAGATTCTAGTTTATGATGGTGTCATAGTCCCAGATTGGGGCCAAGAGACACTTTTCTTTATTGATGTCACTGTACTTTGAAACAGCCAAAAGGTAAATTTACAAATCTTGAACCTGATTATTTCTAATATGATTATACCCTAGAACTCACTATATCACAACAAAAATCTGCATTTGAACAATATTAATTTTAGCAGTCCCCCATCTGTATAAAATATTGTGTCTGTATTAAATATTGTAATTGTATTAAATATTGTAGGCCTACAGATTGTTGTGATGGCATCTGAAACCCAGCAATTGGCTTAGAATGGCAGTGGTGCGTAGGCAAACTTGACTCTGGGTTATGGTAAAATGGACAGTCACTCTCAAAGTCATATGACACTGTTAATGTTTATCTGCCTCACACTTCTGATTTCAGATTTAAAATATGCATTGCTTAAATATAATTCATGTTTTGATCATCATTAAATAGAATTACAACCACGAATATACACAAAATATACTTAAAGGATATTTCATGATTTAAATAAAAACTTCACTATTAAATTAAACACAAAAAACATGATATTCTAATTGCAGAGAGTGATCGTTTTGTCCTGATTACAAAATAATCAATCTTGATCAATTAATTAATTTGTAGATATATTATTACCCTAAATAGTCTTTACCTGCAGAGAAGTCACCTGTGCATCTGTCAGTTGCTGGATGACTGACAACTGAAGAGCATCTCACACTGTTTTACTAGACACAGCAGAAATAAAGGTGTCAAAGTCCTTCAACACCTTGTGACTGCAGAGCTCTCCTGGAAATAAAACAAGCAGCCATAATATACTACGTAAAATGATTTTAAATGATTGACAGTTTTAAAAGGGGATTATGAGGAGCAAATTATGAGTGTGGTGCATTTGAAACCCCTGCGAAAGTGGAGCGTAGACTCCTACACGATGACAGCTGGTCTAGTCAGATGTTACTGTTGAAATGCTTGACATATCCGCTCAGTTTGTGTATCGCAGCAGTTCACATATTTCCCAAAAGAGGGCGTATGCATGCAAGCACTGGGCACTAGTACTTTTGTCATGTTTCTTCATTGATGTTTCACAAACAGTAGATGGAGCCAGAGGGACGTGCTCTGTTAAACTGATGGCAGCTCATTGAGAGAAAAAACATTCCTGTTTATTAGCCCATTGCACATAAATTAACTGTCCGTGTCTGTTGCATCTTTATTCTTGACAGTGGACTGTGAGTATTTGAGATACACTGATGCTTTGGACAACATGCAGTACAGAGAGCATGTGAAAGATGATTGTTTGTGTATTATTTGTGTTGCAGTAGTAGCAGAGGAAGGGAGAGGTGTCTAGTGAGTCCGGGGGTGAGAGGAGGAGGGCGGGGGCCTTCAGAACAGTCAGTCCCGGGCTGAGCAGCTGAAAACAGAGCAGCTCTCCTTCCTGCCGCGGCTGCTGCTAACGCTCACATGCAGCCGCATGTGACAGCCCACAGCAGAATACAGTGTGGACATGAGCTCCCAGTGCCAGGATCAGGACATGCGGTCCTTAACTGTACATGCAAAACAACTCTCTAATGCATATGTACGTTGCGTTTCCACTCACATTCTTTCATAGCGCCATTACATTACTCAAGCACACCAGGAGTTTGTCAGAAAAGGTCAGAGCAGTTTTGTGGCGGATGTTGACAAGAGGTTCATTGTTGAATAGGGAATGTCAAAGCCAATCATACAGCTGCTTGCTGCTGAGGCTCGTGTGGCTCACATGTAGCAACAGATAAGATCACTTCTGTTGAAAACTCTAGTTGTGTAACTTACTTAGCACTCACTGCTGCAAATAGACCTGCAGTGACAACAATATTGTAAGGTAATGCATGGGTCAATGAAGATAAAATATGCGAATGAACTTCAAGACAATAAAACGTCCCTACTTCCCCACCTGCAGGTTTTATGAACAATGCAGAGGTGAATTTGCCTGTAAAACATATTTCTGTTCTTACAGTTGCTCCAGTTTGTTTACATAGGAGAGGCCTTTGTGAATCTGTAGCTTTCAGCCAATACACAGCAAAGAGGAAGAAGTTAGTATTTGTTTATAGTTTGTAGTCTCAGGGCTAGTGAATTAACATACTATATGAAAGATCTGAAAGTAAACCCTCCCTCTTGTGTTTATCCGTAAGATGGAGACTTAAATAAGTCAATAGTCAGCAGTTTACACAACCAGTAGATTTACACTGATTGTGTCACATTTTCTCCTTAGTATATTATATCTTATATAATCCTGAACACTTGAGTATGTTAATGACTCCTGTTAAGCAGCTATAGTTTAGAAAAACAACTCATCAAATGTTTTTCCCTGTGCATTACACAAGCTGCAATTCACTCAGATGCCACTGCGTCAACTATTTAGAGAAGTCAAAGATTGTTTTCTACATTACTGTAGTTTTATTCTATCACTAATATTTAGTAAAGTATGTATTTAAATGTCTTCATTGTGCACTTAGAAAGAAAATAACATGTTCATATCACCTGAATTCTTTTAGCTTTAATTGATTTTTGAAGCCTTTGTATACTACTGTGGTTGAATGTTTTAGATTGGGACTGGGCCTCTTACAGGAAGCATTAGTGTCACTGTCTGAACTCTTCTAGAAAAATGTGGCTGTTTGAAACATCGCTTAAGGTGTCGAGTTGTCAAACCACTGCAAGCGAGTGGTCTAATGGCTTTTTACACAGGAGTCATCCAAATGTCACGGCTCTTTTGGATATTTATTTACCAATATGCAGTGGTGTGTGCAACTGGTGCTACGCTGAATTATAACTTGGTATTAAATCCATTAATTTCAACACTGCATTCCTATGCACTACACTAACTCATGAAATAATAAAAGTGAAACATTGTTAACTTTAATTATCTGACATCTCTTACTCTGAATGTAGCAAATTAGGCCAAGGCTAACTTTTCCCATGCTATGAAGGTGTTACATGGCATGAAAATAGAACCTCTAGTCTAATCTTAGTTTAATCATAGATAGACAACCTTATGCATTAGAGGTGGCTACGGTAATAGCACTCTTGGTAATAATGGTCCTGGAGAAGTGTGATTCACTCCCATTCCAAACCCTAATTTAGACACTCCATATTTGCCCTGGCGACCGTAGTGATGTTCAGCAAAATATGACATCAGCAGCTATGTTTAACAAAGCCCAGTCTGTTCTTGTGACAGGCCCAAAGGACGTGTGTGTGTGTGGGAAGAAAGTGGGAGTCTGCTGTTTCATGATTCGTCAATATCACAAGTTTGAATCAGTCATTTTGGTGCTGCCTCTTCTTTTCACTGACTCATTGGATTCGTGACTAAGAAACACCAAAAACAAGCTGACTGAAAGCATGAGTTGTCACTTTTCCACAAATCAAGTCTACATGTGTATAATTTTAATGAGTCCTATTACTGGCAGGCTACAGAGACTGAAGCTGAAATGCATTGTAATGCAGCATGATTTATAACTTTAGCAATAATATAGTGTTGGATTAAATTGTTCAATTACCTGAGTACCTGAAAGTACATCTGAATAAATAAAATGGATCAATACCAAATATTGATTACTAAGGATGATGCTACATTTGATTGTAAAGTATTCCCAAATGTCCTTAAATTAAACATTACATTACAATGAGGGTGTGAAGTCATGCTTTGTCAATGTTTGTCAGTTCAGAGCAGAGCTGTGTGCCTCAAAAATTGGGCCACAACAGGAATCTGAAGCACAGTGAGAGGCTGCTTGAATGTAGGTTAACTACAAGGTTATGTAACATGCACTATGGACCGAGTCTGTGATGGTTTGCCCACTAAGCAGATATGGGTAGGGTGAGTACCAGGAGATGTGGCTGTGTTTAAAATCATTCATTAAAATGAGCTAGTACCGACCTTTTGCCTAAGCAAATTTGAATTTATGGTGATTTCTATTATGTTTTCATGCTTCTGTTAAAGCTCTTTGTATGCATTTTTAATATTTGAAATACTGCAGTTGTCTCAAAATATCTCCCCCTCACCTCACACATGACACTAGACACCTCTTTCTGCTCGTGATTATGGACACAAAACGAAACAGGAAACTCCAACGGTATTGCACATGCCTATTTTTGACCACACTGTGTGATTGTTCTATTATTAGCCTTGGGCCAATCAAACCAAGATAACATAAATGGAAACACCTTGAATTTATCTTAAAAATGACACTAGAAGTGATCCAAAAACAAACAGCCTATATAAATTAACTTAATAAAGAATACAGGTCTTTAAATTTTCATTCTAATTTATTACTCGTCTTTCTAACTTGAGTGGATTCCTTAGATAGGTCAGTGGACTAGAAAAACAGGCTAACTCCAGAGTTATCCCACCCAATCTGGGTTACACACACTTCACTGTGTTTCAGCAAGTGCCAGGGTCATGACTGGCATTTGTCCCCTGACCTAAAAAATTAGACTGACATTTGTTTACTGCTGATTTGTTAAAATTGCTCCAGGCTATGTCCAGATGACAATTTTTAGATGTTCAAAGTCTGTTTACAGAACACAGTGAACTTATATTAAAGAAGTAGGTTTATAAATAGTCTCTTTATAGGCTCTGTCACCCTATAAATAAGATATAAACAATACTGAGGAAAGAAAAGGATCAAATCTAAAAATAAATCAATTTGTAATGTATGTCACTGAAATCTTGCATGGTTCACTGTGTGGTCTCTCTCACTCTCCTATAACAAATTGTATTAATTTCTACCCTGTAGCCATTTAATTTCAAAGTAAAATCAATTGAAGGCCTATGTAGACAAAACACTACCGCGATTCATTACGTGGTCTCAAAGTAAAGTAATTGCAGTGTAGTGTGTGTAAGACAGAGGTTGCGAGTAGCAGCGTCACTCATCAGCTTTACCGTCGCTACGTATGTCATCGGCTGCGTCAACTGCGTCACAAAGAGTCAAAGAGTGTTTATCTTAGGCAAGATAGTTTAAATTTGTGACTACTCTTCAAACTGTTTATTAGCTACTGTTGTAGGTGAGTTACTTTATTACCTTCAATATAATATTTATATTTTTACGTGTAGTTTGGTGTAGATTAGCGTGTACATGTTGAGTTGGTAAAGAGTTTCAAAATCGTCCGTCCACAACAACTGAGACGCATTCCTCCTTTTGTTTAACCATCTTGGTACTGCCAACACTCTTTGGCAGTCCCAGCCTCTGCTCCTCTCATGTTCACACTGGTACTACTGTTCACAAACACACGGGGACATACAATGCTCAGCTGGCTCATTCGAGGATAACACTAAAAACTTCGCCTTGTATTATGCTGCCTGTCTTCATCTACACGGTGAGTTTATCATGGTAAAGTAACTCATGTTTCTTATACTCTGAGTCCGTCAATAAGTTTAACCAATAAATAATAAATCAACAAATAAATAATCAACTATTATGTTCAATCGAAATCACCAGGATACTTTAGGAATAAATGTCATCTCATAATTTTCTTAGTTTGTTTTAATGTCACAATGCATCTCATTACCTTGTTATGATAATGCATTAGTAGCCTACTGTTTTGTGTAACTTTATAGCTTAGTCCGTTTGTCCTGTCAAAGAAAGTTTGCTTAGTTTGAACAAATGTGTCCAGTGTTTAGCCCTAGTGCAAAGAATGTAGCTGAGGGACAGAGTGTGATTGTGGCTGACAAGGTTTCTTAAGGCTGTGTCTGTGGGTGAACAGGTCAGCACTCTAATGACTGTATTTAACAAACAGGAAACGGGTCTCTTCAATAAAAAATGTTGCATATATTCAGAACTTGTCATTGTGTGCTTTCTAAGAAGGGGTGTCAATCATTTAAAAGCCACTTAGCTCTGTCATATTACTACAGTGGATCTCCCTGGCCCCCCTCTGCCCTATGTGCTTTTCCTGCTTTGAGCTTTAAATTATTGATGTTACTTCTCAGTGGTTACAGTCCTGTGCAGTCCTCGGTCAGTAATCTAGATACAGAGATCTGATATATAATGTATATTTCTGGGTCCACAAGTGAGAGATCAAATCAGAAATGAAACTGTCAAGAGCTGTGGTTGTGTTGGTGGTTAGGAGGAATTCCATGGCCGTGTGCAGCAGAGACTTCACTCTTTCCCTGTAAACAGTGTAATGGCACTAGAGTCTGTCTCCTGTTTCACCTCTTATTTGCTGATGGATCCAGGAAGTTGCTCACTCTCAGTGTCTGGCTGCTCTGAGTATTTGCTTACTACAGACAATCAGCACCCCCTTCTTGTGCACCATGGATGATTGCATACCTCTATTTCTGAGTGATTATTTTTGACACATGCAGTTTACTTTTATGATTTATGACTATGCACATTTTTAGGAGTTTTTACAGTTATTTCCACCCATTTGGTTGTGTAACGGAGCACACTTATCAGAGGGGGACTTGAGGATGGGTCCATCCTAATCCTGGTCAGCTGCTTTCAACTGTGACATCATGTTCAAATGTTCTGCAAAATTAGACAAGAACAGTATTTACAGTGATATGACTGTAACACACTGTACTGAGCTAATACCAAAATGTCTTATGTAATAAGACTGTTGTTTACCAAGAAAGCTGTTTCACAATGATTTTCAATACAATCTGCCTGTTAAACTCTACATTTAAAAATAGCAGCCACTGTGTCACTGGGATTACAGGAGTGGACAGTTTCCATGCATTCTTCAAAAAAACTTGAGGAATCATTGGAATGTTAATTACTTGAGGGGGAAAAGAGCTGTTCAGTTTTTCCCTGTGCTCTCTTATGAGTGCTCAGCTGGTAGTATGCAAGCCTGGATATCAGTTTACATTTGTACATTTAGAAACATCACTTTGAAAGAGATTCTGTAATTATCCTGAACAAACTCAAAAACCGGTTCAACAAGCTCACAGAACTCTACTGCAAAAACCTCTCATTCCTCCACTTGTCACTTATAAATCATATTTGTGTACTCTGGGAAAAGGTTTTGAAAAACTGAAACTCATGAATTACAATCCATCTATGCAATGTCACCTCTACTGGACATGTATAACTCATAATGTACTACTTTCTGTCTTACAGATAGTGTAAAAACCCTTGAGCCAAATAATGATGGGCATCCTTAAGAGGAAGTTTGCTGAGCTAGATGAAGGCCCCTGCTACTCCTCTTCCTCGTCTCCTGCGTCCTCCATCCCGTCCCCGGTCTCCTCTGGGTGGGACTCAGACCGAGAAAACCTCGACATTACCCTTCACAGTCCCCCTTCACCTGCTACTTTGCCCCGTAAGTTTTTAAATGCTTAAAAGCCCCACCCACTTTTTCTTTTCAAATAATGCAAACCATATTTGCTCATTTTACCCAATGCGTTCAATAGGAGTGTCTCTTATCAGTCCACAGCACCACTGTCAAAGCATGCTGATATGAAAACACCAGCTTTAATGCTACAGATAATAGAATGAGAGCACATACACTGTTGGGATGTGAAGCCATAATTTGCCTGACTAATAGAGAGCTGTGGGATTAATTTGAATTGCAAGGACATTTTAAACAACCCATATCATATTGCCCTATCGAGGTAACACACAGACACAGATGCATTTAAAATCATACTCAGTCTTTATTATAGGCATTGGTAGTAGGGCAAACACTAAAGTGATGTAGCCTGTACTTTTAGCTAGAGGGAGCAGCTGAGATGAGCTTAGTCAGCTGCTCTGTCTTGTTTACTGACTTTTGGAAGGAGAGGTCAGCCTCACTTTTGTGTGAAGCACATCAGGTAATCTGTTACTAAACCACACTGTGAGCTCAAACAGTAAGTAACTAGTGTAAATAACACAACAATTTTCTGTTTTACTTCAAAAATAATTCAGCATTTATTCCCATTTGCATATTTTGCCTTGACTTGCGCTTTTTAATGTTCATGCACTGCTAAAGTATATTGAGCCCCGTGCAATGAGTCCCCTAGTGGTCATTTAGAAAACTTCACATTGAGTCTTCAGCAACAACTAATTACTGTTTTCGTGGTCTCATACCATGACCTGTATTTATTAGCAAAATAGCCTTTTTGATTATAACTACATATTTTTATTTGCTTAACTATTTTTACTGCACCAACCACTGCATTATGTATTATAACTAATTTCTTTTTTTTTTTTTTTTTTTTTTTTACAGTGAGATCTATCCTTAAGAGACCAAAACTTGCAGATGCCCAGAACAGTGTGTGCTTCGACCAGGTGACTGTGTACAGTTTTCCGCGCTGCCAGGGATTCACCAGCGTCCCCAGTCGTGGAGGTGCCACTTTGGGCATGATGAGGAGACACAGTGAGGTTCAAACTTTTACAGTAGCCGAACATGCTCTGGAGCAACGGCACAGGCGCCGAGAGCAGCTCAAAGAGCGACGGAGGCAGGAGAGGTTTCAGGAAATTAAACAAAAAGTGAGTAGAAGAAATATGTATGAACACAGTAAAATGTATCTGTATGCCGACTACATTTCTTACCTTTATTTGTATTTTTATAGTTGATCTCCAGTGGGGCCATAAATGAAACAGAAGCTGAGACTCTCACAATAGACCAAGTGCCAATTGAGGACATTTACATAAACATTAACAGTGTGGAGTTGGAGGGAGGAGGCTTTCTTCAGCCGTACTCTTCAAAACAGAGACAGGCGATCCTCTTGGCAGCAGGGGTGAAGCGCATTGACAAGGAGGAGAAGAGGCAGCTCCACACACTTCGTCTCTCCAGGGAGACCTGTGGCTGTGACTGCCAAGGCTTCTGCGAACCAGAAAGCTGTGCATGCAGCCTGGCAGGCATCAAGTGTCAGGTACGAAGTGTAAATAAACAAATCCTAGACCTTCAACAATGTCTGCTCTTCACTATTCCAGCAAATCAGCTTTAAAAAGTTTTCTTGCATTTTCTCTAGTATTACTTGTCTTTCACTAGACAAGTATATTGTATATTATTTTAGTTGCTTACAATATTATTATATGTTGCAGGTGGACCGCTTTAACTTTCCATGTGGCTGTAGTCAGGATGGTTGTGGGAACACTCGGGGTCGCGTAGAGTTTGACTCTAGACGTGTGCGCACTCATCACTTCCACACCATCATGAGACTGGAGCTCGAGCGGAGACTAAAACACGAGACTCCATTTTCAAAGGACCAGTGTAAAGTTCAGAAGGACAGCAGTATGACACAGCCATCACAGAACATACAGGACAACAGTTGCCCCTCTGGGTTTTCTTTTGTGGAAGACAATAATAATCATCTCACTTTCCCTACTGTGAGTCCATATAGTTTATTACCAGAGCAGGCAGCGGTGGAGGAGAACAGCTGCAGTAGTGACATGACCATCTCTTCCTGCTCTTCTTTGGATGCTGTGAGCCTGACTGGACTATCAACTCTTTCTGAAAATGACATGGGATCACCTCATAATTTAAATATTTGTGACAATAATAACTCATCAGTTAGAAATACAAATGAAACATTAAGCCAAATTAGCAACACACCTACTGATGTTGTAGGACCAACTTGTTCAAATAACAGCACATTCACAGACATTCTAAGTTTGTCCCCCCAGTCCAATTGTCTCGATGAAAACTCTCTTGAAGACTTTCCTAACACTCCTTCGCCCTCTGGGGACTACTACATGGACCTGAGCCTTTCTTCTGATTCAGACCTTGAGTTTTTTGACAGTGATTACACATCTGGCCTACCACACAGCTCCTTTAAGAGTCAGCGGCTCTCAGATAGCCTGGACCACCTTCAGTTATTCAGCTCTGACTCTCTTCCACAGGATGAGTCCAGCACCTACCTCTTGGAGTCTCTGATAGGTCTTACAGACTGAATGCTTGGTCATTAAAGCTAACAAACGTGTAGCCTAGCCAGCCAAAAATACAGGCTTTTTCTTTTCTAAGGGCCTCAGTGACAGGTGGATTAGCTAATCACACAGGGATTATCTGTATCATTAAACATATTTTAAGTTTGGATTCACCAGGTTACCAAAAGTTTATAGACTGTGTATGAGCTGTGAGTTGACTATATTTCTATGTAAAGACAATGAATTGGCTAAATATTTTATGAGCTGTACATGTTATGTTGCCTTATATGCCTTATACTGAAAATACAACTATTTAATATATGTTTTGAAGTTTTTCATTAAATTAGAATGATGATAAAGTCTGCCATAGGCCTAAGATTTACTGTAAATATGTATTAACATAAAGACTTATGAAAAAGTGTATTTAGTTTAAAATATTTTTGGTGTTTTTCATTGCATTATTCAACATTCAACATTTATTATAAAATAATATTTGTTTTGCCATAGGAGCCAAGATATTCCATTAGCAGATTTTTTTTTCTAAAGAAATGTCTATCTCAAAACATCTGATGAATTTCTCTAATAAACATATTTATTTATTTAAAGTGTGCCTTTCAATGATTGTGTTTAAAGGATTCATTCATTTTTCATAATAGCAACAACAAAACGCCCGCAAAAAACAATGATCTTGGAAACCACGGCTGTTTAGTCATGTTTGCGGCAGTCAGTGTGGTTGCTAACTTGGTTGCTATGTATACCGGTTGCTATGGTGTGTGCGTACCTAGTTCGACGTCACCACGTTCGATTGTTTTGGACTGCATACAAGATGGCTGCCAACTCTCTGTCCTAAAAAAGTATCCCTATTTGTATTCTTAAATAAAACATTTTTAAAGGTTTGCTTCTAGAAATGGGTTTATCGCAGAGTTCAGATGCGTCTGAAGGAGGAACGTATGGATACCATGTTCACGGTGTAAGGATTCTTTATACATGTTTACTTACTCTCGGGTGAATGTGCAGCAGCATGCTGATCAGCTTAGTGAACATACTGTACGCTGTCTTATGGCTTTGCATTAAAGGACAATATGGTTATGTTTCTACTTTATTACATTATTCTCCATTTTTACATGTAATAGTTTTATGTCTTTCTTAGCATGTTTCTGTGTAGTAGTAGGTTTCACAAATTGAATGCATTTCCTTGTGGTTTTATAGGTGCAGCCAAATTCACCTGCAGAAAAAGCTGGGCTTCAACCATACTTCGATTTTATTTTGTCTCTGGACAATAAAAGACTAGTATGTTGTTAATATTCTTAGAAATACTATTGCTACCTTTAGTGAAATGAATTCCGACATTGCTATTTATTTAATTTGCTTTGAATCAGAATGAGGAGAATGAACTCTTAAAAGAAGTGCTGAAAGCCAACATGGAGCGACCAATAAGGATGGAAGTGTACAGCACAAAAAACATGCGAGTTCGTGAGGTTGAAGTGGTGCCCAGTAACATGTGGGGAGGACAAGGTCTGCTTGGAGCCAGCGTCCGCTTCTGCAGCTACCAAGGAGCCAATGAGAACGTCTGGCATGTACTGGTGAGTGTATAATAAAAAAATCTTTGGAATGCAAACAGTTTCAATTTAAAACTCAATTTAGATACTCAGCAATAACCTACTCTGAAACTTTTTAAAATAATTAAATTATTTCCTACATCAGGATGTAGAAGTCAGGTCACCAGCTGCTTTGGCGGGACTTCAGCCTCACAATGACTACATCATTGGAGCGGATCAGGTTCTACAAGATGTAAGACCCAGAAGAATCATTTCTATTTAATTTTTGTTTTTTTTTTGTTTTTTTTACATTTTCTTTTGGTAAACGTTTCAGTCTGAAGATTTCTTCTCACTGATTGAGGCCCATGAAGGAAAGGCATTAAAGCTAATGGTATACAACACACAAACTGACACGTGTAGAGAAGTGGTGGTAACGCCTAATGGTGCATGGGGTGGTGAGGGCAGGTATGTCACATAGTGAAAATGTTTTTTTCACTATGTGACATACCTGTTTTAAAGTCCTTTTTGCATTTTCCAGTCTGGGTTGTGGAATTGGTTATGGTTACTTGCACAGAATCCCTGTTCAGGATGATGCACCAACACCAAAACTTCCAACCCCCACCACTGTTCCTGAAGAAACAACAAGTTCAAAGCCATCAAATCATGGATACACAGAGGTACTGCTTACATTCTCCTTGAAATACAAATGTCTGAATGTGATTTTTATTTTTTAAATTGCCTTGAGTCAATGTTACCAATTGAAATTTAGAATATTTTTCTTATTTATAGACTCCTTTGATGGCCCCCTCGACCCCAAGTGATGACATATTGGATCTACAGCAGGTCTCTCTTCAGACAGAGCCTTTTCCTCCACCCATCCAGAGAGTCATGGACCCTGGTGAGTGCACATCTTAATGTATCAATTTCTATTTAACAAGAGTTTATTTTATAATTGTTTTTAAATATTTCTCAAGGCTTCTCTGATACCTATGCACCAGAACTGTCTCCAGATCCTGCAGATTTGTTAGACAAGACTGATCTGTCTATGTCTTCCATTGATATGACAAACACCTCCCTTGCTATGCACGAGGAAAAGGACAGTGAAATTTCTGGTGTGGGTGAGTAAATAAGCAGTACATTTTAAACAATACTAGACTGAATTACATACTATTCATTGTAGTGTTGTTTGAATTAAGATGTAATTATACTTTCCCTGTATAGAGGAGCTTGATGATAGTGAACTGATCCAAAATGCCCCAGAGTTGAGTCCGCAGGCTGTGATGGACCTCACTGCTGCTCTTGCCTGCAACAGCATAGATTCTGTTGCTCCACCGTCTGAACCCTCTGGCATCTTCTCGGAGTCCACAGAGCTTTCCAGTTCTCTCTTTGAGGCATCTGATGTTGCACTCTGCCCTACCCCAGAATCACTCGAACGTCCTACTGCACCCCTCATTGAGACTGAAGACCCCTCGAGTGTATCCCCCGTGGACCTCATCCCAGCCCCAACTGTGGAGGAAGCTGCTACAGATGTTTCTGTGTCTCAGGTTGTTGATGATACAGGGGAGCCTCCCAACTTAATCAGTGAGGTATCTTCAGAGCCAATGACGCATAGTGAACTAGAAGAATGTGCCCTTGAGTAAGTTTGCATCAGGTCAAAGGCTAAAGATTTGACAATCTTTGGTATTTTTGTTTTGTTACTTTTGTTTTGACAAGCCAAGGAAATATACAAGTAACATTTTAATTACATTTTAGTCTTAGTTTTACAGAAAGCAAGTAATATTTGTATGAGTGAATACACTGAAGTAACAACCTCGTCTATACAAGTTACTGATTTTTAGGTCAAGATCCAATTGACTGTAGTCTGTTTTATTAAGTAGTAACGTATGTGCACCACAGGGCAATGCCGAGCTTTATTTGTGACAAAACATAATTTTCTGAAACACTAAAGAGAACAAGATCTGAACGTTTCCAAAAATGCATTGACAATAACTACAGTGCACAGTTGCACCTTAATGTATAAATCTTTTTCAAGAGGTTGTTTCTCATGGTGCAGTTTGGGTGGTTTTCTATCTAAAACCATAAGTGTAATTTGTTTACAAAGAAGCAGTTTGTCATTCATAACTTGTTTAAGATTTTACTATTTTTAAATTATGTCCCAGCATTACGTTTAAATATACTGTTAACTATGCAACAGTACTGGAAGAATGAAATTTTGAGTGAAAGCAATAGTAAAGGCATTTTTATATGACATTAATGTATTGAATCTGTGCTGTTTTAGCGGGAATTTAGGGGATTAGTGTTTTGATGAAGTAGGTGCTAATTTGAGAAACAATAAGAAATATTTTTGCATATATTTTATAAATCCATTGTGTGTTTTATTAGGAATTAATGCAGAAATGTTTGAATATGACAGGAGTAAATCTTTGATGTTAAACAATCATTTCAAATAAGGTTGTCTCTTGCTTTTCTTTTCTCATACCCATCAACTCTGTACAATTCAAGAAATGAGTTTTAATGTCGATAAAGTCTGTACTTGTTAAACCATTCCAATTTATTTTGTTGAATGCCTAAAATATACATATTTCACAAATTATTACAACAAGGGATATTGCAGTGTTATGGCCTGATCACCCATCATTTTGGCCAATTCAAGCTCACTCATTTCTCTTTATGGCGTTACGCACACTCTTGATGGCAAAATAACCTCATAACATTTACAATGAAAGGATCTATGGTTCTGAGAGGGCATTACTTTGATTTTGTTGATCCCTAATCAAACTACTTTTTAAAAAAATGAAATATACATTTGCATCATTCATTTTGAGATTTTGAGATATATATATATATATATATATATATATATATATATATATATATATATATTCCAATATATATATATATATATATATATATATCCAGATTGCTAACATGACTTGGACAACTAACATTGTTAAACAAACTGCAAATTCCAGGTTGTGACCAACATATTTTAACAACCAGGTCAAGTTATCCTAATTATAATAATGACCGTAAAATTTTGAAAAATAATAGCTTTAGGTAAACTGTACAACAAAATAAAATGGCTGCAAATGAAATAAGTCACTTAAATCAAAATTGTTATACATATATTTACAAAAAGAAAACATTCAGTCCATTGAAACGGCACAGCTAAAAACAAAGACAAAGACATGTGCATCTAGCAATGAGGTTCAAGCTCTGCAATAATTACATGTCTAAGCCAAGGTTAAGTTCAAGTTATGATGGCCAAAAACAGGACAATAGCTTTGAAGAACTGTGACACTACCAGGAGCCCAAACATACTCCCGAATTGGTGAAACGTGTGGAGTGTTCCGAACAAGGACAGTTTCTGGAATGTACTAGAACAGTCTACTACATCCATGTGCATATAAATACGCTCAGACAACACGAACGCTAACTGCAGTTGTCTCAAATTAAATGCCAACGAGGAGGAACACAAGCAGTCAGAGGTGTATGTTTAAAAAAAAAATAAAATAAATTAAAAGAAAGGAAAAACAGGCCGGTTCTCTCCCAGGTGTGTCTTAGCTGCTTCAGTCCCATCTGGTAGTTCCCTATGTTACACCATAGCCACGTCCTGTACGCACAAATCTGACTGGATTCTCAGTTACTGCGACTTCGGACCACACAATGGGGTTGGGGCATACATGTCAGTGGTAGGTGGTGATTGGCAAATGACAAGAGTTTTGTTAAAAATTATGATTTTTCACGTGGACTTCTGCCTATAGTGTAGAGTCAAGTCCCCTCCACTCTTCCAGATAAAATGTTTTACTGTTCGCAGGTCCATGTTGGGATCCAGAACCTGAAGAAAACAAATCACAAGATTAAAATGGTCCAAACACAAAGCGTGTTGAGAGCATTGAGTGTACCTGGTCTTGACACATCAGCTCAATTTTCTCCTCCGCAAGCATAGCCATGTCCTCCTCTTTCTCCTGCTCCCCGGGCTTATCGTTGGTCGAGGAGCTGGTGGTCTGAGACTCGTTGTCCAGATTGATAATTTTCTCATAGACGTGCTCCATCACTTTCCGCACCTGAAGCATGTCGCTGGCAGAGAGCCTGTCCCTGCAAAAAAAATGCAATTAGATACATTTTCCATATATTTTTTCAAATCCAAAAGGTAAAAAATAACTTACTTTTTTAGAGTTTTTGCACCGGAAGATGAATGGGGTTGGAGGTAGAATGGAATTTTGTTGAATTTGGGCATATTTTTCTGAAACACAGAGCCATATTTTGATGTCACATTTGTCTTTAAGTGTTGTAATCTATTTTACAACCGAGTTGATTTGAAATGTTCATGTTGTGAATTATATTAATGAAATTTATTCTTTCAAAGCAAATCAAAGTGTTCTGAGCGATTACTGAAACGTTAAAAATAGTAATACTCACATCTACAGTTATGTCAATAACCCACTGAGGGACTGTCTCATTAAGCAGCATTGATTCAGTCTCTCCTCCTGAATCTCTACATAGCAATCTGCAACAATCCACACAACAGACAAATAGGATAAGCGAAGGTGTGAGTCTGATCTATATATTTATAAACATCTATATACAACTAAATACATTTTTGTTTACACATGCCTAAATAGAGTCCGGCCTCCAGCCTCTCCAAAGATAACTGGCGTGTGTGGTGGCACCTGGAAGTATCCATTTCCTTTCTGGATTCGGTTCTCCTGCTCACCATTCACTAGAGGCAAAAACACATCTTCACATCCATATTTCTGAAAAACTGCAACCATCTTGCGCGAGTACAAAAACCACATAGCACACACCGTGGTTAACTTCATTCTCCTCCTCATCCATTGGGTTTATACGAGTCCTGGGCCAGAACTCCAGCAGAGCCTGAAGCAATAATCCTCCCAGATTCACTGCACAAATACAATGAAAGAGGTGATAACTAAACACAAGCATTACATTATATCAGAATGTTTTCAGTCTACATACACTTTGGGTCGGATCCATCAGAGCTTGAAAAACCAGCATCTTTTGCTGATACCCAGGCAGCAAAGCAGTCACTTTCGTCCAGTGTGATAGTGAGCATCTACACATACACAAAGCCAAAGTTAACATTGCATTTTTGCAGATGAAAACAATCATATGTCCATCCATTTTCTTCCGCTTATCTGGGCCGGGTCATGTGGGCAGCAGTCTAAGCAGTGACTCCCAGACTTCCCACACCCCAGACCCTTCGTCCAGCTCCTCCGGTGAGACCCCACTGCATGTTGCATTCCCAGGCCAGCTGAGAGATATAATCCCTCCAGCATGCCTTGGGTTTTCCCTGGGGTCTCCTTGCAGTAAGACTTCCCTATGGTCTCCTTCTGGTGGGACATGCTCAGAACACCTCCCTAGAGAAGCATCCGGAACAGGTGCCCAAGCCACCTCTGCTGGCTCCTCCAGACCACTGGAGGACCAGCGACCCTACTCCGAGCTCCTCACTCTATCTTTAAGGGAGCACTCAGCCACCCTGTGGAGAAAACTAATTTCGACCGCTTGTATCCGTAATCTTGTAGTTTTGGTCATTACCCAAAGCTCATGAACATAGGTGAGGGTAGGAAAATTGACTGACTGGTAAATCATGAGCTTCGCCTTTTGACTCAGCTCCATCTTTACCACAACAGTACGGAGCAATGACTGCATCATTGCAGATGCTGCACTGACCCACCTGTAAATATCATGCTCCCATCCCTCCCTCACTCGTGAACAAGAACCGAGATACTTAAATTCCTCCCCTTAAGGCAGGGACTCTCCACACACCTGGTCAGGGCAAGCCACCTTTTTCCCGGTCAAGAACCGGTCGAGAACCTCCAAATCCTCAGATTTGCAGGAGCTGATTCTCATCCTAGCCACACTCAGCTGCATATTGCCCCAGTGCATGTTGCAAGTCCTGGTTCGATGAAGCCATCAGGACATCATCATTTACAAACAGGAGAGATGAGATTCTGTGGTCCCCAAACCAGACCCTATCTGGCCCTTGAAATTCTATCCATAAATACAATGAACAGAACAGGTGACAAAGGGCAGTCCTGGCGCAGTCCAACATGCACTGGGAAGAGGTCTAACTTACTTCCGGCAATGCGAACACAGCTCCTGCTCCAGTCATACAGGGACCTGACAGCCTTTAGCAAAAGGCCCTGGACCTTATGCTCCCAGAGCACCTCCCAAAGGACACCACGAGGGACATGGTCAAATGCCTTGTCCAGATCCACCAAACTCCCATGAACCCTCGAGCACCCGATGGAAAGTACAGAGCTGGTCCAGTGTTCGCAGCTGGGGCAAAAACCACCCTGCTCATTCTGAATCTGAGATTTGACTATCGGTCAAATTCTCCTCCACTGAAATGGACCTTACTGGGGAGGCTGAGGATTGAGATTCTCCGATTAAATGTATTAGCAGAAATTACTCACCCCAGTTTTCAAATCAACAGAGAACCAGTTTGGCACATAGACCATCTTGAAGCGTTTTTTAATCTCTTCGTCGAATTCTACTTTGCCTAAATCTTCTCCTTTGCAAGCCTGGGGAAAAACAGGCAATCTAGCCAGACCGCTACAAACAATAATGCAATAATAACAATAATTTACATGTTGAGCTAACCCTACCTTTAGGACGTCCCAGAATGCCACATTGTTGTTGGTATCTTTGGTGAGTATGTGTCTCTTGTCATTCAAAATGTGGCACTGGATAATACTGGCACCTCCTTCAAAGTTAGACATAGTTCAAATAAGCATGCAGAACATAATTCAGCCATCAATTTCACTTTTTAAACACACACTTACCCTTAATGACTTGTTCAGGCTGTGTACATAGTGGTGTCAGGGGTGTACTGCAGTCATTGTCATACTCCCCTGATGATCTGAAGTTGTGCATTCCCTTTAAAGACTATTAGAAAGTACATTTGCAAATTAATTACAATTTAATGTTGTTTGCGATTTGAAATGATAAACAACCCATTTATGTTTATATGTTAAATATATTTGGAGTGAATGGAAATGGGGTAGGATAATCTTAGGTCACAGGAACCAGTCTCTGTAAACAGTGGATTCCAGCAGCTTTATTGCAGTAGTGCAGGGATCTCAAACATGTCATGCATGCTTACCCATTTATTAACGGATGACTTGGTGGTGGAGACCCAGATTGCTGGCGGTGGGTCAGCAGATCTGTCCAGTTCCATCTGAGCAAAAGAGAAAAGACACCAAAAGTTCAATTTACAGCTATGAATAAGAAACACAATATTAATCATTAGTGAATTTGGCATTAGAAAATATCTCACTAATTCATAAACAGGCAGTAACAATAACAGAGGTTATTGGCAAAAAAGGTTGGAAAACTAAACTCTTACTTTAAGCACGGGAGCTTTTTCTTCACAGATTAACACCCTGATGTCCGGGTTACGTAGATCAGTGCAGTAAATCTTTTTGTCCCTGCCACCTGAATAAACATGTGTGAATGCTTCATTCACTTGCAGAGCCCATACACCTTCATCATGGACCCGGTACGTGGCAATACACCTTTGCTGACCAAGGGACCACAGTCGAATAGTCCCGTCAGAACTACCTGACAAACACTGAGAACAAAGACAGAGGTTACAAATATCTGCATGTACTGCATTACATTGCTGTACATTTGTATAGCAGCTAGTAGCCACTTGTTCATGACATTTTACCTGAGTGCCATCACGGTTTAGTAACAAGGATTTAACGTTGTCTGTGTGACCTTTTAGCTTCATCAGTTTTGCACATGTCCGTGGGTCCCAGACTCTGAGTACCTGAAAGAAGCCAGTAACACATAACTGCACAATCCAGATAGATAGGTGGGAAAAAAAGGAGGATAAACATGATTTATTTCACTTCACAAACCTTTTCTGTGGATCCAGATACTATAACTGTGCCCATCTGGTTCATTGCCAGACTATAGATGGAGTCCTTGTTTCCACTGAGTGAGGAAGCTGACAAAGAAATAATATGTAAATTGATACAAACCGTATAAATGCCATGAGTCGGATGCGAGCTCTGCACTCACTGGTGACGGTGTTGTTGGAAGCAGTAAGTGCTGTTAGGGTATTCACGTCCCAGAGGAAGATCTGCCGGTCCAAGCCTGCTGATGCCACCAGCTCTTTGTCTTTAGCGTATGCCAGGGCTTTCACATAGTCCTTGTGTGTTCTTAACGTCGACATACAAAAACCTTTGTGTGCATTCCATACTTTAACAGTAGTGTCTGATGAGGCAGATATTACTAAAACGACACAAAAAAACCCAACAAAAAACAATCAGGTACGTTAATTAAAAAAGCTACAGACATCTATTCCATGATGCATCCATGATGTTATATTTTTTTTAAGGAGGTACAATTATCCATGTTTCAAAATAATATAAAAATCCATTCAAATAATACACAATTTTAGAGTATATTGTAAGAATTAAAAAATATATATTCCAACTTACATGTTTTACCATTGCAACACAGTACTATGTCATTGACCCAGTCTGTATGATGCTCCATTGAAGCTATGTATGGATCTTGCTGCAATACAAAAGAACAATATATAATACACCACTTATCTAGTCTTTAGGCAGACAACATTAGTGACAGGCAAATTATACTTTACTTTGTGTTGATAAACGCTCCATATCCGGATGATGGAGTCTCGTCCAGCTGTGAATAGTCGATTTAGAGCTGGATCCAACTGAAGTGCATTCACCCCATTTCTATTGTACTTCTCCACCTCATCTCTAATAACATAAGACACCTGAGACACAGAGAGGTCAGTGAGCACAGACACATCTCCACCACCGACCTGTAGTCTGAACTGGTGCCACAATGAACTCTAGTTTCATCATTAGTTTGGAAGAAGAGGAAGCTGTATCATCCGGTGTTTTGGGTTCTGAAGAGATGAAAAGTGAGCGTAGGAAATATAAAGCACAGGGCCACTAGATGTGATTATAACAACGCAATACAAGTTGATGACAAATATCAATCACCAACTTTTGGGGTTTGAAGTGTGCCCAGGACCACGGAGAGCGTATATTATTCCAGCAAGTAGACGGAACCAAGATAGTCATGCTAATCTCATTTTAGCACCGAGGAAAAAAACAGAAGCTCAATGAAAATGCGACAATCACTCAAGCAGAAAAACAAACATGGCAGCAACAATACGATAAAACTGCACAACATCCGTAAGATAGAAATTGTGAGTAAAAATCACAAATTTCTTCGTCCGGGGTTAGCCAAAGATGCTAGCGCAGCTAAGCTAAGGTTAGCCGGTTGAAGTCATGACTCATAAGAGCAGCTCCGTATGATAAGACAGGCTTTGGATGTGCCCTAACTTTTTCTAAATGACACTTCAGAGATCCCGTCCTAAATATCGCGTCTGCCAAGTGCAAATAATGACCAACAATAAATTCACCTGCACTTTTCTCCGCCCAGCAGCATTTTGCCTGTGATGCGTGGCCATCTTGCATGTTGACAGTCAATTCATGTGATGCTACATCCGGAAAAAAAAAGAAAACACTCACACCTGAGATTTGTGGGTAATGATGTTTTAACCATATACTGTATAAAGTCACAAACGTATCACCGATAAAACATTAATTGGCCTCTCTAAATAAACACAAAACTATTAACTTAAAGTGTTCATATCAGGCAATTATTTTCCTCAATGGGAAGATTAAAGGTATGTGCTTCTTCTAGACAGTAAAATAATTTAGTTATTTCAATATATTTTATTTTACATTTTAATTTATCTTGTATTTTATCATAACGAATATATGCGACGTTCTTAGAAATTAGAAATCATTTAGTTAGAATGTTTGGTCTTATTTTTGCAGTACTCCTAGTTCACCACCAGAGGGCACGCCTGACCTGATGTGTGGACAGATCGTGGGATAGATGAACATCACAGATTGAAACTTTCCACCTGTAACTGGACAAAACAGTCTCAATTAGGTTAGCGTCTTCCGCTTCATGTAGCCTACACTCATCTGTAGAGGTAACATAACTTTTCCATGTTCTCTTCGAAAATATCACACCTTTACTGTATTTACAGAACAGGGCATTACACTATAGGTCGGACCCTAATCAATCAGCTTTGCATGTAGGTTACAGCTAGCGTTAGCATGCTCCAAATATTCAGAGAAGTCAGTTAGTCTACATTTTTAATTTTGGTTTAGTTAAGTGTAGACTGTTGCGTTGTTAACAAACTTAGACTTGTTCTTGGTACTCTGACTGCTTTTACTGCTAAAACTAAGTAAGTATTTAGTTCTTTTAAATGCAGTTCTTTTAAATGCAGCAGGTCATTGCATAGGCCCATGCTGTTATTTGCGTGGAGCCCTATAGCAACAGTAATCCTCTGTGGTCTCAGGCATCCTCCCCCTCTTGACGCGCTCAAGGGCAAATGGAGGTGCGCAGCAGCATCCTCTGAGCCTGGACTTTTCCTCTGCGGCTCAACACGGAAGCGCTCCTCATGGAAGAAAGAGGAAATCATCACTGCACTTGGGGCTAACACATATCGAGCCTAAATCCATGAGGAAACAGGTTCAAAAGTTTTTGGGATGGTAAAACTATTTTTGCAATATGCACTTTATCACGTTGTTGATGGGACTTTAGGATCTTCAGCAAGAAAAAATGAACTCTGAAAAGACGACATGGATTCCGCACGGAGGGTTTGTTTTCTCCTTCTATATCCCGGATACAAAGCTGTAAATCCCAGTATTTCATGTAAGTATTAAACTAATATTCTATATATTTGGGGTTTACTTAAGGTTATCTGTTAAAAGTAAACAATAAGTAAAACAACTATAAATAATTATGTAATTTGATTTGTTACATTTACACCCTACTTTTTAAAGAAGACCAACTTGTCCACCTGCTGATGTACATAAACTATATGTTACATAAAGATGGCCAGCCAAGGATAGTGAACATGTAAAATCCATATTCTCTCAAAAATATATGTAGCCTAACAGTAAACAAAGGGGATTACCATTACATCTAGTTTTGATGCTATATGTAACCCCTGTTTAAGCTCCCAATGCAATTACAGTGAAAGGTTTTGCAACAGAAGTAGGCCAGGAATTGAGTGTTCCTTTCCATACTGCTCTTTGTCAGCCAAGAAGCTGCATGCAAGTATCATGAGAATGAGAACAGCTACGAGAACAACAGGTCACAGTGTAAAGTTTATATATGGCCCTTGACTGATATTCCTTGTGCAGGCTGCACCACATGACATTAAACAGGACAGAGGCAGTAGTCATCATCTGTCAATGTCATCATCAAAGGGAGTTAATGTGCAGAAGCCAGTCATAAGTTTATTAGTATAACAAGACCATGTATGTGACCACAGCTTTAACACACAATGTACCTTTAATGTAGGAGTACTCATCCACACAGACTGACTTGGTGCCATCACCCCAACTTTAACCTAATTACTTCAACTTACTTACTGACTCTGTCCTTAACACTCTCTTTAAAAAGTTCATGTCACGTTACTTAAGATACCTTGAATTCAGAATAATATTTGTGTTGTTTGTAAGCAACCTCTAAAATACTTGCACTGTCATCATACCCTGAAATAACCCTCTTAAGGATTTGACCCCATAAGTCCAGTGAAGGACACAACTTTAATCATCCAAGACAAGTCAAAGTGCATGGGTAGGACAAAGAAATACGCAAAGCTGTTTTAGGCTGACACAGGTATATTTAAGTCAAATTGGTGAGTCTGAATTGGTGAGATGAGCCTGTCTCTATGGCTCACATAACATAACATACACTTTCAATCTGAATTAAATTATATGTTTTTATAATTGTAGCAGAAGTTGGGCCATGTTATTATATGTCTGGTTGTTTGAATGCACGTCAAAACTGCCATGGGTCGTGTCCACTTTGAATCTAATAATCATTAGTTTTACTGGTGAGAGTCATCTCATCTGGCTTTTATGGAATTACATTTAATTTCACTAAAACACTGCCTCTATATAATACTTTTCACTGTGTATATACATATATCAAAATGTGCATTTGAATGAGATGTACACACAGTAGTTGGAGATATTTATTTTGTGTGTTAGAGAAAGGGGAAAATCATTAACTCTATGAGATAGCTCAGCTCTGATTCACCTGGGACGTAATTACGTTTAGAGCATCAAACACTGCGTAGTCTTGATGTAAAGTGCAAGAGCCCATCCAATAATCCATACATAACGCCAGTGTAAACATTAACACAATAATGGTGCAGCACATATGTAATAAACAGTAATTGTTGTAATGTTGAAATCTGTTCTTTCTCCTTTCAGCTGTGAGCTAATTCTAGCACAGGGGAATCAGGATGAAAAGATGGCCATTCTGTTACCAACGGGTCATGATGCCTTGCGGCGGTTCACTCGTGAATCCTTGGCTGCCATGGAGCAGCGGATCTTGCAGGAGCAGGCCAGGAAGGCCAAGCTCTGTGCGGAGGCCCAAAAAAACACAGAGCCCCCCAAACCCAGGGCCGACCTGGAGGTGGGCAAACAGCTGCCCCGCATCTATGGGGACATACCCCCAGACCTCATTGGAGTGCCGCTGGAGGATATCGACCCATACTACAAGAATCAGAGGGTAAGGATAAAAATATTGAAAAGTTCAGGATAACAACTATATTGTCACTTTTTCTCTGATATTCCTGTCATAAACTGTGACAGATTACATAAGACACCTTATGTTTATTTAACCTTGATTAATAATGAACACCATGGTTAGTTACAGAGGTAAAGGTGGCTGATGTGATGTGATGAATACACTGCCAATTGATGAAGAAGTGATGAAAGGAAAGTGTGATTGCCCTAGAACAAGCGCTAGAGAAAAGTGAAAATGAGAATAGGACAGTGACCGAGTTCAGTCTATTACATTATTATGTAGTTACTGTAGGTCCGCCTACAATTGCTTTAATAAATGCCTTAATGTAAATGTTGGCAGAAAGTGCTATAATTGAATTGGCTATGGTTTACATAAACACTGCTGTGTTCATCGTAGATCCAAAACCACCTTCAAATGTGCAGCACATATTGCACCTCCAGCTCTGCAGATCAGTAAAGATATGACACCCGCTGCAACCTGTGGAGGAGCTATGACTGTCCTAGTTTAGCCTTACGGCAGCCGACATAAGGTCCATGTACAGGCTCTGAGCTGATCTGCTCTGGACACAAGAGGATTTGGTTCAAGTTTTTGTTTGCGTGGTCAGCAGAAAGCTTCTGTTCTTTAATGGGTCGTATGTGGATGAATGGATGTAGCAGTCATTCTCAGGGACTCTTTGTTTTGGTCTGTGATGCTCAGATAGACGGAGGATTATCCAGAGGAAAAATATTTAGATAAATCTGTTGGAAAGGTTCAGATGAAATTTAATACAGAGCTATGGGACAGCATTTGTCTATTAGTGAGGCATGTTTATGTTGCCATCTGAAACTAACTATTTATTCTTTTTGTCTTTTCCAGACTTTTATAGTACTTAACAAAGGAAAGGCCATCTTCAGATTTAGTGCCACATCTGCTATTTATTTATTAAGTCCATTTCACTGCTTGAGGTCCATTGCTATCAAAGTGTTAGTCCACTCATATCCTTTTGATCCAGCTGTCTCTCCAGGCACAGTCAAATGAGCCACAAGCCATTTAATAAAGCAGTTTTCAATGGGATTTTACTATAGTTCAATATTTGAAACTGCTTTGTAATGGTGCGCTCTGGAATCGCAAACCAAATCCCTGCATATCCCATTTTTAATCTCTGAAATGAAATAAGAGCAAGGAGATTTTGCATCATGTGATGGCAGCCTGTTAGTTCCCAGATGATTTGTACTCCTCTGGGAGATTGTCTCCTCTTTTTTTCCAGAAACTTTAAAATTGAATTATGAGGAAAATTAAATATTCATAGGTTTTAGGACTTTTTGTAGTATGAACTATTTTCTTTTCTAAATGTATAGATTTACAGTCATGTTTGACCTGTCTGAATATATTGTAAAGAGACAGCACATATTAATGAACATTTTAAAATGTAAATATGTAAAGATTATAGCCATTGTGGCCCTTGACAGATTGTTTAACAGTTTACAGAACAGGGAAAAGACATAAATCTGTTAGTTAACTGTCAATGAGACAGTATCATATTGGTCACCTGATTTTTTGTTATTAAGTTCAACTGCCACTTTTTAAATGGGTGAAATTGTATTATTTATATGACATACTGATGTTATCTTACATGGATTATCTATTTTATGTGTGTCTGGGCCTAATATTTGACCTTTGTTTGATTATATTTGTTCAGTTATTTTCCTTAACTCTGTCCACATTGTTTAGCCTGTTCATTATGTGCACTATCCTGACCAACTGTTTCTTCATGGCCATGTCTGATCCGCCCACGTGGACCAAGTACCTGGAGTAAGTACTGAACAACACACTCTCAAATGTGAAATTGTGTCAACCCAAATCTAATGTGGAGGTTTGGTGGTTGTTTTGTCAGTGAATACTGAAGCTGGTCACATGTAAGTAAATGATGCATGTAATATTTAAGTGCATCACAAAGACAAAAATAAAACAATACAAAACATTGCATGAAGATGGGTGCGATTTTATCATCAGCACATCTCAGACATAAATCTGCTTCTCAAGGAACACCTGGTGTTAAAAGAACAAAATACCTATCATCATGAAAAAGTTAATTACAGTTTATACAATAATACAGCTGCTTTTTGTTATGATCTGATCTATGACTCAAACACTTCTTTATTTCTTGCGTTCAGTGTTTGGAGCATGGGCATTCACAAATTCTGTTTGGCATCTTTTCATGCATGGTACTTTTAAAATGACTTAAATATGTTGTTATTTTTTGAGTAAGAATGTGTTTTTCTTTGCAGGTACACCTTCACCGGCATTTACACATTTGAGTCTGCAATAAAAATATTTGCAAGAGGCTTTTGTTTAGTGCCGTTCACCTTTCTCAGAGACCCTTGGAACTGGCTTGATTTTATTGTGATTGTCATGGCGTGAGTAACTGCACTTTATTCAATTCAATTCAATTTCTCTTTATTATCAAATGTGCATATACATACAAGATGAATAGTGCAGATGAAATTGCTGTCCTCTCCCACCTCAGTGTAAACATATTAAATGTGCCAAAAAATAAAATAAAAAGAATAAATTAAAAATTTGCAAACAAGAAAAAAGAAGAAATGTGCAAACCACAAAAAAGAAATGTGCAAACCCTTCAAGTAACATTAAGACAAACAAAACAGAAAACATTCAAGAGGAAATTGTTATTATTATTGTGTGTTATTGTTGTAATTATTATTGTAGGAAATTATTGTATTTCATATCACATATAAAGCAGCAAAAGATTTAGGCTGAACTCATTGTACATACATTTATTCGGCAAGACAAGTTTATTTGTATAGCACAATTCGTACACAAAGTAAATCAAAGTGCTTTACAGAATAAGAAAGACATTAAAATCACACAAATCAAAACTTAAATAATCACAAATAATCATCATAAAATTTATATTAAAACAGAAGGGTGCAGAATAAAAACCTTTCAGTCATATGCACAACTAAACAACAGTTTTGAACTGTTTTAAAGCTTGTCAAGGTAAAGGCCTGTCTCACATCTTCAAGAAGATTGTTTCAGCTTTTAGCTGCATGAAACTGAAATGCTGATTCCCCATGTTTAGTTCTGACTCCAGTAGGTTCAGGCACCAGCAGGAGGCCGGTCTCTGAGGTCCTCAGAGTGTGAGATGGTTCATATGGCGCTAACATGTCAGAGATGTACTTTGGTGCTAGGCCATGGAGAGACTTGTACATAAGCAGAGCTGCTTTGAAGTCTATTCTCTGAGCTACAGGAAGCCAGTGCAGAGACCTGAGCACAAGACTTATGTGCTCGTACTTCCTAGTTCTAGTCAGGACCAGAGTAGCAGCGTTCTGGATGTACTGCAGCTGTCTTAAGGCTCGTGTGGAGAAGCCAGTGAGCATGCAGTTATAGTAGTCTAACCTACTGGTGACAAATTTTAATTGTTTATTTTATTTGCAAATCTCAGGTATGTGACAGAATTTATTGACCTTGGGAACGTCTCAGCTTTAAGAACTTTTCGAGTCTTACGAGCCCTAAAAACCATCTCAGTGATTCCTGGTAAGAAATCTTGCTTACTTGGATTTAAGTCTTGGCAATAATGATTTATGATTTATTTAAAGGAGCACTAAGTAACATTTCAAGTTATTGCTTTGCTTAGAATAATCCACACTGTGGCATTGACTTGTGTATTTCCTGGGCCCAGGTCTGAAGACGATTGTTGGCGCTCTGATCCAGTCAGTGAAAAAGCTGGCTGATGTGATGATCTTGACCGTGTTCTGCCTGAGTGTCTTTGCTCTGATCGGCCTGCAGCTCTTCATGGGCCTCCTGCGGCAGAAGTGCATCCGCAGCCTCCAACATTGTGGCAACTCCTCCCTTAGCTCCAACATGACCTTCGTCTGCGATAACAAAACCTGGGCCTCAACTGAAGACTTCCTCACTAGCGAAGGTTAGGCTCTGATATATTATGAGCAGCTTCCTGACAGAAAAATCACTTTTTATTTTGATACCAAGACAAGAAATGTGCACATTTTAGCATATTTATGATGGATTTTAAAATCTCTGATTAGAGATATTAATTTTGTCAGACATTTTGTCACTATCACCTACCCATTGTTTCATGTTCTTTGAAATACGATCACAAGTATTGGCCAATCGGTCTGGTGATTTTGGTAAAAGGCATTGTTTGTTTTCATGATATTGACAAAAATTCAAGTATCGGACAAAACTTGGCTGAATTGTAAAATTAAATTATGCCCTTATACTCTTGTCTGTACGTTTATTATGCAATTTTGCAAATGCAAAACAATTAATAATGGCTAAATGGACTTTTATTGTCTACTTTTCCAGAAAATTTCTACAAAGTTGAAGGAGCAAAGGATGCCTTAATTTGTGGATACGGAAGTGATGCAGGGTAAGTAAAAGCCCATCGTGCTGTTGACACTTAATCATCTCCACTGTTACGTAACATTTTAAGCATTGCAGTCTCATGGCTTTAGATCCCTTGCATGTCATGTGTATAATGACCAGAGCCTTTGCACTGGACAATAGAGAGAGCCTTTTGTTCTCTATGAGTTGGACTGAGGCTTGATGTAACATATAGGAGGCACAGCGGTGGCAGGATGGTTATGTTGCATGAGATGGTATGCAGAAGACAACATGTGGTGTGGATAATCGTTCTGGCTCCAAAGGAACTCAGTTCTCAGAACCAGAGTCAGCAGCTGCAAATGGGGCACTTTTCATTTTCTCAAAAGCTCTATAGCTATACCATGAACTTTTGTGTTAATGCTCTTGTCTGCACTGGACTGTTTTCTTAAAATGCAAAGGACAGCACATTTATGATTTTGAAACAATGTTTGACAAAGTATGTTAGAAAAAGAGCACACAAAAATTGGTCAATAATATTTGCTGCAGATTTGTTTCTAATCAAAGGGACAATGTGACACCATCCAAATATTGCTACTCAGCCTACGCAGTTCTAATAATCCTATAAATCCAAATGCTTTTGAAACATGCGCAACAGGATGATGCTGGCTCGACCAGGTCAGTTCAAGGGTTGGTCTGAACTAAATACCCATCTGTGTGAAACTCAAATCCTGCCGCTTCAACAAATGCCTTCCTTTAGGCACTCCTGTATATTAATGTTAGAATTATATAAAATAGCGCATCACTTTTTCCACATGAAAACAGCGCTGACTAAGCTGCAACTCGGTCACTACCTTATAATCTTTATCTGTAATTTCTCCGCCAAAACACATTAATCCCAGGAAGTGAACTCTAGTTTAGTTCATTTATTTTTTTACTATGAGGGTCAGTGTAAGTGTCCATTTGAGGACATTTTCCACCTTTTCTCTATACAGTCAACAAAGTAACCTGACCTTGATTGGCTCATTGAGGTGTAACAGAAGTTTTATTTTATGTAGTGGATAACACAATATAAAGTAGGACTCTAATATGCATAGGAATTGTACACATCTTCTGAGGTTGGCTGTCAAGATCAACTCAATATTAAGCAGGTCAGGACAGAGGACACAAAACATAGAGGAAGCCTAATCTTTTGAGTGTATTCCAAGTAATCCCTGAGTAGATTTTCAAATTAAAGCTTTGAATATGTTATGACACTAACACAGACACAAACTGTGTAAATGCAAGCCCATATTTTTTAGCCTGAATTACTTGTTTTTGTGCTAAAGGCACTTTTCAATTTTGCCTATTGTAACTGAAGCAGATGCATGTCCCTTCTCTTCTTAAAGCCAATGTGCATCAAGGATTATGGCAGATTGTATAGACGGTTTCAACTTTTGCCCTTGACAAGCCTGATGTTGGCATGGAAACACTCCCCCCTCCTTCCACACAAGAACAATTCGTATGGGTCACAGATGTTCATCTGCTGATGTACTGCACGAATACATTAAATTATCTGAATCTGAGATGTGAAATATGCTACATACAAAGAGGTCAGTGTCGAGGAGGGTTTACGGCATGTGGTCAAAGGGAAGGTCAAATCAAGTTTATCAAAGTTAAATGCCCCAACAAAATGTGAGCTCAAACAATACATTAATTGTAATGCATTACTGGTGAAATGTTTAAGAAAGAAATGCATGATAGTTTTTATAATGAACTGTCCTGACCGGCTCTCTCTCCTCTGTCTGCACTGCTCAGCTGCAGGGTGACATGTACAGCTGTTATCACAAGGCAGCTCTCTCACCCAGATGTTTGTGGCCATTATGAAATTATTCTGCCCTCGCATTGACACGACTGCCCTGCTTGTTCTCAAGTGCTATAGTCAAAATTTGGCTTAAATGCTGCTACAGTATATGGTAATAAAAACTTGAAATATTTTCTCCACATCTAGCATTGGCATTTGAGATTCTTTGCATACTGTTTGAATCAGAGGGGAGATGTCACCAGTCAAGCACTTTTCACTTTAGAAACAGATTTGCTCAGATATATCGCACTTGTCCCCCACCAGACACAGCCTAGGAGACTTGGGTCACATGATTAACAGCCCTGCATATAGTCCGACATCCCTTTCCATTATGGAAAAACCAAAGGTCTGTCCCATAAAGCATATATCATGTACCTGTGGCAGTCTGACCCTTCCAACACAGATTTAAGATTAATTTTGACATCTGTCTGGCTCACAGTAATCCAGTTTAGGAATGCAATAGATACAGGGTGATGTAAACTTCAGTCCTTAATCTGTATTCAGATTCTAAGCAGTAACTCGTCCAAGCATTCTTTAAATTTTTTTAATCTTCTTTCTTCTTTATAGGAAGTGTCCAGATGGATATGACTGCCTGAAGATCGGAAGAAATCCAAACTATGGTTACACAAGTTTTGATACATTTGGTTGGGCTTTTCTGGCTCTTTTCAGGCTCATGACTCAAGATTACTGGGAAAAGCTCTTTCACCAGGTGCTAAATTTAAAATGTCTTTTTACCTGAACACTGTCTTGACTGCCCTAAGTAAAAACCTAAGTATATCTTATAATACTTTACAATATTTTCATCCATCCAAAAGTAAGATTTGGTTATTTCTAAACTTAGCTAACTAAATCTAACTTAGCTAACTTAGAGATAGTTGAAATTACATTATCTCTTTCCCAGAGACCAGACATAACTGAAAAAGGAATTGTTTATTATATTTGGCAGCATTCACACTATATTGTATTTATTAGTCTCTTTTAAACCAAAATGCCCATTTACCTTCTGCAGACCCTGCGCTCTGCCGGGAAGACTTACATGGTCTTCTTTGTGCTGGTGATCTTCATGGGCTCCTTCTACCTGGTCAATCTGATCCTGGCTGTTGTAGCTATGGCTTATGAGGAGCAGAATCAGGCCACCATCGCAGAGGCGTGGCAGAAGGAGAGGGAGTTTCAGCTAGCCATGGAGCACCTACGCAGAGAACAAAGAGTATGTGTACAACATTGTCTATTTCTTCAGTATTACAGAAAAAAATACCCCCTCTCTGCTAAAGGGGTTTGTTTAAAGACAAATACACAAGGAACATCAGATGTTATTTCAAAAAATCTTCAAACTTAAGAATTTAAAGAGAAATCAGTGCCATTAAATTGGCACTGTAAAGTGCTGTTCGGTAACTTTTCTAATGTTTATTGTCTCCATGGAGATATTGCTTTACCTGGAAGGTTGAACAGTAGGGCAATTAAAAGTACACTGAAAAACATGCAATCTTATTGTGTGTGGTACCTCTTCAAAGACCTATCCTTAACTAGACCTATTGGCACCACCTGCTCAGCTCCATAGAGGTAATTGCATTTAATACCATACTATGGAACATTCCCTGGAAAGCAATAACATTTCCACAGAGACGAGCAGAGTTAGAAAAACATTAAATAGGCCAGCACTTTGAAAGGTCACAATGAAATATTCTCTTTTAATTGTAGTATAAAAAGATTAATGTGATACAAATACCTGCAATTGTCCAATTGAAGTTTGCAGCGAAAAGACAGGCCCAGGAGGCAGAGTCCATGGTGTCTCCAGAGTTGTCCCCTTACTCTGTGAAGATGGGTGTCACACGCCGCTGTAGCACACGACGGAGGAGGTCCCATCGAACTTTATCTGAGGAGGTGGGAGAGGACCCTGCAGAAGACAAGTTAGACCCACTTGACGAGCTCATGGTACAAAATTCTCATATTTTTATTTCAGAATATAAATTTTTTGTAATAAGGATATTAATTAATATGGAAAAACTCAGTCTCAATATGAACTAAAATGGTTTATATTGATTGGAGCAGATTTTGACCAATGAAAAGAAAAAAAAAAATGTAACAAGTCATATTCCTCTAAGAATAAATATGTTTTAATTTAGATATATTTATTCTTAGGGCTTATCTTATATAATTCCTTTCTTATAATATATATATAATTCCTTTCTTATAATCTTTTTTTCTTCCTGCACAGCCTCCCCTGTCTCCGATGCCAGCCCACCCTCTGCTGGCTACACTGTCCTCCCATCCCCTCAGCACCAGACGAGGCAGCCAGGTCAGCATCTTCAGTGCATTCAGAGCTCGCAACAATTCAGAGGCCGAGTATGGAGATGACGAGCACAGTAACCATGGAGACTTCAGGAGCAGAACCAATTCCAGCGCCACACCATGGAAACGAAGGGCCAGCAGTGTGAGAAGTCATGGGTCCCAGGTCTTTACACCCACTCACACTTTGAACGGGCGACTAAACATCTCGCTTGACCAGAATGGAGCCACAGCAATCGGACTGCAAAGCCCCAAGTCCATATCGGCTTTCAGCATGGGAAGGATCAAGGAAGACTCAGTAAATATATGGTTTATATATGCACAGAAATATAGAAATTGTTTGTGCAGTTAGGGCTGGGAATCATGGAGTGCCCCAGGATTTGATACAGTTTGCAAAGCTTGACTCCCAATACTGTTAATGTCATAATATAATCAATACATTGCAAATAAATCACAATTTCGAAAGATGCAGTTGAATATAAAATATGTATATGGAAAAGTAATTGCCGTAATTTCACAGCCATAGGGCGCACCGGATTATAAGGTGCAGTTCAGTTACGGGTGCTTTTTCTGCATTTAACACATAAAAAAGGCACACCGGGCCTTAGGGCGCAGGCACGGTAAAACATGCATGTTAGTTTTGCTTCCTGTGCCTTTTTTAGAGCACTTACTGTGTTCGGTTGTGCTTTATTCAAGTATTTAGCATATGCTCACATAATTTTTTCAATTAATTCACAAATCCATCAAAGTCTTCATCCTCTGTATCTGAAATGAACAGCTGGGCTAGATCTCAGTGAACGATGCCGAATTTTGCGAAAGCTCAAAGAACAGTGCAAGCAGATACGTGAGCCCAAGCATCCACAATCCATTCACAAATCGTCTCGTAACTCGCCCGGCACTGCCTCCCAGTCTTTGTAAAGCTGTGTTTGCCGTCTGACATCCATCGCTCCCACGATGTTCGCAACTTTTACCCGCGCCTTATGGTCGTGAAATTACGGTATGCTAATATTTCTATTGTATTACACAAACAAGTTTTCTTTTCCAAAATAAACATGATCTTATGTGAAATATAATGAAATATTCATAGCAATACATTTATTCAGGAGCCTGCATTAATAATACAGTATTGACACATTATCCAATACACATCCCATTTTAGTTCAATAATGTCTTTTTATGTCACTGATGTATAGAGATGTATAGAGGAGACTTTAACCAGAGCAGTCCACCCTTCGCCCTCCATGGCAGAGCCCCCCCGAGTGCCCAGGAAGAGAGGGCTCAGCTCCGTCAGCTTCTTTAGTGACGTCATGGATGGTCAGTCAAACAAATAAAGAGCAAAACTGCTATGAATTGAATGGGGAACTGAACTATACATATTGTATTATATTATATTATTACTCTTATTACTATTATTAAAACAGACATTTGTGTTTGCAGAACTTGAGGAGTCTCGTCAGAAGTGCCATCCCCGCTGGTACTTATTTGCTAAGAAGTACCTGATCTGGGAATGCTGCCCCTGGTGGCTGAAGATAAAACAGTACGTGAAGCTGATGGTGATGGACCCTTTCTTGGACCTGGGCATCACCATCTGTATCGTCCTCAACACACTGTTCATGGCACTGGAACATTACCCCATGACCGAAGAGTTCAACACTATGCTGTCTGTGGGAAACTTGGTAAACGCTTTGTTTACTTAGATCAAACAAAATGATTACCCTACTCTGATTTTAAAAAAAGATTTCTAAACTGAGATAAGATTAACCTTTTTTGTCCCTGTAAAGAAATTTGTCCTCTGCATTTGACCCATCCTTCAGTGCTACTGGGGCAATCTTTTAACCAGTGAGGGACCCATCTCCAGAACTTGCTAGGCTTGGTCAGGACTACTTTTGCTGAAGGATTTTACCTACTGTGCATGTTTTGGCTTGATATTTTATACACAAAAATGTTTTTTCATAACGTTACTTTTTAATTTTAATTAGATACATTTGAAACAGACATTTGGTCCATAACAACAACATGCTAACCTCTGATGTAAAAATGTTCATAGAAAAGCTATCATACTAATCAGAAGGACTCACTTCACACTTCACTGGCTAAAAAGGGTTAAATATTTTGAAAACAAGTTCTGCTAGTTTTGCTGGAACTAAGCAATTAGCTAGGAAAATATTAGATGTTCATAGTTGTACTCACACATTTTAGATCAGCAAAAACACAAATGATGCTCCGTTGACCGCAGGCTAACTTCTGTTTAGGTTCAAAAGATGAAGATAATGTTGGTCTGGTATACTTGCTTAATTTGTCAGGGGTTTGTTGTGCATTTAGGTGATGGCCACTGACACTGTTGGTGCATCCTATTTTTGCCTTGAGGTCAATCTGGCACATGTTGATTCATTTAAGAGGTTCTACTTTAAGCTATCTGTGCTTATCCACATTAAAAGGGGAATATTTTTAGCATGGTCTCTATTATTTTTATGTGTTTTTTATCTCCCCCTGCTGGTTTGAAACACCATTAATGTTTTATCTGACAGGGGTTGGTGATATTAGCAAAAATGAATATCGTTTTTACAAAATATATTATTGTCACAATATTGATACTTCACAATGCATCAGAAATGTGCTAAAACATGCTTGTAAATGTCTTGGTTGAAGTGTAGCACAAAACATGAATGGGTCATAAAATTAACCACAAAAGGCCCGTCATTTTATCCCCTTATTTGAAAGATCACACTTGTGTTTCTGTCTCTTATGAATGTTTAATCATATGTATTTATAGACAATATTCTTGATATTCTAATTTGGCGTATCATTTTAGCTGTTTCTTTTACCTACATCAGTTTGTTTTTGTCATCCCCAGGTGTTCACTACCATCTTTACTGCAGAGATGGTCCTAAAGCTGATTGCACTGGACCCTTACTACTACTTTCAACAGGGCTGGAACATTTTTGATGGGATCATTGTGTGCCTCAGTCTGATGGAGCTGGGCCTGTCCAATGTAGAAGGGCTGTCTGTGCTGCGCTCTTTCAGATTGGTGAGAAAACTAAGAATTTAATAACAATAACTACTTTATTTACTTATCGTTCAATATTTATATTTTTTGGGCTCAGTATTTATTGTCTATGCACTGATGAGGTCCTGCTAAATAGCAATATAGTGATGTACCACACCTACATTTTTTATTCATCTTCTTAAAACAGTTTTTTTTTTCTTATTAAAACAAATCCAACATACATTTTCTTGAACTTAAAAAACATATACTTTAACACAAGACATTAAGCTATTCCAAAGTCTGAACTCTGCTCCAAACCACATGCCTTTACAGACAGAAGACTGAATGGGGACACTTGATTAAAGAAGCACCTAGCATATCATTTATGATTAGAAACCATTGGATCTCAATTTGATGCAAATCCTGATCATGTTGTACTGTACAAAACCTAATAAGTCTGTTTCTAGCAAGTCAACCTGTTTTTTTCTTGTTGGCTGGGTGATGTCAACTCTTTTTCTGTTCAGTTACGTGTCTTCAAGCTGGCAAAGTCCTGGCCCACCCTGAACACTCTCATAAAGATCATTGGAAACTCTGTGGGCGCTTTGGGGAACCTGACCCTGGTACTGGCCATCATCGTCTTCATCTTCGCAGTGGTGGGGATGCAGCTTTTTGGGAAGAACTACCAGGACTGTGTGTGTAAAATCTCCTTTGACTGTCAGTTACCCCGCTGGCACATGAAGGACTTCTTCCACTCGTTCCTCATCGTGTTTCGGGTGCTTTGTGGAGAGTGGATCGAGACCATGTGGGACTGTATGGAGGTAGCAGGACAACCCCTCTGCATCCTGGTCTTTATGTTGGTCATGGTCATTGGAAACCTGGTGGTATGTGACACTTCTGATATACTAATACTGTAGTAAGGGGTGGGCGAAAAAGTCTAATCATAATTTTCTTTGGGCCCGGTAACGATTTCAATTTTATCACAATTCATGTAAACTTACTATATTTACGTTTTCTTGAGCAGGTAACTAAAGTCATCTGCTTCTTCTAAAAGTTCACACCTCATGGGCTGCCAGTGCCTTAACATCAGCTTTACCATTGCTATCAGTACAAGCTACATTTTATTTGAACATGTTTACCTTGTATCTGGGTATATAGATAGGTAAAGTTTATGAGAGTTTAAATCAATTACATATAGTTCCTGTAAATACACTTGTCACTCACCCAACGAATTACTGAGGCTGACCATTAGGAGATATGGATGGAAAAAAAGTGTCTTTGTTTGAGAATGGAGCTGCATTAAAGAAACAAATTGTGAATGTTAGTATGCCGAATTTAACAGAAAACACATGAGATCAGAATTACATTTTTGCCATATTGCTCAGCCCTACTGTACTGGCAAAAAAATCTGTATCCCAATTTTAATAGAGAGCCAAGGGCATGATTATGGCTTATTATAATTATTTATAATTTAATGCTTTTCTATTGCTGTTAGATGTAATTCAAGTCTTCTTTTGGGAGTTTACACTTGACTGTGATAAAATCCATTTATCACTCATTCAGAGCATAAGTTATGGCTTATATTTTTATTGCCATCTACCCCTATTTACAGTACTTTGTATATGTTGGCTTAGCGTTGCTAATTGTGTATGATAGCACTTATCAATCAGTTGACCAGACTTGACTGGGATATGTCTGGGACCTTTGAACCATCTGCTGCTAACTCATATGTGTATTATGTGCATTATGTACACTACAACCTGACAAACACAGAGCGCTTCCTGGTTCTGTAGTGCTGTTTAATCCACAGCTAATGAGCTAAGCCTTATGAATGATACGTTATACCATACCGTACTATAAAGGATCATCCAAGGCCACTGTGATATTTACTGTGCTCTGCAGTAAATCTTACTAAGAAAATCTCCTGACAGACTATAGACAGTATTAATCGTATATTTGTGTCCTGGCGATTGGCTGTCCAGCTGTGTGCTGTAAGCTAGTGTTAAACCAGGAAATGAAATTCCGGAGGGAATTTATATACAACCTTATTTGATTATAAAATCTTATTAGCTCTATTATTATTATTATTATTATTATTATTATTATTATTATTTGAGTACACCAGCTAATAATATAATACCCATTGTTCAATACTGGCACAGAACGTATTTGAAATTTTAATTATTTGGTTTTTGGACTCAGCATGCATATGTTTTAGGATGGGTGTGTCTCTCCCTACATAAAATTACAATTTTGATAAATTTGATGTTAAGAAAGCTTAATTTCCCTCTTGGTATCTAATGACCCACTTCATTTGCTATAGGTATTGTATCATATTTTGGATACAAGCTATTTACCAGTGTAGTTATTCCTGTGTAATGGAACATTGAGATCGATTTTAGATTTACAATTTTTAGTTGATTAAGTTTTGGTTCACTGGATCATTAGCTGCACTGTAGCACTGAGAAGGTCTGTCAGGTCATAGTTCAAAAGTCAGAACTGTGGCTTTACAGTGGCTATAACACCCTTCAGCTAATTGTCTTATTAGAAAAGTGATGTCATGACATCATCTTTTGTAGTAAAACTCTACATGTGAACTGTGTAAAAGCCGTTTAGATAAGGATTATCCATGATGCTTAAGGTCAAAGGGCATTCATCATTAATCATCTGCTCATGTACTCTTCTCTGACTGTGCACACAGAGCTTTAAGCTTATGTTCCAATCACTGCATGTTTGAACACTTCACTGCATCACTTGAAGCCATATGTGACGATGCACGATATCATCCGGACTAAACAATAACGGATTTGTATTTGTTGACAAAATATGTAGAGTCTTATCATGTCGTGCCATTTAATCCTCAAGGCACTGAGCCGTATTAGTTTGTCAATAAGATTTTCTAGATACATTGTAAAGGTCCTGTTTCAGATGATATGTACATATGAATATGAATCACATTTTGATATAGCTAAACATTTTGCTTTTTTGTCAGAAAATGGCCATGGCTACGTTACTGTTAGAATGTTCCTCTTATTATTGACCAAGGACTGCAGGGCTATTTACAGTAAAAAAAACTGCACTTTATATGGTCAGAAATATCACATGGCTGGTAATAGAATATCCCCTGCAGATAACTAAATCTCAGTCGGGCAGTGTGTAAAACCTGCTAACCCTGTAGTTTAGACAATTACCAAATTTGAATGTTTAATCTTGAACAACAGTGTTTGTTTTTATAAGGGACTAATTGATAGACTACTTGAATATCTCACTTGCTTGCTGAACTTTGATATGAGAGCTTTTAATAAAACATCTCATGATTATGTCTAAAAACTGACCATACTCGAACTGAAATGGAAAAAAAAAAAGTTTTTGGTTATTTTGCTTCCCAAAAATGGAAAATTGGATACATTGTTACTACAAATTAATAGTCTGGTGATAAACATTTATCATTACACCTGTACCTGTTTTCATTGTTTTAAATGGACCTATGTAGGTAGTAGTTTTGTTTGTTTTTGTTTGTACGGTTCTGTAATGTAACAGGGTACTCATGAAAAAGAAAGTATGAGTACTCTCATTGTCCCCTCCCTGTAAATGAAATGAAAAATGAAAATATTGAATTTCTGTTAACAGGTTCTGAATCTTTTCCTGGCCTTGTTGCTAAGCTCGTTCAGCTCCGATAACCTCTCGGCCCCGGACGAAGACGGAGACTTGAACAACATCCAACTGGCCATCGCCCGCATCCACAGTGGGGTCACCTGGCTCTTCAGGAGTTTGCTGAACCTGTGCAACCGTGGATTAAAAGGCACTAAAGCCAAGGAAACCTGCCTAGGGAACAAACTGGTTGGGAATCACTTGGATTGTAATGGGGGAGTTGTCAGTCGGTTTGGAGAGAAGTATATAATTACAGAGGAGGACAGTTACATGACCAACCCAAACTTGACCATCGTGGTCCCGATTGCTCCTGGAGAGTCTGACGGGGAGCTGGAGGAAGAGGAACTCACTGACTCCTCAGAGGATGAAGAAAACAAAGTGGTCAGTGCTGTGCTTTACTTTGTTGGTCTTTGTGGATTATCAATCAAGCACTCATTATTATTTATTATTATTATTATTATTATTATTATTATTATTATTATTATTATTATTATTATATTATTATTATTATTATATTATTATTATTATTATTATTATTATTATTATTATTATTATTATTATTATATTATTATTATTATTTATATTATTATTATTTTATTATTATTTATTATTATTATTATTATTATTGTTTGTTATTATTTATTATTATTATTATTATTTATTATTGTAAATGAGAACTTGGTTGAAAAAAAAAAAAAAAATCCTGCAAAGCCTATTAATTTTGCCCTTTCTTGTCAAAAGCAAAAGCAAAATGTTGAGATGTAAATCTAGATCTAAATCTAAATAATTCTTTGTGTTTATTGATTCATAGCATTTTCCCTCATATGTTTGTAAAATATTTCTCCTGAGTTTAATATAAACGTACAGTAGATAATATTTTTCCAAAGATATCTTAAGTCTGATGAGGTATAGAATCAGCTATAACTGCACTTGCAGTAGAAGTGTGAGTGGATTTCCTCTGACCAAATACATAAGAAGTTGTAATCTCTGAAGTTGACAACCTTAAATAGGTATTAACAAAATATATCTTTAATACAGTTTCTTTACCCTCTCTAATCAACCTATAGGAAAGTACTGTACTGTACTATACAGCTGCTTATAATTCCTTGCTCTGACCTGACTGTGTCCTGAATGTGAAAGAGCATATCGGGGGTTTGTTGGTGTGGGTAGCTCAGTCTTTGGCTGCTCACAGCTGTCGTCCAGATGTGGAGCGAGGCCCGGTGCACAGATTATAGAGGCATAAAGTCAGGAGAGCAGTCTGGTACACACTGGTCATTTAGCCTGGTACACCCACACAGTACTAGAAGCATGGAGACAAATGTGTGTGTGTGTTCAGTTTAATTCCACTAAAACAATATTAGTTTTAATTGACAAAGGTATAGGTAATGTATGCATGAATAAGGGACAAAACCTTATGACATGATAATCTCATTTTATTTTTATGAACGCTCTTGGATATTGGATTAAACCACAGAACATACCACTTTATAGGATTGAGCTGCCACCCTGTCCTTTGAACTTGACTAAATATGCTGCGATTGCCTGATACAAAATCTCATCAGAGTTGTATTAAAGATTGTAGGAATATTTTTTTTCACTGTTCATGGACAAGGCTCACACACACACACACACACACACACACACATATATATATATATATATATATATATATATATATATATATATATATATATATATATATATATATATATATATATATATATATATATATATATATATATATATATATATATATATATATTATTTATATTTATATACATATATATATAAAATGTAATACTAATGTTTTTTCAGGAAAAGATCAGCCTGTCTGAAGGCAGCACAGTGGATCTGAGAAACCTGGAGAAGAGCAGGACAATTTGTCAGAGCTGGGAGAGGACAGCATGGACCCAGAGGAGTGTTTTCCTGAAGGTTTGTGAACTGTGATCTACACCTGTGTTGTGTTTCTCAAACTGTGGTACTGTCTCTGGTGGTATGTGGGACCCTCTGCAGTTTGAGTATTTGTTTAGAAGAGACAAATCTATTCCTGTTTTTATCCTTTCGGTTATTCATTATTTTAGAACTACCTTATCCATTGTTTAGTCTAGTCTAAGTTTAGGCCTGTTTAACCCTGTTTAGCTCTAGTTTGTATTTAGATCTGGTGATACTTTGAAAGCCATACATTATCTTCATACTTGGTGTGAAAAGTTTGAAAACTATTGGATCTACATTGTAAAATATTAGTCCTGAGTGCTATTGTAAGCTAACACTAATCGACCTTGTAAAACTATGCAAGTGTGACGATGAGTATGTTTTTGCAGTGTGTGTCCATCACTGTAAGTGCTGCCGTATCAACATAACTCAAGGCCTGGGTCAGGTGTGGTGGCGGCTGAGGAAAACCTGTTATCAGATCGTGGAGCACAGCTGGTTTGAGACATTTATCATCTTCATGATTCTTCTTAGCAGTGGGGCCTTGGTGAGATTTAGATCTGTAGACTTTTTGGTGCAGCTATTGTGAGTTTAGCATGAGTGTTTGCTCCCACAGGCATTTGAAGACATCTACATTGAGCAGAGAAAGGTCATAAAAGTTGTGCTGGAATACGCAGACAAGGTGTTCTCCTACATCTTTGTGCTGGAGATGTTCCTCAAGTGGATCGCTTACGGCTTCAAGAAATACTTCACCAACTACTGGTGCTGGCTGGACTTTCTCATTGTGGATGTAAGTTTTCTGTCGATACCTTGATATGCTCTGGCTATCAAAAGGAACACACTCTTGTACTGGGTCTTGAATTTCTTGTCAAATCCCACTCAGCTGCAAGTGGCTGCTTCAGTCTGTATTGTTCCTAGCTTGGTGGCTATGTGTGGTACAGTATTTTGTTATGTTGTGCTGTGTGTGTGTGTTTGTTGTATAAACTAAAGCCAGAGACATGCTTGACTCCTGTGATTTCACCTGCCTTTGCACAGATTGCCACTGACCGCTCTATTGTTAGGGTAAGTTATAGTTAGCCAGTCTCAGGTGAGTAGACTCTGGGACTAGATACATTTGAAAACATCTGCATCACAAATGCTGTGTGTCTCTTCACTTGTAAGTGTTTTCTGATATTAAAAGCCACTCTCTTGTAACTAAAATGTATTACGTTAATTAGTTAGTTAATATTATTTAACATATTTTTCGACATGACCTTGGGTTTTATATCAGAAATGAATGATGCACTGTTGAAGTTTATCTACAGAAGATAATGGGAAATTAAGATGGTTGGACAGGACTTTGTTGATGCTTTGTTGACTTGGTGACAGGATTATGATCTTTTTAATAAAATATCCTATTCTCACTTTTTGTGTAAGAAGAAGAACAACAACAAAAGATATCTTCTATAGATATATTTATTGGTCAAAAACATCTTTAAATTGACTTTTATAAAGAAAACCAAAATCGTTCTAAAGAATTGTTTAATTCAAATTAACACAAATTGGAAACACATCTGGCAATACACTCCTGATTCTTTATAAAACTCACTCTATTTGATATATATACATATGTACTGTATGTATATATAGAGTATGTGTTTATGGACTCTGTGCATAAGGGCATACTGGTCTGTACTCATCATCACTCCTGACACAACTCTGGTTCATCAATAAATATACCATTTCTTTCAATCATCATGGATCATTGAGCAGCAGAAAACCATTTTGTCTCCTTCAATGTAGAATAGAGTGGAAATCTAAATTTACACAAACAAAAAACCACACAACAACTTACTAAATTTAAACATCAAATCAAAGTGTAAAAGTAAATGAAAGATTAAAAGAATATTTTTGAGATGGTTTATTTTGCTGATGGTTATTGACTTTGTATATCTGTAATGAATGTTTCAATTATATCTCACTATGTACTGTGTGTTTTGGGCAGGTGTCTCTGATAAGCCTCGTGGCCAATTCTCTGGGATATTCAGACTTTGCTGCCATCAAGTCTCTGAGGACACTTCGGGCTTTGAGACCTCTAAGGGCACTGTCCAGATTTGAGGGAATGAGAGTGAGTCCATAGTAATTACATTACCTTTAACTGGGACTGTGCAATTATTTAGATTTTTTTGTCAACATGCTCTATCAACCAATCCTGTGGAAGTAAAAACATGTGGTTTCGAAACTTGAGATTTTGGAGGAATTAATTAAATGTAAGAGTTAATTGCACTTACCGGTACTTGTCTGTTTCCTCATAGTTTTCATCTGTTTTGTTCTTGTTTATGTTTATGAAATTAAGATAAATTTAAAAAATGTAATGCATTTTTTGCTACTTCACACAGTCCTACGATTACCTGTGTTTAGTCTATTCCCAAAATATAGTAATACAAAACTGTGTGCTTATATTATTAATCAAACGTCACATTCATAGTCCAATAATAGACATATTACTTTCTGCGCTCTGGTTTCAGGTGGTTGTGAACGCTCTCATTGGTGCCATCCCCTCCATCATGAACGTGCTGCTGGTGTGTCTCATCTTCTGGCTCATCTTCAGCATCATGGGAGTTAACCTTTTCGCAGGAAAGTTTGGCAAATGTGTTAACAGAACAGGCTTCACCCACAGCGTCACTTTGGTCAACAACAAGTCACAGTGCATTTTCATCAACGACACGCAGTTTTACTGGACCACAGTTAAAGTCAACTTTGACAATGTGGGGCTTGGATATCTCTCGCTTCTACAAGTGGTGAGCTCCTTTATGATTATGAAGTGTATTATGCACACTGACTTTAATCAGAACTGAAACAAATGTTTTTTTTTCTCCACTGATTCATCTTTTCCTATCTCTAATTATGTCCATTTGCAGCAGCAAACACTAGACTATAGATTAAATGCACTTAAACAGGGCACTTAGACTGCACTTACACTTACTGTTGTGATTTCTGAGGCTATTTTAAGAGATTCTGATAAGCTGTTATTCATTCAGCCATGTAAAGGGTTATAGTGTCTAATGCATCTATTTATTTTTAAGGCTACTTTCAAAGGATGGATGGAAATTATGTATGCTGCTGTTGACTCCAGAGGAGTAAGTATTTTTGATCAAGTTTACTAAAGTGAATTTCTGATGAAGGGCCTAAATTGTGTTTTTTTAGGTGGAGGAGCAGCCAGTCAGAGAGATCAACCTCTACATGTACTTGTACTTTGTTGTGTTTATAGTTTTTGGCTCTTTCTTCACCCTCAATCTCTTCATTGGTGTCATTATTGACAACTTCAACCAACAGAAACGAAAGATAAGTATAGCCACACCTGCCTGTGCATTACATGCTGCAAGAACATTACATTTGCTTGGTTTCTTTAAAATAATGAAAAATTATTGGTATGATTATACTTAGGTGGGCAGGATATTTTTATGACTGAAGAACAGAAGAAGTACTATAATGCAATGAAGAAACTGGGATCTAAGAAGCCACAAAAACCAATACCAAGACCTACGGTAAATTATATCACATAATCAGAAATAAGTCTGATTTCCATTAAGCTACTAATGTACAAAAAAGATATGTTTCACTGGATACCAAGTTTTAATACCTGAGTGATAACTGAGTGTTCTGAGAAAGCTATAAAAATTACTAGGCAATCCTAGCCTAGCAAATCCTAACAATCATCACAGCTTCTAAAAAAGTATTATGTTGGTACTGGTATCATGAATCAGGTATTGTACCCTTGTGCTTCAAAAAGAAATGGGATGAATATAAACAGATGAATGTGTAAAATTACAAATATTATGTTATATTCCAGAACATCGTCCAGGGCTTCTTCTTTGACCTAGTGTCCAAACAAGCCTTTGACATAATGATCATGATGCTGATTATCGTGAACATGGTGACAATGATGGTGGAGACAGACGAACAGTCGCAGCGAACAGAGTCTATCCTCAACAACATCAACCTAGTCTTCATTGTCATCTTTACCTCCGAATGTCTCCTCAAAATCTTCGCCCTCCGATGTTACTTTTTCACTGTGGCATGGAACATCTTTGACTTTGTAGTCATTATTCTCTCTATTGTTGGTGAGTGGAGGTATAGTTAAGATGACACAAAGTTGAACTACAGAGACATCAGTAGGATTTTAGTGGTTAATATTAGGATTACAAGAGTAACTTTTCTTTCACTGTCATTTTAGGCATTGTTCTGGCGGATATTATTGAGAAGTACTTTGTCTCCCCAACATTGTTTCGAGTCATAAGACTGGCCCGGATCGGACGTGTTCTCCGTCTCATACGCGCAGCCAAAGGAATAAGGACTTTACTATTTGCCTTAATGATGTCTATGCCTGCACTCTTCAACATCGGTCTCCTGCTTTTCCTTGTTATGTTCATTTATGCGATTTTCGGAATGGCGAACTTTGCATATGTGAAAAAACAAGATGGGATTGATGACATGTTCAACTTTGAAACTTTTGGGAATAGTATGATCTGCTTGTTCCAGATCAGTACCTCTGCAGGCTGGGACAATCTGCTCAGCCCTATCTTGGCCAGCTTACCTGATGAGTGTGATGTGAACTTTGTGAACACTGGCACCAACACAAAGGGGAACTGTGGGAGCCCATCTGTGGGCATTGCTTTCTTTGTCAGCTACATCATCATTTCTTTTCTCATTGTGGTCAACATGTACATAGCCATCATTCTGGAAAACTTCAGTGTTGCGACAGAGGAGAGTACTGAGCCCCTGAGTGAGGATGACTTTGAGATGTTTTATGAGGTTTGGGAAAAATTTGATTCTGAAGCATCACAATTCATTGAGTTTTCAAAGTTATCAAACTTCGCAGATAGTTTGTCGGAACCATTGCGCATCGCTAAGCCCAACAGGATCAAACTGATTGCCATGGACCTCCCCATGGTCAGTGGTGACCGCATTCACTGCCTGGACATCTTGTTTGCCTTCACAAAACGTGTCCTCGGGGAGTCTGGTGAAATGGATGCTCTTAAACAGCAGATGGAGGAGAAATTCATGGTAACAAACCCCTCCAAAATTTCCCATGAACCAATTACTTCAACGCTGCGACGCAAAATGGAGGAGGTCTCTGCTATTGTCATCCAAAGATGTTACAGGAGACATTTGGTGCAGCGGCAGATGAAGCAGGCATCCTACCTCTACAGACAAATCAACTACGAGACTGTGGTGGACCTGGAGAACGCCCCAGAAACACAGGGACTAATCGCCTCCATGATCCACCACTATGGGCCTATTCCATTAGAGGATACAGAAAGAGAGGAGACCACAATGTCCTCTCCACCCTCCTATAACAGTGTGACCAGATCAGACTCTCAAACTGAGTACGAAGGCTATGAGGAAACATTTCTCTAAAATTCAGCTCTGCAAAGTCTGTTAAATTATGAAATTTTTCTGCTTTTTTAAAATGACATTTAAATGTACCAGTGGTCAAACTTTTAAAGTGGGGACAAAGTCCAAAAACAGGTTTGAGAAAATACATTATTGTCACTAGCAAAAATATGCATTTGTAAAATGCACATTAAGTGCCCAAAATTTGGTTTAGCTATTAAAACATCAAAGGAGATTTTTTTAAACTATTTCTCAAATTAGATTTTTCACAGTTAGCATTAAGCTAAATTATTTTGCTTGTTAAGCATATTTAAGTAATTCAATTACTTGGGTATTATTTAGCAGAAAATAAAAACAAGCCTCCACCTTTTTTGTTGACCCTGTCAAACAGAGAATAGATCTTATTATTCAGTACAAATGACTATTAAAAAATACCCTCTGTTAATGTAATTTACTACTGCTATAACTATAAGTATGTCAATTATGTGCCTGATTTTTATTGTAGTCCGCACAGTCTGAATCTTTTTTAAACAGTTAGAAAGCAAATATGCACTAACTGTGCAGAACACTCAGAGCTCATTTTGTAATTAACTATAAGGATGTTATACATGTAAATTATTTATATTTTTTGTAACATAATTTATAGACAATATAATACTAACCTGTTTGGAAAAATTGCCATACACAGTTGGTTTTTGAATCAACAAACTGCATTTAAAACCTGATCTGTAACACAGTTAGGTCTAGCAATATTAAATAGCAATAAAAGTGTTTCCATATTTGTTTTTGTGATTTACTACTGAATTATAAGTATTTTTACGACATGTTGTGCACACAGAGGCAGTTAGCTAATTTGACCTTAATGGTAGGACAGAGGCAGTTAAATCTCTGTTGGTCTGAGTATAAAACAGGTCAGATGTGCACACTTCACCATTTTTTTCCTTGTTACAGTGTAACCCTGAAAGCACAAACTCACTGTAATCAGACATTTCAAGTATACATCAAATAACTTTGTTTCATAAAATTGAAAGGAATACATCTACAAAGAACGCAACAGAATAATGTTAAAAGTTATAAAGTCATAACAACCAAAGACTGCATTACTTTAAGCCTTGCCTTTTTGACTGTAATAAAGTTTTGGATCATATTTTGGATCATATTTAGGTTTTTAGAACAGCTTTGACAACTTTCACATGTTGGTAAAAAAACAAACAAAAAAAAAAAAACATCAAGGGTGCCAATTTGGATTTGGTCCCAGAGAGATTTCCTCTGGTTGTCGGGGTGGTCAAATCCAACTCGGAGCAGCTGGGATAGAGGGATAATCTGTGTGTAAAAAATCACTTGTTTTAATTACACACTCACAGACTGCACGCAGTATCTCTTTCTGCCTTTCTCCATCATGCATGTACTTCATATAGGGCACTGTGGATATTATTGTGCACATTGACACAATACATAATTACACAGTGTTTTTGAAAGGATTAACAATCACAAAACAGCAGAAAATTTGCTTTGAATGGTTGTGACTTGGTAATTGATCTGATTTTTTTGAGCATTTGAACATGTGGCAGAGATTAAAGCATCATGAGAGAGAAAACATTTTTAAAGATTAAAAAGGCACTATGTCTAATTACAAAATGGCTCACAGAAAATAATGTCAGCATGATAAAATAAGTCCTCTCTACAGCCTATATAACTGGTCCACTATATGCAGCCTATTATGTTGAGTATTGGACTATTTAATGCTATTGCACTAAGAATTGCCATTTTATAATTTAGCAAACATTTAATTTATTGCTACTTTCTGTTTTACTGCTATTTGAAAAAATACACATATTAAGTTTTATTGTTATTAGCAGTTGTGTTGTTCTCAAAGGATAGAGAAATTAAAAGGATTTTAGACGATGATCGATTTCTTCATTTAAAAAAATCAGGCATATTATAGAAGTATGTTATGGTATCGTGCTAATCATTGATCCACCATGACTGTCCAGATGGAGCAATATAATTACGTTGCTTTAATAAGACTGCGTTTGAAAGAAAAATACTGCCATCTACAGGATCTGTGTGCTACTACAACAAAAGCCTTACCACGTCGTTTCCACAGACGGACTCGTGATTGCTGCTCGTAGACCTGCTCAAGATCATGCACCTTTCTGTTGTCCTAAATTTATAAAGCCTCATTTTGATTCTATTGCATTTATTTTACTATAAAACGCAGTACTTGGTTGTTGAAATTATTTTTGTACTGTCCCGATAGATGACGCGGCTTCCGTTCTCCCCAAATATAAAATATTCCGCCTTCCTCGGTGTGTCCCGTACAGCAAATGCAACACCACAAACAAACGCGACACTGTGCAGCCAGTGCTGCAGCCGACTGTAGCGCGTTTCAGGAAGAAGTTGGCGCCTGAAGCTGCGTATGCAGCTAGCTAAAATGCTAACCGCGAGTATGCAAAACAATCTGTTTTAACAATATTTCCTCACACGGTTCCTCTGGGTTTCCAAAATGAATGATATGGGTATGTATACGCCACCATAGAAAGACTGATGTGTATTTTGTGTCAATGTCAGCGCTAACAACACGGCTAAAGCGAATGTTAGCAAAAAACTCACTAGGCCTCGACTAATCTCTGGAACAAGACTTTTCCCTACTGTCTGCAGCCGATGTCCTCATCCTGACACCTTTTGTGCCCTAAATCTTTCAGTTTATTATACTCTATATTACGGCATTATTAATAACATTTTCACTGTGTAAACTAACTACCATTTCAGTTTTACAAAGGGGCTGCCTACGTACATATTTTATTAATATATTTAGCATCTGTAACCTATGTAATTACTAATGTAAGATGTAGAGTTTATTTAAATGTAATTGACATTGTGTTTCGCCATAAGCACGTTTGTAATATGGAAAGGTAACTTGGCGAAATACAGATTAAACATGTCTTTCCCTCTTTAGAGTTGACCGTGCCTCTGTCCTCCCTGGCGCTTCTGGTGCCTCCGCTGCGCCTCATGTCTGCGGTGATGTGGGAGGTTGTGCGCCAGAGGAACACGCAGCACTACGGGAGACTGGAGGAGTTTGTCTCCACTGTGACAGAGGCGGTGCCTGAGCTGATGAGCGAGAGGGAGGGGAGGCTGCTGTCTCTCGGGCTCAGGGCCAGGGTGAGTGCCAGTCCCAGAGGAGATATTACTAATAGCAATTTACACAAGTAAAAACTGTATGATTTGTAAGAAACATTAGAAGTGTAGAAGTGCACTGAAATGAAAGTAATGTTTTCTGTTTCAAAGACAACTCTTGAACTGCTCCGCTCTGAGCACCCTGAGGACCTTAAGGCTGTTGAGACGCACCTTAACAGGATCAGATCATCTTACATTGAAGAGGTTTGTTTCTATTATTTTCAAAGACATTTTAAACTTTTATGTCATGCAATATACTATTGTGTCTCTACTTATTAAGACAAATGACCATGTGATTGATGCACCGGAAGCAAACTTTATGAAACTGGTCCAAGGGCTTATTGAAGACACTGATGGCAGAGAGCACTTCCTCAAGGTAAGATTATATCTGATAATGTAGACATACATCTTCAAATAGTGTTGATTAAAGATGTTCCTAACAGAATGTGTTTCCTGTGGAGTATGGCCCTGATTTTGACACAGCACTTGAAACATTGGTTTGTGAATTCTTTACCAGATTGGAGGAACTGCTACCAATACCAGATTTCAAACAGGTAACAGTGTGTATGTTATTGATATTGATATGTTTTTACATTTGCTATGGTTTTAAATTTTGTAACAATTTCTTTACACTTCATGGGATAGACTGCTTTGTGGATCAGTTCTGCCCCCTCTGTCCTTGAGGAGTACATGCAGTGCGTCTCAAATGGAGAGGACCTCAAATTTCTTCTGCAAAGCAAGCAGTGTCATGGCAAGCTGGTGAAGACTAGTGTTGGTATGCATATAATATTTTCTTGAAATATTAGATAAAGTACATATATATTTATGCATATTTATATTTTTTGCCAGTAGTGAAAAGGATTAACTAAATCTTTCCTTGCAGCTCCTTTTCCGTCAGATGACCTCCTGATTCCTTCACTTTCTCTGCCTCCATCACTGGAAGTAGCTATTGCTTCACACCCAAGTGCTTGTGATGATGACAACAATGATGTACCTCAGATTGTCATGTTTGACGAAGAACTTTCCACAAACCCATCCACATCGAATGACTTTCCTGAATCCCCCAAAAGGTCGGATATCCCTTTATCTCCTCGTCACTCTCAGCAACCTAGTCTGCACAAATGCTCCGAGTGCAATAAATGCTTTAAGCACCACTCTGTTCTGATCGAGCACCAGAGGGTTCACAGCGGTTTGCAGCCGTACAACTGCTCTGAATGTGGCAGGGCTTTTAGAACTGCCACTCTACTTGCAGGACACCGACTACGCAAGTGCAAAAATGCAGCTTATATTTGCATTAAGTGTGGAAAGAGTTTCCCAACGTCACTGGAGAAGTTTAGACACCACTGTCCCAAACACGGCAGAAGACATGATTGTGGACAATGTGGGAAGAGTTTTCAGAATTCAAGCACTTTGAAGGATCATCTGCTCACTCATGTTCCGAGCCGCCTCTTCAAGTGTAGCCACTGTGGAGCTGGCTTCTCAGGGATAGGGGACCTGAAGTATCACCAACAGGTGGATCACGACAAGCCTTATGAATGCAAGCAGTGTGGCAAAAGCTTCATCTCATCCAAGAGTCTTTCTAAACATGAACAACGTCATGAAGAAGTGGGTGAATTAGATACAGTGACACTAATGAGCGGAGGGAAACTTGGCAAACGTTGCTCAACTCATTGCACATCATCAGTGTCTTTTTCTCGAAAAACTGTCAAAGCTGTTTATCAGCGCGGCCGTGTCACACACAACTGTCCACTGTGTGGCAGGAGCTTCAAATATCGCTTTGAGTTTCTGGAACACCAGCGGTTTCACACAGCGGTGAAGCCATACAAATGTTCACAGTGCGGTAAAGCTTTCAGAACTGAGGCGCACCTTTCGGGACACAGGAAGAGGAAATGCAAAAACGCAGCTCATATTTGCACTAAGTGTGGTTGCCAGTTCAGGTCTCTACATGATCGAGTGCGGCACCAGTGTGTGCAGCTGCTCACAAAGTACGAGTGCTCTCACTGTGGAAAGACTTTCAAGATGGCGCACTTACTGAGGAACCATCAGTTGAATGAGCACCAGCTCCCGTACAGCCCCAACCACCGCTTCAGGTGTCGTTACTGTGATGAGACCTTTCCTGGGATCAGCGAGCTCAAGTACCATCAGAGAGTAGACCATGAGAAGCCATACCAGTGCCAGGAGTGTGGCAAGTGTTTCCTGTCCGAGAAATGCCTCAACAACCACGAGCTTCGGCACAGTGACGAGCGCCCAGAGAGCTGTGTGGTCTGTGGGCGGGGCTTCAGAAACCGCTATGACTTAAAACAGCATATGCGCACTCACACAGGGGAGCGGCCCTACCAGTGCTCTCAGTGCTCTCAGTGCTTCTCGACGGCCGGAGGCCTGAGGAGCCACAGCCGCGTGCACAGTGGGGAGAAGCCCCACGCCTGCCCGGACTGTGGGAAAGCTTTCTCTCAAATGGGGGCTATGCGTACACACAGACTCACTCACACAGGAGAGAGGCCCTTTAAATGCACTGTGTGTGGAAAAGGCTTCACAATGGCTCACAAAGTGACAGTTCACATGCGCGTCCACACGGGGGAGCGTCCCTACGTCTGCTCTCAGTGCGGAAAGGCCTTCTCAGATGGGAGTGTCCTGAAACAGCATATGCTTAATCATTCTGGTGTCCGGCCATACCACTGCCAGCTGTGCCCCAAGACCTATACCTGTCTGCACCACCTGAGGAGGCACCTGAAGAGCCACTCCAACATGGCCTGAGGAAAGACTGAATGAAATAGGAAGGACATTATATATTTTGTGTGAATGCTGTCAATACTGATAAATATATTTTTGGATTTAAGTTTTTCTTGTGTGGTTTCTTTTGTGGTTGCACAAGATTCATTTTCAAGTTAAGGTACAAACCAGTAATTCTGAACAGTAAATGTCAGCACTCAGCAGATTACCAAAATTCACAATATTCACAATAAAAACTTGAATATGAAATGCCAAACATATTGGGCATATTATTATTGAAGTTACCGTCTTGCTTTTTTATTTAGTGTATGCTGCTTCCATGCAATGGCAATGAATTACATTTACAAAACCAAGAGAAAAAACATCACCAATAATCAATATTTTATTATTTTTTGGTTAGCTAAGATATATACTTAAGTTGGTTTGAGTTTTAAAGTGCAGTGTGTTTGATCGTCCATGACTTGAGCCGATGGGAATCAAATGTACAGGAAGTTCAGCTCATTTCCCCTCATTAACATTTAAACGTCCCTCATGCACTTTGGATTTTTTTTTTAGCAGTACCAAATACATAGTTTTACTTTCCCTTTAAATGTGAATCCTCTCATCTTTACCGCTTTTACCTCTTTTGCCCTTTTTTTTTTGCAGAAGTGGCCTATTCTTTGATACCCCGGCTTTCACCCTAGGACTCTCGCTCCCTCCGTATGTGAACCATCATCGTTTGGACCCCAGCGCAGTGACCTCATACTGTTACATGCGCACGATGCCAATAATCTCCTCCATATGCGCGCAACATTCAAGTTTTAGCTGGAAATGTATTTTTCAAGGCATTTCATGTGCCATGTTTGGGTTTTATGTCAACCATAACATTTCAGCTGTGTATGAAATGCACCATACAGTAGGTGGCCTGTAATTTCTAAACAGTGCCCATAATTACATGGACACTAAAAGCCTGATCATTATCTGAAAACAGTTACTGAGTAGCTGATGTGAGTAATCAGAATTCTTTCTAATTGTTCACGCCGGTGCAGGTTTTGGCAAGGAAAATTATGCAAAACATGGCAAACTATTGTGACAAAGACAACTATGAAAGATTAAAACTAACTCCAAATGCAACACTAACTCAAAACATGAATCTGATTTCTCTTAGGCATGTACGCACCAAAAAATTCAAAAATAACAAAAATAATAAAATCTGTTATTATTGGGTTCACAGATTTTTACTGGCTATGTAAATGTACCCAAATAAGTCTGAATTTTAAGACCCTTGTTTAAAATTGGCCCTCATGTTTGGTTCATTTCTTTCCTTTCTGACGTAGAGGTTCTACTCCTCCTCCGCACCTCTTTCTGCATCCATTTATTCTCCAACTTGTGCCCAACGTTGTCTTGTGGTGTTTTTCTTCTCTTTAGCTGTTTACCCAGGTACACACTGAACCCCACCTGCCTATTTTCAATGGAATGAGCACAGCAGACCCATAATGAATGTGGTGAAAACTGGAAACACGCCTGTGACTAATAATTTCCCCTTGGGTTTTATGAAGAAATGCATTCATAATGACGACTGGTATTGAGACATCAGAGTGCTAAACAGTGTTAAAATGCATATACTTGCAGCACACTTTATAGACAGACAGACTTCGCCAAGAATCCTGCAGATTTACTATGAGAGCCACTATTAAAACCAGATCATTACCAGATGTACCCCTTTACTCCCCCTCCCCTCTCTCTTTCTCACTCCCTCTCTATCCCTCCTTCCTCTCCTCTTTTTCAGTGATCTCAGTGGAAAAAGTGAGTCCAGACCAGTGCCTTTTCTGCAAAAAACTCACCATTTAAATACAAACAAAAACCAACATCCAAGGCAACCATGCAGCATCCACCCACGCCCGCACCTTGCCAGATGACTCCTTCCCGCCCCTTACATTAGTTTCTTCCACGATGTTCCTTGCTGCTTCCATGCAACCCGTAAACTCCCCAAACACTTTTTTCCTATGTCCCATCTAACTTGTTGCTTTGTTGCACGCTAGATGGCACTGTGTCTCTACCTCTTTTGTACAAAGTAATGTAAAAAAAAAAAAAAAAAAATCTCCACTTCTTTTCTGCTGCTTTTATGATCAGGTCAGGTCTGGATGCCAAAGTGAACCAGATGTGAGCGTTCATCTCCTTAACAAATGTCTCCAATGTGCCTCAGCTGCTTCTTGTTATGTTTTATTGAAATAACTCCACTGTTTACAGATTAATAATGCATGTTAAAAATATTGGCGTAATTGTGTAAATTGGTGAAAATAGTCATAGGTTGCTTTTCAGTCTCTATTACCTATTATATTTTCTTTAACCTATAAGCCAATTCAAAACACATTCGTTTGTTCATTCTCGAAAGTATGATTTAGTCCCGTTGTCTGTGAGACCCTTTTATGGGAGCATACATATCTGCACAAATTGTGTAGCATTTGTTCGTGCGCGTTCCCGTTCATAGTCTCTACGCGCGTGAACTCCTCCCTCCTCGCCCTCCTCCTGGCCGTGCGCTCCGGTCCTCTGCGCGCTCCGGTCCTCCTCTGCGCGCTCTGGCTCTCGCCTCGGAATTACTGCGGCGGAGCGCTGGATCCTTAAAACTTACCGAATCTGATTAACGGTACCCGGGTTCGGGCCCGGGTGGATTCGGTGGTTGTGTTGGAGTGCCCAGGGTCGTTTGTGTTTGTTTTATATTTTTTGGAGAAAGTTTGAGCATGGAGACCTTGAGATATCTCGTTGCACTTCTGTGCGTACTTCAGGCTGCATCGCAGGCGCAGGTCGAAAGACCCAGATTTGCGGGTAAGTTAACTAATTACTACTAGTCTATGTCTGTTGATTAGTCCAAATAGTTTTGCTTTGTCATCTGGTCTGTGTCCTCAGTTGTGCATGGATGTGTAGTATATTGAGTAGGCTGTTGTGTGTGGTGTCTATAAAGGTCCAGATGTCATATGGTCTTTTTACTGACGCCCTCAGTGAAGACCCTTGAAAAATGGATAACTGTAACGGGGGATTATAGATGATTAGCAACAGCACACGTTTAGCTTGCCTCAATTGACAATAGAGTTGGTGGACAAATACAAGCTTTATGAGTTATTAGATGAATACATAATCTGAGATGTTAGACTTTTGAATCAGTAGCACCCTAAAGCCAGCCTAAAGCCTCACTGTAAAGATGCTGCAGCAGTTGGGAGGCTTCAGGCCCCAAAAGTTTGACAGGAAGTGCAGGCCTACACCTGTCAATGATGTTGTCTACAGCCCTAGATGTTGCAGCAGCAGGCAGTTGTAATAATAATCATAATTCATTCTAAATACTAAAACACAAAAACATATCAATTTCTGGCCTTGTCCAATAAATAACCTTTGAATTATTTTTGCTGTTTTGTTTAGAGTGCCCTGTTGACCTTTTCTTTGTCTTGGATACATCTGAGAGTGTCGCCCTCCGACAGAAGCCCCCTGCATTTTATATAAACCAGATCAAAGACTTCACCAAGTTGTTCCTAGATCAACTCCGTGACATGTAAGGCTCAGACACTGCATTTGTTTACAGCCAATTACCCCAACCATTTCCTGGAGGGTAGAGCCACATTATGCCACTTACTGCTCAGTTACCCCACATGACTTTTTACCTCAGTGGCATGCCAGCTTATGGACTACCCAGAAAAAACTGTATACATTTTATCTTACTAGCACAATCTTGGATCTAAACATGGAATTTACAGATATATGGAGGTATAAATTTAAACTGGTCAAATCTACTCTACACGGTCTATACAAAATACAATAGCCGATATTTAGTTTTTATAATAATTGTAATATATTAGAAACACTCTTTGGAAAAATTGCTCTTGAATGATTTTTTGTTTTCCCACAGTCGCCATCGCTGTGACCGGTACTTGACCTGGAACTCAGGAGCTCTGCACTACAGTGATGATATTGAGATCGTGGGAGAGCTGATGGACATGAGCACAAAAAAGAATCAACTGAAGACCGCCATTGATGGCATCAAATACATTGGCAAAGGCACCTACACTGACTGTGCCATCAAAAGGGGCATTGCAGAGCTTCTTGTTGGGTAATATTTGCAGCTATCATAAAGCAACATTATATATTAAACATAATAGTAAAATATTTGTGCAACATTCACTCAATTATGCCTCACTGCAGGGGGTCCCACTATCATGAGAACAAATACATTGTGGTGGTGACAGATGGGCATCCTCTGACCGGATACAAAGAGCCCTGTGGAGGAGTGCAGGAGGCAGCTAATGAGGCCCGGCAGCATGGGGTCAAAGTGTTCGCTGTGGCCATCTCACCTGATCAAGAGGTATTTTTTTTGTTTGGCTAACCTCATCTTAAATGGTCATTCATTGCTGCTATCTTATCTTATCTTATCTTATCTTATCTTATGTGTTTGAGCGATTGAACTATTATGTTATAATGGGTTCCTCATCAGAAATGTTGTGTGGAGTAACCCAACATATTTAGGCTTTTTCTCTAAATAGGTCACTATATGATGATGTCATTGGGTGATAGTTCAAAAAGTGCCCCTTTGTATTTTTTATGTCTAAACACCTTCACAGGACCTTCACATTGCTTTAATTGCCTTCAGTGTCACAGATAACCAACATCAGAGGTAGCAGTGTTGTTTTTAGCTTTATTTACAGCATTGCAATATAAAATACCAAGATAGGGTATTCAAAAGTTTTACAAGCCCAAATAATATATAATATGCGGCTTTTTTGAGACAGTTTGAGAGTTTTTGATTTATTTAACAATCTGTGTCTAACATTTGTTTTTGTTTAATATATCACTCAGATGTCACAGCCATTTCACAGATATCACATAACATTTCTGAAGTGTTTGAGGCATAAACCCTTTATGTATGTTTAATTAATATCTTATGTTTTACCAGGACACCAGGCTATCAGTGATCGCCACAGATCACGCCTACAGACAGAACTTCACAGCAGCAGACGACTCCAGGTCGACCAACATCGGGACAATTAGGACCATCATTGATATGATTGTATGTGTTTTATATCACTCTCTATAAACTCTAAGTCAAAATCTGAACTAATGTGTGGACTTTTTGTTTTGTTTATAGACAAATGAGACAAAGGATGTGGTAAGTACTTGATGCCTACATAATCTGCAGTTACTATTATGAAAAAAAAAATTATAATAATAAAAATACACACACAACAAAAAGCACAAAATGCTTAAACCAGTATTTTTATGCAAACATTATCCTTATTATCAACTAACACAAGTTAATAAAGCTATCATTCACAATTACACAATTCTTCGGTGTTCACATATTTATAAAATACTAATATTGTTGGTAAGTGTATGTAATCCTATGCCAATTTAATATTATTATATTGTTTTATAACCAAGTGGCAAGCCAATAAAAGGAATAATCTATCTAATATTAATAATGTAATTATATTAATCAAATTGTTTCTTGTTACTAATGAATGTTTCTCTATTCCTTTATTTTAGTGCTGCTCATTTGATTGCAATGTAAGTATCCTATCTATTGGTTTAATAACTTTGTGACTATTGTGGCCATACCACCTTGAGAATACCCAAACTTGTCTGATCTTGGAAGCTAAGCAAGGACAGACCTGGTAGTACCTTGATGGGAGACCACAGGAAATACCAGGTGCCACAGTTGGCTCTACGACATACTTTTGTTATGTCCTTTGGCAAGAAACTTCTCCTACATATGAATGTAATGTGTGCATGAGCGCTTGGTGGTGATCGAAGGACCCATTGGCTCAGACTGGCAGCCTCACTTCTGTCCGTCTACCCCAGGGCAGCTGTAGCTTTTTTTTACCATCACCGAGGATCAAGTGAATGAGTAAAGCACCATAGAGCTTGTTGACACTTGAAAGGTGTGATATAAATCCAATCCATTTATTGCATCAACACATGTTTTTCCTTTGTTTTGTAGGCACCTGGAGGGGCAAAAGGTCCAGATGGCGATAGTGGCTCTAAGGTAACTTGATAATGATATGAACACTTACCGCTATAAGTTACATATGCGCTGATAATAAAAATTTAATTGTGTGTAATTACAGGGAGAAACAGGCCGACCTGGAATGCCCGGAGAGAAAGGAGATATTGGAGATGTGGTAGGTATTTTATCAGACAACGAGTTTATTTTAAGTACTATACAGTACGTTTTCTAATAATGTGTCATTATTTATGGGCTAGGGCGCCATTGGAGATCCTGGTCCAGTTGGTTACAGTGGAATGAAGGTACGTCATAATAAGAAATCTTAAAACACTTAGGTATTACCACAAGTAGTGCACCACCATAATCTGAGCTCTACTATCTACATTTTATTTATTTTTTTTAATTAAGAGGTAAAGAGTTTTACAAAGACCAGTTCATGTATGTATGTATGCCTCGATTTGGCTTGTTTCCACAGCTTAGAATGTGAGGTGCCATGATGTCACTTCCTGTGCACACTGTTGTACTGGTTACAATGGGAACACATTTTAAGACACATATTGAGTAATTGAAAACAAGTTACATGTTCATCTTTACCTGGTCAAAAAGGTTTTAATTGTGTGTTGTGAGAGTGTAGAAGAACTTAACATATAGTGAACATTGTGTCATTATGATTTGTGTTTGTGTTAACAGGGAGATCGTGGAGGCAGAGGAGAGAAGGTGATGCCAACCCCCACATTTGCATTACTTTAATATTTTACATAGATTATTGTTGGATTATTAACTGTTTAACTGCTTTTATCTTTTGTGTAGGGCGAAAGAGGACATAAAGGCTACAAGGTGAACTTTCTACCTTGCTTGTAATCTATGAACATAATGGTTTTATGCTGAGCCAGATCCTTCACCTGCCTGTTTTTTTTTTAGGGAGATAAAGGCCAGAGAGGAATAGATGGCATTGATGGGCGCAAGGTAAACAGAAAAAAATCTACTTTGCTAAGTGCATATGAAATGACTTATTTTGTTATATTAATTATGTTTTGTTTCTCACTAGGGTGAGCCCGGTTATCCTGGTCTTCCTGGCTGTAAAGGGTCTCCTGGGTCAGATGTGGGTACCAATTTAAATTTTGCACCAACCTTGATTTTGTTTCATTTTTTATTTCTAGTTGCATCACAACCAATCTGGACGGCACCACTTTAATATGAAAATAATCTCTGAGATTTGAATTGCCATTTTTAGCATACAGATTGTTTCAATCAGTTGTGCACATATACAGACATGTGCATGTTTACACATTAGCCATTAGCTGTGAGCCACATTTTCAGGAATGCTTTGTGTGCATTTGTATGGGCCCCAGAGCCACTTGAGCTCATCGGTCTTTAATCACACTTTAGTTTACATTCTCCCTGTCAGACTGTATAAATGAAGCAAATTTAGTTGTCTTGTAAATAAACACATGCATACGTGCGTGTATATGTGCTCCATACACAATGACTTTTACATGTGACTTTAGACTTCCTGATTGTCTACTGAGCATTTGTGTTTTTGTCGTTTTCAGGGTCTACAAGGGGAGCCTGGACCGAAGGGAGACCCTGGTTCTTATGGACAGAAAGGAGGAAAGGTAAATCATTCAAATGACATGTCATATCACAATATGATCCTGAAAATAGTTTTATTATTTTATTGTGACTGTTGTTTTTGATTGTTTTGACCCCTAGTGGTTGAAATGGCAAACTGATTAATTATATTTCAGGGTGATCCTGGACAAGACGGTGAGCCTGGACGTCCTGGAAACTACGGCCTGCTGGGGCCACAGGTAAAAAAAACACACACGTAGGTTAAAATGTTCAGTAGTGGTAATATACATATTATTATAGGGAGAACGTGGACCGCCTGGAGCCAACGGGGACAAAGGAGAACGCGGTGACGATGTAAGTGAATTTGAGATATTACTAAAATATCTTAATTACAGTTATACATTCAAGTATCGGTGTCTTTTAGGGTGAACCTGGAAAAGATGGCGCCCGAGGAGAGAGAGTGAGGACACTTACTTTTATTTGAGCGACAGTGTTTGTGTGAGTGCTGCCAGAGAGTCACTTCTGTTTTAAATCCTTGTAGGGACAAGTCGGAGAAAAGGGGAGCAAGGTTCTCGTGGAAATAGAGGCCCCAGAGGAGAGACGGTACAATATTATTCATAATAAAGATTTTAAAAAGACAAAATATTGATTGGATGCAAGATGAAAACTGAACATGTTTACGCTTAGTGTGATCCTAAAAACAAAAAACTTCATGGTCTGTTATAGTTACAATCTTGAATCCATTTTGCTGATTTTATGTATTCGTTGTGCATTTTCAGGGTGAGCCAGGCCCCCGTGGAGAGCAAGGGAGGGAGGGCTCAACTGGCCCCAACGGAGACCCTGTAAGACACTCTAAAATACAGATATGATGAACAGATTTACAAGCTTGGTTTTAGCTTGTTCAGAATCTAGAGGCACAGTTCAAAGCACACTTTTTTTCTTCTGGAAAGCATCCCTTTTTCCACTTGGAAAGCCCATGCATTTATTGTGCATGTTGAGGGGGCGTGCACTGAGCCTCAGCCAAAACAGAGACCCACCTGGCGGCTACCCCAGAGCTGCCCACTCCCTTCAAGCTTCATGTCCTGCAGCTCATTCCCAGAGTTTACTTCTCTAGGGAACATCCACGCTCAGTCTTTCCCCTCTGACTCACTTCTTCTCTCCTACTCCAGCCAAAGCCTCACTATGGTTTTCTTAATGGGGCTCAAGGCAGTGTAATAATAATAATATGTTACAAGCGTTAGTTGTGGTTACCTCCGTGATGTCACAAGCTTCAATGGTTCTTTTGTGCTTCAGGCTGCACTTTCCTCATCAGTGCTGAATGGCCAATGAAAATATAACCAACAAATAACATGGAATAACCGACACATTAGACCTACCTCAAATGCTCCCAGTCAGTAAACACTGTGTCCTCAAAAACACCTAATAAATGAAGGTGTGTATGTGTGTGTTTGGTCATGTGATGTTCGCATCATTCAAGCCACGTACTTTCAGTCACACTGTACTGAAACTCAATCATTGCTCAAGTACTGATTCTCACTAAATAGTTGTGTAAATGTAGATTTTGAAGTGAAGCCTAGAATGAACGTTGTAATCTGCTAGTAAGTGGGTTTTCATGGGAACTTTGTGGTTTGTTCCATTTTCAACTGTGTGTCAGGACAAAATGGATTTTATTCAAATGTTTAGATCATTACAAATAGCAGCTGTGCTCAGCTGTCGTTAGCTGGAGGCAGACCAAAACTAAGAGGACACTGGGTTATTTTGCATTGCCTGTTTCACTGCAGAGTAGCTATGATGTTTTTGACATTTCATCTGACTTGAGTCTGTTTACCTTCATCCACACTTTGTACTATATTTACATTATAACTAATAGATGCAAGCCAAAAATAAGTCATCATCAAATGCAGTTTTTTTTTTTTTTTGTAGATTCTTTGTTTTTTTGTTTTTTTTATCAAAGAGCAATAAGGAGATGATTGACTGGCCTTTGTGCAACCTCTTATGTAACCTCTTGGAACATGTGCAGAACTGTGAAATAATTATGATTATCTGAACACAGGGTGAGCCTGGTAAACAAGGTGCTCCTGGCTACAGAGGTGACGAGGGCCCCCCTGGACCAGAGGTGAGTCAAAAATCTCACTTATCTCCTATTGTAAAATGAGAACACTCAAGTTTCCAATATTTTCTTGGTTAACGAGCTGCTGTTAGTAGTACAAAGGCTTAAATTATGTGACACACAATTTTGTGACACTCATCTTGTCTCTAATTGTTTTATTTACAGGGACCCAAAGGGCCAAGAGGAATCAAAGGAGCTCCCTGGAGACAGAGGCGTGATGGGGGAGCGGGTGAGAGTGGCCACTATATTGTGTGGGGAGGATTGGTGATGGTGATGTGAGACTGATGTGCCTCTGAATTTTAGGGAGAAGATGGCCCCCCTGGAAATGGCACTGTGGGTTGTCATGGTTTCCAGGTATATTCACCTAAATAAAAAATATATATACTTTTTCTAAGATTTTGTTCTTGCTTTACATATAAGTGAATTTGCTTCTTTTAGGGTTATCCTGGCTTGCGAGGAGATCCCGGCGAGCCTGTAAGTTTTACAAAAACATTTTATCTAACAGAATAAGATACTGTTGACATTTTGACAGAAAATATGGATTGTGTTGTTTTTAAATAGCTTTTCTTTAACATATCTCATAATTGTATTTAAACAACAGATACATGCATTTCTCAGTTTTTTTCCTTTCCCAACATGTCCTGCGGTGACCTCAGGGTGGTAAGGGAACCCCGGGACCCAAAGGAGACGATGGAGAGCCTGGGGATCCAGGCCCTGACGTAAGTGTCTTTATTTTTCTTGGCCCTGATCCCCTGTCTTGATCTTATTGGATCCGTCCCCAATTCCGATATTCAGCCGACAGGATGTGAGTCACACGTCTGGTATTAATTGACTCTTTTAGATATATATTTTTTTAGTTTTACTGTCAACTACAGCATTAAAAATGTACATAGAGAAGCAGCTCTTTTCTAAAACCAAACTTTCACTTTAAATGCACAAATTTCTCTCATGCTGCCTTTATGTTTTGCAGCTATAAGTGCTGCAAGTAGATGTGAACAATTGATTGCTCTTGTATGTGTTGTGTGTGTGTGTGTGTGTGTGTGTGTGTGTGTGTGTGTGTGTGTGTGTGTGTGTGTGTGTGTGTGTGTGTGTGTGTGTGTGTGTGTGTGTGTGTGTGTGTGTGTGTATGGGAGGGGGGATTGGGGATGTTGAGCAGATGCAGCTGTGTGTATGCTGTTGTCATGGATACAAGGAGGAAAATGATCAGAGGAGATGAAGGGGTTTCTGTCTTAGTTTTGTGAGTGTAGTAGTATGTGTGTGGCCACTGTACATCGGCCATATAGGGTGTCACTTTAACACTTTAACCCTGGCTTCAACTCATTCATGTTTACTTTGAAATTACTGCATTTCCAAGGCCTCAGTTTTATGACATAAACATTTCTGCACATGTTTGGATTTAGCTCTCATCTGTAAATCGGTGACCTCTGGCCTTCCTATACATACAATCTCACGTCTTTGTAAGCTTTAAATCCACAAGGTCAAAAATGTTTACAACTTATCAAAGTTTTGTGTTCTCAAAGGGTATGCTTAGATGCAGCTGTCCAGACTTTCACTTAAGATTTGGACCCTAAAAGATCTCAGCAACCCCTTCCAATTTTTTCAGTAGACCATTGCATTTGACATTTGTACCACAATCAAAATGGCTGTCTAGAACCGCCCATTTATGCAGTTTATAATAAAAGAACAATGTTTCACAACAAAGCAATAATTCCACCAGTGAAACACAAAGCATTGCCTGTCTGATTGTGTGTTTGTGCATGTGTGTGTGGCTTTTTAGCTGCATTTTTCCTTAGAACAGACTGTTTTATTCTTGGTTTTCTCTGGTCTGACATTTCAAAGAAGAAACAATTTAATGAGAAATGGATCCTGTTATACCAGTATGGGGAAAAAAAATCAAAAGAACATTGGCTAGAATTATAAATATAAAATCTCCAGTGTGTTTTAAAAATTCACGCTCGATTATGATTCCAAGAAAAATACTTGATGATTAAATGATGATTAAAAACATATTTTTTTAAACAATAGATTGACAATAATAATTTTCAATACAAAACAAGAACCATTCATACAATAATATCACACGATCTCACATTAGTTATGATAAATATCAAGACCATTTTAAAACAGTTTGATTTAAATTTTATCTTCTCTCATTGCTGATTTTTATTCACTCCAAAGATAAATTACTGATGAGTTAAAAAAATAAATAATTCCTTTACTTTTAAAAATGGAACTTACCTGTGTTTGCCTGCACTGGCCATGGGGGACAGGATGAGATCAACTGGGGCATGTCCTAAAAGATGAAGGTAGAGGCAAACCAGGACCTTTGACCCCTAAACTATGCACCTCTCGGCACTAATACACCTAGGAATGAAAACATATATTTGAGTTTTAGGGTACAATCTCATGAAGAGTGACACCATGCATCAAGGTCAGGACATGAGTGTCTGTGTGTGATATGGTCCATGCTAAATCATTGTGTTTGAAGTGAAGTAATTTGAACCGTGTGTGGATTCAAAATGGCTGCTCCCTGTTTCTTTGAGCCAGGTGGTTGGTATTAGGATCCCTGACTTGTTGTCTGTAAATGCCTTAGATTGTGCTGATGAAACAGCACAGAACCGTCAGTCTATGTCTGCTTCACGTCAAACCATAAAAGATTTATCACCTGTGTTTGTTTGGAGTGTCAGCCTCTGCCTCTTGCAAAACTATTCACATGTTTTACGTACATATTATCTAGATTTAACAGGTTTTGTTTTAGTAACAAAATAGTTGTTGTTTGGACTGAAGTGATGTGGGTGTCCAAACTGTGGTCCAGGGGCCAAACACGGCCTTCAAAACATTTTATGTTGGCTCTCAAGCTTCCTGCCAAATTGGCCCCAATTATTGCAAATTCTGCTTTTTTCTGCTAAAGTATTTATGCAAAAGTATTTATATCGCTATAACCTCAATGACATCCCATTGCATTGATGCAGACTTTAAAGTAATGTTTCAATGGCTAATTACAGTGGCTCTGTCAAAAATGTGTTAAATGCATTAATCTGAATGACCCAGTTGAACACTGGTTTGTGCTTTCTACTACTAATAAGTTTCAAATAGAAAAAAGTTTGGACTCATGGTCCAAGGACTCAGATGTCAACTATCAAAAGTTGTTTCAGTTATTATGTTTGATTTTGGAAAATACATATAAAACAAACAAACAAACAAACAAAAAACTAAACAAAACATAATGTTTACAGCTTTATTTGACACATCTCCTTAAACATGTGTTTACCATATTATAATATCTTGACTTGTGATTACTTGAAAATGCCAGAAGCTGTTTATGCTGTGTATTGCATAAATGACTCTCCTTGTTTAAACTATGCTCTGTTATCTGTGGGAAAAGTGATTTTTGGTGCAAAGCTCTCAATTCACCACAGTCTTCACTTGAGGCTCGTCTCACTGCAGCTGCATAAGGGTGGATACACACTTTTCGTCCAAGTGGATTTAAGAGTTTTAAGTAGTACTGAATCAACAATAGTAAAACAATGTATTAGCCATTTAAAAATTCACATCACCTTGGCGGCTACTGGATTTTAAAGGGAATGCAGTATGAGTATATAGGGAGGAACGTCATCAGTGGGCCAGATACCTTTTGTGGTAGTTCTGAACACTGTCACAAGGGAAATAAGTGTATGTATGTGTGTAAATATGAAGATGTTATATGAATAAACTAAACTAAGTTAACATAATCTTCTTTTTTACAGAACAATCAACCAGGACCTGCCGGACCCAAAGGGGCCAAAGGCCACAGAGGACCTGAGGGCAGACCGGTAAGAAAGCTGGGACATGAAATACTGAAATACTGAGCAAGTACAGACTTAGGACTCACATCATCCACTGTCAGCTTACATTTGGTGATCACTTCACTTAGGAGAGGACTGGTAGTTAATGTGTAAGTCTGGTCTTTCCATGCTCTCATATTGCCTGAACATTTGTGACCAAACAAGAGTCTTTGTGTTTGTATTCACTATGTCCGTGCGTAGTACAGTACCAATGGTTAGTTCTGAGTCACTGTGAGCTTACTGTCCAGTGTTGAACGTAGCATCAAACCACATGTAAAAACACAGAAATTATACCCATGACTCAGTGCAGAGGAAAGAAATGTGTAATCCGCAGTACTCACTGGCAACTGAACTGAACTCCTGTTAAAAAACTAAGTGTACAATTGATCTAAATATAACAGTAAACAGCAACAACTTTGGACATGCTCTCCCTCCTCCTCCTCCTGTTCTGGCTTCTGTTCCCGCTGCATATTTCTGTATGAACCCGTTTGCGTCATATGTCTCAATACAGTTTCTGTCGTCTACTCTTAACCCTGCTCTCTCTGTTTCTGTGTTGTATGTGCGAGTGTCTGCAAATCTTAGCTCACCACATCTTTGTCACAGAAAAGAATGCTTTTAAACTGAGTTAAATGTCTTTTAAAACAAAACAGATGGTTTTGCTGTCGCTGAGAGAGAAAAAAAAAAAGCTGTGGTAACAAACATTTAGAAGATGTGTGTATTGTTGTGGAGATACTGCACTCAAATGTGTGGGTGTGGATGTGGTTTAGACTGAGGGAGTTTTGCAGTCAAAGGAGGAATAGCTTTCTGGAGAAGCACGGATGTGTTTTCTTTTCTTCAATCATTTTCTCGATCATTGCAGAACATTTTACTCTATCAGTGATGTTATCTATGTTTTTGACAGGGACCACCTGGGCCTCCGGGACCTCAAGGAACGGATGTGAGTATACGGTCCACTGTGGATGGACTCATTTTGGCCCCAGCCCATGATTAAAATTTAAAGTGAGATTAACACTCCCCTGTATCAGTTTGTTAGGCAAACATCCAATTTCCTGAATTAAAACACCAAAACCCTCCCAGCAAACTTTCAGTGTAGAACACCGCAATGTTTTTCCTCCTCTCCATCTTTTCTTTGAAACTTGAAGCTTGGTCTTGGGCCTGGCAGTATCTTGTGTTTCATAGTTAATTTAATAGCGCTTATGTAATGTGCCTCAAACAGTCCGATAACTAAACTCAGGTGTGCCACCTTTCTCCTCAGGAATGTGAAGTTCTGGATATCATCATGAAACTCTGTTGTAAGTTTGACATTTACATACATACATACCGTGCACATAATGTACACAGACCCTATGAACATATGTGCCACACATTGTGAAACATGTTAAGCCCAAAGAACAGTGTTTTTCCACATGGTTAATGACTCTTGTCTTAATTTGTTTGTTTTTTACTTCTCTGCTTCACTTCACAGCATGCTGTGGTGAGTTTCTTTCACAGTCATTATTATAATTGCTGCTCATTGTTTTGGGGTGATTTGGTACATTTGTTTCTGCTTGTGTTTTTAGAGTGTAAATGTGCGCCCATGGACTTGGCCTTCATTGTGGACAGCTCGGAGAGTATTGGTCTGACAAACTTTGCTCTCGCCAAAGACTTTATCATTACAGTCATCGACAGACTGATTAAAGACCAACAAGTCAAGGTAACGCCCATCATAAATAATGCATTTTGACATTTTAGCACATTATAACTTCAACATTCTTTGATATTCATTTGGTTAGAATGATTTCATAACTTGGACCTATGGGTTATAGGAAAAGTATGAAGAAGTTGCATGAGGCTAAGAGCTGAAAATAGAAAGCATAAATAAAATGATATTGTCCCTTTGCTGTGACTCTGCTCTTCCAGTTTGGATATAATTAGTCAGGATGGGTGGGACACTGAAATGTTGATGAGACCATAGCACCAGTGTGTGGACAGCTCTTGGTGAATGATGTTGTAAATATGGTGGTGTTTTTGTTTATTTTTGTTTTTATGCAGTTTTCAGGTAACGACTCAACTGTGAGCGTGGTCCAGTACAGTGGGTCCAGGGCTCAGGAAGTGGTCCAACTGGGCGTGACCACCAACAGCCTCACAGAATTTAAACAGTGAGTGACTCCACTAAATGTGTTTATGTCATATAGAATTTTCATATTATCCACTAGGAATAGTATGATATAGGCAGTTGTCTAGAGATTTTCTCCAGTTATTGCGTATTTTGCTGATATTATAATCTGGTGCCTTGAATGTGCAGGATGGTGAAGGACCTGCAGTGGCTGGCTGAGGCCACATACACAGGAGAGGCGCTGGAGTATGCACTCCAAAACACCATTAAATTAATGAGGAAGGACAACAAAGTAGTGATCGTTCTGACCGATGGACGTTCAGACACGACCAGAGATAAAGTGCCCCTCAATGTGCTCTGTGGAAAAGATATAAGGGTACTTTACCATTAATGGGGGCCTTCATTTCAAAGTTGCATATTTTTTAGGGTGTAATTTACAATTATTATATTTTAACAAAATTTTCTACCTAGGTGGGAGGGGTAGGAGTTAAAGATTACTCTGGCCGTGTGCCCAACCTGGAACAGCTGGAGGACGTGGTGTGCCAAAGCGACACAAAGAAGCCTGGCTTTTCGTTTGTTCGTGACAACTTTGCTGAACTTTTGGAAGACACTTTCTTGCAGAACCTCACATCCAAAATCTGTCAAGGTATCATTTATACCATTTATAGCCAAAATTTTAATCAAATAAATAATGTATTTTTCAACAACAAACCACAAAAATGTACCTTTTATATATTCTATTCTCCAGATAAGAAATGTCCAGACTACAAATGTCCCAGTAAGTATTTTCACTCAACAACATCTCTCAACATGATCAGAATTGAACAAAACTATATCTTGCTATTTGCTTTGTTTCAGTCACTTTTAATCGAAACCATGACATCCTACTGATGATGGACAGCTCTGCTAGTGTGGGGCAGAAGAACTTTGAGACCAGTAAAACTTTTGTTCGCCGTTTGGCGGCGCGCTTCATTGACCCAGAGAGGAGGAGCCCCACCGTCCGTGTGGGCGTGGCCCAGTACAGTCGCAGCACCAAAATGGAGCAGTCTCTGACCACCAACCTCACAGAGCTGTCAAACCGGGTGGAGCAGGCTGTCTTCTCAAATGACGGCACTGATGTGCTCCAGGCCCTGGACTTTGCTATTTCGCGCTTGCCGGACCGCGGGGATGCCTCCGGCAGCAAGAGAAAAGTGCTGCTGTTCTCTGATGGCAGATCCCAGGATGTGACCGCAGCTGCACTCTCAGACAAGGTGCGCAAAGTGGCAGGTGCAAATCTGGAGCTGTTTGTGATCGCAGTAGGCAGCCAAGTGAACGAGGCCAATCTGCGTGTGCTGGTGAGCCGAGGGCAACCTGACAACATCTCCTACGCCCAGCGCCACCTGTTCAGAGTGGCAGACTACCCCTCTCTGCTTCGCGGTGTCTTCCATCAAACCGTGTCCCGCAGAGTAGCCATGTCCTAGAGCAGAACTCTAAACAAAATCTTTAGTCCCATGATTATTCACTTTCATTTACAAGACACTGTGCCCAAGTTCATTAAAATGTTACAGAGATGACAAATGATTGTGTGGTTGGCCAATAAATGTAAACTTTTACCCTGAATTTTGCCTTCAGGCTAGGATGTCTGGCATAGACATATATTTTTCTGTTAATTTTAGCTGATAATAACATACATCATGGTGCTATATGCAATTTTGTACAGATCCTTAGCAGACTTCATAATTTTAAGGCAAAGTTCAGGGTTGAGGTCTTCAGTTTTTATTACTTTTAGACTGGTGTGTAGCTTTTGATCAGATCTGAACTCAGGTAAACTGGATCCTGGATGACTATCTAACCTTAACAGGCCAAACCTAATGACCTAATGACTGCATCAAATTGACCAATTCTTGCTTGCTTTTAAGTGGTGGATTCACATTACCCTTTATGTACTTTTTAAACTATCATAATTTTTATTACAAAAGAGCCAAGAGCCACTTGAGACATACTTAAAAACATTCACGGCTGAGTCGTGATTGGTTAAGCCTGTCTTTAAGCACCTCAACACCACTTGAAAGCTCTATTAGATCAGCTAATTTACAAAACATGACCTTTGACCTAAGATTGATGAGGACCCAACAGCTGTTCGTGTCTGTGTACTGACCTGTGCTTTAGTGTACCGCTTTCGCACGGATGGAGGTAATTTTCACTCAGGACCCGTGGGCGGTGTTATGTAAACAGCGGAGGGACCCCTGATTGGAATGGCAAAAAGCTGGTCCCAATTTGCTTCTGTCAAACACGCACCTTGGTACTTCATCAGTGACGCAGTAGAACATATCAGACACAAACATACAGCACTGTCTCGGGTCTAAGGCTGTGCTGATTGTATTCAATCTGTGCACTTAAATAACATTGAATATCTGCAGCCCTTTGTGTTGTAAGAGCCCCTCAATAAAAGTTGCTACACCAGAATGATTTTGGTGTGTGTGTTTTCATGTTTGTATTTGTCATTACTTCACCTCAGTGGCAGACTTGGTGTCATGAATGAAAAAACAATCTCTATGATATACAGAAATAGGCATACATGATGGTACATGAGCAACTGAACTCCTTTTTAGTCAAAATTGCAAAAAACAACAACAATGCTTTACTGTTGTGGCCACAGCTGTTGAGGGGTTAATGTGACTGCCAGTCTGCTCCAACAGCATCTCTAAGCACCATCAATTAAATACCTCTCTCATACTTATTGTGAAGTGTCTTGCTTAAAGACACAACAGCAGTGTAAAATGGTCAGAGCTATCACCCCTAACATATTTATGAGTACAATTTACAGTAGTGTGAAACTGTATTGGTAGATTTACCAGATATCCCGGTGGCTCAGGCTTCAACCTAGAATCTGTTAATAGGAATTCTCTTAGAGATGTAACATCTCTTGAAAAATTACTGTGACCCGTGGGAATGACCATGACCCCTGCTTTGCCTGGACTTTCAGAAGTGTCCACTATTATCTCAGCATTTGTAATCCTCTGAATCTCCCTGTGCTACTGAACACAACCTCTGACCTCTGCCAAAATACAGCACGAAGAAAAAGAAACCCTACTTCAGCACTGCAGCACTACAGTCACACCTCTATTTCTACACAAATGAGCAAACAGCAAATAAACAGCCAACACTGGATGCTGAACTCAGAGCTCCCATAAAAACACACGTGTTTTCTTTTAATCCAGTGTTTTTGATCTCATGTATCCCTGCTCGTGCCCGTACGTGCACAGTGAGTGACAGACTTTTCCTGTCCTGCTGATGAGAGTAAACTGTCTTGATCAGCTCTGTCCACTGACTTTGGATTGTTTGTTTGGGTTAATGGGTGTGCCTGTCTGACTCTAGGAATTTCAGACACATTTAAGATAGAAGGGTTGGCAGGCAAACTAATTAATTGAATATGGGACAAAGTTAAAAAGCATGTCAGCAATGAGACTGTGATGTATATATAACCAGTCTATACTGTAGTGGGCTTTATGATCCAGAGTATAGGTTAAGGCAATTTCATTTTCAAAACAACACAAGGGGGACATTGCATTACATTACATTTAGACACATGGGGTAAAATGCAAATCTCTAATGAATAGATCCTTAATCAGCATGTGAGTTGTTCTGTGTCTACTTGTCTCTAACATGTGTATTTTGTGTACTGACAGTGAGAAAACAGGATTATTTATCTATTTACTGGTCAAGTTAATAACTGAAAATCATTTAAGTCTACTGTTACTACTATAATATTAGGCTACTGGAATAGGCCTACCTGCTTATTGCCATGCCTTTGTTAAATTTGTGACCTTTTGAAACCCTAAATTAAAACTTGAAATGAATGTTTTAAGTGAAAGTATGTAATATTTTTCTCAGCTTTAGATCTGGGACCGTGCCTGTGTGTGGGACTGTTCCTGATAAATTTCTCTTGGCTCTTCACTGCTATGTTTGAGACTCAATTTCCTCCCCGTTCCTGTTTGGTGAAGCCACACTGAATGGGACCTCTTCTGACTGCCTTCTGTCTGAACTCTAGCTCCTTTTCCACTGAAATTCAGTGGTAATGGGTACATTCGCTTTGCACATGGACTTGAGCGTGCACGAGCGCAAATCTGTGCACACTGCTGATAACGACTCCCAGCTGCCCTGTCTGAACACAGCGCACATCTGCCGCAAAGGAAGGAAGAGATTCCAGTGAAAAGCGAAGGCGAGCCAGTGCTATCCCACATCGACCATTTTGTTCTTTTAAGCAACATTTGGCTTAAAGTCATACACTGGACGTTACAGTGGTCAAGTGATCCCTCTACTGTGTGGACACTGTAACAATAGTATGTTGTAATATCTTGCATTTATTAGACTGCTGTTTTGAGTTAAATCTGGTTTCACCATGATTTCTCAATAAAACATGTTGATCTCATATCACACAGAAATAGGGTTTTAGGTCTTTCAACTCTCAAATGTCCAGATTATGCTCCTGTTATTCCTCTGTCAACAGTAAGATACAGGGAAAAGTTTCAACCTATAAAACAGCTTTGAGCCAGTCTGGATTTAATTTTGAACATGTGCACATTGATGACAATACTGCATATTACATGGCTTGTATATCCTGGATCAAATAGTGGTAGTTAGTTATGCTACCCTTTCTGGTCTTACAAGTTTTCACAATGACTTGTTACCGTAGCAAATGAGGGCTACAATCCTACAAAGAGAGGTCTGTGGAGGATCTCCGTCCTCAAGGTCATAATACACTATAGTTCAGAGGTGTTTGTTTCTGTTGAACTGGGTTTGCAAGTTAAGGACTCTTCATTGTCCCTGGGAAATATGTCCTCTGCATTTGACTCATCCTTCAGATCCTGAGCTAGGCTGCCTTAACTGGAGGATTTTACCTACTGTGCAGGCTTTGGTTGGTTTGGTTGGTTTTCATGGTGCAATTTGACCCCATAAGCTACACATAAGCTACTACATAGGCTATGTTTTTGTGCATTTTTTCTATTTTACGGCAACAAAGAACTATACACTCAAAAAGATCCTAATAAAACAAAGGAGGGAAAATAAGCTGGGGATCCCTACTATGTCATCAAAGTAGTTTTGTCTTATGTTATTCAAAAATACTCAAACTGTCTCTGTCACTGTTTTGTTACATGGGACAGTCCTAGTTTGGCCTGGACTGTGTCTCACCTTTACGCTTGTCAAATCATCACGACACTGAACATTTAAATGCACCATGACATATATGTTCCGATCTTCTCTTTCATGTACTTTTGGTTTGTGTGGCTCTGGATCCAATTGCAGGAAATGTGACTTTTTTACAGCACAGAGAGAGAAAAGATGTCAATGCTGTTTGTGATTCTGCATCTGATTACAGCCAAATCCCTCAAGACTCAATGGCGCTTTATACCCCATGTGAAAAAAATAAAGGAAAAATAAAATACAGGACTTTGTGTGTGAGAGCTGTTAACTGTTTTTGGGAGGGAGGGAGGACCATTCCTTTTCTCTGAGTCACATGTTTAAAGCAGAACAGACCCCCCTCCATACACACACATCTCTCCATCCTCTCTCTCTCTGCAGTCTTCTTTTCTTTTTAAGGAAAAATTCATTCTCAAGCCAAGATCCAGAGAGGAGCTTCACAGATATATCTCTGGTCTGCAGCTGGCCTCCTCTCCATCACTTCAACTTCTCATTTACAACGGGTTTATGTTTTCACTCCAACTCCAACTGCTCCGAATATGTGCTGAAGAAGAAGCCAATTTATTTACTTTTCAAAAGAAGCAAAAATATAAATATGATATATAATATAAATGTAAAATGATCATGCAAAAATTGTATCAAAAGTAAAAGTATTTCACTAATCTTTTAAGCATTTTAAGAAAGTTAAATTGTAAGCTTAGGCTGGCGCAGGTCTAACACAGTTATTGTAAAAATAAAAGCTTTTAAACCAAAAATTCATAAACATCAGTTCAGTTAATATGTAGTAAAAGCACTGTTTCCTTTTGGGGGGGATGAACCTACTCGTCTTCAAAGGGAAGTTATTACTTAAATTTTCCAAAGTAAGTGATTTGTCTTTTCCAAGTAGCAATTATTTCATTACAGTTTTTTTTATTGAAGAATAAAATAAAATAAGATAAGATAATAAAAAATATAATAAAATAAAATACAATTTAATTAAATTAATAAATCAATAAAACAAACAAACCTTGCATTCTGACTGCGAACAGGTTCACCACTGCAAACATCTAATCTGCAACTCGCCTTGCCGCTGTCAGCTGCTTGTCTCCATGGAGATAGATAAGCTTAATGGTGGAACATTCTAGGCAAAGTATTAACATCTCCATGCAGACAACGTTTTCTACACAAGGCAACAGGTAGTGTTGTTTACATGGATACTGGGGACTCCATTTCAGATTTTTCCATAGTAAATTAATGATGGTTCAGATCTCATTTTGTCATTACATCTACACTGCAACTAACTGACCACTGCCAAGGTTTATTCCACTTAAGGCCCATGGTTACAGGGTACAGTGCTGAAAAGCAAAAGTATAAAATCTCCTGCAGCATGAAACTGCCTTGGACTTTTTATCTTTATCCAAAATAATGGCTAAAAACAATGAGTTAATTTGTTGTTGTTTAATTGCAGGTAATCTGTCTTGTTCTGGATTTGCTTTGTTGTCTGTCCACATGTATAAATTCTCCAAACAGCTTCATTATGTCCTTGGTCTAATCATGTAGCGGATGTGAGCTCAGCTGGTCTTGTCAAGAATCCTGGAAAAGTCATCAATAGAAATGCTCCACTGCCTCTGCTCTGTGCTTGCACTTGATACAGGATTGGACAGTGTGATATGTCGTGTGTCCCATCACAACACAACAACACTTCTGAATATGCTTTAAATTATATGTAAATGGATGTCTATGCAGAGACCTCCCACTATGCGACAGTGAGGAAACTACAACTAAACAAGCATGGAGAACAGACGCATGGACAGTTTGACACTGTTTACACTCATTGTAAACTTGTCTCATAGGCCTACTAATTGTAACCAGACCAGGAACACAAATTATGAGGTCCGTGCATTTATGTGACTCCAGTGGGGGTTTCTTTGTGGTTTATTCAAGGTTGTGTGTGGCAAAGGGCCAAACATGAGTGAGCATTTCCAGATTATTTGGGTATAGAATCATAAGTCTAAAGTTTCTACCTGATTTTGACTTTTCCTGATCTAAGTTGAGTCTTTGTTTTGTAGATCACCTGCTTTTTACAGGACCACAGCAGGGCCACTATTAGTCAGGTATAATTTAGGCTTAGTGAACTTAAACTTGGTGTTATTGAGATTACGTTCTTAAGTCCCTTTTATGTGGGCGAGACAGATTCCCCGCAGAATACCCTTTAACACTGTTGCCTGGTACAAAAACCAAATCCCCTGACCTCTTCCATATGACAAATTCATCCACTTCCGACGTGCCCAACTGAGTGACGGTAAAGGGTGTTACAAAGGACCTGTGGTTTTCCCAAATGATTTTAAAGCGGGCCTTATGTTAGGGGCTGGCTCAGGTGAAGGGATGGTGGTTCTCATCTCCATCTGCTCTCACATCTTCCTTTACTGTGTGTGTGAGTGGGAGAGGTAAACGCGTGCACGCACCTGTTGCTGCAGAACCACAGCGCCTCCACGTGGACATACTGGGGACTGTCGTGCATGGTGCGCGTGCAGGAGGAGGGATCTGATCTTTTTGGTTGGGCTGGACCGGGACGGCAGGGCGAGCGAACGGCTCTTCTGCGGGAACTAAGCGCGCATCCAGCGGTTTAATCCCCGTTTTTTTTTGCCCCGTTCCCCCCTTTGTTTTTTGTGCTTTTTCCCTTCTTGAAATGCGGAGTTAGACTGCGGAGGACCAGCTGCGCACCAAGGATAAAACTTGTTGGAAAGAGTTTAGGTAAGCAGCACTTTAACGCACACAAGTATTCAAGTATGCGAGTATGTTTCATGTTCATAGTTTTACTTAAATCTTTGTCTGGTGTAGCTTTCTGGACGCGGTATTAAACTCCCTCGACTGTTTTGAGCTAAACATATTTATACGGAAAATAAAGAAAATATTTCTGTTGTGCGCAATTTTGCTGTGCTGGATATGTAAATACTCGTGGCCCTTTTTGTTATTTGTATTTATTTTATTTAACAAAATAAGTCTTAAGATGTCAGTGTGCCATATAGAGCTTACCTGCTCTTTGATTACCTTGGACAATACTTCTCCCACTCCTCTGGTCGGATCAGAGCACACATCTGCTGCTAGAGGGAGACAGACCACTCTCAAACTACAGATTTAGTCACATCATTTATCACTGAGTTAATATATTCAATTTTGAAAAAAAATGGCACCCTAAAGTGGCTTTAAAAGGTATAAACAGTGTATGGTGTTGGAGATAATCATTGTTGCAGTCACTGAGGGCATCATATTCAGACCTAAAGCCTACTCCTTACATTTGAACTCTTAAAAGATGGTTTGATTTAAGCTAAATTAGCGCAATCATTATAAGAGTGGTTTGATTTAAGCTAAATTAGCTCAATCATTAGCTTCGGCCTTTTTAATAGGCTATTTTCTTCGTTTAGGCCTAGTGCATTCATCAAAAATGTTTGCAAATGTAATTAGGCCATAGAAACATACAGGCCTAAAGAAAGCATTGAACAATAAGCAAGAAAATCAATTTAAATATGTGGCTCAAATAAGAATGCAAATCTAACCACATTAAGGTATTTGTCTTCTGGTAAAACTAGCGCCTTTTAAAACAACGCTCACTAGGGGGCAGCAGAGCGTCGTCCCATGTTGCTCTCTGCTGCCCCTCAGTGTAAACAATCTGCCAGTCTCCTCTTGACAATACGTTAAAGTTAGCGTATTGTCAAGCGTATTGAAAATATATGCAAACGGAGCAATAAGCTATAACTTGTCATGATGACTCATATCTAGTTGACCTTTACCCTTTTCTGTTGTTCAGCCAACCTGTCTGACACAATGTCACAACATGACAGGCCTAGGCTATTCCCTGCAAACTTAAGTGTTTACTTACAATTGTTATGTATAATATTGCAAAACATTACTAAGGCCAGGTATCTGCTTTTTCATCTGTCACACGTTCCATGGGGACAGCTGGGCAGGATGCAGTTGCTTGATTATAAGCTATTTCCATTACCTAACCAAAACAAAATCCACAAATGTTAAATTATTAGTTACACTGATCATTAAACTTCACATAACCACAATATAATAGCCACATTAACATTTGTTTCAATCAATGCACACCTGCTCAATGCCCCAGCCTGTTGTGATGTCATGTGAAACTCAGCTGTGAGTTTATGTCCTGTGTCTTTCAGGAGAAGATGATGGGCTTAAAGGTCATCGCACTCTGTCTGCTCTTTGGAGCTTTCACGCACGGCCAGGCTCCAGAGTGTACCAGTGAGCAGCCTGCATATTAGTCACAATCAACTCTGCAGAAAGCATTTTCATCAGATAAATGATTGTTTGTATGTATATCACACAGAAAAAAACGAATGTCCCATTGATGTTTACTTTACGATTGACACATCCGAGACCATCGCCCTACAGGAGCCACCCCCCGGATCACTGGTGGAGAGTATCAAGGTACCCCCCTGTCTCCATACAGTGTCCCAGGTTGACCTTATCTTGTTGTTGTATTAATCTGTCCTGTTTGTGTCTACAGTCATTCACAGAGCAGTTTGCACAGCGTTTGGAGGACCATGAGTTCAAAGGAGCAGTGCGAATCAACTGGAACCTTGGAGGACTTCACTTCTCACAAAGACAGGAAGTGTTCAGTCGCATGGCCTCCAAGAGCGATTTCATTGCTGTGAGTCAAACATAACATAACATTAGATCATAGTTGTGCTACGTGGCTTGTTAGTTGGTGATGCCTTTTCTTCTGTCAAAAGGGAGTCTCAAAGATCCGTTACCTAGGGAAGGGCACCTACATTGACTGTGCCATCGCCAACATGACCCAGGAGATGGTGCGCTCACCGACATACCCCAAATCTCTGCGCTTCGCCGTGGTCATCACCGACGGACACGTGACAGGAAACCCATGTGGAGGCATCAAAGTTACAGCAGAGAAAGCTCGCGATGAAGGCATCCGCATCTTTGTTGTGGCAGCTTCAAAGAATGTGGACGAGAATGGGCTGAAGGAGATCGCAAACTCCCCAGCAGCGGTCTACAGGCGCGATTTCATGGCTGTGGATTTGAGTCAGGGGAGAGCGATCATTCACACTGAAACCATGGACCGCATTATCAAAACTATGGTACTGCATGGGTATAAAAACACAAATAAAAATAATCATAATTCTCTCTAATACAATTTCTCCTTTATGTTTACAGAAACATTTGGCCTATGTTGAGGTAAGACACCAGATCATTAATGGTAAATCCTAACCATATCAAACAACCATCACTAACTGTATTTACTGTTGCGATGCCCCTCACGACATAGTGCTACAGTGTGTCCTGTCTGGAGACACCTGGGCCTCCTGGTCCAAAAGGCCACAGAGGACAGAAAGTGAGTATTTTACATTGAAATTGTTAAACATTCAGAAAACAATGACTTTTAACTAACAAAAATATATTTGTTTTTACACAGGGAGCAAAAGGAGACAACGGAGAACCAGGGCTGAAGGGAGAAAGGGGTCGCCCAGGAGACCCCGGTATTGAGGGTCCCATTGGTCAGCCCGGTATCAAAGTAAGACCCCTATCTAATATGTCTAATATATCTAATATGAAACTATAAACTATTTAAAATACTGAAACTTATTTCTGTTTTGTGTCCTTCATTTAGGGAGAACCTGGTCTAAAAGGCGATAAGGTTTGCCATGTTTATATATATGAACAATCAATCAAATTATCATTGTGATCATTGACATTTTGAATAACATGATTCCCTGTCTTTTACAGGGAGAGATGGGAGCTCAGGGGAAGAAGGTGATTAACAGTTTTTTATTAAATAATAGATTTGATATACTAAGTTGTTATAAATATGGCATCTATATCTTATGTGTATTCTGACTTCAGGGTGCAGGTGGTGTTCCAGGGCGTGACGGAAGAGACGGACAAAAGGTAATTTGGCAAAACAATGTACTCTGAATTCAAGCTTAATCTAACTTTTAAATATGCAAGATGAGTGGCTAAATGTATGATACTTAACTGTGCTTTTTTGTTTCAGGGAAAAATCGGACGCATTGGCGCACCTGGCTGCAAAGGAGACCCAGGCGACAGAGTAGGCTCTTACTGTCATCTTTATTGCCATCACTGTTCGTCTCATGTGAAAATACTTTAATTCATGTGTTTTATTTCTAGGGTCCTGATGGTCACCCTGGAGATGTGGGTGAGCGTGGTCTTCCTGGAACTGAAGGAGAGAAGGTGTGTAGAGTTGTACCATAATAACCCATATGATACAAACTTTTGTAAAGAAAATTAATGGTTTGTTTTTCTGTAGGGAGATTCTGGTCGCCCTGGAAGATCTGGCCCACCTGGAGTTGTTGGAGATGCTGGACCAAAGGTAAAATGTATAATAATTTATATAAAAAATAGAGCATTGATTGTAAAGAGAAATTAATTATAAATATCTGCTTTTCAAAGGGGGAGAGGGGAAATCCTGGATCACCCGGCCCCCCTGGACAAAAAGGAAACCTTGTAAGCTAAAGCATAGCTTAAAGTAGTGACAGAAACAAGCATTTATACTCATGCGCGCACATACACACACACACACACACACACACACACACAAACACAAACACAAACACATATGCAAGTATCATGTGATTGAACTGAGTTTTTTTTTAGGGGACTCCCGGACAACCTGGGCCCAGAGGAGAGCCAGTAAGACATTTATTTCATGCATAAAATCTTTTTATACAATTGAAGCACCAATTTGTCCATTGTCTAACTTTAGCTTCCTCTACGTAGGGAAGACGAGGGGACTATGGGCCAAAGGGTGCTCAGGGGCCAGTGGGAACTCCAGGTGAAAAGGTGTGTTCTGTCACAAAGATTTATTTTTGTTTTTTATGGCACTTTTGTATATTGTCATCTTTCCAACCACAACCTGTGCTGTGATCACTGTTTCAGGGTGAAATGGGTCCGGAGGGTTTGAGAGGGCTCCCCGGTGAATCTGGAAGTAAAGGAGCAGGGGTGAGAATGTCTTTTTAACTAACTTGCTCAACTGTGCTTCCTTGACATTATTCTAAAGAACGCAAAAGTCATTGAGAACCTTGACCACTTTTCTAGTTACAACCCTTTTCTCTTTGCCCTTTTGCCACTGCACAGGGAGACCCAGGTTTGCCTGGACCCAGAGGACCACCAGGGCCCGCTGGAGAGGCTGGACGCAATGTAAGTCACATGATTGAGCTTAATCAGACATGTATTTATAGTAATTACCTTGATTTTTGACCATTTCATTTGTGCTGCAGGGAACAAGAGGTGATCCTGGTGATGCTGGACCAAGAGGCGAACCTGGCCTTCCAGGACCAAAAGTAAATGTGTCCTCATCCTTAAAATACTGCTCGTTATAATTATTATTGTAACTTTGAATGTAATCTCGTCTAGGGAGATGCTGGAAGACCTGGCTTTAGCTTCCCTGGATCACGAGGGCCATCAGTAAGAAACACTCCACATTATTTGGTCATTAAACTAATACAAATCTAACGCTAATATGATTTTAGGGAGAAAAAGGTGAGAAGGGAAACCGAGGATCCCGTGGAAGCAGAGGAGACTGTGGGCAGAAGGGTGAACCAGGCAATAAGGGGACTCCAGGAGATGCAGTGAGTATCTATCTATAAAACTTTATGTCAAAATAATCAACATTTTTTTAATTTATGTCATTAACTTTCAGGGTGAGCCAGGACCTAGCGGTGAACCTGGTCCAAGAGGTCCACGAGGAGAGAGGGGCCGTGATGTAAGTAATGTCATCATACATTTACACATAATCACATAACATAGGACCTCTTTGAGAGGTAAAACATGAATCTGTTCCTGTTTAGGGGGATCCTGGTCCTGAGGGAGATCCTGGTCTCACAGTAAGAGCATTACATGACATATCATTAGAAAGACAAGTCCTAGTGGATATTAAGGTTTTTGTTTGTTTATCAGGAATGTGACGTGATGAACTACATCCGGGAGACATGTGGCTGCTGTGGTGAGTTTAGGGAAATTTCACATGGGTTTGAAATGGTGATCTGTTATCTATTTGTTTGTTTACATTTGTTTTCAGACTGTGAGAAACGTTGTGGAGCCTTGGACATTGTGTTTGTGATTGATAGCTCAGAGTCAGTGGGACTTACCAATTTCACTTTGGAGAAAAACTTTGTCATCAACACCATAAATAGACTTGGGTCTCTGGCAACAGATCCCGACTCTGAGTCAGGTACATCACTGTGACCTTATTTAGCCCAGCTCAAAACTAAGAACGAAGTACAAATGAATGATATGAACATTGCTTGCAGGCACACGAGTGGGAGTTGTTCAGTACAGTCACAGTGGGACCTTCCAGGCCATCCGACTTGACGACCCCAAGATTGATTCACTGTCGACTTTTAAGGTCTCCCACGCAAACACATGAAAGGGTTTTGAACTCTCTTCTTCTGACCTCACTCAGACAGTTCTTTTCTCTGTAATTTATCCAGAGGGTTTTAATTAGTTAAATCTGTTGTGTTATTTCAACACTCTCTTTAACTTCTGGCTTATTTTCTATTACATTTGTCCATTTTCTTTTGCTTTATCTACGTTATTTATATTTTAAGAATAAAAGAAGGCAATGAAATTACATGGACACAAAATTCTGTATACTTCCTGTGGCAGTCCCAAGTCTAAATAAGAAAGTTCATCAGGGAGGTAATCTGGTGCATGTCTCTGGCAAATAACTACATTTAGAAAACCAGAGTAACAGTTTTATGGTAATACTTAATGTTTTTAGGCAATTGCCACATTTATATTTAATCCAGTACTATGTTTCTCTGTTTTTTTATTTGCAGGATGCAGTTAAACGTTTGGAGTGGATCGCTGGAGGAACCTGGACTCCCTCTGCTCTAAAATATGCCTATGACAACCTGATCCGGGACAGCCGCAGAGCCAAAGCCAATGTGACTGTGGTGGTCATCACAGATGGACGCTTCGACCCCAGAGACAATGACACGCTGCTCACTTACCTGTGCAGGTGACTGTTACTCATAACATGTCAGACTTTTGTGTTGTAAGAAAGATTTAACTGTTCTTCCTCTGACAGTGACCCACGTGTTGATGTGAGCGCTATCGGCATTGGAGACATGTTTGATCAAATCGAAGAGAATGAGATCCTTAAAAGTATTGCTTGTCAGAGGGATGGCAGGGTCCTGGGCATGAGGCGTTTTGCTGATCTTGTGGCTGAAGAGTTCATCGACAAGATTGAGACAGTCCTCTGCCCTGGTAGAGTCACTCATCAATAATTAGTGCATCACATTCTAAAGTAGCAATCTTAAGGTCTAAAATTACGTTTCTGTTTGTTTCAGATCCCGTTGTGGTGTGTCCTGAACTACCTTGTAAATCAGGTAAGAGTAACACTAACTAAGAAAATATAGCCAACCATTACTTGGCTACAATGGTTCAGATATGGTCCAGAGTTTTTGTCCTGCTGCACCTAATCTGCCTTCAGCCTCTAAATTGTCTGCGATGATGATGCATCTGTGGGACGCCCACAATGTTATTCACCTGCTTCTTGCAGGAAGGGGCGTAACTTGGGAAGCCCCTCCCCCTTGGAAACCCCAGGCAGTGGATAGCAGTCCCTCCTTTGTGCCCACCTCAGTGGAAGGTGTGGCCAGCCTACTGGGCAGCCTGAAAGAGCAGCAGTATGGAGTGGGCGTGGCCACCATGGCGTATGCAGCGCAGAGAGCCAAGCTTGCCCGCGGAGCAGACAAACAGCAATGGACACAGATGTTCATCGACTCCTTCAAATATGTCTATGCAGACATTATGGGCGATCCAGAGAAAGCCATAAGACTCTGCTAACTGCTAACCATGCTATCTATAAGAGACTTGACACAGATCTTAACTAATATGCTCATGAAGATCCTCCAGATTTTTAACAAGTCTTTGCATTGTGTAAAAAGCTGAAGGTGTTTTACACCTGAACTTATGCAAACACGTGCATGCTACTGCTTCAATAGTATTTACTGTACAGGACAGGACAAAGCCAATGTCTTGAATATTACCTCTAAAGAAAAGTATGCTTTGTGAAATGCAGTTCTCAAACAAATTTAGGATAATAGTTATGTATTTTCTGAGATGTAAAACTGTCTAGTTAGTGTAGGTTCTCTAAATATATTACTATTTATTTTTGAGTGGTGCTGCACATTAACCGCAGTGTAGAGCACTGTGAAGGTCATCACTCCTTTATAGGGCTTTATAGTTTTAAAGCTTGAAATTAAGTCTTTGGTAGAGATGCTCTCCTCAGTAAGCAGTCACTTTGTTTAAATAAATCTTTTATTCTCATATTATTTACATTGCTCCTTTGCACATATAGATTCTTGTGGAACAGGAAGGTGTGTTTTTGAAACAGTCTTATTTATCATAAAATTAAACATGAGCTTTAATGGTGTTGATTTAAATGGCTTTAACTGGTGCATGATTTGCATGCCAGCTGTTCTTTCTGTATCTATGTGTTTGTTTTTTCCAGAGAATAAAAGTGCAAAAATTGAGGTGAACTCCTCTTGATAGTTTTGAACGGAGTGCACGTTACAGAGGGTTAATGTGTCTTTGATCTCAGACATCTGTGTGCAAGCTGCAGTGAGCTGAATACCAAGTCTGATTTGAACTTTTTTGTTGTGTTCAGAGCCGGCTGTTGCCAGTTGTGTCCAGAGGCCTGTGGATATAGTGTTCCTGTTGGACGGCTCTGAGAGAATGGGGCTGGAGAACCATCGCCAGGCCAAAGAATTCATCGAGAATGTGGCTCGTCGCCTGACTTTGGCCAGTGGTCCTTCAGACGAGAAAAACGCCCGTGTGGCTCTGCTGCAGTACGGCAGCCCCACAGAGCAAAGGGTGGAGTTTGCACTCACACACAACCTCACTGTGATTGCTGATTCACTGGCTGCTGTCAAGTACATGGACTCCTCCTCTGCTCTGGGCAGTGCCATCATTCATGCAGTCAACAACCTGGTCCTCTCATCGGTAACAACAATTTAAAGCTTGTTGCTTGTAGTTGTCTTGTAGCTGCTCGCCTGATTCTTTCAGTAAAACTTTGCTTTTGTGTTGCAGAGAGACCGTGTGGCTCGGCGTAATGCTGAAGTGGCCTTTGTCTTCATCACTGATGGCATCACCTCAAGTGAACAGCTGGAGGAGGGCGTATCAGCCATGAGGAGGGCAGAGGGCGTTCCCACGGTGATCGCCATGGGCACAGACACAGACGAGGAAGTGCTGAGGAAGGTGGCACTAGGAGACATGACAGCTATTTTCAGAGGATCTGACTATTCCATGCTGAACAAACCAGCATTCTTTGAGCGCTTCTTCCGCTGGATATGCTAGTGGATTTGCTAGGACCTGTAACGCTTAACACCACAGTATCCATAGGACAGGCCCAGCAGCAGTGTTAATGCACAGTTAAGATTTTACCAGAAGGGAGGCACTGGGTTACTGCTGAAAGGTAATTTAAATCCAACTAGTCCCAAGTACATGAAAAGACACACAAGCTGCATAGTTGTTTTCTGTTCATCCCATGGACAACCAAAGACTGTCCTAAAGGAGAGCTCTGATTATTGAATGTGTAACTTGAGGCTTTAATTTGTTTTCATTTAGTTTCAGTTTCCAGTAAAGTTTTTCACTGTCATTTAAGTCAGTATATTCATTAAAGGTGCTAAAAAGGAGAAAGCCATGTGACTGGTTTTGAAATGTTTACTCCATAAAGTAACTGTTCTTAATATAGGTCGTTTACGTGTTTATGATGAAGATATGTTTTTCCCAGGGATACAAGCTCAAGCACGCCCTACACCTAAACACAAACATCTCACATTTTCACCCATGCACACTTTCTTCAACATTCACAAACACAAGGAAATGTCAAAGGTACAATGAGAATGTACAAATCCAAATAAAATCTAATTTGGTGAACCCAACTTTGATTGCCTTTCAATTATATATTACAGTACTAGTACAATTCAAATAACTTTTCAGTCATGTTTGTTGGAGTGGATTACACTGCATCTATTGAGTATACTTGGCAGTGTATGGATTTTGGGGTATGTATCCATTTCATACAGACTATATGTATATTATTTTAATAGATCCATGATACGGGCCTATTTGATAACCTTCAGATCCATGATAACCTTCCATTAAGAGCGGCCCTATTGAATCTCTGATCTAAATTCACAGGAAACTTTTTTTTTTTTTTTTTTTCCAAACTATCTAAATGACTTAAAAAAATGTTGGTTGATTCATTTGGGAAGAAAATTAAATTGGCGTCATGTTATTTATTGTAAAGTTAGCAGTCAATCTTCCCTCAGCCTCCCAGTATGTCTTTCATGTTTCCTTAGTTATAATGGCCCGGTGCAATGTTTAATGTTCTGTCTCCCTCTGTTGGACACTGCGTCAGTATTAGTTTTGGCCATATGGGACTCCGTAGACGTCACGTGACCCTCAAGAGGAGTTTATGAACTTCACTCCCAAGAAGAGAGGTAAAGCCAGGGGTAAATTCTGCGTCCATTTACACCAGTACAAGGTACATTTTAGAGATTGATAGTAATAGTAATAGTAATCGATTCTTTCTTTAGCTATAAAATATATTATTAATACAAATGATTCATGTAATTATAATGATTAGGTTACAAAATTCAAATGTTATGTAATGCAAAAAGGCAATCGCAAAAGTGTGAAGTAAGATGAGCTGGGATAGTGCAAGTGTAAAATTAGACATTTGTTTTGAGTTTTGGTTTGATTTGTAATTCAGTACAAATGCCAGTTATTTACTTATTGTAAGAATGAATTGCTATTTTCTTTTTTTAAATTCTGTTAATATAGGGTTTGAGATTTAACATTGTTGTGCACTGTTAATATGGCCACAGTGTTCTGCAGTAAGTCATGCATAATAATGTAATTATACACCCTGTTTGTGTAGTGTGTTGTCATCATGGAGGGGGACCCCATCTCATCCTTGTGCACTCCTGCTTTGGTGGTGGACATCGACAAAGTGAAGAAAAATGCTGAGAGGATGAGCGAACGTTATAAGGAGCTGGGAGTACAACTTCGACCACACATGAAGACTCACAAAACCATGTAGGACACATACATATATATATGTAATATGACATATATGAAACACATTTAGTAGACTTACGCTTGGCTCTGTCCTGCAGTGAGTGTGCTGATATAATGACTGGTGGATCACGGAGATGTATTGTAGTTTCCACTTTGGCAGAGGCCTGTTTCTATGCCGACTATGGATTTGATGACATCCTTTTTGCATATTCTCTTCCTTTTGACAAGGCAAGACCCAAATTTTATTTTTTTACAGTTTTATTTGTTCCATTAGGTATTTGCTTGTTATATTTGCATTTTGTTATAATTGCTTGCTATTGTTTTTATTTATTTTATGAACATATTTAAATGCTTGTAATAACAACTGCAAATTTGCCTGTAGGTGGAGCGTTGTGCAGCATTGTCCGAGCGACTGGATCTCTTCCAGGTTTTGTTGGATCATCCCGATGCTTTGGAGGAGCTCAAAAAGAGGCCTCTGCGAGATGGGCAGCTCTGGCACGTTTGGATGAAGCTTGACTGTGGAAATGGAAGAGGTCTAAATTTCTCTGAATTACAGTAAATAAAAGTTAGAGATACACTGATCCAGCTTTCTCAGTGTCAATACTGATTTTGATATAGCTTTAAGTCCCAACCGATACCAGTACAGAGACTAAAAATAGTAACAACTTTGTCTAAATTAAAATTCAAACATTACGAGACTTTCTAGGCCAATTATGACCAGTAAATAGTCTTATTACATCAATTTATGTGTCCAACAAGGATATTGGTTGAATCGATAATTGGAAGCCGATATCTGATCTAGCAAACTTTTCAGCATATCTGATAGGATATCTGACACCAGTATCAAATCAGTCTAAATAAAAATACACTGTGTAACTTGTCTTGTGGAGGGTCCGCCACCTGCCTTTCTCCATGAGGATGTTATTGCTTTGTCCAGAATCTTTCACGGGATGCTATTAAACTTAAATGAAGTAGAGTCTGCTCATAGTAAGAATACATGTTTATCAGAATCAGAATCAGAATCAGAATCACTTTTATTGATCCCCGAAGGGAAATTCTCTAGCAAGGTAGGTTTGTGCTATAAAAACACTTGTAATAATGCAAGATATATGATTTTAGTGCTATTTTGTGGAACATTGCAGACAAAGCAATCTCTATGTATACATGCAGGTGGCTGACCCGAACCAGAAAAGTTACATAGTGTATCTATAATATCCTTAAAAATACTTTGATCAAGTCTAATTTCTATTTGCTCTATACTTAGCTGGTGTTCTGCACTCACTGCCAGAGGCTCTTATTTTGGCTCAGGCCATTCATGCTGCTGAAGGAATTGAACTGACTGGAGTCTACGCTCACTGTGGAAACACCTACAACTGCAAAGGGGTTGAGCAGATACAGACCGTCGCTCAAGAAACCTCCACATTAACACTACAGTTTATGGAAAAGTTAGTTTAGAGAGTGGCCATAGCAAAGAATATGTAACTTCTTGTAAGACTACATTCAGTTTTACCACTGTAATATCAATATGAAATTTTTTCCACGTGTCTTATAGACTGAAGGCTGTAGGCATCACGTGCAAGTCCAGTATTGGCTCTACACCCTCCTGTAGCCATCCAGTCAAAGAGATGGCCCAGCTCAGTGAAGTTCATCCAGGAAATTATGTATTTTATGGTTTGTATATGTGTCTACAGTATAATATCACAGTTTTAATCATGGTAAATTGAGAGCTGTTGTATGTTTTTCAGATGTGCAGCAGTCTATGATTGGCTCCTGCAACTTGGAGGATGTGGCTGTGAGGGTTTTAACACGAGTTATTGGTCACTGCCCTCACAGAAACCAGCTCCTCATTGACTGTGGGTGGACAGGACTGAGGTAACCGGCCCATTTAATCTTTTTAATTTAAAAGTGTACCCAAGAAATATCCTATATACTACTAAAATACATCAGAATAATATTTAAAATTGTCTATATGATAACTGTATCAAATATTAACCTTGTTAAAGTAAAGCTTAATTTTGTTCTCAGTCTTGACGGAGCAGGAAAACTTCCAACCGGATATGCTGTAGTGGAAGGACATCCAGATTTAAAGTATATTTAATCTCTTATTGTCATTGCTTTGTGCAAAAATCCAAGTTAACCTTTTTGTGAAATCATGCTTAGGCTGCTGTCCATGACTCAGGAGCACGGACGAGTTGAGCCTATCTCTGGAAAACTGGACTACAGCAAATATCCTTTAGGCACAATGCTCAGACTTATTCCTTACCATGTAAGTGACTGTGAAGTAAATCTGTATGTTATTATTTTACAATTAATGTCCATTTTTAATATAATAATTTTTAAACTCAATTTTTTTTTTTTCAGTCTTGTGCAACAGCAGCAATGCACCCCATATACTATGTCCACTGCAAAGATAGACTTGTGGGAAAGTGGACACCAACACGTGGATGGTGAATTACTGAAGAAATGTTTAAACCACTTCCTAATCATTTTGAAACTGTGTAAACTATAGTCTAATCTAATGTAATATACACATCTGCTTACTTATTTCACTATGTGTAACTCCATAAAGCATAAACAGAAAGATGATGTGCATAACCATATAATTACTGAAGTGATGATTGCATTATTATTATATGTAATTCATTTATTTCATTTTTTTCATTGTTATTACTACTATTTAGTAATTTTAACACAATATTACAAATAAAAAACATATTCTGACTTTTATTGCGTGGACATTAATTTAGGATTGCTTTAATATAAAAATCTTCGATTCAAATAAGTAAATACATCATGTGTTTTTGACAGTATGGGTCTGTTTTGCGCGCAGTGCATCCTGGGACATGTAGTTTTTATGATACTCGCCTTTTCATTGGCTTCAATATGACCTTTCACTTGTCACGTGGTTTAAAAACTTGATGGAGGTGGCGCGGAAACTTGTCTCCCGCATGCTTTGATTTTTATTCTATTTTTCTGTTGTAATTATTTTGTTTGGATAAAACGCTACGATCTGGTATGGCCCGTGGTTTGTCGTTTCTATTTGTTTTGTGATCATCGCCTTTAGCATCGCTGTCTTAACTGTGATCGGTTCTTACTCGATAACAGGCTAATGTTGCATAAACAGTTCACGTATTGCTGCTTTTGAGAGTTATGACTTGTTTACATATTTATCCATGTTTGTCTACAGTTATGAGTGGGTTGGAGGTGAAGTTTATTGGGGATAAGGATGTCCTGGAGCACATTGTGGACAAACAGGAGGGTATGCATTATATTTTTTGAAGTAGCGTCATGTTTTACTTTTTACAAGTATGCATCGATAAAACTGCTTCTCTGTGTTTAAGGGGCTCAAGCCAACGGCAGGACTGTCCAGAAGATGGTCACTTTCAAGAGTCCCGCTGGGAGACGCAACAAAGAGCAGAATGATGAAGAAAATGTGGATGGAAACGGACTGAACGAAAATTATATACAGGCGTTAGCGGCAGAAGGTTGGTCTTTAATTTGATATCGGTCAGTATATGTTTACTAGCACTTGACTAGTAGTTTGAGTTAGTGTGGTGGAATCCCCTTTAACATAAGAAGTGAAATTAAGTGGAAAATAAATTAAATAGCCATGTCTTGCAATGCTGTGATTTTTTCTTTTTTTTTTTTTTTTTTTTTTTTACAGATGGTGATGAGGCTATGTCCTGTGTAGCAGGATCTTCCATTTTCACCTTTCAGAAAAATAGACGTGGCCACAGTATGGCTCAAACAGGTGCACAAATTAGTATTACTTACTCTTTTCCAATCAAGTTTGCATTTCATCTTAATTGTATTTTTACACAGCAAGTGAATTGGCTCGTACCCCTGGAAAGAGTGTAACATTCAACACAGCACCCAGTGAACCGTCTACTCCAACTAGAACAGGACGAAGTGAGTCTGCTAAACTGATAATACTGTTAATAATGTTTTTCTGTTCATATCTTAAATGATATGTTCCCTCTAATTCTGTCTAGATGCCAAAGGAGGAACTCGAACACCACAGAGGGTAAGGCCAGGCCATTATTGTTTAAATTTCTACACGTTTATTGTAATAAAAGGTTATGTGAAAATATCTTTTTTGTGTATCTGCTTTATTTGTGACAGAGCAAAAAAAGACAATTTGTTTCCACCACACCTCATAGACTCAGGAAGAGAATGACAAGTTAGTGTGTTTATTTTTCATAATTTTATACCCAATTATGCTTATTTATCATGTCTTAAAAAAATAAGCTGCTGCAAATTAACTAAAAAGTTGATCAATTGTTTTGTTTATTTATTTTATTTTGTTATAGCTCCAAGCCTGCAATTTGACAGTGACAGTGAGCTGTCCCCGTCTGACTCTGGAGAAGAACAGGAGGAGGATGAAAAGATGGAGTCCAAAAAAGAAGAGAAGGAGAATGTGAAGGCGCCTCGGACCCCAAGTAAAGGTTTATCAGCTGCTCTTTACAAAACTCCAGCCAAGATGTCCAAGAATGCACCTGAACCTGCACATCAGCCCAGTATGGTGGAGGAGTACTTCGAAGCCCACGGCAGTTCAAAAGTGCTGACGTCAGATCGGACCCTTGAGAAACTGAGCACCCCTAAACTTGACAGAGTTGGTTTTTGATAATGACTAGTTCATTTTGCAGATTAATTACTGTGAGAACTTAAACTATATTTTTTGTTTGGGTTTTCAGGAGACATTAATTCGACTTTTAGAGGGAAAACCATCATGTTATGCAAAAGAAATCCAGGAGCTTCATAAGAAACATTGCCAGCATTTTAGTAAATGGATGTTACAGCTACAGTAAGTAAAGTTATATTTCTATTTATGTTTCTACGATGTCTCTATTGAATCTATTGAGCACATGTGACATTTTCCAGGTTAGGGTTTAGTGTCCTAGTTTACGGATTAGGAAGCAAAAAATCTCTGCTGGAGGATTTCCGGACCTCTCAACTATCTCAAGATATTCACCTTGTGATCAATGGCTTTTTCCCCTCTATTACCCTAAAATCAGTAAGTATCTAATACTTGGCTTTATACAGTACTCTCTAAAATATGTTGCTCGCCTGCTTCTTAATTGACTATACATACAAAATAAAGATGGAAAATAGGCTCTCAAGTATTCAGCTTTTACAATTTTCACTTCGACAGATTTTAAATGCTTTGACAAGTGAGATTCTTGAGCATCATGGAAGTTTCCGAACTCCTACAGACCAGATTCAGTTCATCTCTCAAACCCTTAAAGATGGTTAGTTTTATTTTCATTTCAACATTACATTTGTATGTACTTAACACTTTTTCTTTTTTTCTTAAATTTCACAGATCCAGAGCTCCATGTGTATGTTATTATTCACAATATTGATGGACCAATGTTGCGTGGAGAAAAAACTCAGAGTGCACTGGCACAACTTGCTTCTCTGCCCAATCTGCACCTCGTTGCTTCTATTGACCATATCAATGGCCCACTAGGTGGGTGCTGTTTTCTTGAATGTGTTGATTCCTAATAGAGCTTTTGTGTATTGACAAGTTATGTGATCATTTTAGTGTGGGACCAGTTTAAGCAGAGTCAGTTTAACTGGTTGTGGTGGGAGTGTGTTACATTTCAACACTACACAGAAGAGACCTCTTATGAAAACTCCCTCTTGGTGCAGCAGACAGGAGCTTTGGCTTTGTCCTCCCTCACTCATGTGCTGCGAAGTTTGACACCAAATGCAAGGTTTAAAAAACTCTTTAAAATATATATATATTTTTAATGATGTAAACATCTCAGACATTCTATATATTTGTCTTTCTGCAGAGGAATTTTCAAATTGCTGGTCAAATTTCAGCTGGAAAATAAAGACAATCCATCATATACAGGTGATTATACCTCAACATGTGATTGTTTTTCTGCATAGTAGAAGTATTAAACAGTTTTTCCTTTTTTCAGGATTGTCCTTCCAAGACTTTTATCAGCGCTGTAGAGAGTCATTCTTGGTGAACTCTGATTTGACGTTGAGGACTCAGCTGACCGAGTTCAGAGATCATAAACTGATTCGCACACGAAAGGTACTTCTCGGTTTTGTTAACATGTTTCATTTACATTTTCCTTCAGCTTTCATTTCATTGGTCTTTCATAGGGTGCAGATGGAGTGGAGTATTTGATTGTCCCTGTTGAGGCAAATACATTGGTGGATTTCTTGGAAAATGAGCAGGCTGAATAAAATGTACCTTTGAAATAATGAAACATGAACTGACATCATGATGAATAGCCCCAAATAAGAACTGTAGCTCCAAAGTACTTTGGAATAAATTATATTTAATGTATCCTCTCTTAAATGTAAAATGCTGTGCTTGCATGTGTCTCTGTACATCCATTTGTGTGAATAAAAACAAGATACACTGTGATTTTCTTTAATTATATAAATACAGTTTTGCAAAACATACATTCTTTTTGATAAAGGCAGGTGAGAATCACAATGATTATTCTATTTCATTAGTGCAATTTACATGCAACCTGGAACACTATAGGCAACTGGATTATATAGACAATCTAATTTTCAATATCTTCGGTCCTTTGAGTCTGTAGTGAGTTTTTCATGATTTCTGAATTTTGTGTAAACATTTGGAGTCTATTCTGTGTAGCTGTGTGCACAACAAGAAGCTCATCTTCTTCCAAATCCTTGAGCAGGAGCAGAATTGCATCAAGGGTGTGTGACTGAAAATACAAAAAAAGCTTAGATGACGATTTACATTTCAGTGACTGATAAATGAGAAATATAACCACCTTTCTTGTGAACTGCCTGTCTTCTCTGGTTGATGGAGAAGACAATGACGGGAACTTGTCTCTTGGAAGTGGTTTCATTCCCAACTGTTCCCTTATTTTGCTACAACATTTATATTTGTTATGATTTACATATGAAGCTTCTATTTGAATAAAATGTTGATGAAAACATACTTTGTCTCATCCATGCTGTATTCAAGGGGGTCATTCTCCGTTTCTGTGTCTGGCTGGCCATTGGTTGAAGGCTGGTTTTGGACTGGGTCTGTAGGGGTAGTGACCTCTTCTCCCTGGGTGAGAGCAAGTGCAACCTCCTCTTCCGTCACCACTGAACACAAAATGTAAATGGTACATGGCAATTCATGTAACAGCAAATTAGAATTTTCACATTTTATACTTTGCAAAAAATATTATTCTTACTTTAGCAATTGATGGGTTTCAGATGACATCACAGCATTCTATAGGCCGATATAACTTAATACAGATGGGGGCAGCTAAAATCAATATTGTTAAAATGCTGATTTTTGTTTTAAAACAGTGAAATCTCTAGTCAATATTAGAAATTACTTAGTCCGACGTTTCTGCATTCAGCTTTTGGATATTTCATGTCAAAGTACAATTAATCAATAGGGAAAACTGTCTCTTGCCCCCATCTGGGTGTGTGACATTGTCACATTTTAGAATCTGAAAACCACCAACATATAACAATCGATCAGCACCTTGGTTGTCCAGCTTCTGAAGATGTGGGAGACATCGCAGCACTGTGAGTCTGTAGTGGTTTGGGTCAGTGCCACAACAGGGGTTTTCTGCCAACCACAGCACCTTCAGGCGGCCCAGGGAACGCAAATGGGACAGCTCTGACAGTGAGGAGATCATGTTCCTCCTCAGGTAGAGCTCACACAGGTTGAGGCACCCAGCCAGAGGAGCGAGAGATGTGATACTGTTGACACTAGAGAGAGAAAGATATTAGATGCAGTAAGGGAATGAACACTGTGGGGAGGTAGGTCAAAAGAAACTCAAATGTCCTCAACCAACCTCAGTGTTAGCACCTCGATGTTGGGCATTTGGATGAAGATGGCTATCTGTAGGGAAAAAATGCATAATTGCTTCTTTTTTTTTTAACATGCATTCAATTAAGTTTACATTTCATTACACTTAAGTTTGACATTTGTCCGACCAAAACAATAAACGTAAAATCTTACTCACATCTGTCAGATTACATCCCCTGTAATAATAAAAAAGAATATTATCATAAAAAAGATAAAGCCTCACCAAGAGTAGCTAAAGATGTGTTGAAATTAAACCCTTACCAACAATTTAGTTTCTTTATGCTTTCCAGGTCAGATGCCTTGGCTTTGGCGAGAACTAGCTTTTTTGAGAGCTTCATTTCAATTAAATATACTTCAGATACATTATAAACGGTTGTACAGGCGAATAAACAAACATTTCATGTCAGTTCATTACTACGAGCTCATGCAGAGATGTCGTCCGCCACCGTGGGGCGCATGCGCATATTAAACCGTGACATCGATTAAAGCGTCCTTAGAAACGTATTTAACAGTCACAGTTACAGTCATGATGGTAAAAATGAAAACATTAATACTAGGCATAGTGTCATGTTTTGCATGTGAGGTATCATCATTCATTATTATTATAATTATTTTTATATTTTATGTGTCCTGAACATTAAACTCAATCTCCCACAATGCATCGTTGAAATGCTGGTAAAGCGCGCCTGCGCAGAGGGCTCTTTCTCTTTGGCCCTACGTCTCCACTGAAACGATGGTGAGCTGAAAATGTCCCTTTCCAAATCCACTATAATCCGTCGTTATAGACATTTTAATATGTCCAGTCCTCAGCGGAAATGTCATTGGAAGTCTATCTTATGTATTCTCCCCGTTTGATCTAGATTTTAATCTTTGCGTTGTGTGAAATAGATGAATTTTACGTGTACCAACCATAATGGCTGCCGCCAGTGCGGTTATATGCTTAGCCTATATACCGGGTAGCTAGTTGTGAAGTAGTTTTAACCGTAAAATACTGCCAATATTCTCAATAAAAATGAATCGATATATTTGTAATAGCAGGAAGACGTCTTGGGACATCTTGCAATTTATGTCTACACCGGTTTTTGAGAGTTTCTGTAGCGATAGAACTACGGAATGATAGTCCATGTCCTTTAAACGTCATTCTATTCTATTGTTTTTTTTTAACGTATAATCTTGAGTTTATTATGCGGTATTCATATAAATCTAATGTATTTCCTCTTGATGTGCCAATGTCTTGACAGGCTAAGCGCACGAAGAAGGTGGGGATCGTTGGTAAATATGGCACGCGTTATGGTGCTTCGCTGAGGAAGATGGTCAAGAAAATTGAAATCTCCCAGCATTCAAAATACACTTGCTCTTTCTGTGGAAAGGTAAAATTGTGTGCCAGTGTTTTGAAACGCTGACCTGCATAATACAAAGGTGGAAGAATTTTCAGTGGTCTGAAATTTGCTCTTGCAGACCAAGATGAAGAGGAGGGCTGTTGGTATCTGGCACTGCGGATCCTGCAGGAAGACAGTAGCTGGAGGAGCCTGGACTTACAAGTGCGTTACTTTCTATACTTTGTTAAACATTTGTAACTTCAGCACTGTGGGGTAAACACACATTGGTATACTGACTCTCCCTTGGGCAAGCCGTGATGGGGTATCAAAGATCAACTGCAAATTTGTTTGTATGCTTAACTAAGCTTTTTGTACAATGGTAGGGCATCTGAAGTGTCATGTGCATTTTTCTCTGGGAATATAATAACATACTTAATTTAAATGACAAAAAGGCATTGTTTCTATGCAGTCATTTTACGATGTGCGTGTGCAGTCAGACTTCTTAAATATTTCTGCACAGTTGAAATTGATTTGTATTAATGGAATGTATCTAGTTTATGATTGGCTGCAGTTTACCACACACTTCTTTCCTGAAGTTAAGTTTGAATACATACAGAATGGTAACATGTACTGGATATTGTCATGGTTGCAGTTTTGAAGCTCTAAAATAATTGTTTCATTTTTCCAGCACAACTTCCGCTGTCACAGTGAAGTCTGCGATCAGGAGGCTGAAGGAGTTGAAGGACCAGTAAACCAGTTGAACATTCGTGGATTTGGGACTTTGTTTTCTATAACATAACCGAACTGGACATGGCCTCAACATCCATAAATAAAGCAGTCTGGAGCGGAATTGTGTCTGTCATCCATCTTCAAAGGATAAGGGGTGCGCTACTTCGCATGTTGATATAGGAGCGCAGTGTTATTTTAAGTTTGAAGTGCATGTAACTTATTTTACCCAGTCACATTAAGGTACATGCACAAAAGCATTTGTGGAGGGTGTACTGTCTGACTTGATGCTTAAGGTATACTCGGCTTTGAAATCTATAAACACTAATGACCCATAATGAAACATTTTATACAGCAAAACACTTAATGTTTCACTAACTAACTACTGCGCTTGCATTATAGCCTTTTCCAGATTCTATAATAGGATGAGATTGGCAACAGTTTTCCTGATTGTTGTGTAATAGTTCTCAATCTTTCCAGTTGCAAAGATTTGACTTTAATATTTAATGCAGAGAAAAACTTTACTAGGCAAACAGATGTGAATCTGTGCACACTGTTTTTGAAGAGTTTGAAAACCTAGTTTTTTTTCTACATCTGGCACCCCATTTAAATTTTATTTGAGCCTAGCTTGAGAACTTGATCTAAGGGGAACATCTAGACATTTTGATTAAGACTACAATATTACTACACAGCAGGCAAAATCAAATCTAATATTGTTACATTCTTTAAGTTAATGATCGGATTGAGAGGGTGGGCCAGTTTTGATCTGATTCTCCAGATTTGTGAATTTGCAACTGAGATGACACATTCTGTTTGGCCCAGTGAAAACGAGGGAAATCTCAACTATTTGCATTTGATTTGGACTTAGCACTTTTATGTCACCGTAAAAGGCAAGCAAATTTGTGTTGTGCTAAAATATTCCTCAAGGTGGCACCAAAACTACATGTAATTTCTGCGACTCTCCAGCAGAGGCGTATTTACATTAATTTGAACGGTCAGACAAGTATGGCGGCTACTAGTGTGTTCAGACCTGGTTTGTTTAATCATAAAGTTGCAATTGTAACTGGAGGAGGCACCGGGATCGGCAAAGCTATATCTGCAGAGCTGCTTGAACTAGGTGAGGACGGTTTTATCTGATACAAATTTGTAAGTGTATTTCAGTAGACGGTAACTCGGGTCACTCACTGCTGTGAACTTTACTCTGCATCTGCCAGTAGATTATTATACCGTGTAGTTTACATTGTTAACAATGAAGCCTGCGTGGTATTTATTTGTATTACAGCATTTTTCAAAAGGAAATGTAATTTGTCAGGTTGCAATGTGGTGATCTCCAGCAGAAAGGCAGAGAAGCTGAAGACTGCAGTGGAGGAACTGAGCGCAAAGATCTCCCACTCCAACCCAGCCACTGTCACCTCTGTGACATGCAACATCCGCAATGAGGACGAGGTAGTTTTAGTTACTTAAGTTTATTTTACAGGGATCATGTACAGAAGCATTAATCAAAGAGATACTGAAGCAATGCTTTGACTATAGCTCTCAGAGCTCTTTTCCATCTGCTGTCCCTGAGGAACGTCCCAGTCTTTACCCTATATAACATTAATCTCTAAGCCGTCCAGCCAAGACCTGATGTGTGTATTGTTTCTAGGTGAAGACACTTGTTTCAGAAGTACTGAAACAATATGGACGCATAGATTTTCTGGTCAACAATGGTGGGGGCCAGTTTACAAGCCCCACTGAGAGTATTTCCTCAAAAGGCTGGAGGGCTGTGATAGACACCAACCTAAATGGGACATTTCAATGCTGCAAAGAGGGTAAAGAAGAACTGCAGAGTTACCATGGTTAAGTTGGAGTTTGACCAAGGGGTGCTATAACCTTTATGTTTATGCAGTTTACACTGCATGGATGAAACAACATGGAGGGGTGATCGTAAACATTATTGCTGACATGTGGAAAGGCTTCCCTGGCATGGCGTAAGTATGAACTAGAAAAGCTCTGCTTTATTACTTGTTGAAGAGAATCTTGATTGTGATTCATTGAACAGTCACACAGGAGCTGCGAGGGCAGGCGTGGACAACCTCACCAAGAGCTTGTCTATTGAGTGGGCATCCGCAGGAGTCCGTGTTAACGCTGTTGCACCTGTATGTTTTCACAGAAAACATGTCTCTTTCCCATTTCTTGTATTGTACTGTAATTCTTAATTTTTTCTTAGGGTACAATATTTTCCAAAACTGCTATGGAAAACTATAAGGACTTAGGGCCTGCTTTATTCAAGAGGTCTATACCTTTTAGTCCTGCAAAAAGACTGGGATTACCAGAGGAGGTACCTTTTTTAACTGTATATATACAACCACTACATTTATGTACTAAATGGCTGTGCTCCTGCACTTTGAAACTGCAAGTGGAGATATTATCCTCGGACTGTACTATAGGTCATGGTGTTCTGGTCATCAAATAAGATTAAAGGGCAACCGAATCTAAATTGGTACATGCATACATGCATTGGTCATTCAAGTGTTTCATTCATACTGCTCTTTGTGGATTTAATGTCTTAACATTTTATTGTTTAGATCTCTTCAGCAGTTTGTTTCCTGTTGTCTCCGGGTGCATCCTACATTTCAGGAGCCACACTGAGAGTAGATGCAGGCCAGAGTCTTTACCATTCATTCTGGGAAATACCTGGTATGTGGACAATGTGTGCAATATGCTATTTACTACATAGCTAAATAAATAAAACAATGTTGCTTCTTTTTGGCAGATCATAGTGCATGGCCTGAGGCACCAGAGGGAGAAAATCTTCAAGCTGTGAAAGAACTGCTTGACAAGCCAAAAAGCAAACTTTAAAAGTGAAATGAGTAGCAATCATCACCAGAGGACATGTGTAACAGAGATTAAATGTTATTTGGTTCCACATGCCATTACGTTAATTGGGCTCATGTATTTTAATGGAGTAGCTCTCTCTGGTGGTGACCAGTAGTGATAAGTGCCCTGGTGTCGCGAGCACGTTGCCAGTTGATGAGAGTCGTGCACGAGGTGGATCACAGACGTTAGCTTTGTCATTTTAAATTGTGTATTTCTGTTTAATCATTCATCATATCATCGCTACCTGGGTGTACACATTGTTTATGTCATTGGGGACATTGGTGAACTAATATTTTGTGCTACATATGAATTATTACACAGTAATGGACTGATACACATATCGTGACAAGCTAACTTTTTACATGCTAATGTAACTTGTTACCCTTGTAGAGTGCTGCTCTGCGTGTGATCCGTGAGTTCCTGACCGTTATTTATGTTGGTTAACAGGTACATTTTATTATATTTTATTGTAAAACCTTTTTAATTGTATTTTACATTGCCAGTTGACGAGAGTCAGGCACGAGAGTGCTGCTCTCCGTGTGGGCCGTGAGTTCTCATGACCAGTGTTTTTATTGATTGTACAGATTAAATACAAAGAATCACTCCGTGTGCTGGCCATTATTTAAAAAAAAAAAACACAACGCAGACAAACTATACAACAATCAAGAGCAGTCACAGACGGGTAGTTCCTGCAACCAAGCTGGACTTTTGCACGGCCAAGTTCAGCGTGGTTACACATGGACCAATGTGCAAACCATAACATCATACTGCACAAGCAAACACGCACTAAAGCCCCTTGGAGCTTGTACCAGAGAGATGACTCTGGGCTTTCCAGGTTAACCCTGAAGCACCAATATCATGGACTTGATTATAATAACTAACTCTCCTTGTCAATCTTCCTTTGCAGTGTAGTTTGTAAAGTAATGTTTCAATAAAAAAAAACTAAAAAAAAACAACTAATGTATCATACATATACATGTTTAGAATGATTTTTCTATTTAAATAAAAACAAAATTGGACTGCAGTTTAGATAGTCTTGTTAGCTTGTGATACAATCGGACAGTGTAAACAGTGTTTGCATTATTTTTTTGCATGCAGTGATTGCAGAAATCATTGGTTGAGTGGTTAGATCCACTGACTCGAAGGTTGGCGGTGCAATTCCAGCCCTCACAGATGAATGCTGTCGTTGTGTCCTTGGGCAAGACACTTAACCCACCTACCCCAGCCCTTGGGACAACGGGTGGAAATTAGCCTCTGGCTATAACCCGGCGTGTTTACATTCATGTCTGTCATGTCATGTCTGTTCATTAACATGCACTGTCCCAACCAAAAAAAAAATTTAAAAAAATCACTGTACTGCTGTGTGTGTGCGCCGTTTTACAGTAACTACAGCACAAACACACGCGCGCGCGCGCGCGCTCACTGTTGAGCTCTATAATGTCCTAAAAGATGCGCCGTAGTTGCTGTAAAACAGTCACATCTGTCGCAAAACTCGTCCCGTTGTGAGCAGAGGTCACATCAAAACATTCAGGTAGTGGTTACATCTTTGATCTCTTTATATGATCGTTTTAGGACTCGATAATCTCACTTTACATCAAAGTAACACGTTTGGTTTTGAAAATAACTCGTAAATGTTAACACATTGACACACTTCTGGTTCATCACAGTATATGATGAACCAGCAGTGTGTCGGTAGCTTAAGAAGCTATTAGCTAGTCCGGTGGAAAATATAGTCTACTATACTGTGTTTATTTGTGTTGTTTAAAGCTCGAGTTCAATTAAAATATGTAATAAAATATGTAATTTACTACTTACTGCTCTATTGCTAAATCACTACCTTGCTTTCGTCAAAACTTTACTAAGTCACATATGAAATGTTTATATGATTATGCATTAGCTGTGTTTTATCTTTAGATTTACTTTAATGAAGGCTGTCTTGTCACTTGTCATCCATCTAAACACCACTATTAAACTTCACTTTATTGCCATATAAATATACATTACACATTTCTGCTCCTGCAGCCTGTTACATTATGTTAACTTGATTTGGGCCACTCTTTAAATGATCAGTAATAAACCTGTAACAACGATGCTTTCTTGCAGCATGGGAGGGGACCATGGACACAGCAAAGTGTCTTTGCCTGACTGGAAGCAGTGGAAAGTCGAGGGAACGCCGCTGGAGTTCACAAAACAGAGATTGGCAGCCAGAGGTCTGAAGGACCCATGGGCCCGGTCAGTATTATTTTGTGTGTACCAAAAATATATAATTTATAATTCTAAAGCAATACATATTCTATTTCTCTGTAGTAATGAAGCATGGAGATACGCAGGCGGCTTCTCTCGTGCTGTGACTCTGTCAGAGGTTCTTCTGAGAGGATTCAAGTGGGGCTTTGCTGCCTTTACCGTTGCTTTGGCTGTAGAATATACACTGTTCCCACCTAAAAAGGGAGGCCACTGAAGTTCATCCTTGTTTGTCAGCCCCAAATCACATAATGGAAACTTAAAATACATTCTGTAAATTTCTGTTTATTAAATGTTTTTGATGACCATTTGGCACACTTTTTTCCTTTTCCCGGTCAGGATTTACAGTATTGATTTATAAAATTGGTTCTTCCCACTGATTAATCTTGCTTTCGTTTCCAGCTCAACCACCTGTAGCATAGTTTTAAACCTTTGATTATAATCATCGTAAAGAGCACTGTGACTGTCAAAAGGAAAGCTGTGACATCAAGGGTGTAGTACTGAATCCAGTTAAGCTCATGAGCAGTAGATTTAAGGTGCTTTGCTCCTTTGTGTTTCATCACATACTCTGTCCAGTACACAGACAGCTCAAGTGGATCAACAGGGCGGTCATTGTGGATTGCTGACAGCTTCTGTAAGTTCTCCTTATACCTAAATGTAAAGTGCAAGTTGATAAATATAACAGTTTGTAACTGATAATAGTTTCCATTAAAAACTCTTACTTTGGATTGTTGATGACCTCCTTAAGTCTGTCCACAAGGATCTCGGTAGTGATGGTCTGTATATTCAACACAACCCCTCCTCCTTTGATTGCCATCTTCTGTGCATTGTCAGGTTGTTCTGCGTTTAATGGCATCATCAGCATAGGAACAGCATGGCAGAGTCCCTCAAACAGTCCGTGTGAGCCAGCGTGGGTTAAGAAAGCTCGAGCCCCTGGATGTGCTATGATAAAAATGTAAAAACAATTATTGAAGAGAAACACAAGAAAAACATTGAGGTGTTAATATTTTTTTAAATATCAAACCTAGCAAGTCATTCTGGGGCACCCACTTCATTAACTTTACATTTTCGGGGACCTTTTCAGGAACTGACCCATTGTATCTCCATATGACCTATAAAAAGTATGATATAAAATTGTAATTTATCCCCATTAGCAATACTATTACGCATACACTCACCTAAAGGATTATTAGGAACACCTGTTCAGTTTCTCCTTAATGCAATTATCTAATCAACCAATCACATGGCAGTTGCTTCAATGCATTTAGGGGTGTGGTCCTGGTCAAGACAATCTCCTGAACTCCAAGCAATGTCAGAATGGGAAATAAAGGCGATTTAAGCAATTTTGAGCGTGGCATGGTTATTGGTGCCAGATGGGCCGGTCTGAGTATTTCACAATCTGCTCAGTTACTGGGATTTTCACGCACAACCATTTCTAGAGTTTACAAAGAATGGTGTGAAAAGGGAAAAACATCCAGTATGCGGCAGTCCTGTGGGCGAAAATGCCTTGTTGATGCTAGAGGTCAGAGGAGAATGGGCCGAGTGATTCAAGCTGATAGAAGAGCAACGTTGACTGAAATAACCACTCGTTACAACAGAGGAATGCAGCAAAGCATTTGTGAAGCCACAACACTGACTGACTCTGATGAGTCTCGATTTCTGTTGAGACATTCAAATGGTAGAGTCAGATTTTAGCGTAAACAGATTGAGAACATGGATCCATCATGCCTTGTTACCACTGTGCAGGCTGGTGGTGGTGGTGTAATGGTGTGGGGGATGTTTTCTTGGCACACTTTAGGTCCCTTAGTGCCAATTGGGCATCGTTTAAATGCCACGGGCTACCTGAACATTGTTTCTGACCATGTCCATCCCTTCATGACCACCATGTACCCATCCTCTGATGGGAACATAATGGATAATGCATCATGTCAGGATAATGCACCATGTCACAAAACTCGAATCATTTCAAATTGGTTTCTTGAACATGACAATGAGTTCACTGTACTACAATGGCCCCCACAGTCACCAGATCTCAACCCGATAGAGCATCTTTGGGATGTGGTGGAACGAGAGCTTTGTGCCCTGGATGTGCATCCCACAAATCTCCATCAACTGCAAGATGCTCCTATCAATATGGGCCAACATTTCTAAAGAATGCTTTCAGCACCTTGTTGAATCAATGCCACGTAGAATCAAGGCAGTTCTGAAGGCGAAAGGGGGTCAAACACTGTATTAGTATGGTGTTCCTAATAATCCTTCAGGTGAGTGTATTTATGCCTGTTTTTTTTTTCATTTCACCTTTTGTGGAATTTGTTTAAAAGCATCAAAGAAAATTTTTCTGGTTTCCTCTGGCATATCGGCCACCATGGTACCAAATGTCATCACTACAAAACCATGCTGTCCTGAAACCCACGACTGAAGATCCTAAAAAAGTCCAAACCATAATCCTCACAGTATTGTAGTCTCTATTATTTTGTGTCTTGGCACTAAGATTAAATACACTTACATCCGGCAGAGGATTTCTTACATCACAGTTGATACCACCAACAAGAATCATATTTGGCATGAGAGGACGAGGAGACTCCAATGCAAAGTCAAGTCTGTATAGAAAAAACATTATTTGATACTCAATGCATATTTACCTAATCTAAAACATGGATAACTATTTTATATGCCAACTTTCACTCTCTTTGTACAATACCTTAGCAACCAGATATCGGAGTCAGACAGAATTTCGGCCACAGTTGTATCCTCACCAACAAATTCAGTGGCAATTTGATCAAAGCGCCAGTAGAGCAAACGGCACATCAGAGGTTCAAAGAAGGCCACCTATAGGTCAGAGGTAGTTATAACCATATAAAACAGAACAATACAGATTAAACTTTAACTATGCATCAGGCATAACGTGCAAGTTACCGTGGTAGTAAAAGTTATACTCACTATTGTGTTAATAATTCTCTGCTTGAAGCTCATTTTGTCGGTGAATCCAGTGAAAAAGCGAGGTACAAATGAAGGTGGAGAGGGACAGCCTGCAGACTTAATATCCAACGAACACGGCATCCCTCTCAGTATATTTATAGTGGGGAGACCTGAACATGAACCACGAACACTGGTTAATCTACACATCACTGTAAAACATTTTAAATAAGAAACACGACTTGCCAAATTTACGAGCCATTAGTGAGCCAGTTGGAACCATAGGATCTGTTAGCATAGCATCAAAACCCTGCCAAATATATATATATATATCTGTTAAAAGTACCATCAATTTTATCCATTCGTATTTAATTCAATCTGCCATTCCAGTACTTTCCTTCCCTTAAACATTGGCTGCATTTTCTCGCTCACCATATTGCTTGTTTTGACTGTTGCTTTTGACTATGAACTGTTTAGACTCTGCTTATGCATGTCAGGGCCAAGACTATTTGTTAAAATTATCTAATACAGTATTTAACTCATTAATGTATAGTGTATTTAATTTAATTTGTGCATGTACACACTTAAAAAAAAAAAAAATAGAAATCGTCCCTGTCCCATCCCTAAAATGAATGAATAGTATTTTATGATAAGCAGACTGTAGTGTCATTATTCATGCAGACACCAACAGTTTAAGTAAACTCAGTACTTTATCTATCAAATCTGATGTATTATTGGACAATCAATCTCAAATTGCCTTTTGATTGTTTCACAGAAACAGAACAATTGATGCTGTGGGTGATGTGATTTAGGTTGACCCCACACTTCTTCATTCACTTTCCATCATGAATTTGTCTCACCTGCTGCTGAAGATGTGAGATGAGTGAGTGGTTGAACAGAAGGCTCTCTGCTGTGTCTAAAAGGAATCCTCTAATTTTCTGAAATTGTGCAATCCTCTTTCTCATCTTCTCCATAAAAGACTGTGCTTCTTTATTCATCACATCTTTGTTTGCTGACATCACTGAATCAATATAGGACTTGTCATACGGGACTGGGAAAGTGACAGTTTGGTAGTGCTTCCCTGGGCCCATACGGACACTGATCTCCGGTATTACAACTGTCACCTGGTGTCCACGACGACCCATTTCCTGAGCGATTGCTTTCATGCCCACCCAGTGACTTCCGTCCATTGGGATCACCAAAAGTTTGCCCAAGAAAGGAGCAGAGCTGGTAGAGACGTTGCTTGAAATCACTTCATTGTCTGCCATGTTGAGCAACACAAACAACAAGAGAGTTCCCTTCCACATTGTTATCTTCTTGTTTGGATAGTCCACAGCAGGTCCCAACTATGAATGCAAAAGGTAGGGGGAAAGTTCAGATTAAAGAAAGGAACACACACCCTTCCTGGACAACCTGGATTCCTAAACACTCCCTTTGAGTTAGTGAAATTCCTCAGCGACTTAGCATAGTGCATGTGTTTGTCTGTGTGTGCAGGTTTGTGTGTGTCCAAAGTCCTGAGAGCCGATAGGACGCAGTCAGTCACTAACAACAAGCCAATAATACATGATCGGCCCTAGATAAGCAAAAGAAAATGGATGGAATGGACATTTGGCTATCCAATTAACCTATGTAATTTAATACAAGGTTTAATGGTTGTAAAGACCTATAGTTTTGAAGTGCTTATTGTGTAGTCTGTATATATATGTCCGAGGATGATGTCAGTGGTACAAGTTAAACAAGACAATACTTTTTTTAATTGTTGCTGTTACCAAATCAGGATGCAGATTTTTGTGGGCCACCGGACAAAGCCTAGGCCACTATCAGGCATGTGTTGACATAATGATGAGGCCAATAAATGAGTAAGCCAACACACGGGGTGACCTCCTGTCCCTCTTTAGGCTGTCCTCCACAGCTGTTTAGGCCCCTGCCTCCTTCCACTTATTTAGAGTATGTCCCACTTTTTCATTGATGTCACATGAATTATAAACTAATAATGATTTTTTTTTTTTTTGCGATATTTATTAAACTACATAATGCTATATATTAAACTAAAATGTACATGGTATTATTGCAGTAATCAAACTGTTTAAATTTTGTGAGTCTGTCCCGCTGTGTCCCACCACCACAGTTAACAAAATGTCACCCTTTTTTTAAACTTTTTTGATGGAGGATCCGCCACCTGCTAGTCTCCATGGATACGTTTTTGCTTAGGCACTACGCATTGCATCTGCACCAGATTTATAAAACTCCTAAGCGCAGCACTTCGTCTCAACACCAACCAGGACTCTGGCGTGCGCTCTCTGGCAAGTCTGGAGACACGGGGAAAAGGCGACACTCAGGGAGATGAGCAAAAGTGAAGAGTTTGAGGAAATGTTTGATGAGAAAATCATCAGAAAATAGGCTACATCATATAAAATAATGACATTGAGATGTGCACATTTAAGCAGATGGCCAATACACGGAGAAGGGCTGTTTATGCCACTTATTATTCTCAACAATATCATGCACTGAAACGTGCACGGCGCGGGATGCTACCATAGACGTATATACACATATATGACCCAGCACAGAGGAGGAAACAACGATGTCACCTGAGAGAAAACTCTTATCTCAAACAGAGCACACGAGTGAGGCTTTGGTTTAATGAAACATTGGGACTAAACGCAGCTCCAACACTTTACGTGTATCTACGCACCGCGCGCCAGATAAGCCAGAGTCCAAACCACGGACCGATCGCCCGAACCTGACCCGAACCCAGAATTTTCCGTGCATTTTTTAAAAGCTGGTGGTTGTTGCAAACGAGTTTGCTCTCAAGGGCCTTTCCTGTTTTCCTGTCTAAATAAAGGACATAATTAAGTTTGGGCCAGTCTCAACCCAGGCCCGCGTACTCAAACGAGTAAGCAGAGTTTTGATGTTCCCTGCATAGTTTTATTGACAGAATTACAGCATGAAATGTTTCTGTGTTTCACCTGCATCTTTGCCTGGGAGACGAAGTGCTACTTTTGCTCTCTCAGGGCATCTGAATCTCTCGTACGCGCTCACAGTCCCCTCCTTTAATATTAAAAGAAAAATATACAATTTGTCAACTAAATGTAACCCTGATATTTTGTTCTCACCAGTCTCTTGAGGCTGTGGATATGGCGGGTTACAGTTAGATATAATATGTGGTATCTTCTTCTTGCTGTTTTCCTTGCTGACAAAAACCAACACGGCAGGACAGTGCACAGCTCATGTCTTTATTTTTTTCAACTCTAGTTCTCAACTCCTTAACATGTGCGCGCCCTATGCGCGTTCACCCGGTGCGCTCCCCAAATGCGCTGTACCGCAACAAGAACAATAGGAACCAAAAATGATTATTAAAGTAAATGTAGCTTAGCCAACATAAAATAATAAATAAATATGAATTGTTAATAAAATAAATACAAGGCAATAAACAAAATACTAATGTCCCCAAATTAATGTTAATACATAAAATAACATACATCAAATAAATGAAAGGTTACATAAACAAAAGGTAAGAGTGAAGACGTTTCGCTGCTCATCCAAGCCGCTTCTTCAGTTCTGGTCAGATTACTGGTGGACACAGTGAACACTTATTGTAGCTCAACAGACCTAACCTATAAAAAGGGAGTGTAAGCAATAAGGGTTCTTAGTGTAGTTAGCTCCTCCCTTAAGGTAGATATAAGGCAGTAATGTGACCAGAACTGAAGAAGCGGCTTGGATGAGATCCTCCTTGAGATCGAGACTGGATCAGAGGAGCAGGATCAGACACCAGTCTCCCTTCCAGTGAACCAGAGAATGAAACCAAAGACGTTTTTGAATAAGACATTCCTGATGAGGGCCATGTCTCAGACTCCAGTGGTCCATCTCAGGTCCTGAAAGAAACTTTCCTGTGCAAGAGGACGAGACGGCCCCAGGATCTGACCAGGACCACACTCGTGAGTCTTCAGAGATCATCACAGAAGAAGAGTTTAGGAAAAAAAACATTTATATTTCTTTTTTTTATCACCAGTGCTATTTGAATATAAATGACATTGCAGTAAAAATAAAGTAATTTTTTTGTGCCTTACGGTCGAAAAGAACCCACCAGTCCTCCAAAGATCCTAGATGGACCTCCTGTAGCCGTTCTTATCAGAGCTCTGTTCCGAAAACTGGTCCAAAAGTCCATCTTCAAACCAGAAGCCGGGGTTGTCGGGTTATTGCTGGAGAAGACCAAAGAGAAGATTCTCAACCAGGACGTCACAATCTCCATCAAAAACATGAGGGCCATGGGAAAAGCTGCAGCCAAAGAACTGACTTTAAACTCCAAGGGACACAGCTAAGTGCAGAGGACGAGGCCTTCCAGGAGGCCATGGTGAAACACCTGAACAATTGTCTTATTGTATGTCTTTGTGTAACTGTATTTGATCTGTGTCTCTGTTAAAGACTCAGACCAGACATTAACATGCGTGAAGGCTCTGTCCCATCCTCCAGGAAAGACTTTGTTGTCTTATCTGTCCTCAGGTGTAAAAGTTCATTATCTCATGGGTGTGAAACAAACATCACTCTGCTTTGAAAAGTATGTAGCTTTGTCATTCTGGTATAAATACTAACTAGAGAGGAGGAGGAGAGCTGCTTTCAGGGAGAGACTCAGGGGGAGACTTGGGATGTCTGTGGCCAGGGGGCCACTGCTATTCCCACTCCTCTACTTAGACTCATCCAAAGTACCTTAGATTTTACACATATTACAACAAGCTTGCCCACTTTAACTATCAACCAAATTCATATACAGGATAAAAAATGCCACAACAAATGGTTTACCCAGGCCTTTATTCAGAAAATATTTTAACTTTAGCACCAACACAAGACATGACTTGGAAAACCTATTCCAAATGAAACCTTTTACTTTCTATTTGTCATATCCCCTCGTGCCCAAAATGAAAGAAACATATTTAAAGATTATATTAGGTAATTATCCTGTGGGAGATTTTGTACATATACGATTCAAATTTGATCCGGTATTTCCAGATTTCTAATGTATTTTGGGTCAATGTACACAGCTGGATATGCTGGAAAATTTCGACTCTGCCTTTTTAACATTGTCCATGAAATAAAATACATTTCTCAAACTGGACTGCAAAATATCTGATATTATGAAACTTATAATTGTCCTAGTGACATATTTCATAAATTCATGTAAGTGAAAAGACACCAAGCCTGCCTTTGCTGCTTCTTGAATTATTTTGTTGAATATTTTAAGTAATTGAAAATCGTCTTCAACAAGAATAAAAAGGATTTAAAAATGTATAAAATGAAAAAGTTCTTACCATTCTAAATGATTATGTTTTTACCTTGTCAACTTGTGCCAATTTTGTGTTCTGTTTATGCAAGTTTTGACACTTCTCCATTGACTGTATATATATATATATATATATATATATATATATATATATATATATATATATATATATATATATATATATATATATATATATATATATATATATATAGACATATATATATATATATATATATATATATATAGCAATCCTTTATGAAGAAGCCCCAGATCTGTGGAGAAGCAATGCCACTCACATCAAGAATGCATGTTTTTGAAGCATTTTCCCCTAATAGAATAAATACAAGATACATGAGGTCTGTGGGGACTTTCTACCTGAAAAGTTACACAGTGCATCTTTAAAGTAAACACGTGATGTAGAATTACCTGAGGAGTCTTTTTTCCTTTTTTCCAGCTGAGAAACTAATACCTTCGTCGATGAGTTTTTCTTCTTTTTTGCGCTTGTGTGTGTAGTTACAGCCCCAGTCCGGTAGATGGACCCAGTTTGCTGTTGTTTCTGAAACAAACAAAGCAGAAAAAACATAGAGGAGCAGCAGCGCGGGAATCTCCGGTGAAGGCGACATCCAAACGGACCCGGGGCCAGGCAATGTCCGCAGCCCACAACCCGGCAGCTTCAGCGGGGCACTCGCTCTGGAGCCCGGTACGCAGACAGTCTCCTACTTACCGTTAACCGATTTATCTGTGATCGTCAAGTAATTGTAGCATGTCAAAAAACGACAGCTGTGAATCAGATGGGTCAGATGAATTTTCGGGTAACTTTGAGCTCAAATAAGTGGTAGGATTTCTTCTATTGCTGTTTAAACCGGTTTAGTTTTTGTTTAGTTCGGAGATTTTGTTGAGTTTTGTTTGGTCAGTTATTCGCAATGTTAATCCAACCGCTCCTAAGGACACCGACACGCCCCTTTGTATCCCAGGCAATTTATGGCAGCGCTGCTTGCCTGGGATACAAAGCCTAAATGTATGATGGGAAATGTAGTGCTGTCAAACACTGACGGCTGACTGACTGATATATTTCCTCCTCTTTCTTATTTTTTCTTCTTTCATTTATCTACTTTTACATTATACCGTCGAAAATCCCAGTTTTAAACACACATACTTGTTTTCCAGTGTGATTACCAACCAAAATAACCATGTACATTTCTTTCCATGAGACTTCATCATTTTAACACAGTTTTTTGTCAATGGGAAATGTCGTTCACATCCTAAAGATTATGTGATGTAGTACCCAAGCCACGGATTACATTGTATTTATGGAAAAAAGCTTATCTTATCTGTTTTTGTTTTTCAGCCTGGGAAAGGATGAGGATGAGCTTGGAGTCATGCATATGTTTTCCATAAAGGTAGAATATCACAGGTGAGGTTGTGTTTCAAGTTCTGAATGCAATCAGATTAGTTCTTTTATGTCAGTAGAGCAACTTCAGAAATATAACCCATATTTCCAGTTTATTCAATGTTTCTTTCGTAGATCACTTGAATATTTTGTAAAGTGGAAGGACCCCATGAATCCAACACAAAATTTGAAATGGCGCAAAAATAGCCCGAGTGAAGACTCCATACAACGTAAGATGGAGGGAAAGAGGCAACAAAAGTGGAGGAAAAAGGCACAATCTGGCAAGCAGAGTGACAATGACATTTTGGACCTCATTGCCAGAAGTCATGAGCATCTACCTGAGGAGACCGGCCAATTAGTGGAGTTGGCAGATGAAGGGGTTGACCAATCAGACGATGACCAGGTCTCAGTCAGCAGCAGCGTCAAGTCAGGACCATCCTGCCATTATAACCCCTGTGCTGACAAACCATTGACCCTATGTCCAGCCTGCCGCAAACTTCAGCTGAAGGCAAAGAGGATGAAAGAACCTCACAAGGACAAACTCTTGGACACCAGTAAGTTCATGGTTATTTCATTTTGTTTAAGCTTCGATTTAGCAGTGCTAATGTTTTGTGTTGTTATTTAGACCCCAAATCTCTCACATGTGACCAATGGGTTCTTCTCAAACCGTGGAGAAGCAAAAAGAAGTTTGACAGCAGGGGGTAAATAACATACAATCAACTATATTTCCTGCAATCATCACTGCCTCATACAGTTGGTGGACATGGAAATGTATGACATTAACTATTTTTGATAATTTGACCTTTTTCCATTTTACAGGAATCAGTTGGGTCTTGTGCAATTAATCCACAAACTAGTAGTGGAGAAAAAATCCAAGAAAAAAAATGAGCTGGGGGCTGAAGACATGTGCTCAAGACCGCATGTATTTTTACAAAGGTGAAATTTAAAAATTTAAACTACATAATCTATTTCAAAGATGAGATGTAAAGTTTTTTTTTTCTTTTTTTTCTTTCATTAGAAATCTCCTTCACTGGAGCAAAAAGCCAGTGATGGAGAGAAAGAAGAACCGGAGGAAGAGGGCTCGAGAAGACTCTCAGGGCACACGTGTGGCTAAACAGAAACGTACCCACAACAACCACCAACCAATCAGCAACAGCCTTATTCACAACACTGAGCCAATAAGAAATTGCTTCAGTCACAACAGCAGTCTTGATTCGATGAGTAGCCCCTGCAGCACCTCATCTCTAGAAAGTGGTCCGGTTGACTCTGATCTGATGTGCAGGCTGCCCCCTGTGTCTGTCTCCTCTGAAGCATCGGACAGTTTTAAGGAGGTCTCAACTTGTCAAATTGTCTCTAAAAGAGGAGGTGGATTCAAAGACTTACTGGCCCAGTTGCGAGGCAACAACAGCATGATCATCAAAGAGATCCAATATTGAGGTGACCCCCATGTTTATTAAGAGATGGTAGTGGTCTTATTCTACATTTATTTGTTTATTTGTTTGATAATTGACACGTCTGAGGGGCCTTCTCCTTATACAGGACAGTAACTTGATCATCTCTTGTTTCACAATATGTTATTGTAAACCCAGTACCTTGAATGCTTTTTTTTAAACCAACACAAGCACATTTGTATGTGCTTTTTTTCTTTTTTTTTAACAACTCTTTTATTTTGACTTTGGAATAGAGTGTAGACTATGCAAACCTGAAGCATTACTATTACTACTGGTAATTATTATTATTTTTTAAATTTATTTCATAAGGTTGTCAGTTTTTGTTCAAGTAGAAGAATGTTATTCATAAATAGGTTTACCACCTATCAAGTTGTACAGTGCATTTAACCTACAAACATAAAAATAAAGAATAGTAAAAAGTTGAAATAAAATAAGTTGTGGTCATGCTGGTTATGTAACCTGTTTTTTTAATGTCCACATGATGGCACCCTTAGTGGATAACGTAAACTGAGTCTGTTGACATTAAAACCTGGAGGCAGCCTTTTTAATATATTACAAATTCAATCATGTTAAATCTGTAAATTCCTCACTTGTTTATTTAGAATCAAAGCATTTTTCTGTTAAAGGTATCAGAGTTTTTGAGTAAGCAGTGTTTGTCTTTTGATTGTTGCATTGATAGTGTAGTAGTTTTGCAGGAAAGGGTGGGGTAAATTGTTTGGAGATAAGAAAGTCGGGGTGCCTGTGCTACTTTGAGAATTTGACACTTTTTGTCTGTTTGTTTATGGGATTAGTATAATTGAAGAGAATGGGGATTTACTGACACAAATGGAAGTAGCAATGCCAGGAAAGAAAATTTGTCTGTTACTTTGCTGGACTGATAGCAATCTGATTTGCCTCTGATGTGACTTATTGACATTTCCACCAAGAAATATTTTAAAATGGTAGTTTGTCACATGGCACACAGCAATAGCCTGTCAATGGAGATATTTCATTTCCTATGGGCTAAACTTTTATGTATACTATTTGTATAAACAATCTTTAAGGACATGTTGTTTTTCGAAAATAGGTAAGTTCTGCAGTAGCTATAAGAGTAGAGTACAATCTTAAAAGGGGATTATGCAGGGATGATAATGTCAAACCAGGCTCAATTAAATAAAATTAAGATTACAATTAAATACAATTTCTGTTCTAAATTCAAAGCCACAAAACTTGGAACATTGAATAGAATACCTTATGACCCAAGTATGTGATTAGATAAGACTACCTCAAAGAAGCTTGCTTTACATGGTACCATGAAAGACAAATATTCACCTTTGAAACTCCCATTCTCATTTTTTCTATCTACACGTCATGTACAGGTCTCATATGGAAATCATTGCAACAGGACAAAAGTTTTCACAACTCAGTGACTTCAGAAACTGCCTTTACTTGTCCTAATTCAGCAGTGCGTGTAGACAAGGATGGGATACTGGTGCCCACTCTTCATGTCCTCATTCTTTACCACTGTCCCATGCCGATTAACATCAAGCAAAAGGTCCCAGGGCCAAAACAATTCATGTACGCACACACTCAACACGGCATCCTGTGATAGGATCAGCACCTGACACCTCGAAAACAGGAAAAACATTTTGTAGAAGCACAGATGTTTGGAGGGTGGAGCCTTAAGACCACTATTTAACCAAGTCTATAGGGAAGGCTACTGCTTTTATTGGGAAAAAGTCCAAGAGTATACTCGCCATGTCGTACTATGAGGTAAAAACAGTGATAAATGAGTGTTTTCATGTTTGTTGACTTGGTTTTAATGGGCCTTTTTTCATTCCAGCATATTGTTTTGGACTACGACTACAATGACACTGGTTCAGGGTCTGGCTCAGGAGAACTGGGAGCGGATTTGGATGAGCCCTGTCATGTGGAGCACTTGATGACGGCTGAATTACAACAGGTCTTTTTACCAGTGGTCTATGCGCTTATCTTTACTCTGGGCATCACTGGAAATGGACTGGTGGTCGTAGTGTTGGGTTGCCAGCGCAGGTAAGATGCATTTAAGTTAATTAAAGTACATTAAGTTAATAAAGGCCTATATGATGGAGGCCTTTATTATTAATTGCAAATTTAAAGAAAGACTATAATGTTATGGCTCGGCATCAGATTTACTCTCAGTCTACAGTAAAACAGGAGTTATCAAAACCTTTTTTAAATTAAAGTTATAGGCTACATGTATATTAATCTAGTATTTGTTCTTACTTTGAGAATTTATTTAGCCCTTATAAGAAAGTAGTTTACGTCTATATGTTGACAAATAAAACTTAAACTACTATAAAGTATTAGGAATTTAGTGAATACTGATGTGTTTAAACAATAATAAGAATTGGTAAAATGTTTCAAAACAAAATAGTTCTTATAGTGTACACTGTTATACTGCATATAAAAGTTCAGTTGCTTAAAAATATATATAAATTACTAATTATAGCCTGTTGTATAGTATTACAAAATAACAATATTTTAAAACCGATGCTGAGTGACCTCCTCTTTTGGCGTTGTCTAGGTCCAAGTGTAGCCTGACAGACCGGTACCGCCTGCACCTCTCAGCTGCAGACCTCCTGTTTGTTTTGGCTCTCCCCTTTTGGGCCGTGGACGCTGCTCTGGCCGACTGGTGTTTTGGAGCTGTCACGTGTGTGGGTGTTCACGTCATTTATACTGTGAATCTGTACGGCAGTGTCCTCATCCTTGCCTTTATCAGTCTGGACCGATATTTGGCTGTGGTCCGAGCCACTGACACCAACACCGGGGGACTGAGGCAGCTGCTGGCACACAAGCTGGTTTATGCAGGTGAGAGCTGCTGCGTTTAAGATTTGTACTTGTTGTTCTAATATTGAATTGTATGATAAAATAAATGAGGCATGCACACTCACAGTAAGAATGCATATTTTTCAATAAAACACTGATATTTGAATAAATGCAAATACAATACTGTGGAACATTCTAAGCAAAGCAATACCATATCACTGGAGGCAAGCAGGTGGCAGACCCTCCACCAGAAAAGTTTCATAGTGCATCTTTAAGTGTTAAGCATATGTTTGATGTTGCTGTCTAAGACTAAGACTGACTAAGAGCAACATCAAAAAGACTAAACTAAAAATTGTATTTTAAACACAGATTAAGCTTGTCATTGTTTCTGACATTCTCAGTGTGTTGCTACAGCTATTGCTCTCTCCATATTATTTGTATCTAATAAGCTTTATTCTTTCAGGTGCGTGGTTGCCTGCTGCTCTCTTAGCCATCCCTGACCTGATTTTTGCCAGGACTCAGCAAGGAGCTGAGGGAACCACTCTTTGCCAACGCTTCTACCCAGAAAAGAACGCTCCTTTGTGGGTGGCAGTGTTCCACCTGCAGCTTGTTCTGGTGGGTCTAGTGGTGCCCGGCCTGGTTCTGCTGGTCTGTTACTGCGTCATTGTCACAAGGCTGACAAGGGGCCCGCTTGGAGGACAGAGGCAGAAGAGAAGAGCTGTTCGGACCACCATAGCTCTAGTGCTGTGCTTTTTCGTGTGCTGGCTGCCATATGGAGCGGGTATCTCTGTGGATGCAATGTTGAGACTGGAGATCTTGCCCCGTAGCTGTAACCTTGAAGCTGTCTTAGGGGTGTGGCTAGCTGTGGCTGAACCAATGGCATTCGCTCACTGTTGTTTGAACCCACTTTTGTATGCCTTCCTCGGGGCAGGATTCAAAAGCTCAGCCCGCAGAGCCCTGACATTGAATAGGGCATCCAGTTTAAAGATTTTACCCCGAAGACGCACAGGACAGTCCACGACAACAGAGTCCGAATCATCCAGTCTGCACTCCAGTTAGGTTCACCGGAGCAGCCATATTGTAAATACTGTATGAAGTGACTTGTAGAAAGTTTCTCATAGAAATTTGGAAACTGGAGAAGCAGTCTGCTGGACCATGACTAGACTTTAGTTTCTGATGTAAATAGTGTTTTCACAGTTGTTTTTTCTCATGATGAATGTTTATAATAAAATATTTTAAAAGTTATGATTATGTTTTTCTTTTTGGTGGGAATAATATATAAATATATACATTCTACTTACAAAATCACTGCTATAAGAACTAAGATAATATTGTGTTGTTGACTGAGTAAACCAGTCAACCGGTCTCACTTTCAACTTAGGCTAGAATTGATATGACAACTCTTTGATACTAAGAGTAGTCATATCAGTTGTATTTCTCCGCTGTGAGATGAACACAGCTCAATCTGACCTCATTTTATTTGATTTGTATTTAACTCAGTTTATTGTGGTTGAGCTATTTAGAGAGAAATTCATTGTTAATTCCATAACATAATTTCACACCTTAAACTGTAACACTGATACACTTTATTAATCCACAAGAGAAATGATTTGGACGTAAGCATAGTTATGTATACCATTACTTTAAATACACCTTAGATCTACTATAAATACATTAGGCTACATCCATTCACAGTTGCCTTTGTAATGTCATTCAAAACCACTCATGCATGGTCGGGCCGAGCAGCTGTTGTGCCAGGTGGTCTTGTCTTGTCTGTAGATGTAGGCACAGTACAGTGCTAATGATTTAAACAGTTGTCATCTCCATACGTGACACCGTTGGGGTCAGGAGGTCTATTTTTCCAAACACACTTGCCCTCCTAGTGCTTCCCATATAGTTTACTTCCACTGGAAAGAGATAAACAGAAGGTGGAAGTTTACTGTGTCCTGTTTCCTAGAGGAAGGAGGATGACGAGGAGAGGGTGAGAAAGAGGACTTTGATTCAGCTACACAGTAACGATATGGATCAGTGATAACAGTGAATACATTTGCATGACAGAATATTGTATAATGAATCAAAGTCTTATGAACATTGTATAAATAGAGTTCATTCATTCTCTCCCTTACCTCCTTGTCTCACACAAACTGCAGCACAATTCTCATCTATTCATAGTGGCCAAAACAGGAAAGGCTTCCTGCTGCTCATTTTAGGAAAAACAAGCAGCTTAAACAATCAAAAACTCAAACCACCTCTTCAAGACCCCACTTTTGACTCTATCAGGAAGGCCAATGATGGACCTTCACATGTGAGGTGGCCACGGCAACACATCTTTTTGAAATGAGCAAATATATCTTTCACCTCATCAGGCTCATCAGAGTGGAGATTGTTTCCACTGTGCAACAGTCAGTATTCAGTAGAAACAATATTACTGGTTTTCAGGAACAGACTGATCACTGGCCTCTCAAAATGAGTTTTAAGACAGCTGCTCAGGTCCTGTCTAGAACCAGGAAGTACAAGCACATAAGTCCTGTGCTCAGGTCTCTGGCTCCTGTGGCTCAGAGAATAGACTTTAAAGCAGCTCAGCTTGTGAACAAGTCTCTCCATGGCTGACATGTTAGTGCCATATGAACCATCTCACACTCTGAGGACTTCAGGGACCAGCCTCCTGCTGGTGCCCAGAGTCAGGACTAAACATGGGGAATCAGTGTTTCAGTTTTATGCAGCTAAAACCTGGAACAGTCCTCATGAAGATGTGAGACAGGCCTCGACTTTGACAATGTTTTAATCCAGGCTCAAAATGGTTCTGTTTAACTGCGCAAATGACTGAAAGGTTTTTATTCTGCAGTCTTCTCTTTTAATGTAAATTTTATAATTATTTGTGATTATTTATGTTTTGATTTGTTGTATTGTGATTTGAATTACTTTCTTATTCTGTAAAACACTTTGAATTACTTTGTGTACACATTGTACTGTAGATTTGCAGATGTTCAAGAGCATAATTTCTTGGATATAAATGACAAGGTCCAACATTTTGCTTATTACTAATGAAAATACCATATACTCAAAAGGAATATTGGGATAATGGGATAATACTGGAATTACACTATATTCTAAAACTGAAAGTTTCCCCTGATGTGTGTAAATATGTTTCTTATACTGTTTCTTGCATTGCACCTGTTTCACCCCTTGCAAACTAAATGTAACGCTCATAGATTTTTAATCCTGGAAAAGTGATTCAAAGTTTTCCAGTGATAGACTGCATGTATTTTTTATTCACTGAAGATACAGTCCAGTAATTTATAATCCATATAAGATCATACTTTGTTTGGCTAGTATTTATTTTAATTTGGTAAATGTATTATGTATTAATGCCTTGTGTGTGATGGTCCACAGATGTTCAGGTTCATCTTGAGTTTCCTGCGACTGAACAATCGTGGGAAAATCAGAGGTCAAGACAAAGAGAGAAATATAGCAGCACAGAAACACTGGTCTGAGTCCAAATGGTGCACAATAACTTCCTGCTTTGAGCCTCTGGATTCACACAATGACACAGGTGAAACCAATAGCCCGCTGAGTGTTTGTATGGACCACTGCAGATGAGTAATGTGGGAACAGATAGACCAGTTTTTAAAAACTCAAATATGTGCAGTTTCCTATTAAGACAGTAGGAAAAAAGCCAACAGTTCAATCCAGTTTATGTAGCAGTGAAAAAATAGACCTAAAAGATATAGCCAACTTGTGGTAGTGTTGTTTATGGGACCTATCATTTGAGTGAAATGATCTGTGAATTTCTTCAGATCATGAATGTCCAAATCTGAGCCGTAGGCCATTTTTTTGTTGGCTGTCAGCACAGACAACAATGTTACTGTTTTACTGCATGTAAAATACTTCTGTCTGTATTGACTTCCGGTTTGTAGCACTTTTGATAAAAACAGTCTGAACATCCCTGCTGCTTTAGAGGGTCCAGCAGGCAAACATCTCCCCCTAGTGGTCATCTTTGGCTCTTATCTGGGGAGGAAACATGCGTTATTATATTACAAACATTATAAAACTAGTAACATAATTTCAATGCGATCAATAAATTAACACAGAAGGGCTACTACCAGTTCCCCTCTGTGTCTGTCGATTACGTTGATTATGTGTATCTTTTATTTCATAATAAAACAAGAAAAGGCAGAATCATTGTACGTAATCTAACCAGATCACTTCTGATTGGCTCTACACGTTGAGCTATTTGCATCTTGTCAGCCATTGGCCTAAAACGGCGCGCCAAACGTCACGTGGTTTGTCTTTTCGCGCGAAAGTGTTCTCTGTTGTCAGGACCTGTGCTGTGCGTGCGTCGGTGTAAAGGGAGTATCGCTGCCGTGTTTTCTTATTTTCTGCACATTTAAGTCTGCTTTGACGATTTTCCGACATGGACGTAGCCACAGCTACCGCAGAAACATCCGCAGAGCAAGTGAAGGACGAGTTGGCAGAGAAATGTCAGAAGTTATTCCAGGCTTTCCTTGAAGAGTGAGTAACTTCTTGTCGGCCTTTTGCGACCTCTTCCTTTTTTAAATAAAGGCCCAGAAAGAAGTGTGCAAGTCCTCTCATTAACGATCACAGACTATGTCAAACTTGCATTGTTTGTTTGTGCAGGTACCAGAGCGTGGACGGAGAGGCGAAGTACGTCCGTGAGGCGGAGGAGCTGATTAGGCCCGAGAGGAACACGCTGCTGGTGAGCTTCACGGATCTGGAGGGCTTCAACCAGGAGCTGGCCACCACCATTCAGGAGGAGTACTACAGGTAAGCGACTGTTTGACTGTCCTACCCTAAGAGAATCATTCCATTTTCTGCATTTAAATAGTATCTCCAAGTATAAAATGTTGGTGAATAGCTTGATGTCATGTCCCCACCCCCTCCTTTTGTTTTAAGATTGACAAAGTTTTTTATTGGAAGCATAAAAAAAAAAAATCTGTTCTTGATCACAGTAGCTCAGTTGTCCAAACCTTTCTCATTAAGTGCCACATATAAAAACAGACACAGCTGAGGGCCGATTGAGGGCTACAGTCTGGTCACCAGTACAGTGAATCCTTCAAATCTGTGTTTAGTACAAGTTGGACTGAACCACTAGACTTTTATTCATGCTTACATCCTCAATGGGACACATTAAATATTTGATAAGCGCTTGTTAAAGTAGATTTTCAGAAATGTACTGTAAAAAGTACTGTTTAAAATTATATGGGCCAATTTACCTGGAAACTTGAAGGCCAAGAAAAATTTGTCCATAGTTTGGGCATGTCTGTAGTAGTTCAACCACACAACAATAACTTTAAAATGGTAGCAAATGGCCAATAAGATAAGTAAATATATTAATATGGATGCCAATATGATAGACTAGATTTGCCAATATACTCAATAGATGTAAGCAAAGTATGCTATGCAGTGTTGAATTGTCATCACAAACGATAGTAACTGACTATAATTAAATATGTGGGACTTCATGACTGACTGTTTTCAGGGTGTATCCCTTCTTATGCCGTGCTGTTCGAAATGTTGCTCGGGATCATGGAAATGTCCCACTGAACAAGGAGTTCTATGTTGCCATCCAGGACCTACCAACGAGACATAAGTAAACAGGCATTACTCACGAGTTTAATTGAAACTTTAATTTGTTTTTTCATCAGTTGCTTGATTCTGTATGTATTATTCCAGGATCCGTGAACTGTCATCAATGCGTATTGGCTCGTTGGTGAGAATCAGTGGTCAGGTAGTCAGGACGCATCCAGTGCACCCTGAACTGGTAAGATGCAGTTATTAAAATTCAATTGTTTCACTTTTGAATGTGGTGTTATGTCAATTTGCACTAAAATACAAGTTAACATCTCATTATATTTTTAATGCTTTCCAGGTGAGTGGGACATTCATTTGCATGGACTGCCAGGCTGTGATCAAAGATGTCCCTCAGCAGTTTAAATACTCCCCACCCACCATCTGCAGAAACCCTGTCTGCAACAACCGCGCACGATTCCACCTCGACACGCACAAGTCCAAGTTTATTGATTTCCAGAAGGTACAGTTTGTTTTTAATGATGAATAATTGCGATGTAAGGATAGTTTTAAATGCCCATGTGGTTTGTTTATGATCAGGTTCGTATTCAGGAAACCCAAGCAGAGTTGCCCCGTGGTTCAATCCCGCGCTCACTGGAGATAGTTTTGAGGGCGGAGGCTGTGGAGACCGCTCAGGCTGGAGACCGCTGTGATTTCACCGGAACCTTGATTGTTGTGCCAGATGTCTCACAGCTTGCCACTCAAGGTACAGTAAAAGTCTAAACTTAATGTGCGTAACAGCAAACACATTTAATTTCAGCTTGTGCCTGTATTGCTGGATTATTTACATTAAGCCAAGCCATATTTAGAGTAATCACATTTCTGAGAGAAAAGTCAAAACCATATGATATTAAAACTGGAAATTATGGTTGCAATAATAAGATGGTGACTTTTTTTCATCCAGGGATTCGTGCAGAGACGAGCACCCGAGTACCTGGTGGACCACAGGGCTTTGAAGCAGAGGGTTTGAGGGGACTGAAAGCCCTGGGAGTGAGGGAGCTGTCCTATAGACTGGCCTTTCTTGCCTGCAACGTGGCGCCCACAAACCCTCGTGTATGTCACATAACTGGAGTTATGACTTTGATTTTAATGGATTTGTCAAACTAATGACTTTTTAATAGTTTGGAGGTAAAGAGCTGCGCGAAGAGGACCAGACAGCTGAAAGTATCAAGAGTCAGATGACAGAAAAAGAATGGGAGAAGGTGTTTGAAATGAGCCAAGACAAGAACCTCTACCACAACCTGTGCACCAGCCTCTTTCCCACTATTCATGGTCAGTGAATTTGGTTTACTGTGCAGTGATGTATGTGTTATTCTTAATGCAGTGTTCTTGTGTGAACAGGTAATGATGAGGTTAAACGTGGTGTCCTGCTCATGCTCTTTGGAGGTGTTCCTAAAACAACTATGGAGGGCACTTCACTCAGAGGAGACATCAATGTCTGCATTGTTGGAGACCCAAGTACTGCAAAGAGCCAGTTCCTGAAGTATGATAAAGCCCCAAGATTTTATTAATTCTGTTATGTTTGTTTCAGTGGTGTTAATGTATTTTTTCACTGTGTCTAGGCATGTGGAGGAGTTCAGCCCTAGAGCGGTGTACACCAGTGGTAAAGCCAGCAGTGCAGCTGGTCTGACTGCTGCTGTGGTCCGAGATGAAGAGTCTCATGAGTTTGTGATTGAGGCTGGAGCCCTCATGCTTGCAGACAATGTGAGTTTGAGCCTACAAATGTAATTTCTCAGCCATTTCCACAGTTGTACTTACATGAATGCTACAATTCTTAAAGGGTGTGTGCTGCATTGATGAGTTTGACAAAATGGACCTTAAGGATCAGGTGGCCATCCATGAAGCCATGGAACAGCAAACCATCAGCATCACTAAAGCTGGAGTCAAGGTAATATAGTTGACCAAATGTTTGCAAATAAAATTAATCTGACTTCTTTAATAATGAGAATTAAATATCTCCAAGGCCACTCTGAATGCTCGCACATCTATTTTGGCTGCTGCAAACCCGGTCAGTGGACGTTACGACCGCAGCAAGAGTCTGAAGCAGAATGTCAATCTGACAGCTCCCATTATGAGCCGCTTTGACCTGTTCTTCATCCTGGTGGATGACTGTAATGAGGTACTCTGTTAGTCTGTTGCTTAGTTTGTCCAGTGAGCTTTAAGTCATACATATTTATAATGTATTATTACAGGTGACTGACTATGCCATTGCTCGACGCATTGTGGACTTGCACTCTCGTGTAGAGGAGTCTGTGGATAGACTGTACTCTCTGGATGAAATCCGCAGATATCTGCTGTTTGCTCGCCAGTTCAAACCAAAGGTGTGCTTTATGCTCTTTAATGATAGCAGGACTAAAAGGCACATTTAACACCTGTCTTCTTGAATTTATAGATCTCCAGTGAGTCTGAGGAGTTCATTGTTGAGCAGTACAAACGTCTGCGCCAACGGGACTGCTCTGGAGGCATGTCTAAGTCGGCCTGGAGGATCACTGTGCGACAACTGGAGAGTATGATCCGCCTGTCCGAGTCTATGGCTCGCATGCACTGTTGTGATGAGGTGTGTAGCATAATGCTAACACATTTAACTGTCTTTTTATTACTAAGTGCATACATTTTGTTCTCAGGTTCAGCCCAAACATGTCAAAGAAGCTTTCCGTCTTCTGAACAAGTCTATCATTCGAGTTGAAACACCTGATATAAATCTGGAGCAGGAAGAACAGATGGAGGAAGAGGAACAGCATGAAGAAGGTACACATTTTCAGCCAAAGCACTTTACCATTTCAGTGGCATTCCCTAATTATATTAAATTGACCAATAGCAAACATGCCAAATGGTGTGGATGGGATAAACGGGGTGAACGGCATCAATGGCCATGACGCAGTGAATGGACACCTGAATGGAGTCAATGGACATGTGAACGGCCCCTCCGAGAGCCAGCCCAAACCCTCCCTCCGCCTGTCCTTTGCTGAGTACAGACGCATCTCCAACCTCCTAGTTCTGCATCTGCGCAAAGCTGAAGAAGGTCAGGATCGTGAGATTGGACAGTTTGTGTGGTTCTATGTTTTATATATATTTTAATTACATGTCTGACCATTCAGTTGAGGAGGAAGAGGAGCTGAAGAAGAGTGCTGTAGTGAACTGGTATTTGAAGGAGATTGAAGCAGATATCGAATCTGAGGAGGATCTGATAAATAAGAAGGCACTTGTAGAGAAAGTCATCCACCGACTTGTTCACTATGTAAGTTGTGTGTATGTGTATATAAGTGTACAAAACAGGAAGGGCTATATGTAAATTTGTGCTGTATTTTTCAGGATCACATCCTTATTGAGCTGTCACAAGCCGGACTGAAAGGCTCAGAGTCTGCAAGCACAGAGGAAGAGGCGGTGTTGGTTGTAAACCCCAACTACATCCTTGAAGATTAAATTGGACATTGTTGCAATTTGGGAAAACATGTGCATCTTCATATTGGTTTCAAACGCTCTTATGTAATAAATACATAGCTGGAGCATTCAACATGTTTGAACTTTTGAAAAGAAAAAATCCTTGACTGCTATAAAAAATATTCTGTAAATCTTAGTTTTTGGGAGCAGTCAGACTTGTAAATATGCTGCTTTTTAAAAACTGTTTAGCGTAATCGTCTATTGGCTTTTTGGGGTATTAAAAAGCTCTTGTTTCGTATGTTCTTTTGTAAGATAACAAGAATTACTGTGTTTAATAAAATATTGGTCCTAGTTTTGTCTTGCGATGTTCAATATAAATGGTTTCATGAGTCGCTGTGTGGCAGTGTTGAATCAAAACACTGGGACTGCGCATGCGCAGCGTTTATCAACATGGCGGCCTTGAGGACAGCACTAACGCGGATATCATGGAAAGGTAAATCGTAAGCTTGATTACGAAGTCACCTGTAAATGTCAGAAGTTGTAGTCTTCGCATGTCACAACCAGTATTGTTCTTTCGATGATAAATATTTACGCCAGTCACATTGGTAAATGTTTGAGCCGGCCTGTTTTGCATTTGTTAGTTACACAATTATAAGCGCAAATTGGTCGAAGACAACCATCATGCGTTCTTTTCAGGTGCGCATTTTGCTCCTGTACCATCCCTTCTGACCCACAGTGGCCAGTATCCCGGATTATTAGCTGCTCACAGGGGGCCCTTGTATGTCTCCCCTGCCTCTTCCATGTGCAGCTCCCCTCCAAAACAGGACCCAAGAGTCACAGAAGACGAAGAGGAGGAGGGGCCCGAGTACATCCCCAAAAGAAAAGCCAAAAATCCAATGATGAAAATTGGATATGCCTGGTCAGTATTTTGTTTGTATTCGTTAAATTAACTATATACTGACAATTGACTTTCGTGGGTAGGTCTTAGTAGGTCGGTATTACACAATATGTTTTAGTTATACAAGTCCTAAATGCCACCATGACTAAACAACCTCAAAAGTTAAGTCACTGAGACATCACTGCATTAATGTACTGACTCTTTAAGGCAATAAATGTAACTTAAGATATTCACAAGGCTTCCAATCTCATTTAACTCGCATAAAAATGTCCCACATGAAGTGCAACTGTCTCTCAGATTCTTTTAACTACTGTGCCACTTCCAGGATTATCGGCCTCCCAACTGGAATCCTCACCTTTGTTTTGGCCAAGAGACAAGTTGACAAGAACAGACTGAAGCAGATGAAAATCCGCCAGAGGATGAGGCAGTCAAATGAAGGCGAGTTTGAGGGGAGCCGATACCAACAGCACACTGGAAGTTAAAATGGACAAAAGGAGGACTACATGTATAATGTAAATACTGTGTATAGTTAATACAATCTAAAATAAAGTATGTTGAGAAAATCCAACTTTATTTGTGTTAATATAATATATACACAATTTCTACACAAATCAGAATTTAATACAGCAAAAGGCTTATGCCAAGTTTACATTCAAATTCAAATCTAAAATGGATGAGTTACATGTGGAAACATAATGTTGGATTAAGCCTCAAATAGACTCGGTAGAACAAAATTATGAAACCAATAATGAACAATAACTGGCTATCTTACATATTGCAAAAAAAAAAAAATGCTGTATACATTAGCATTAATAGTAGCAGAACAGTGCTGAAAACCATAAAGTTATACATTACTTCCATTTAAGACTTCATTGGCTTAAAACATTACCAAATAGTTTACAATCTCTGCCTCAAACTATGGAGTTAAGATGTTAATTACACATATTTGCAGTAGTCATACCAATTTATGCAAAAAAGTTTTTATAGTGACTGATATACTAAAGTTGATTATAAACTTAAAGCATGGAATGGTGTGAAAGCAGCCACGTATCTTTACCAGTAATACTTTTATCTGTTTGAGGAGCCAATAATTTGTAGCAAGAAAAGGAAGATCTGAATTACATCCACATAAATGGAGAGAGCAGCAAAAATATACTCATCTGGGCCAATAGAGTACTTCCTGTTGCCAATTAACAACTGTGTGTGGTATGCCAGGAACTACAAGACAGAAGCAACAAAGAAACACTTAAAAATATGTCTTTTTTTGGGTGACAGGAAATCTACATACATTTAAATACACATACCATTGTAAAGACTATGGCTCCCAGGGCAGCATAGACCATATGTAGCCAATAGATCTGATAAAGAAAAAAAAAGTATAAGTACAGATTTTAGTTCAACCTCAAAAATACAAACAGAAATTGCATGCACTTACATATTTGAATGACAGCACAATGACGGTGATTATGCCAGTCACAAACATTACAATCCCAAGGACGCAGAACAGGCCCTGGCACTTTGTGAAGTCGACCTTAAGGTGAAACCACATTTGCTTTGTAAACATTCACATGACCAACTATAGCCGTTTGATAGAGATCAAATATTCAAGTTTTTTCTACCTTGGTCTGGAAACAGAAGACTGTGACAGCGATGCAGACCACAGCGGTGATGCCTATGGCCAGAAACACAGCTTTTGTGCTGTAGAAACTAAACAAATACAGAGGAATTATTAAAATGCTTTTTAATGGTTGAAACTCAACTGTAAACTCTTACCTAGATATGGTTCCTGTCATGTAGGACAACGCCAAAGTCTGAAATCAAGCAAAAAGGAGTGGGCTTGGTGAAAACTCAAACCATTTTAAGAGATTATAGGCCTTATTTGACATGTGTTAATCCTGACCAATAGCTTTCTTGAAGAAGTGTTAATGGATAAAAACCTGAGACAGGATGCGTTTCACATTTCTTACGGAATCGTGTTTGGTATTGTGCATACAAATAAGCTGGATAAGGACTCACAAAGATAAGCAGAAGAATCATGTTCCATGGATGTTTCCTCCTAAAACACAGTCAGATTTAGTCTCATTATTGAGTGTCTAATGTTTAAAGGGCCTATGTTTCTCTATTAGTGATCTTGATGATGATGATGTTATAATGTTGTTTCCTCATCAAAAAAATACCTGGAATTGTGTTTTCTTTATTCACACATGTTTAACACACAAACCCTGCATATTTAGGCTGAGTTCTTCTTTCAAACACTCTGTTCCATCTTGTGCTCCACTGTGTTTTTAAGCTCCATAGATCTTCACTAGAATCAGTTGGATGATTTCAGCCCTGGAATTGCCAATTTTGACTGAACTAAATGTAAAAAGTAGCTGTTGACTTGAAAACTGCCACTACATGACATCACGAGGTGGAACAAAGCATTTTGAGCTTTTGAGATGAAGACAGACTAATAATAAAGGGTTACTAAAGCATGTCTGTGTAATCCCTCAGTCACCAGGTCTGATCCACACTAAAAGACAAAATTTAAATCTGTTAACTGGACAAATCATTGCAGGAGTGAAGACGATTCGTTGTTCATCCAAGCCGCTTCTTCAGTTGGATGAGCAGCAAAACGTCTTCACTCCTACAATGTTTTGTCCATTTAACAGATTAAAATTTCATCTTTTTCTATGTTACTAAAGCATGTGTGAATAAAACTAAACACTAAGCTACAGCTTACCTTGGCCCTGTGCAGCACACCAGCACCAGATGTGTGATGAAGTACACAGCACTGATGAGCAGAGGCACATCAATTCATACCAACCCAATGCATTTGATTTGATCTGTTAGAAAAGTAATTCTTACTATGATGCCCAGTAGAGTGCTTGGTTTTCTTGAACAAAGGTCCTGACCGAGTCACTTAAAAAGATTTTTAAAAAATCAAGTCAGACACTAGCACTGATGCACTTGATTATTCAGTTATTCTACAGACACTCACACAAATGTGAAAACAGCCACAATGGCAGTGGTGACTGTAAGCTGAGCAGCAAGAATCATGTAGACCTGCAAACAAGCACAAAAGGTTCATAATTATTATAAAAGTGAAACAAAGTAGTGATACATAAAAACAAAGGGTACTCATATTAGCCAAAAAAGCATCATCTGAATGATCGCTTTGACATTTATTTTGTCAAACTCAGTAGCCCATAATTTTTTAAGTGCTAATTGTTGCTGTAAGATAAATATAACAATTTAGCATACTTTATTTTTTATTCCATTTTACATGGTAATAGCACTAAATGTACAAACTCACTGTGTGCAAGAGGTTCAGTTTAACTTTAGTGTAAATATTATTAAAATTGGTGCATCACATTAAATCAAGGACCTAATTATAATGCTTTACCTTCCTGATGAAGGCATGTCGAAGGCTCACAGTATCCCATCCACCGCCACTTGCGGCGAAGCCATCAGCTGCATCAGTAAGAATAGATTAATATTAAAAGTAACATTAAGCCGCAATCTAAACAAGTAAACATAATATATACCCTCAAGTTTGTCTATAAGAACGTACCATTACCAGACTCCAATACATCTGCAGGGATGGTGGGTGGCATTACAGGAGGCATGGGAGGTGGTCCCCCAGCATGAGGCTGCCCTGGATAAGCTGGTGGGTAGCCCCCAGGCCCTGGGTACATGTGCGCATTGGGGCCAGGGGGGTAAGGCGCATTGGGCTGAGGACCTCCATAGGATGGGAAGCCATAGGGTGGAGGTGCAGGGTAACTTCCACCTTGAGGATACAGTGGTTTGTTTGGGTCGTCATACCCTGGAGGATAGTTTGAGGACATGACCTGTGAAGAGGGAAGCCAGAGCCCAAGTGTTTCCTTTTCTCTAAAATATTTTGTTCAAACAAATATTCAGCTGTAAAGGAATGTGTAAAAAAAACCAAAAAAAAAAGCTTTCAAAATGTAAAAGGTTAACTTCCCCCTCCACACATAACATACCAAAAAACATCTGACGTGAATCAGGACAGTTATGTTTGTCGGCACTGTAATCATTGGAAGTTTAGGGAGAGGCGCTCTAGCACAACAGCTTGAACTGGCTCCACCTTGCAATGCCATTACATCACAATGAGTGCTCCCAGTAATAGGGCAGTTAGCTTTATGGAAAAACTGCCTCAGATTGTGGGACAGTGTGTGAAGTATCCATTCTGATGCAGTGAACACACTTTGACAAAACCACTGTCACAAGGCTGTTCGTCAATGTCACGTGATTGGTGGTTTGTTGTGACTAAGGTAGCAGCAAGTTTCCCTCTCTCCAGATAAGTCAGCCTTTTAAGTAATGGCACAGAAACCAGTTATAGGAGGTTGTAACCAATCAAAATAAGCCTCACTACCTTCCCCATCAGTTTAGGCAAATTCCATACTGGCCGAATATATAATGAGGGGAAAAAAACAAAAAACAAATGCTGTCTCATATTCTAGTACTTCAGTAATACAGGGCATGTTTGTATTTACTATCTACTATTGTCTACACAGTTATATCACGACACTAAGGAGTTATATTATAGATATATATATTAGTTTTATATATCCCAATAATTGGTTTCTAAATGTGGTACATTTGGAATATTCAAAGTACAGTTGTATTAAGTGGGCTGGCTACTTTAGTCTCCACCATGAGTGTATGGCGACAAAAGCCTTATGTTATGTTAATATAAGACTATTTGAAACTTCTATCTTAATTTGAGAAGAAGAGTAACCCTACTTCAGGACAATTCTGGGCTACTCTAGTCACCCACTGCTGAAAACCCTGTCCAGTGTCCACTCTATGCACAAAAAAGCCTATTCAGGTGAGTCCTACGCCTCACACGTCAGCAGCACGTGAACAAGTCAAAGATTATTCAACATTTAAGCAATCCATACATCAATATAATGCGTTATTTCTGTTTCCTTAAACTTTGTACATGAAAATATAAACGTAGCTACACTTAGCTTACCGTAAAACTTGTGCTGCACAACACCCGCGCGAAGTTACAAGTGTTTTAAATCCTATTAAGAGTGCCAAAATAAACGTATTCCCTGTGTTAAAGTAGTTTTTTCACCGTTTTGGCGTGTCTAACTCTTCCAGTAGACAGGGCAGTCAGATGGGAGCGCAGTAAAGAGTATTTCCTGGAAAAGCTAGCAGCAGCAGGGTGGAGTACACTGGAATCCACCACCACTAGTAGCACCACCGAGCAACTGCAGCTGTGCTGTGTGTCCTGTGAACGAGCACTGTGAACGAGCACTGTGAACGTGAACGAAGGCGCTGTGCTCACATCACAGGCCTGCTGCAGGTTGACAGTGGAGCTGACTCATTCTGATGTAGATTAAGTTAATTTAGTAAGGCCAACACACCAATAAACTGATTTACATTTGAAATGTACAATGATCTCTGTGCAGCAATATTTGGTCTTTATCTGCAGTTTCTAACAAACGTTAGAAGTTGACAATTTTATAATTTTTGACATTTCAAACGACAGTTAACTATAATGAACTCACCTTTTGGTTGTTGAACATGAAATCTTACAGACCCTTGTAGTTTGTCCCTTCAAATGTATTTTTGTCCCAGTTTTATTTTACTAGTTGATATTGAATGTAACGTTAACTACGTTAACTACGTTAACGACCTGTAACCTAACACCCTTCACGTAACCATGGAAACAGCACGGTAGCATTATCCTGTTGTCATGTATGCTTGTCATGTATGCTTCAGTTTTCAATTCTTAGTGCTTATTACTGTACAATGGAATTTACATTTAAAGATTTACTTATATAAATAATAATAAACTTTTTTAAAGACTTAATTTCACCATTCAACCCATGGATAGTTTTATAGATGAGGTTTGTGTAGCAAGATGGGTTTGTTTTACACATAGTCTTATTAGTGAAGGCAATCAGACAGAATGTTACACCATACAGCCTTTTATTAGACTGAAGGACAAAGAAACATGACATAAAATACATAATGGACTTCTTTTATATGGGTCACTGTGTAATGATTTCTTGAAGTTGGTCACGCTTTTCCTCACACATACTTGAGAACTACTTTCTTTGTGAGAGTGTATTTGGGCTCTGGCATTTGTTTATATTTCAAATACACCCCTTTGCTGACATTACGGTTTACTCTTGTTAAAATAGTGAGAATATCATCCATCTCCGCACTGCAAGAAAGACAAAACATTGTTTGAGAAAGTCATTTTTAATATTTGCCCAGTGTTCTATAGGAAATAAAATGACTGACCTCTTTGCAGATGTGTTGAGCTGCTTGCATAGCTCCTGGATGTAAATGGATCCTGTGGTGGTGCTTCTAAAGGACTTGCACTCTGGAACAGTGGACATCCCGAGCAAAAAGTCGGCATCATCAGGCACCGTCTCTCCTTGCACTGGACCTGCATCCGCCTCCAGTGTTTTTGGTTCTGTGACGTCCTCTTTCGTTTGGATGGAGGGCAGAAATCCTTTTTGATAGCTGCTCCCCTGACAAGCTTGAATGAAGAACAGCTTTGGCTTTCCTGCTAGAGAAGGTGCTTGGAGGCTAGTGAAGGGCTGCGTCAGTTCTCGAATGTAAACCTCAGTTCCATCTGTGCCAAATATGCAGCCATGTTCTCCATGAGACAGCACACACACCACCTAAAACCACAAGGAATTTCAATTAATCAGCAATTAAACTTTTTTAGGATGCATTCACACTTTCACAATCACCACATCAAAATTGGGGCTATGGAACTAAATCGGAACTAAATCTGGACTAGACCTAGACTAAACCAGGACTACAACAGGACCAACTACTCTAAAACTAGGGCCAAAACAAAGAAAGTGTGAACGCACTCCTATCTGGTATTTACTGTACTCCAATGCAAAGCACATTAGCCTATAGTAGAAGTACAGTACATGTACTTACCAAGGCGTCGTCATTATGGAAGTTCCTGCTGCCTGTTGATCTTAACAAGTTCTTAATTTCATCACTAGTTAGGTCTGCGTAAATCTTAACCTCGAAACCAAGAGAAGTAAATGTTTCATGGAGAGCTCCTGAGGGAAAATAAATAAAATGTGTCTTCATTCATACAATATAAGATTTTACATTTTGCTTTTACTATAGGTCAGACCTGTACAACTGAGGGATTACACAAAGATTAGTAATTATAGAAAATATTTGGACGTACTTGCATCCTCATGAGTTCCAGCTCTATTTTTCAGACGACCAAAGCGCTGAAATTTCTCATTATTGATGACCACACACAGGCCACGGGGATTATGAGTGAAGAGGTAGTACTCCGTCTACATCAACCACATATAATAATGAGAACACTTATACTGTTCACATAATGTATACAGTACATGATATGTGGTAAGGCATTACAACAACTGATGCATTTACTTCATCAAATGAAGAGAAGCGGTTTGTTGTATTAGAGTCAGCAAAAACACAATTGCCATTCCCAGCTATAAAAAAATACAAAAAAATGTTAGCAGCTATTAACTGGATGTAGAGCGAAATATCAACAGGGAGACGTACAGCTTGGTTGGGTCTCTGATACTGACAGACTAGGTTGTATTCTGTGAGGTAATGTGTTCTGAAAGAAGTAAAACTAGGTCAAATTTCTACATCAAAGGATTATATGGAAATACATTGAGAAAAATGTATACTATAACAGACCTGGTTATTCATGTTGGAATGTGAGGCTGGCGTCAACTGAGGGGATGGTTGTAGTCCTACAAATACAGTGCAATTTCACAGTTTAAAATATTTTAATAACAAGTATTTTAAAACTCTGTGTGACACTTACTCTCCATATACATCTTGACAGTCTCTGCTAGCTGGCGATCGAACTCACGTAAAACAACTAAAAGCTCATGCAAGTTAGTGTTTGACAGGAGGCCTTTCTTTTCCATTTCAGCAAACACATCCAAGGCTGTCTGTCAGAAGAAAGAAAACTCATGAAAATAAACAATATACAACTTGATAATTTGCAATGTGTCTTCATACATCACACATATCTGTTTGTCGTCTGCCCAACTTATCTTCCAATAAAAACTTCATCTTGTCAAGGTTTGCCGTAGTAATGTCCTCGTGTATTCGATACAGCATTACCCTGGCAGACACATAAATAAAAAGGTTGATAAAGGACAACCCATGATGCCTTCAGTTTAGTAGTGAAATCAATCATACCTGTAATATGACAGCGTAGGATTTGCATCAGTCTCTGTAAACAGATTGTAGCCTGGCCTTAACACCTTGACAAGATCATTTCGGCCAATGGTTTGGAGCAGTTCAGAAAGGAAAGCATCATTTTCCAGGAGACCCTTTTCTTCGAGTCTCAAAAAAAGCTCCTTAGCATCCGTGACCTGTTACAAACAACACATATGTTTCTGTAAATAAACTAAATATTCTCTAAATACACTAAAAGTACTCCTAGACTTACATTTTCCAGCCGTTTTTTATTGACAACATCTCGGCACAAAAAGCGCAGGGCAGCTACCTCTGATGACTCCAGCTCCTCATCTATTTGGGACAAAGTAAGCCTGTCCATTGAGTCCTATGGAGAGACCTGGGATTTAACTCTCACATAAAATAACACAGGATAAGTACACATTCTGCCTTTATCATCTTGCTTCAAAAATAGCAATTAAGTAATGCTTTAAATGGCATATTGTTATAATATAAGAAATGATTTACAGTTAACAAACTATATTTGCACTTACTAGACTGTGTGCATATTTTTATGTTTTGTCATTCTAAAACATCATACTTTAGGTCAAAAGTACTTTTAGTGTATTTTCACTAAATACTTAACCTTAATCTTTGTCTTAGTTGAGTCATTTTGGAGATCACCAATATTTACCTCTAGCATTATATACCTCTAATTTTATGATGATTATTTGTGATTATTTATGTTTTCATTTGTGTGATTTTGATGTCTTTCTTATTCTGTAAAGCACTTTGAATTATTTTGTGTACGAATTGTGCTATATAAATTAATTTGCCTTGTCTTGCCTCGATTTGAGCAATATTACTTTACAGTTAACCTACAGTAAGAACTCCTATAGTTAAAAAAAAAAAAAAGCCTACAAACAAGCCTACCTCCAGAGATCTATAACCACCAACATGAATAAACTACAATGAAACTTTAAGTTAGCTGCCAAATAACACATTCTTCTAGACAACTGACTTTTCCTCACAGCCATTTCCTGGTCTCGTGGGAATATTATCTATGTTTAATGGCAAGTCAAGGTAGATGCTTTAAAATAACTAAATAAAAACATCTCAAACAAGTCCAACTACAGTACAGTACACATTATTACACCACATTCATATCTGAACTTTCACATGACATCACCATGAGAAGAAGTTATAGTATCCTCTAAACTTACCACTCCTTAGTGTCGTGAAATATCAAACGAAGCAATTTTAATCTTTTTTATACGGATGACTCTTCAGCATTACAGGTGGTGACATTAATTTAAAACTACATAACTTATGATAGCAGCAAATCGCGTCACCTGGAAATTAGTTTCAGTTTTCACACAGGAAATACAGACACTCACTTCCGCGAAAAACAACAACTATCAAGATTAAATCAGGATTAAATGAACAGACTCGGTAAATTTCATTGAACCATGCATTCAACGGTCATTTATTTTACATTTGGCAAAAACACATTTTTTCCTAAATACTATTGCTATTTCACTTTCGTTACAAAGTGCACGTTTAATTAGTTCATAAAAAGAGATCTAGCGCCATCAAGTGGCTGGGCAGCGTCAAAGGTTTTCTTCCTCTACCAGCCTTTTGTTTTCACTTTTAAATTTGAATCACAAACCATAAGTGCCCTGTAAAAAGTAAAAATTAAACAAACAAACAAACAAAAACAAAACAGTATGAGTGTTTAATAATACTATTTAACCAAATCCTTAGTGCACAGCTCTTTCAGGTAATAATGCAGTCTATTATCACAGCTATGAAAGTGTCATGAATAATTTTAAGTTAATGATTTATTTTTATATCGAAGGATCCACAGCTTGAGTGCTTTCACTCTGAGGGTGATGGCAGTCGAATGGGAGGAAGTACTCTCTGGCAAACTGAAACACATCATCTGGTTTTCTCAGAAGCAGAAACTGAAGAAAGTCGGATATTAGAGCTCGGATCTCTGGATGACGTCTCAGATAGGAAGCATGGTCCGCCTTTTGCTCCTCCTGTCCCAGAGTATATGTCACCATGTTGGTAAATCTATCCATTATTCCACAAAATATTGCACAAAACACTACCTTTCGGTCCACAAACTTGGATCGCATCTGTATGTCTTCCTCCCAGGAGAGGGACATCTTTGGAATCTCTACCACTATTAAACATAAAAATACTGTATAACCAAATTGTTCATACAACTCATGTACCAACAAGTACCTTTCTCCTGATGTGATGGAAGCTGCAGAATTTTCACAGCCACTGGAGAACCCAGCTGCACTCTGCTGACCATGTGCCTGAAAAGCAAATGTCCAGTGTAGATAAACATTACAGCAGCATTTGCTTGTGCTGTGCTTGTTGATTACACTTACCCATCAGGCAGGAAATAGCAGTGCCATGTTTGGGGATCATCCTCTGAAAACAGGAGGGTTCTCTTTATACCATATACCTCCACACACTCTCCATCAATCTCCTCCTTCTCCACACCCAACTGTTCCTGGAGTATTAGTAAAATCACGTCAGAATAATACTGACAATGACAGAACTTTCATACAAAATGCATAAGCAGTAATGTGCAAAATAAATGACTAATAGATGTACTATTGAAACAAGAAAAAGACATTATGCCATTTGTATAATGAAACATCTGTAAACAGCCCTTAAAAATACAGTGAAATAAATAAATGTTACATACAAATGTGGCACTGATAATGTGTAAATTTTGGTCAATGGAGATGAAGGTCATGTTTTCTGGCACTTTGCCCTTTAGAGCAAATAGACGCATCAGCAGTAAGTGGGATCCTTCGGTTATGAGACCCCTGGCCACAGACAAGGGAAAAGCAGCACTTTGCTCTGTCACCTCCTGCAACAAAAACAAAGGAACACACATGCAATTGTAGAAAAACGTTTTGTGCATTCAGCGTAAAGTCTTACCTGTCCTTCTGTTGTAACTTTAGTGATGAAAATGTTCCCATCACGCTGAGCTATGTGACACCTTTTCTCCAAGCTGCGGTCCTCAAGCTGAATATTAAAAAAAAACAAAAAACTATATTATGCACATATGATGTCCAGATCTAAAAGTATAGCCACAGACAGATTATAATTACACATATTACAACTAAAGTGTATGCCTATGCATTTTCTACAGTTCTTCTGTTAGCCCAAACTGATATATCTGTGACCAAAATAAACTAGTCAATCAATTTAGTCTGTTTTTTCTGATTTGAGAGTCTACATTTTGTCCCACCTTCATATACTCATAGTAGTCTTCCTCCAGCACCTCCAGGTCACATGTAACATAAGCTTAAAATCGAAATAAAGACAAAAGGTTTAAAATATGTAAAGGCTATGGTGATTTTTCCCCTGACAGCTAATGTTGACGTCACCTGTCACTGTGGTCCCACAAGGGGAGTGTCCAATGGCACCTTGGCTTTGTGCATGCACTAACATGCAGGGCTGCTGGGCTCTGCAGGCAAATTCCACACACACATTGAACTTCCCCAGGTCTCGACCACTTTCCGAAAGGCATACCAGGTTATCAGTGAAGACACACCTCTGCAGCTCTTTGGGATCTGATTGTGTATAAAATAATAACAATACACTGCTATGATAACAAAGTCTAATATCACCACTCCAAACTATTTTCTGAGGCTAAATAAACTTTTAATGAGTGATTAACTAAGTGGCCTGTGGTATATTATTACTTGCTTTATACAGTAGTCTTGTTTAAACATGTTATAAGCTACAGCCTACCTAATAATAGCCTATATTAAATTAAATGGAAAAGAGAACTAGCCTGTTAGCCTAAAAATAAGAACAATATGCAATAGGCTTACAACTGTGGGTAAATAATCTGAAGACCATTTCTCCATTTCACTCACCGATGTTGTCCATGAAGGCAACAGCCTGTTGTGAGGCGCTGAGGACATGTTCACGTTGTGCTCCTTCGAGGCCGTTAAGGGAGTAGTTTTCCATTTTTAACACGGGAGTAGAAATAAAATGTATTAGAGCCACTTCCACTTGTTTTACAACAACCTCCCGATATATTTGTGAGGTTAAACTAGGATTAAGTGCCACTTGACAGAGGAGTCCTTTCAGCAGGAGAGAAAGCGCGGTTGTCTTGGCAACGACGCCATTTTACCGTAATACTCCATTCACGCGCATTAAGAAAAGCGGAGAATGCGCACAGAGATTTTGTAGGCCTGTCGATAATGAAACGTATGCACATTCATGTATTTCAGATTCCTGATATACGCAATATTTTAAGAACTTTTCCTATTAAAACATAAAAATATCACATCTTTATAAACCAAATGGATACTTGGTTTCAAAGAAAATAATAAATGATTTTAGTTCTAAAAATACTACACATGAAAAAAACATAGACATGATATAGACCTAAAAAGAACAGTTTATTTATTTTCTGTCTGTGATGAACGTAAACGTACATAGATTATTATAATTAAAAAAAAAAAATCTTACTTAGGCTACTAGAATAAAACAATATTTTTCAACAGGGATTTGCTGACAGCATTAATTTCTTTGTCAAAGTGTAACGAACCTCTGGCATTTGCTTAATTTGTCCTGGCTTATCTAGATTTCCCTCTTTCTGGCTTACTTCACCGTTAACCCGCTGGAGGATAGAATGAATGTCATCACCCCTAAAAAACACACACAACCATTATTATTGTTTATTACATTTGCAAATAAAGTATATCAATATATTAGGGTAGAATTACCTTGAACAGCCCTCCTTTAACTGCTGACATAATGATTGAATGAACCAGCTTCCATTTACTGTATGCCTAAATGAAACATAATCTTCAACAGTTGCAACAGCAACCAGGACATCAGCTTCTTCAGGAACGGACACTGAGGACTCTCCATCAGTCTCCAGATCTCTTTTTATCACCCCACTATGAATATTTCTCACTCCCTGACAGGCCTGAATCAAAAACACCTTTGGCTTTGCAGTGAGAGGTGAGGTTTTGGTTGCTCTAAAAGCCCTTGTTATATCTTTAATAGATAATGGCTGCTTATCTGTCCCATAGACGAGCCCTTTATTTCCATGAGTTAAAATACAACATATGAAGACATCGCCATGCTCCAGAGTAGGCTGAAGATTCACAAATCCCTTAGTAGTCCACTCCTCCAAACTGAATTGCTGCAGCTCAGAAATGTCACTCAGAGTAGAAAAATATTTTAGAGTTGAAGACATCGCCTGCATTGTTTGGTCTTTACACATCAGCACTCTGAACCCAAGCCAATTAAAGACTTCTGCTAAACTTTCTGTAAAACATATACAATATAGTTAGCACCTAATTTACAGCATGCGCAATTGCACAGGGTTTTTTTTTACTTATGATATACCAGCGTCTTTGTCTGTACCACGCCTCGACGATCCATCTTCAAAGTGCATGTTGTTCAAAATCAAGCAAAGGCCTCTGGGAAAGCTGGTCACTGGATAAGACTCATCCTTTAAAAATAAAAGACAGTTAGTTTATTAACACAATCAGTTAAGCAGTTCAGTAGAACTTTAAGGTTAAACATCCCATATTACGCTACTCTCTTATCTGTGTTTTCTTATATTTCCTCATCTCAAACAGTGAGGTTGTGTTTTGTTTGATTCAGACATGTTTAACAAACAAACCCAGCATATTTAGTTTTGTGTAACGTGATGTCATGTGGTAATACAGAACATGCTCCACTGTGTTTTTAAACTCCATACACCTTCACTAGAATCATTTGGATGATTTCAGCCCTGGAACTGTCAATCTTTACTGAACTAAAAACATACAGTAGCTGTTAACATGAAAACTACACTTCATGACATCACAAAGTGGAACAGAGCATTTTGAGCTTTGGAAATTTAGACAGACTAATAATAAAGGGTTCCTCAAACTCTGAGTATGTTTTTGATGAGATTGATGAGATCAGCATTGTAACATGGATTAAAGATCACAAGAGTTAATTTTGTGTAATATAGGCCCTTTAAATTCAAGTATAGGCCTATTTCTCCATAATATGTATGTTGTAACTGAATGCATGTTTGTAGGCTAATAGAAGCTATGTGGCATGTTAATAATTACCATTTTTGTCTTCTTAGCTCTTGGAGCCTCATCATCTATGATTGTAAGAAAGAACAAGGTTAGGTCTACTGTAAATGATATGAAACACAGCCACTTGACCCATCACAGTACCTTTGTTGTCCATTAAACATGTCTCTTGTATGAGACCCGTTGGTTGGCGTCTGCAGCTAAGTTGAACTGTCTTTAAATTTGGGAAAGTCTCTTTAATTTCATCGTCTGTCTCCAAAAGGTGAAGGAAGCGCTCACATGTGTCCTCTCCTTTCTCCATGAGCGTGTCCACCAGCTCAATAACGTGCCCTTCCACAGTTTCTTTGTAGATGCCTTTAAGATTACAGTACTCGCGTTCAGTTATTAGTTTGTGTTCATAAACTTTGGTCAGGACAAACTTGTGGTCCCCAGATAGAATCCTGTGGATTGCAGTTTTATTCCGTCTCATTGCTGCTTTAGCAGACATGGTAAACCTACAACAACACACGACGTTAGTGTTACAAAAAAGTTTAGCAACTGTATAAAGTGGCTATTATTTTGTCAGTCATACTTGCAGAATTATTAGACCTACTCATTACGGCTCAGTACAGTGGGAAACAGCTGCAGAACAGAAGAAAGCCATGCTTTTGATGCATGGCTGTTGTCGTGATGTTGATTTACTATCGTAAACCAACATCTCTACAGCTTAAAACAGTTTGATTAAAATGCACAAAGGTACGATGTCTCACTTACCCGCGGTGGAGCCCGGAAGCACCGTGCTGCTGAGCTGCTCTGGAATAATGTGGCATTGTCCCGTGCTGTCCTCACGTTATTTTAATAGATCCGTGTGTTGTCGTGGTCCTGTTTTTTAGTTTCAGTTAACGAGATGCACTTATTACTATTTATTGTTTGTGTATTATGTCTCGTTTGAATTAATATGTGAATTTGATAATTTTCTCGTTTTATTTTGGAAAAACCGGAAGTGTGCGTTGCTCCCATGTATTTTATTTTGGTAGTTTCGCCTCCACTCTCAGTAGAATGTTGGGGACTGCACAGGGTAAGTTCTGTTTCGGTGGAAAACAATATATTTTATAAAAATGAATGACTGTTAGCATAAACACAAGAACACAGGTTGATAAGACAATGTTTTCATATGTAATGGATGTATTTTGGAGCGCTAATTCTACGTTTTGTAAATTTAATTTGGACTGTGACATGTTTCAGTTAGCTTCATTGCCAGTGTACCTCATGTGTGAAGACATATTAATAGAAGTAGACTATTTATATGTTTGTCACAACTATGTTTGATTTTATTTTTATGTAAAACGTTGTAAATGATGCAATTGTCTCTCCAAATAATTACTCCTCTGCCACCAATGTAAATGTAGAATTATTTTATTGATCAGACATGATTTATATAATTGTGAGTCAACGTGATTTGTAAATACTGTATAATAGCATGGTAATAACACAGCCAGAATGTAACTGTAACAATCAAGGTAAAAAATGTGTTTTGTTAAAATATAAGCAAGACTGGGGCAAGGTAACGCCGTGGTTACAAGGGAGCAGTTAGAAGGAATAGATCTGTGTGACACAAAGCACAAAAAACTTGTCTAGTGTCTCAGCAGATCTGCGATGAACTGGATGGAAATGTGGAATGCCACCAGATGATATCAGACCCGGCCAAGTCCAACAAAGGACATTTTTTTGAAAGTTGCCATTGAGATACTTTTAGATGGAAAATTCAACTGGGGAAGAGTAGTTGCACTTTTCTACTTTTCTTGTCGACTAGTTATTAAAGCTCTTCTAACTCATGTTCCTGATATCATTAGAACAATTATCAGCTAGCCCCTGAACTACCTCTGTGAACATATGATCACCTGGATCAGAGATCAGGGTGGCTGGGAAGGAATTCATTCTCATTTTGGCACTCCCACAAGGCAAACGGTGGGTGTATTCCTGGATGGAATTCTCACAACTTTTCTTGTAATTCGTAAAATGTGAAAACGTTGAAAAATAAATGGATAAAGGATAATTTCTCCTGCCTGGAAGTTATTAGAGGGATCAGGAGTTGTACTGGACGTTTGTGGCATCCTTCTGAATGCCATTAGAGAGCGTGAATCACTGCAGACTGCAACATTGGGAGGTACATTTTTAGTAATTTATTTTTTATGGTACCAAATAAGAATTGTGACTGCAGACCATTTTCTTGTAGAATGATACAGGCTGAATGAAATCAGTTTCAGTTATATTTTCATTTGCATCTTTGGTTTCACAGCTTCCTCTTTATCATGGTGTCTGTATGCATCCTAATGTATTTGTGATTACTGGTGTGTACCAATATGATGTGGCTGAAAAGATGACAATAATTTGAGATTCTTTATAATTGCCCAAATAAAAATGTTCTACTCCATTTTCTTATTGAAAAATTGCATGGTTTTCAGAACGGGTGGATTAAATTTGAGTGAGGCGATAGGTAGCAGATGCTAATGAGTGTCAACAGAGGTGGTGGGGGCCGGTGCCAACACATTTGCAAAGCATTCTGGGATTCATAGTATTAGAGGTGCATGTGCTATAGTGGCATGATGACTGGCGGGCCAGCTCTAATACATATTTGATATGATCTCGTGGGACAAATATTTTTATATTGAGGGCCAAATTTGGCCCGTGGGCCTGAGTTTGACATGTCTGCTCTATAGAATGCTCCACACACCCCTTTTTAGGAAATACTGATGATGTCATGCTTCTCCTTTCTCCAGAAATGTATGATTTGCTGTTGAGACAGATTTCAGTCACACAGAGTGACAGAGGGAAGAAGGCACAAGGGGGTAAGTATCTCCGGTCTCTCTCTCTCTCTCTAAAACCTTCAAATCAAGGTTTTTATTTTGCACTCTTCTCTTTTAATGTTCATTTTATGATGATTATTTATGTTTTGATTTGTTTGTATTTGTGTTGTATAAACTTGCCTTGCCTACTTTTTTAATACTGATAAATGGTCACGTTTTTATATAGGATTTTCCACCTTCAAAGCGCTTTACATCCAGGAACCACTCACCCACTCACATACACATTTATACACTGATGTGTAGAGACACCAAGGGTGAGGGAGGTTAAGTGGGCACAAAGACAGCATTCATCTGTCAAATAATGTTTCCCTAATAGTCATAGTTCCCAAAAATCCACGTTTGTAATGCTGTTTGTGTTTTGAATATACAAACTTTAAAACTAAAAGTAGGGCATTATTTGTAGAATTGTACAACTTTAAAAAATGGGAAGTTCAACGAGGAAATTACTTTCTTTGTTTTATACATTTTAGTGTGAAGCTTCTAGATGGGAGAAATGGTACCTTTTCTTCAAGTTGCATGGTTCAGTCTGTTAATATTTGGATGCATGTACACAGGTAAGTGGCTTCACTGATGGACACACTCCAGAGTCTGATCTGATCCTGCATAAGATTCAGATTAATTATTAATGCATTAGTCTTACAGCCCTTTTGATGGTCAAAGTCGCTTTTTAAAATAAATAATTTATTCACGCTGTACTTGGTCAGTGTATTGCTATGGGAGCTGAATATTTATGTACTGAAACTGAATAGTTACCAGAAATACTTTTAGGGCTGGAAGCTACAGTTACAGATGCATGTGGAGATGATCTTGACTGCGTTGGAGAAATAATAATCCTAGAGAGTTCACCAGTTCAACAGAGCACATTTCGCACACATATCGACATCAGCTCAACAAACTTCAAATGCCTTCTTTATCCGACACATGAAGTTAACTGCTCCTGGTCATTTCGGTCCCTGGAGAAGACAGCTAACATCACGACCACTATTAGGTATGTATAAAGTTTGTATTTTAACACGGTGGAATGTCAATGTACTTCTTTATTCATGCAGCATTTGCCATGATGGCAAAACAGTGCAAACTCAGGAATCAAACAGATCCATCGACTCACGCAGCAGTCCCATTGAAAAAAGTGTAACTCATTTGATCCTGCAGTTCAACATTAGTCTGCATAGCGACTGGGAAGTTTATTGCTACACGTATGAAATCGAATCATTAGGTAAGTTTACACATTAAATTGTAGACATTTCTGCCCTGGGGAGACTAACAGAAATGGTTACAGTCCCTCTGACCATACCGAACTCACACATCACATTCATACATTGGCAGAGGGGTGAAGTGTCTAGCCCAATGGCAATACAGTATATCAAACTGGCAAATTTTAGTTAAAACATTGCTGCTGGAAATAGGATATTTGTTCTTACCTGGAAAAGTTCCTTTTGTTTTTTTATTACTGTAATTGTAATTATATTTAATATATTCTGTTGTGATCATGTTCTTGTTTTTAATAATTTACTTTAGAAGTTCTTCCTCCACCTTTAAATGTCCAAGGATTATTTAAAGACAATGATTTGTTGGTTACTTGGGACCCCCCTGTTTGTCAAATACATTGCGAAGGTGCTAGCTTGGACTATGAATTATTTATAAAAGATCAGGTACAGTGACTAAGTGTGTGTACGTACATACATACATACACACACACACACACACACACACACACACACACACATACATATATATATATATATATACACATACACACATATGTATATATAGTGTGCATATGATTTATTTTTTTTTCTGATAAATTAAAGTTATATTTTTTCACACCAGGGAAAGCCTAAGTATGTGAAGTCTCAACTAACTTACACTGAGCCCAATGTGGACCCCACTCAAAGCTACACAGTGACAATAAGAACCAGAATCAGGGAGTCTTATCCTGGGTCTGGTCACTGGAGTGACTGGAGTCAGCCTGTCAGTAAGTGCTTTATACGTAGTATTTTTCACATAATGTTTTCAGATGTTTTTGTACCTATGCAATGTATTAATAACTTAAGTATGCATGCATTTTCATTTATGCAGCAATAAAAGCAACATTTCAACTAAATGCTCAGGTGATAATAGCCATTTCAGTTGGAATACCCATGATCCTCTTGGCTCTACTGCTGGTGGTTTGTCAAAGGTACTTCATTTAACCACTGTGTATGCCATAAATGTAAAAATCAAGAATACAATTTGTTAAAACAATTAATAAAAACAAGAAGTGAGAGGAGCAGCATCACAGCATCTTGTCTTCAAAAGTGTCACCACAAAACAGAACCAACAGACTTCCTGGGAGGGGCTGTCAAATGTGTGAGTGGGAGTACATGATAATGAAACCAATAGGCATATTTTAAAAACTGTTTTTATGTAATCATCATAAAATTTTAGTACACAAGACATATTCACTATCTCAAAAATGCAACATACACATAAGGGCTTTCAGTAGAAAAACTCCCATGGTAGGTGAAAAGGGGCTAAGGGTACTCAAGGCAGCATTCACTTTTATAAGATGATTATAAGCTATAGCATTGATGTTTAGTTATTAACTTGGATAATGGCTGACTCTGATGACAAGCACTACAAGCCCACTGGTTAATGAGTGAAATCTTATTTTAAAGTCTTTTAACTGTCACTTTGATTTTATGATTTTATGCTTGTTTCAGATTGTCAAAGCGCCTATTCCCTCCTATACCAAGCCCTCCTCCCCGGTACTTGCATGTTTTCCAGAACAATGACCATGTAGGTACCAGTCACCCACATGAAGAAATCATTCAATAATTATTAGTTGCTTATAATGGTATTCCTTCTGTTTTGCAGTCTCCTACTCTGGCAGTAAACTCTGATGCGGAGATCACACTGGTGTTTTACTCAGAGAATGAAAAGACACACAAAAGTATATAATATTTAGCAATGAATTTTATGTTTTCATGCTAATATTAGTTCTTCAAACCTGTTGAGTACATGCATGTGATGTGTCAGTTACATCAAACATCTCTTTTGATTTGCCAGGCTGCATCCTTTCAGTTAATGCTTTTGCAGTATGTTTATGTGTGTTTTGTATACTTGATATTCTGTATACATTTGTTCCTCATTTATTTTTAAATTTGTGGGGGTTTTTTTGTGTTTTTTTATTACGCAAAGACAGTGAAGAGTTCATCAACAATACAATCACATTACTGTTTGCTTTAAGGAAACCACAGAAACTAAAGGTGTAAGATTTACAACATTTACAAGAAAAGAGGACATGCTGCAACCTTTACAGAACTTGACGTGTCATTGTTTCTATCGATGGTCTTCAGCACAAAAAAAAAAAATTCATGATGTAAAATCTTTCATTGTGTAATCTCTTACATTTCAAAATACTCTGTAAAACAAAAATGTAGGCCTAAATATTTTTTTCCAAAATTCATAAAGTGAACATATGCATATCCCCTACCTGTTCCAAAGCTCAGGTAGGGCAGGTGTGTTTTATAAAGGGGATCTGAGGGGAACTGTAGGCCTTTCCCTACAGGAGCCTGTTTTGTAGTTTTCAATCAAAGTTTGCAGTTTGTGAAACATTCGCCTCTTTGGACTCTTTCACAGAAATAAAACCATTAGAAGCACATCTTGTCAACATTATGTCGTAATTTTGTGGTTGTTGTGTGAACTAACCTGAAGAAACCAGCCGTCTGAAGAATGAATGAGTCTGTAGGTGTGAATGAAAGGTGTTTTTCTGAAAATAAATAAATAAAAAAACGCAGTAGCTGTTTAAATATTTAAATCAGTACACATATTGTTGCTTAACTGACCAAGGAGACCAAGACCATTCTTCGCTTCAGTTCTTACCCACAGATTTTGAAAAGTTTTAAGATCAACTATACACGCTTTCAATAAGTCATGTACCTTCTGAAACATAATATCCCAGGGCTCAGAAAATCTTTAAGACTAAAAAGTGAAAATGGTTCATGGTTGGTAATTCTGGTGTCCTATAGGTTCAAGGCCATGTTAATTAATACTTGTTACAAGTGGATAGCGTATAGTTTGTGTCTAATTGCAGTAACCTCGTGATAATATTTCACATTCCACATAAAATGAAAAGCAGTCTTCATCTCACCTGACACAGAGACAGTATACTCCTGGTAAGGTCTCACTATCTCGCAGTAGAAAACTGCCGTCCCGTCCGAACCTCTCCATCAGTTGTTCTGTGGCCTGACTGCTGATGCGGCCATAGTAAATGGAGATAATGAGGTCCCCCTCTTGATCCATGATCCACAGAGACAGAAGGCTCAAGTGCTGCAGGAGGTGAAGGTGCACACAACTGGCAATATCGAACTGTGAGAAAGGATATGAGCCCCTTTAAGGTTTTCACACTCTTTGTGCATTGTGCAACCTACATGACAGTCATGCACTTTGTCCAACATGAACAGCAGCATCTTGCCACAATGTGCAGAGTACACACAAAGCAAACCACAGAAAAAGAATATTTAAATACATTTATATATTAAAATGCAGGATGCATTGAAACAAATAAATGATCACATAGATGAGAAATAAAAAACAGACTCAAAAACATTTCATAAAGACTGAGGGTGAAGGCACACAGAGCATATTAAACCAACAGTATTTTTCATACTAAAAGGAAGGAAAACAAACACAAACACAACAACCACCAAACTGTATGAATCTGCATGATGCTTGAGACAATATTGTTCATCATTAAAAACTTATAGGAATATGTCTCTGCTGAACATCTTATTTTATTCACTCTTGACATGTCAGTCCCTTTCTTATTCCATTTATTTTTATTCTTAGTTTTTCATTAAACCAGAAAACAACAAATGCATACATTAGCAAATTCAGACAAAAAAGTTTTTACCCTGGAGAACCCAAGAATCCTTTTCTTCTTTTGAAAATTATGAACATTGCATTAAATAACTGCCATAATTTCACGGAACACTGAAACATTCACTTTTTAAATTTTCACCATTTATTCCCTAATTTAGGGTCAGGGCCAAATTAGACCCATTGGGCTCACTAATTTATCCACAAAGAATATAAAACGTACTTCTAGGCATTCTGCAAGCTATTACTTAAAAGATTAATAAAAAAAAAACAACACAATTTTACCAACCGCTGGTTTGCTGAGAAGACGATTTTGTTTGGGTAGTTTTCCAGCTCAACAGGTCAGCCATCTTGCCACTACCACTAATTTTAGTTCAATATTCATCCACTTGCTGTCTCTAAGCAGGGGTCAGAAGTGGCACTCTGGGCTTTTTGAATTTTTTTAATTGATTGATTTGATTTTTACATATTTTGCTTTGTTTGTTCATCTTGGGTAGTAGCATTTAACTGTGGCCAAATTTGACCCTGTGGGTTCTCCAGGGTTAAGATAAGTGTGAAAATTTAAGAAAAATACAAAATGCATTTAAACAGCACATTTTCAGGAGACTGTGATCAATACAGCATTCATGGTCTCGTTTAGCATTTGATTTTCAACAAAAGTAACTAACTGAAAAATTGTTGACTTGTGACTGTAATGTTATTTGAAAGAGCCTTGTTTAACAGTGCAAATCAGCTCATCTGTTACCTGTAGTCCCAACCACGTCAGTTCTTAATGGTTATATTGTGTTAAAATAAAGCTCAGATTAAAGTCTAACTTGAGTAATAGAGCTACGAACAGAGTAGTGCTTTCAGTTAGCTTCGCACCTCTAGGGAATGTTTATCGTCTGTGATGGGTTTTTCATTCACTTTTACTGATCAAGTTCATGTTTTGTAGCTGTGAAGAGAAGTGAGCGCTCAAATCCTTGTTTGCCTCAAAGAAACTTCCAAGGTTCTTCAGCTCTTCTGAACTCTGAAAAACAAACTTCTTTAAATTAAATTTTGAATAAATTATTTATCTTAGTGTATATACGATTAAATCCATACCAAAGCGTTGCTCTCATCTGTTTCTTCCAGCAGCTCCTGCAGTCGCTGTTGGAGTAGTTCAGCCTCCCACTGGATGATCGAGTCTGCACTGATCTCATCATGCACAGAATCTGTGGCTATATCATCTGTTTGGTCCCAGCCATGTATGTGAATAGACAAATCAGCTTGGAGCATCTGAGGGTTATATAATATAAAACATTACATATTACCATATATTACTCATGATGAAGCCGTGGAGACAAATAAAGGCACCTGGTTTATCTGTAGTTCTGCTGTGGCCATGGGAGCCACATCCCTGAACTGTAGTATAAAGTGTCTCAGTGCTGAATCGTAGTGTTTTATCCAAGCATCACTCACAAGGAAATCTGACGAGTGCATTAATTCATTCCTATATCGAATCACCTGAAAAAGCACCACATCAACCCGAAAGTGTTCAGTATAGAATAATTTAACAGTATTTACAATGTTACCATAATCATTGATTTACTTTAAAACTAATGAAAACCTATTCTGCTAGTTTTCAGGTACTTAGTCATATGACTTCAGGAAAATAATTATATGATTTTATTTTGGCATATCACATAAGCCTATCCTTTTTGTAGTTTAAGTGCTTCCATCAAATTATAAACCAAACAAGAATAATGGGCTCATACAGTGTAGGCCAGGGGTCTCCAAACTTTTTCCTCTGATGAGATACCTTTACAAAACAAAAATGCCAGAGAGCTACTAATTTTAGCAGTTGCAAGAAACTGAATATATATGTTACAGGCAAAGTTAATAATCCAGGTACATTCTATCGAATGAATGTACATCTGGTGTTTTTAGGCAAAATAGGAAATAAATGTTGTTATTATCTATTTTGCGTAGGCAGTGAATAGAACGCCTAATGTCCTTTAGACAAAGTGTAACAGATAGGTTTTATTGTTGATTTTATTTATATTTAAGGCATGTTTAACTTTTTTTTGTTGGATTGGCACTACAGTTTTTTCACTCCTCTACTGAAAATTGACATTTGCAAAAACAGTGTTCCAAAACAAAATTGTAGCCTAGCAAAATGTAGTTTTACATTCAAAATGGATCAATTGTCCCCCAAAAGCCTTTTTTTTTTTATCATCAAAACTCTCAAACTTGTAGTGTCAAAAAAACAAAGTGACTTCACTGAACATGTGTGTTTCTGAATGAGAGCTGGATCAAGTGTTATGAGAAAGACCCGAGGACTGTGTGAACTGATGACACTACTCCAAATTATATGACCACTCCTGCTTAGATACATGATTGGCCCAAATGATCAAACTAAACCAAATTTCAGAAAATGTGCTTAAACAAACAATTGAAAAAACTGCAATATCTTTATTGGGATACTTCAAAGAAGATATTCATATTTACCAAAATACCCCTAATGGTAGGACACTCTCATCAAGCCTAAATATAACCTATACTACCAAACCTTTGTGGGCCCTATTATGTCCAAAAGGTTTATTTTAATTTTCTTATGAATAATAAAGAGCTACCCGTAACTTCTGAACTACAGGTTGGAGACCCCTGGTGTAAACTATACTGAGAGTCTGGTTACAGCCCAAGAAAGTCCTCTATCTACTCAGTAGTGAACTATATAACATACATAGACTAAATTAAACTGCAACTCTGACGTAAAACGGAATGGAAACAAGTCCACTAACTTCCTGTTCAAAACTACAGAAAAGATCAAACTCATTTCACTAAAGCAAGCTGTAGCAAGCAAGATTTTTATTTACACAGTTTAATGGCTGGAAAATGGTGATGTGACATTCTGAACCCTACAAGTGTGATCCTAAGTGTGAATTTTTTGAAAACTCACAGGAAGTACAGAAAAGTGGCCGGTGATAGAGTAGGTTGTTAATTTCAGTCCATAATATTACTATTACTACAGCGAGATTGGACTACACCTAAAAAAAATACTCATATAACATTAACAACAAGATAATATACCTCTCTCACTGGCTTAGGATCTAAATGAAACCAGTCACATGAGTTGATGAGGTTGAGCAGAGCAGAAGCATCGAAGTGATCAGACCCTCTAACCTTCCCCTGACCCCGGGGCATGAAAGCCTGCAGAAGAAGTAAACATACTCAGATCTGTACAACCACACAAAGGGCACTCTTTTGTTGTTTTTTTTTGTTTTTTTTTACTATTATTAAATTAAACAAGGCATAGTAAGAGAACATACATAATACACACATTGACACTGAGACTGCATAACAGGTGAAAGACATAAAATTATAATTTAAACAAAACTATTCTAAGCAGTATTTTACTATATTTGACATGTCTTTTAGTGATTTTATATTGTTAATTTAGTTTGTTTTTTTATTCTATTTGCTGTTTATGGGAGAAGTTAGGATAGGTTTTGGCCTGATATATGTAATGTTTGCCTAGAAGAATGAGAAACTGTATTGGGAAACTCTTTAATTTGTTTGTTGTTTAATTTAGTTTGGGTTCAGTACCTTAGCCACCTCCCAGTGATCAGTTCTCCAGGACACAGGTAAACAGTTATCCCAGTTGATTGTGTTTCGGGGCTGCCTGTGGTGCCCCTGGATAGTCCTCTGCCACTCTGAACAAAACCTACATGCTCCTAGAAGCTGGACAGAAAAAAGAAAGGCGTAGGCTGTAAACATAAAAATAAATTTGGGATCTCATCTCTGTGACCATCAGCTATTTTGGAGCATTTGTCATACTGTGAGTCAAGACTTCTCTATTTAATTCAACTCACACTTTTCCCCACCCACTCTTATTGTTCAGGCTTTGTAAAGTTCTGGACAGGTGGATTTAACCACAGTGAAGTGTCAACTCTCAGGAGGAGCAAATGACTCAATTTACCTCTTAAAGCCAATGTGACAATTCCAAGTAGCGTACATGAATTGTGATAAAATTGGTATATGGCTTCAAGAAAATTATTATATGACTTTTGGCATATCAACTACCCCTACTGTACACAACGTCTTAAAATGTCTCCACCGAATTGTAGGCTTAACAAAAATAATTGACATGACTCATACACTGAGTAGGCCATACTGAGAGGCTGTTTATAGTCCAAAAAAGTCCCTGACATTAGAACATGAATCTGGTCAGAACATGTATGCATTTAAGTGGCTACATGCTTTCTGAATGAGAAGGCTGGACCTCCTGACCTTATTCCCACTGGGTGCACAGTGACTCTCGCAGGGTCTCCGTAGTAGTGCGTTTTGACTGAGTAGTTGTGCGTGGAAGTCTCTCATCTCACAATCTATGAAAGGCTCCAGACCCTGAGCCAAGAAACACAGACACTGTCCCGCTTTTATCCAGTTTAAGTAGCCTCTGTTACTTAAACGGACACGCAAATCTTCGTGAAACATATTAGCAGAGTTGTTTCTTTGGCAGACAAAATGAACAAAAGTGGATGGCTTCCTAGTTAAGCTCCGCCCATGTAGTTGAAGCGCCTGGGCCTCTAGATGGCGCTGTCCGCTTGGTAAACCACACGCGAAGGATCTTTTGAACCAAAACTGAGCGTGAGGAAAGTGACCAAATATAATTTATATTCAAGATTCAAGTGGTAAGAACTAGGGCTTGGGACTGTAATGTAACAAAATGTCATTGTTTTAAAAGTACAGATGTTATAGATCTGTCACTATCGGCAAGTTTTATGCTAGTAGCAATTAGGCTAATTATTAGCAGGGATGTGCTAGCTTTTGAACCCATTATTGCACCAAAACAAAACGGCAATATCATTATTGAGATACTTCAAAGAAGATATTCATATTTACCAAAATACCCCTAATGGTAGGACACTCTCATCAAGCCTAAATATAACCTATACCACCAAACCTTTGTGGGCCCTATTATATCCAAAAGGTTTATTTTTATTTTATTATTATAAATGATTTGGATGTTGGACTTTTTCTTTGGTAAACTATACTGAGAGTCTGCTTACAGCCCAGGAAAGTCCTTTATCTACTCAGTAGTGAACTATAAAATTATTGATATGTCTTTTAGTGATTTTATAGTGTTAATTTAGTTTTTAAAAAAAAACAAAACTATTTACTGTTTATGGGAGAAGTTATGATTTTTGGCCTGATATATGTAATGTTTGCCTAGAAGAATGAGAGACTTTATTGGGAAACTCTTTAATTTGTTTGTTGTTTAATTTAGTTTGGGTTCAGTACCTTAGCCACCTCCCAGTGATCGGTTCTCCAAGACACAGGTAAACAGTTATCCCAGTTGCTTGTGTTTTGGGGCTGCCTGTGGTGCCCCTGGATAATCCTCTGCCACTCTGAACAAAACCTACTTGCTCCTAGAAGCTGGACAGAAAAAAGAAAGGCGTAGGCTACTGTAAACATAATAATAAATCGTATTAGTTAACTTTACTATGCTCGGTGCAAAATTGTACTAGACCTACAACAAATAACAACAAACAAATATGTATCTTTTATCACTATAATCTCCGTGGAGACATAAAACAATAAAACACTTGTAACTGCATTGTAATGTAATGTAATTGTAATTGCATTGCATTACATTGAATTGTAAAGGCAAGAAGTTACATAGTGCTCTTTTACGCTGTAAATATGCTAAACTCATGGTTAATTGTTATGTGTTATTATTATCAGATCCAACATTTGAAGTGCAGGCTAAAATTATCCTGGTTAGACACGAAATACATTTTATTTGTTGTGTTATTTGTCATATCCTGTTGAAAACAATGCTCCATCGTTTTATCACTACAGAATATATTGATGGACTCATAATTTATAAACTCCACTCTCTGCTCTCTGCAACATCTCTTTGCGAGAATGAACTAACTGCTGTGTGTGTGTCTGTGCTGCTGGGACAGGGGAGCTCTGGGCCCAACCAGCCGGTGCTTAAGTCCCTGAGGCTGGGGCTGGAGTGTCTCGCTGGGGAGGAGCAGCTCATTCTGACAGATATCATGGATCACAGATACTCAGAGGAGCCCTGGCTGCCTCCCTTGTGCCCAAAACTACACTACAGACAAGCACTAGTGGGTTAGGAGACACCCGCACACACTTGCAGTTTAATTTTATATTCAGCAATTAGCAAGACAAACATATGAGGTGGGAAGCTACCGAGAGTGGTAGTGCACTATTGTATCAGATAAAATGCAGACAATAAGCTTACTGTATGAACGGCATTGTTCAGAATGTGGATTTATTTTTATTAATAATGCTAGTTCAAGTGACAGGTTCTTCCCTGTTAATTATGGATGGATAGCTGTACACAATTTGAATACTGCACAGTCAATTGTTGAAGTCTTTGTGGTCTTTGCCTGGCATATTTTCTTAAATTAGTGAATCTAAATGTCCCATTGTGAGTGAATAAATGAGAGAATATCTATGGTAGGCTCAAAAAGTGTTAGTGTCTTACTAACCATAACCAGAATGTACCCTATCATGCACGACACAGGCTTCAGCCACCTGCTACATAGGTTTAAGATGTGGTCAATATACTTAGTGAAATAACTATGTTACAGGTCCAATTTATAACCCTGGTTGTATTGAAATAACTAAATAATACTTCCATGGCCAACAAGATGACAAAATGTGTTTCTAATTAATTATCACCAGGCATATACAAGCATTTTAAACCTTGCATTGCCCTAAAACCCCACTTGTCAAGTTATTATAAGCTATGCCCAATTATGAGCGAAATTAATATTTCTGTAACATTTGCTCAAACATTTTGTCCCTGTACCGTGATGCATAAGAGACAGACATTCAGTTTGTGTATTTTTATTTTGTTTAAGAAGTCTTGAAACTTTATTCCCACACGTTTGTGGGATTAGTGATCATCTCAACTTTTGTGGAATTCGGTTTGTCTAACAAATGATCAAACATGCGTCTGTATGTACTCTACAAACCACTCAGCAAGATGCAGTATTTGCAATGGATTTAAGTAAGTATTTGCTTGTCTGCGTCTTTGTTAGCTCCTTGATTGACTACCTTCTGCCGATTGCATGCTGTGATCTTCTCTAACCTGCATGACCTGGTGTGGAACAACAACAACACAACAAGACGACGTAAAAAAAACTAACATGTGAGTAAATTTTCAATGTTTACCACAAAGCACCAGCGAATAACAGCTGAAACAGTCCGAACAGGAGCCCCCATTAAAACACTTGACGTTACAATTATGAAAATGAAAAGACATTTGTGTTGTATCAAATAATTCCATCTTTACATGAAAATTTAATTAGCCTTTTAGGATGCAGAGCGAAAAACAAATATGCCTCTATCTTTGTAATTGGATCTCTATGGATTTGAGGATAGTTAAAGTAGATTAGACGGCCTCGAGTGTAGGAGTGTGCATAAATGAGTGCTGCTTTGACGAAGGGGGACACAACAATATTAATGTGCTGTGCTGCTAGGTATGCAAGAGTGTGTTCCATATATAAATACACATATATATCTTTGTACCCGCAATCCCAGCAGGGTGGGTTTTTTAAGCAGAGCAGATCAAAGCGACATTAGTATTCTGAAATAAATCACATGCTAGGGCCTCACTGTGTGCGTCCCCAATCACATCCACAGGAGACACACACAGACTTGTTCCCCCCTCATACAACCTCTCCCCCCTCTCTCCCCTCGCCCCAGCCCCTAGCGGCCTTCACAGCGATCTGCTTACTGCCTTTGAATCCTTTGTTACACTCTTTCAGTTTCTCACGTTCTGACTTGAGCCGTCTCCTCCTTCCGTCTGCAAATAAGCAGGAAAATGCTTTGTCAGAGAAAACTGTTGTTCATTGCTGAAGAAGTCAGAAACGCAAAGTAGGGGTTTTTGACAAGTATATCCTTAGGGAGCACCCTCTTATTCTCTCCTCCTCTCTCCCCATCTTTCTCCTTCAACACCTCGCTCCCCATCAGCCCTCTTCCAGCTCTATTTTGGGCCCAGCAATGGGATGACTCTGAATTTGGGGGAGATACAAGTTGAACAAGTTGTTTAAAAGCTTTGGAAACTCTTTTTAAAACTAAAAAATCTTCCAGTCCAGACAGTTACAAGTTATGATTTTGTAAGGCTGCAGAAGATTCACAAGGACAGACAACGTAATGTCATCAATGCTTTTTGACACCTGAGCAAATGGACAGGGTGACCTCAAAAAAACATAATAGCAACCAAATATGGCTGGGCAATAACCAATTACAACTTAGTATGAACTCTCAGAAGCAGGAGATGGCTGAAGTTACCTCTTAAAGTCCTTTATTAAGAAGATACAAACTGCATGAATTGATCAAATAGAAGAAGTTTAGGCTCTAGAAACACATGCTTTATTTCATTGCTTATTTCTCACCCCAGTAGACCAGAGTACTGCACTCTAGGGGGCCAATGATCTCCCCATTATTGGTCAAACATGAAAAAAGACATTTCCCTCTAAAAATGTTGTTGAGAGAGTAATGGGAGAATATCAGTTCCTTTTAATAATCATGTCTACTCAACTTAGTAACATCTACTGTGTTCAGACTTTTAATATAAGGTCCATTAACTAATTCCAAAGCTAGCTAAAGCATGACAACACAAACCACAAATAACATTGTGGTTTGTTTTTTTACAGGGAAAATTGCAACTTAATAAAATAGACAACACATCTGACATCTGAGTTGCCAAAGATCCTGAGCTGGACCCACTGGTATCCTGTCAGCAGCCAGGTTAACACTATTAACTGTCACTATCCTTTTCCTCAAAATCAGAGATGCCCCAAAGGAAGACCACAGTATCTCGTATCAACTTGTATCCACGTCTCTCAAGCTTCTTTCCGGTCTGAGAAAGCCTGCAGTTTAAGTAGCAGGGAGCAGAGGGGAGGTAAAATGATTGGCACGTTGCGGTAGGCAGTGGAGGATGCTCATTTTGAACTGAGAGAATTAAAATGAGATGCACATAGCTTGCCCCCTGTTGTTCCCTGACAGACAATATCTGTGAGATTGTGAGATTCAGGCTCCCATTGTGCTTTGTTGTCCATCTGCAGTGAGTGTGATGTGGGCACGTGTGTGGGATGGCTAAGTTGAGGCCGGAGTGAACATGCATGTAGTTATTTATGTGTCTACTTGTATCTTTGTGCATTGACTTGTGTGTGTGTTGGTGTGTCATTTTGATAGCCACCCACATGAATATGCAGATCAGTTTTGGAGAGCGTATGTGCTCAGCATTAAAGCCCACTCTCCACTGCTGACCCAATTTCACACTGCGGTCTATCTAAGTGTGTGTGTTGCTTTTGCTTATCAACGTATTTTGCCAAGCTTGGAAAAACTGTGCACTGGTTAAGGCAGAGGCATGGATGTACTTGTTTATGAACCTCACCAAGCTTGCTTACATTACTGGCTGATGAAGCTCCACTGCTCATAACATACAAATTACTGCTTAGTTGCTTTTTTTTTTAAAATCTGAATTACTTAAGCTAACCCTCCCATGTGTGCCTTATTTGTAGTTGTTTATTCTGGGCGTATTCAGCAAAACTCCAAACTCCCATACACTAAAGACATGATAAATTCATTACAATCTCATTTTGCTCTTGAGACCACACTCACAAAACGCTACAATAACTCATTTGTGAAGGAAGCAGCTGCCTACCACTTATCCATCTACTAGAGATGATTGCCCTGTTTCTCCATAGCACTTTTTAAAAGGTGTGGTGAGTCATGGCAGCAATGAAGAGGTGGCACTACAGACTTATGGATGAGTTTTGAGCACAGTCGCAATATATCTACTCTATGGCCCCAATTTTCATGCAATTTCTCCAGTGATACGGAAGGTAAAATAACCCCTTCTCCTCAAATACAATTTCTGTGATCTGACAGAGCTCTCTGCAGACATTCGGTACTTCATCAAGAAGGTTATGTACCAACATGTACTCTGAGATAGCTCCACAAGTAATGAATTTGTCTGATTAACATTTCACTAAAGGTCATTATGGGGTCACGGAAGAAATTATTTGCTTTTGTTATAAATTGGTCATATCATAAAGAATTTGTTTCCCAAGATAGAACCAAAACGAATCTCACCACATTCAGACAATGAAGTTGATTCCTAATGTATTGTTTATAATTTTTTATAATTAAAAATGCACTATGGTAAGGTTTCTGCTGGAGGGTCTGCTACTCACTATGGAAATGTTCTTGCTTTGCATAGAATGTTTCTCAGTATGGCATTAAGTATATCTATTTCTATGAAGACAAGCATTTGGCACTACCAGTGAAAAAAGGTCAGATCAATAGGGAGGTGAGCAAGGAAGAAGGTGTGTTTTTGGTATACAACAGTTGAATAAATGCAAGATAGGTGAGTTGAATGACATACTTTGGAACATTCCAGCAGCTTCTGGATCCTTCATTAGAAAACATAGTGCACCTTCAAGGGCATTATCTTACACTTATTGTTGGATATCTGCCATTATTTCTTAGTGCGGTCATACATTATGTCAAAGGTCTGCGCTGTTAAAAACTTTGTTGACATATTTTCCACCCACCAGTTCCACCCACATAATTCAGCCAGTTTAATATTTTCCACAGAATGACAAAATTAGACATCTGTGATCAATTTATGACTATTGGCGTATCTTGTTTTTGCTGCTAGTAAAATGGGCTACTATTTTAATGCACAATACTTGCCCTAAGGAGCACAATTGCTAGTTTCAGTCGTTTCTAATTGTCAATGAGCTGCTTGAGGCTTTTAATAGAGAGGTCTATGGCCAGTCCTGTCAGCAATACCATGTGGTTTGAAGAAGAGTTAAGACTTTGGCAGAAGAAATTATTGTTCTATTATTATGTTAAATTACATAAATTAAAGGTTTGTGTTTTTGTTCAGGGAAATTTATATTGAAAGTAATTTTTATAATAAAAATGATAAGAAATATTGTGATTCATTATGTTGCCATATCACCCAGGAGCACACTAGTGCTCCCAGACTTTTAAGAATGACATTCCATCAACCATAAGGGCTTATATTACAGTATAAGCATAACACTGCTGATTACTTTTTTGTCAGTCTTAGTGACTTATAATGTATTTGCATCTAAACTTCAATTTCCAGTGCACTGTGAAATGAATTGCAGGTTCTTTGTTCCAGTTTAATGAGTTGCCACAGCCATTGCCTCCACTACTGTACTTGCATGTTGTCAACTCAGCAGTGCCAGTCAGCAGAAACGCTCAGGCAGAACGGCGCTTCCCCGGGCTGCCAGTAGATGGAGCTGTTTAGAGGGGGGAAGCCCAGCGGCGGCAGAGCTGAGGGATGGCTCTCTGGTCTATTGTTCCCTGTCTCAATGTTGGATCCTCTGCCTCCAGTCTCAACTCCACCACGTGTACTTCAAAGAGAAGGGAGGAAGTTGGAAAATTAGGTGAATACATTTTGCTCCCTTCACTGCAAGCCTTCATGTTGCTGCGGATATGGTTTTAATTGCTTGGGCTAAATACATAACCTATTTTCCTTTACAAACCCTAAGTGATGATCTTGTAAAATCACAGTGAGTGCTGGAAGCCCTGTGCGGAAAAAAGCGAAAACTTATAAAATATTCAAAGTAACTTGTCAGCAAAGCACCTTGAAAACAAGTATCATGGTGAAAGGAAAACTATAAAGCAGCGTTCGGCCAGCAGCACATAGCTTAATAAGAGTTGGCACCCTGCTCTGATAGACATTCCTCTGCATCTTTAACCCTCAACCCGGGAGCCTGCGCACACACCCAAACTCTATGAAGTAGATCAATGGGAGGATTATCGCAGGACCAAGATGCCAGTTATAAAGCTGCTCTGTGCTGCTGCAGAGAGGAGCGAAGATTGAGAGGCTTTGCTTTGATCTGGGCCTGGTGCATCAGAGAGGGGCCGCTGGTGATGATAATGATGCTGAGGCCCAATGCAGAGGCAGTCTGGGTTTGGCCCGCACTCCTTCCCGGCCAGTCCCTGGTCCTACACGGTACAAAAAAGACTGTCCTTCGAGGTTTGGATGGGACAAATGGATTTAGCTGGGCAGATTGTGAATTTATCCCAGCAATGTTTTTCTGTCCTGAAAAGTATTGATGCTGTGGTGTGAGTGTGTGCCTGCTCCGTCACATTAGATCCAGCTGAACACCTCTGTCCTCCTTCAAGGACACCCCTCCCATCCTTCTCTCCACTCTTTCCTCTCCCTCCTCTATCCCCCCTCTCTCTGTTCTTTCTTTCCTCCCTTCTCTCCTTCTCGCCCCTTTTCCTCACTTTCTTTTCTTCCCTCTATTTTCTCCCATCTCTCAATTTTCTCTCTCACTCTTCTCCTGTCTTTCCTTTCTCTCCTATCCATCCTGTCTCCTCTATCTCTCTTCCTTTGTCTCTTTCTCCTCTTCCCCACTTCTCTTTCCTCTCTCTTGCTTCTCTGCCTCTTCCCTCTTTCCCTTCTCTCTTCCATTGTCTCTCTCCCTCCCTTACTCTTTTCTCCCTCTCTCCTTTATCTTCTTTCTCCCTCTCTCTCTCCTTTCTTTCCGCACTTCTTACTCTTCTTTCCACTCTCCTCTCTCCATCCTCTCCTTTCTGTGCTTTCATTACTCCTCTCCCTTATCTTCTACCTTCTCATTGTCTCTTCCCTCTTCACCTTCTTCCTCCTCCTTCTTAATACTCTTCCCCTCTTTGCTCTCTCTCCCTTTTTCCTCCCATTACTCTCTCTTCTCCTCTCGTCATCTACTCTGTTTTCTCTCTCCCCTCTATTCTCTGTCCTCTCCCTCTTCTCAAGCTCTCCTCTCTTTCCTCCCCCCTCTCTTCCTTGTCTCTCCATACTCCCCCTTCCTCTCCTTTCTCGCTCCTCTCTCCCTCTCCTCTCTCTCCCTTCCCTCACCTCCCCTCCCTCTTTCCCTTCTTTCCTCCCCTCCCTTCTCTCTCTTTCTCCTTCTGACTCGTCCCTCCTCTCTTCCCCTTCTTTCTTTCGTCTCTCCCTTCCATCCTCTCTTCTCTCTCCACCACCTCCTCTCCCCCTCCCATGGTAGCAGAGTCACATCGTTGTGCTCTCGTGGTGTGACAGGCTGAGGTGCAGGAGACGGCTGCTGACATTCAGGACGGTAAAAGGCTTAAGGTGGAGTATGTCTCCGAGGCACATACATTTCTCCCTTCAGTGTATCTCTCAATCTTATCACAGAACTGGCCCCGCCAACTGAATCACAGAAAGTACCTCCCCTCCTCCACATGATTCACCCTCTCTGTCTCTCTATTGACTCACGTAGCTTCATTTTGTACATTAGCCAAAGCTTGATGATTATCATAATAGGATGTGAGGTCAGTAATCTTTTAATTAGTACTAAATGGGAATTAGATTAAGCTTTTGTTTGTGGCAGAAGCGGCTAAAGTTAACCAGATTAGCGCCTTGTGGATCAGACTGAAGTGAGGAGGACGAACTGCCGAAGGTCAGACAGGGCCCAGTGTACAGAAGGTCAAGATCTGATTGCCTGAGCTGTAATCTATGTGTTAACACAACATCTGTGTATTGTGTTAGGCAAATGTCTTTATCCTACCTAAATCCGACAAACCCAGTTTCCCAAACCCAATATTATTCTGTAATAGTAATTCCTTATTAATTAAGAGGAATTAGTTCTGAATCCACACAGGCTTTTGTCTGTAAACTGTATTTGGTGCACACCAATTGCCTTTGCACTAGGACAGCACGATTTCGAAGTATTAGGAGTGCGATAACATTTGCCTAGTTATTATGTGTCTGTGTGAGATATAGTATGGCTGCACAGAATGACTTATCTAGTTTGAATATGCAGTTTGACATGAGTTGTTTGCTTAAGAGACCCTTCCTAATGTTCTATCCATATTGTGACCGAGGTGACTGTGACTCATTACGTCACATGGTGATGTCCCAGCAGAATACACTGACTAAACTGAATTTTACAAGGTCTGTATATTGGCTGGATGATGTGATGATAAAAAATGGATGACAATGTGCTATTTTGGTAGTATCTTCATATTGTGATTCAGCTCAAACACAGAGACACTGCTCCGCATAATGAATTAGAATATTTATTTACTATTTATTAATATTTTATGTATAGGGCAGGCTTTAGCTCTAGACTAGCTTTGGTGCGTAACAATTACTCACCGTGACCCACAAAAACTGATAACTGGTAACAACTTCCTGTCAGATTGTGCAGTGAAAAAATGCATTCACCACCTTGGCAATGCAGGACAAGGACAGTTATATGATATGGTGTATAACCTTAGCGTACCTTTGCTTGCAAACCTTTTGAATGACAGCTGGCCTGTACAGAGATACTGACGACTCCACTTGACTGAAACCTTTGGGATAGATTTGGTCGGACGGGTTGTTGATTTTTGACATTAAACTTTGATTGGCTCTGCACTCGCTACCGTCTCCTAAGCTATTGCCACTGTGCAGGTTATCTCACCACTCTTTCTCCCAGAGTCATCTCCACTTTTCCTGTCAGTACATCATGTCTTACCAAGCCTTTTCTCACATTTTCTCTATACAAAGCTTTTCTTTTAGAGCTGACCACCTCACCACTTCAACTGATGGGCTCATGCTTACAGAGCTCCATCCCCTTTTCCCTGCTTTTTTTCCTATGTTCTAATCATTACCCCCTCATCATGACCGCCCCCCTCTTGCCCCTTCGTCTATTCTGTAGCGCTGCGTGGGTGGCTGAGTTTAATGAATTCTCTTTTCTCTCTGCAGCCATCCACTGATTTCTGATTGTGAAGAGTGTGTGCGTGCAGTGAAGGGCTCTTACACGCACACTTCACCTCGGCCAGTTGACAAGGAGCATTTAAATAATCTAAATAAATCTTCGCCTATGTCCTGATCAAGGGCTTGGACTTCCTCATTCTACAGGGGGAAAGTAGAGTCAAGTTTGTGATGAGTCCTATTTTGTGGCTACTCATGGTTTGGCAAAGTTCAGGAACTGGCTTTACTATACGAGTTATTCATCAGTCTTATAATGTATTCTTTTCACAGTGAAGATGGACGTAGTATTTGCTCAGTGACAAAGTCTAAAGTAAGTCGTGAGTAGGTTGATTTTGAAAAACTGAGTAATGGGGGTTGCTAGGTTGTTGTAAACTCACCTATATCTAATATAATATTGCTTGTTCTCTTCTTACGTATGCCATCAACCATTTCTGTCATTCATTAGAATTTGTCTCCATTCTCTGTATTCATGGGTTTCAGGCAAATAATTCTTTCCTGATTTGTAGGATTTTATGATGACTTTTCCTCATTCAAAAGATATAATATCTTTTGATTGCTAATGGTGCCAGAAGGCCGTTGCCATAGCTGATACTGATGAATACTAGAGATTGACCGATATGGGAGGATTGTTTAAAAACCACAGCAACCAATGTCTGATAACCTCGTAGCTCACGTAAAATAAATCTTGATACTTTTGGTCTAATTTTATGTTTTGTAATTTCAACAAACTTATCCACAGTCCTATTTCACTGCAAATACATAGAAGAGCTGTATAGCCACATCTTGTGCAAAGCCCTCTTTGGACTAAAGTATTTGAATAAAACTAAAGTTTTTCCTTTAGTCATGTGATCAACTGAACCAACATATCGGCCTTAGATTTACATCCAATAACCAATATGTTCTTGTGTGAAAATCCCAGTACATCAACTTCCTTCCATCTTAGACCAGTCCGTGCCTCTTTATTTGAAGTTGCATAGATCTAATGAGGTCCAGTTTAAACCTGAAATTTGTCCTGTTCTAGGATTTCACTGAAAGGTTTTAAGAAGACTCCCGCCCACTGTCTCACCCTTGGTTCACTTTTATTACGGTAGTACAATGTTTCGGTCCCTTTGACCTTCTTCAGGTATATATCTTGTCCCAAGATTAAATTCACTACTAACGTGTGATTGGCTGTTAGACATTTGCATTTGGTGTTATTACAATGGGTGCCCCTAAAGTAGCTGGTGTGAGTGTACAAAGCTAGAGCGGGGACAAGGCAGACAAAATGTGGAGTAAGCAAGAATTAAAAATCTAATTGGAAGTTTTTTTAGAGGACAGTTTTTAATTTAGCCTTCTTATGAGTCTGCAGAGTTAAGTGTCCCATTGTACAACATTAAAGGAGATTGTCCTTTGTACCAGAATAATGGTTCAGCAGCACTGGTGCTGCAGAGATATGTCAGAGCTAGTACCACTTCAATTGTTTCTGCTGTCTTGTGCTCTGATAATGTTTTACCTGGATTAGGGGCAAAGGAGACCATTTTGTTTAAGATGAGCAGAAGGCGTTCTTTATCAGACTTTTGGATAAAATCCTTTTCGTTCTTAATACATTGATTCTATACATTGATTCTATTTCGGTCTTAATACATTGATTCTATTTGATAGATTTTTAGGCTTGCATACATTTTGGACTTGTTGAAGGACATTTCTGTATTATACTGAGGGCATATTGCCAGCTCAGTCCTTGTTATCTTGGCCTACGTCTTCAGAGGTATAATACTCCCTACAACGGAAGCATAGCCAGACTGAACTGTACTAGACTGGAATGGACAAACAATGTCATAATTTCTTGAGAGTTCCTGTCTTCGGATGCTGGGTCCTATAATGAGGGTAAATAAACTTCTGTGGTAGAACGCCACCGTAATGCCTCTTCTCGTCAACTCTCTAGATACTAGAATTTATTCCACAACTATACTAATTAGTTGATCTACATTATCTTGGATGACTGTGAACTGCTCATTGTTCACAGAGCACCCTCCTGCTCCTCATCAGACTGGAATAAGAATCAAACAAATGTAACATTTTCTTTTCCATTCCACATTTGATTGCGTTTATTATTATTATTTTTTGTTGTTGTGGTCTTGAGCTTTAAAAAGAAAATTACATTGAATTGTGACAGCACACTATACAAACCCTGAGCTTATTTACCTGTTCGCAGTTATATCTTATACTGAATATCTCCATAGTTACGTGGCAAAGGTCTAATTTGCGAGCTAGATTCCCTCCTACACTGCTTCACATAAATCCATTTAGTGCATCTTTCTATGAATTGGCAATTCAGTAGACAAGTGGATGTAAAAAGTAACTGCATGTTTATACAAAAAAATAGTATTGATTTTTTCTTTTAAATTTAGAAAATAACTGTGTTTGAAAATGTTTGTCAACTGTTTTGCTATACTTGCTATATTGCTATACAATTTGTTTGAAACAACATTGTTGTCTATTCAGCAACCCAGAATTAACCTATTTGTATTGTCTGATGGATTAGATAAAAAATAATTGTATGTAAAAATACTTTCTTTTCACGTTTAGGTTTTGTACCTCATTTACAACAGAGGACCATTACCTTATTAGAAGTAGACATTAGTTTATTTGGCACAAATTGCTTTTATAATTACAATGGATTAACCCACAGATGCTCTAACCAATAAATGTATAACCATGTGTATCTGCTTAGTGGTCTTTTATTTTAATCCTTTTGTTTGTCCCACATCTACAAATATTGCCTGATGTGTTGAATGGAAAGTGAAATTGCTTAGCGAGACCTGCGACAGTTTGGAAAATGCAGGAGGCAGAGCTGAAGTTGAGGTTCTCTTTGGGTGGATGGATAGGATCAGGAAGTACATCAGAGGAACAGCTCATGTTTTTGGAGACTTTGTAGATATGATTTCAGAGAGGCCAAAGTAAAATGTGTAAGACGCTGAGGGCAAAGCCAGACAGGTGGCCTAGAGGCAGACCAAAGGGTAGATTTATGAACCTACAGAAAGATGATGAGGTTGGTTGGGCAGAGTGAAGAGTATGCTGCAGCAGATGATGATTTAAAATTGATTGTCTGGTGGATTTTTTGAACCGATATCAATATCTTTTATTTGTCTTGCAGCTGTGTCTGATATCAATATTATGATTCCATGTTAACTCATTCCACTGTTCAAAAAGACAAATCTGATACACTGAGGGCAAAAATTACATGGGCACATGGAGAGTGGGGTAGATTAGAAAAAAATATCTGTGCTACATATCAGCTAAATTTTCAATATCAGACCTATAACTTAGAAAAACCTCCTATTTCGCTGATACAATTCATCGCCCATCCCTATGTAAAACCCTGAGCATGTGTGAGCTTTGAATTTGGTGTAGTGGTACTACTATCTGGAGGGTTGTTTTGTATCATTGAGTCAATCTAATTGAGACTTTTCTATCATGCGTATTCTCTGAAAAGTTAAGATATTTGTGGCTTTCACATGCACAAAACATAAAACACGTAAACTAGCATATATTCCCCTTTTTGTGCCAGATCTCACACTTCAAACAGAGCCCTGACAAACCCTGCTCAAATGTAGATAGACCAGAAAAGTGCATTTCACCTCCACATCTGTGTGTTAGGTCAGCACTGGGGAGCAGGTGTTCGCCATCACCATCAGACTGACAGATTAGCCGCTTAATGAGGTGAATTTGTTTAATCTGATAATTGTATGTGCAGAGAAAACATATTCAGTAATTCTCTGTGGCGCCTGCTTCTCTGTCCTGATTAAAGACACTTTGATTCGGGCACATTCAAATAATGAACAGTTGTTGTTATGACCAGGAGACAATACTCTGAGGTGCTCTGGCTCTCACACACGTATACAGTAGCACAGGGCTGTACATGTCCCATGTGGGTAGCCCCCCTGTGGTATGGTAATGAGCAGCTAATCTCCCCGGTTTACACAACGTGCGATGTGTTTCTGTATATGTGAAATATGTGTGTGCGCATTAAGGTGCAGAGCAGAAAAGCCCCAGGAATTCTCTGAGGCCCTCCACCTTCTGCCATGGTTGGGTGCAGGCTGTCAGCACATTAAAACTGAGTACTATGTGGGAGATGGGTGAGGAGAGAAAAGAGAAGACCCAACAGCGAAAATGAACAGACAACTGAGCAGAATTAAACCAATACACCACAGTTACTGTTGCTTCCACGAGTACGGAAAATACCTTGATCAAACAATTCAAATGAAAAGTTTAAACAGGGCATCTATATTGAATCTACTCCTGCACTCTGCTTCTCACTCACAGAAGAACTTAACCTATCCCTATGAGTCGTGAATAGACCATTAAGCTGAAGTATAAAAATATTAATTTGGCTCACAATTAAGTGATCATCCCTAGTATCAACGAAGAGGTTAAATATTCAAGAGCATATTTTTGATGTAAAGTGTAATACCATGCAGGCTAAAAACATGTGGCAACAACAAATGGCTATGTTTGATTGCATTACATTTGTTTTTTAAAATATATTTTTAACTCTTAACAAACATTTTATAGTGCTAAAAGGGAGCGATTGTAATGTCAGCATTCAGAAGATGTGAGGCATGACAGACACTTAAATTACATCTCAAGGCAATATAAAGCTATTACGTGTTCAAGAAATGTGATGAATCATGTGACCTATAAGCTCTTATTGAGATACGAATTTGTTGCCATATCGTCCAACTTTACATGGCATACGATTTGATAGTTCAATGAGGTTCATTTTGGTCTTTGCTGGATAATGGAGGCAACGGGATTTTAAACCGGGACAAGGGAGCCTTTTTACTCTCACACACCTGGGATACTGTTCTGCAGAAGTCAGACTACAGATGGCGTCCTGCGTCCACCAGTAGGAAGACAGCGCCAAAACCTGTTCAAATCAGCTGACCAGACATGTGACAGCAACATCACATGACCACTTTGATGACCACTAGTGAGCTGTTGAAACTGTCAGGTGTGAAAACAAACTAAATCTTGCTCTGAAAATATAATCTATTAAAATACATATGATTTGGTGTTTTTTATTCTGCCTGTAGTGCTGTTTGAACTTTGTAGATTGTTGATGTTTGAAGATTGTTGACAAAAATTGTGATAGTCCTGTAGTTGTTTACATCAGTTGGATGTATAGGCAGATGATTAAGAGAACATTGTACCACCCATGATTGTCCAGGGTCACTTTTACCATTTGAAATGTAAAAATCTTTTGTTTTTCAGGTTTTGTATTTATTCCTATCACTACTGGAATACCGCGGTACATGTAAACATACCTAGAGTTTACCAGGCTGCATTTGTTTACTGCACTTGTAACTGTGCGTTCCCTTTGTCTGATGTCAAACTCCTTCTTCTAACGCGGGTGCTCTTTTTGTGTTTTGAAGCTGCGCCGCCTCTCGCTGGCCCGCTGTGCATGTGTTTATTTATTATGCTCTAGTCACATCACTAATTAGTCCCTGGGAGAAGCCCGGGGCCATTTGCAAAATCCCACTGATTAAAAACAAGTCCAAATCCAACCTTGTGTCTCATATAGTCACACAAACAGAGATGTGGAGGGATGCTGAGGAAAGCTACTTACTGTCAAGGCTGGAACACGTGTGGGCGACGTGGCTACGCACTGTGTTTTTCGAGAGCTGTCACTTGTTAAGGCTACTTTAATATTTAAACTAAATGTCTTAAGTCGTCCTACCGCAGGCTGGCTTCTGTCACACACTCGGACACACACTTGGTGCCTTCAGGAGGTTGGGCTTGTCACACATCACACTCAAGATGTCAAGGGCATCGTAACTTATAAGTCTGACAGACAGAAGAATCGGAAGAGACAGGCTAGAGGCTGATAATGGAGCAGGAAGACTGCCTACACAGAGTATTTGAATTGAAATGGTTGTATTAGGATGGATTCACACAGATTTGGTAGATTTTTACAATTTGCAAATGAAATACCACATACCCACAATATAAGTGTCACCAGGTTTATACCAGAACTAAACTTTGATTAAACTAGGTCTAAAAGGAGACTATAAAGGTCTACAAGTATATAGTGTATTTGTGGGAGGAGGGCAATTGGCATAACATGAGTGATTTCCTGAAATGGTAAACCTGTTGTATAGATGTCTTTATTCTGTTATCGACACAAAGCATGGACTGTAGTGATACAACAGTGGAAGTTATAAAATGCATTAGTGTAAACATAACCTAATTTCAAAGTCTTAATATTTTCACCTACAGCTGCCTGCCTCAGCTAAACAGTCTAAAGTCGTCTTCTCTTGAGATTAATCCTATTTGAATTTAAATCTGTGGAGAACGGGGAGGGTGCAGCTGTGATGGATACAGACAGAGGTGCTGGGAGGAGCTGGGATGAGGGGAGACTCACCGCAGCGGGATGGGGAATAGGAGGTGCAGGCAGCCGGTGATAAATTACTTTGAACTTTAATGGACATCTCCCGCGCTGCTCTGGCGATGTGTTCGGACAATACACAACATTACTGGCACACGTGAGGCCTGATTGCAGCTGACAGGAAGAAAGTCCCTAACGACCTACAACACACTCACTCATGCTGCGCTCAGGCTTTGCACAACTCATGGTCTAATTTAAGAGAGGTAGTCTGTGCAGTCATCAAGGCTCTAAATATACTGACAGAAATAGAAAATGGGAGTTTTGTCATGACTTATTTTTAGACACCTTAGATATGTTAGGACAAAAGACAAACCTCTGGCAAGGGATTAGAAATTAACCTTGTTCCAAAAGGATATCATGGCTGCGTCACCAAAGCCTGATTTCTGGATTTAAAAAAATTAACTTTTCTGGAGTAAGATTCACCACCTGCTCGTCTCCATAGATGGAGATGTTATTCCTTTGCATGGAATGTTTTCTTTTTTTTGTTTTTGCTCAAAACACCTCGAAAAACATACTGTGAGTGGAGTCTTCTCTCCATATATCTGACCTGTAATTCGACCTGGTTATAATATCACCAGAAAAGTGACATTATATTAGTAGACAGTAAAAGTGAAAGTTAAATCTGTCAACTGGACAAAACGTTGTAGGAGTGAAGACGTTTTTCTGCTCATCCAGGCCGCTTCTTCCATTCTGGTCAGGTAGCTGGTGGACACTGCCTTATACCTATTTGAAGGGAGGCGCTAACTACAAGAATGTTTTTTTCTAATGTAACACTCACTGCACTCTCCACTACTCTGAATGGAGTAGACTACATTACTTTGTTTACACCACACATCAGCTGTGTAAGGAATGGTTATGACTGTTTTTTGTAACCATTCCTTACACAGCTGGTGTGTCTGAAAAACTTCAGAGAATTTTCAGACAGTTTGAGATTCCAGTCTATTTCAAACCTACAAACACTTTAAGACAGAGACTGGTTCACCCAAAGGACAAAATCCCGAGCCATAAACAAAGTAATGTAGTGTACTCCATTCAGTGTGGTGAAGAGTACAGTGAGCGTTACATTGAAGAAACTAAACAGTCACTCCATAAGTGAATGTACCAACATCTTCGTGAGAGCTCCTCTGTACCCCAGTCCGCCGTACATCTCCATCTAAAAGCTACTAACCACTCCTTTGAAGATAGTGATGTTCAGACCTTAGCCACCTTAGAGAAGAGAAATGGTTTGAGAGAGGAGTTAAAGAAGCAGTTTTTGTTCGGAAAGAGAATCCTTCCTTGAACAGGAATGGGGGCCTAAGACATCACCTGTCCCCGATTTATAATTTGTCTCAGACCCAAACAAAGAAAACAAAGAGAACAACAGAGCAAGCCAGTAGGGCCATTAAAGGTTGAATGGAGGCCATTAAGCCTGAAACTGTAAACAATAGCTGTTTACAGTTTTAGTGTAGTTAGCTCCTCCCTTCAGATAGATATAAGGCCGTGTCCACCAGCAATCGGACCAGAACTGAAGAAGCAGCTTGGATGAGCAGCGAAACGTATTCAGTCCTACAACGTTTTGTCCAGTTGACAGATTTAACTTTGTCTTTTACTATGGATCAGACCTGGATGACTGAGGGATTACACAGACATATAATATAGTACAACTTTAAATTGGCCCAGTCTACTTTTGCTTGCTTTGCCATTCTAACCTTTTCAAAAAGATTCATCTAAATTTGTCTTTGTATTCTTTTGTCTTCTCTTGTTATGATTATGAATCCTGTAAAACCACATCAGACTGCTCTTTGTGAGGTGTAGTTTATCTGACAAACTAAAATTGCCTCTTTGGCAGAGATAATGACATGTATTCACATTCCACTACAGTGTGAACTCCAGAGAGCTGTCTTCTTGTGAAAATTCTTGGTTTAAATGTGTTTGTGGAAGAGAATGGGTTTAGACTTTAAATGTGTGTTTATTGTGATTACTTAAAAGACAACAAAACTTTATATGAGAAAATACAGAACAAGTGTTACCTTCGATGCTGAATTAAAAATCTTATGTTTGAGGGAAGGAGTGTGAAGAATTTGTCAGCTGGGTGGGCTTTGTGGGCTGGGCTCTTGATGGCAGTTTTGTTGCCCTTGCATTTAAATGTTCTTCAAATGAAACAAATGAAAGATAGTAGTGGAAATAGTGTAGAAGTAGTGGCAGTTGCTTAGTGTCTAGTTTCTTAACCATGAGATATTTGATCTAAAATGTTATTGTCAATTAAATGGTCATCAATGGTTATGGGTGTATTCGCATATTAATTTAAGGCATCTGTAGATCACCTTTATCAGTGTTTCTCACAGGTTTATACATGATTATGACATAGGCAGTTCTTATTTGTATAATTCTATTTAATGCAATTTTAGGAGTAAATGTCATTTATTTCCTCTACTTATCCATGAAGGACTGATTTAAGATTAATAAAGTTACTTCTATACCTTTATGATACTACAGCAAGCATAAAGTATCATTTTAATAACAAATCATTACTTGGCTTGTTTGATTATCAGGACACAAATTACACTATGGGGGGCCACCATACTCGCCACTATTAATTGGAAACACTGTCCATGTACAAGTAGTGTGTTTCCAAGTGTGCTTACAAGAAACAAGCAGCAGATTTTTTGCCTACACAGGCACATGGTTTTATACAAGACAAAGAGCAAATGGACTGAGGTTAACCAAATGAAAAGGAGAGGTGTAAAAGTTGGTCAACTGAATGTGAAGACGAGCAGAGAGGAGAGACAGTGTCACCATATGCCAGGGTTGGGATCAGACAAATAAAATGTTACCTTGCCTTCACAATGGTTAACTACACACAAATGAATCACTAATGGAGCCCTCATTCACAGTGTCACGCATTGGCACTCAAAGGCCCACATCTGAATGACCCAGGGAGACATTCACACAGAAGGCCCAATAAATGTTGACGGAGGTGGGCGGGACGTGGACCGTGTGAGGTTTGGGTGCAGGGTTTTCCAAGTTGTGCTTTGGAAACTGTGGGTCCGCCCTTGTCCCCTTCTGTGCTGCAAAGGCTTTATCTGCCTCTGAATGGGGGGCTTGTCCCTCAATCTGTGGCCCACGACTTTGCCAGATTTCTAATGATTTTCCAATGGTGATTTAGGTTGTTGTGTGTGCGTTCACTCAGCTCTTTTCTACCGCTATTCTTTTGCTGCTTTTGTGTTGTATTCCAAAGTGCGCTCGGATGTACGACAACAACTACACACGCATCATGTGACTTAGCAACAGAAGACAAAGGCATAATCATCTTTTCTAGTTGGCACTACCATTTTCAGAATAAATTAAAGGCATATTCATTTTCAGCCTATTATGGTTTGACGATAGCTCAGATTAAGTGTGGAGGCGCAAACCGTGCTCTTGCTTCTGTGGTTCTTATTTGACTGTTTACCCCAAAGATTTAACGTTCATTTTCCATTTACTTCACTGTGCACAGATCAGATAAAAATCAGCCACAACAAATGTGCCGACAACTGTTATCAGAGCGCATCATCTTGGAGATAAGGTGTACTTTACTGCTAAAAATGCCAACAAATAAAAAACAAATCTTGTACAAAACAACCTTTGAATAAATATGCCCAATAGCCATTTGTCAATGTTAATTATTGTTTATCTCCGTAGGAAATCATTATTCCCATTCACACATTTTACCCATTGCACCTCTTAAGTAAAAACAATCGATCAATACATCTCAATAATGATGATTTGTATTGTACAAGACAAGCATGTGTATAATCTTATGTGTAAGGAATGACAAATCAGGCAGCACCACCAGGCTACTGGAGCTATTGAACTTCTATGCAACAATGACTTTTTCCATAACAAATAATGTAATTACACTGAAAAAGAAAATCAATGCCTATTACAGGTTTAATTGGTGCTGTAAATCTAAGGATGTAGTTTTCAGTGTGCATGCACAAGTATCGTTGGGGTGGAATATGACTGAGATTCTAGCGCATTTTAATTGATCAAAAACAAATGTATTTTAACACATTTGCTTGTAAATACTGTTACATTTGTGACTATAAATTGATTGGTCCAACTGTTTTGAATGAAGATTACTCATAATAACACGTTTGAGCATAAACATTTTTGTCTCCTCCATGGATGAATTTAGCTTTTAAAACACACCATCAAATTAAGGTGAAAATTCATTTTGCTTGCAAAAACATTGGAAAAGATTTAACTTTGGCTGATATGATGAGCAGTATTTAAAATGACACTTTTAATTTTCATTTTCTCCTGTGTTAGTCCCAGCAGGAGGTGCAGGTGGTTGGAGTCAGTGCCATCATTATGGATCCAAGGTGCTGCTCTCTGGACAATGGTAATTTAGTCACAGGGTCAACTCACATTCAATCATTCTTGAATTGACCCAGTTTACCCAACCATGGATGTCTTTGAATTGTGGTTGCAACTCTACACAAAGATAAGTAGCTGAGACTCAAACCCTCTACAGAAGATATGGTCGAAGTATGGTGCTTAATATAAATAAACACTTCACTTCAAACACAGATGTCCATCAAGTGACCTTCATCAAGTGACCTCCTTTTACATTCAGTTAAAGTAAGTGTAAAATACAGTAGATTCAGTTGATGTAAAACCTTACTGGACCTGTTGCACAGTCACTTCTTCATGCCTTAAGGCAGGTAATCCTTCTCTAAAATTGGAACATTTTTCTTTGACTTTTTCATAAGTCTCTTTTCATTTCAGCTCGCACCATCCTCAAAGCCTAGAGCTTAAAGTCTTTAGTGAACAAAAGTGTGTAAGGGAAGCATGTTAACATTTAAACAAAACCACTGATAGCGTTTGTTTTAGATGGAATAGACAATGCTTCTGTGGTTCTTTTAAAGTAGGTCAACATTTTGGAAACTGAACACAATGCAGGCTGATGTTGGGCCCATGTGAGGCAGTCGCATGTATCAGTGTGTGAACTCAAGTGAATGTTTGATGGCGAGGCAACAGGGATATATTTGTGTTAATGTTTCATAAGTGTTCGTTTATCAAGGCGTGGCGGTCACACTGTCTTTGAATGTTTCATGAATGTTCAAGAAGCGTGTGGCTGGTTATGCCTCAGTGCTTCTTTGTTGCCGGTGCACTCCTGAGAATGACCTGTGCGCTCCAAGTGTGGCAGTCATATTTGTGTGTTTGTGAACAAGGGGGGAGGGTGTGAGGACGGGGGACTTGGTGGGGCCAGGGGAGTCATAAAAGATTCAACTCCTTGGGTCGTATTGTTGTGCAGATAACAAATGTTTCCATTTAGCGATCATGCATGAGTTATAACTCCCTGGACAAGGCTGCTGCCGTTTGGGCGAGTGCTCTGCTAGATTTGTGTGTCCCCTCTGCTTTAGCATCTTGTCGCTAACAAGCGATCAGACCTTGGTAAATGGACCGCACAAACTTACAGCTATCAGACACTAATAGTGGATGGAAGGATTGATCACTAAAGCATTTTTACATCATGCAATCCTCTCTGGCCCATTTCTTCTTTTTAAATATACTTAGTTTTTAGGTTAACTTTCTCTTACACAAGATTCTGAGTTGAATGACAGGTCAAACAGCTGCCACAATTCACAGCAGACTTGCCTGACACACTTGTCTGCTTCTTGCAGAGCCAGACAGACTAATGCATTTTCATTTAAAACAATCTATGACTACTTTGTGCATTAGTGTTTTTTTTTTACGAAACATTAGAGCTTAATGTGAAATATTTAAATGTATATAATTTGTCAAGCCTGTAGCAGTGTTGTTTTCCCACCCACACAATGGTGGCATTTTCAAATGAGCTGCATCAGCTTTCGAATGGAACGCTGAAATGTATTTTCACATATCAGACATAACATTTTGATCACAGATTCATTGCAGCTTTTGTTTGTGGATTGGAGATATTAGGCACCAAGCACACATTCTCTTCTCAAAAGTGCATAATTAGAAAATGGAAAAACTAGTTGGTGATGTCAGGGGCCATAGTGTGCCACAGTTAGTGTAGTACAACATTAAGTTTGATTGTGATACCAAGGAAAAGGCATAATACTCAATACAATATTGATAGAATAACACTTCTTTAGTTATTATAGTGCGATTTGCAACAAAAGAATAGTAGTTTATGTCTTATTACCATGTGACCTTGCAGTTGTTCTGACATTTTGGTCAAGGTCATTCTGTGTAAGTATTCAGAAGGCTTCAAAGGCTATTTTCTCCAAACTCCTTGTCATCTCTACACGCATAACTTTTATACCTGTAACTTTAGTGGGCTGTTCCCGGTGTGCAATTGTCAGAATTTAGTCAAACTGAAGATTAAAGCATAAAGGTGGGCTTAGATTCAACAGATTAAATACCAACTGTAGATCACATTGTTGAAGAACGATGAATGATGGACCGTATAGAAACCAAAATGTAATGACATGACGTAATGACATATATGGAGTCACAATATGTTGGTGGTCATAATGTTTGGTCAGATCTCTGTGTATATGGATAACCTTGTTGACAGTGTAAAGCTACAAAGTGTTTTCTTCCTCGGGCGAGCACAAAGACAAATTCTCCTCTTGTCCATCAATGAGATCTTCACTTTGAGCCTCACACGCAGCCGGACAGACAGATGAAACACAGATAGACAGAGCACTATTATGCAGAAAGCTCTCTATTCCAATTGATCACAGGCACAAAATTCAGAACAAAAGGGAAATATTGCACCTCAAAGAGCAGAGACCTTCTAACAGAATGCCTAAACGTGCGCGCCATCCTCTGCCTACACTTTTGAAGCCTTTGTGACGTTGAATGAGTTATAATTTCAGAGGGGGCTGTGAAAGCGCACATATCGAACACTTCAAACCCAGGGTCTAATCAGAGGCTTCAGAGCCCAAAGCCCACCCACTCCCCCTGCTTGTCTGCTGTCTGCAGCTCCCGGTGGCCAAAGGGAAGGACCGACCCAATCAACAGAAATAATTAAAAGCGTTACAACTAATGGAAAAACTTAATTTCCCTTCGAGTTCTAGGCATTTCAAAATGTATGGATGGAGAGTGGGTTCACATTTTGTTTGCTACTAGGGAACGTATACCCCTAGTCTCCTATAATAGTAATAAATGAATGTATCGTGGGTTGAAAATGTATACATTTTCTTTCATCCATTTTTCTCAAGAGTTGTTGTAGCTAATCTTATGATTTGCATGTTTAGCTACAGTAGGGATACAACAATATCAATTTTAGTGTTACAACTTGTGAGAAGAAACATTACAATATCGCTATTATTAGTTATGTCTGAGTCAGATTGAGCTGGAAGATTGTTGGTTACTTTAAATGCTTTAACCACTTCAGACTTAGTGTTTTGTGTCATTGGGTAAGACACTGCACATACCTTGGTTTTAGTGGCAGTACTAGAAAAAGAAATGGAGGGAGGCGTACTGTGATAAATACTTGTGTTTGAATTTCAAGAAACATTAGGGGCTGAGCCATTTACCTTCAAAAACATGAAATTGCTCCTTTGCACTTTATTGTAAACATGTTTACAATTTTAGCTCAATACAATCCAATCTCCACTGTACAATACATGTTCTGCCCAGGCTAATGACAAATTCATAGGACCAAGGTCACAATGAGTCTGTCAATGCTATTACAATAAAACATGTGTCCCACTTGTGTTGAATTTGCAGAAATGGTAGAGTTGTGATTTTGGTTGGCGCTATACTGCTGTAAGTGCCAGAATAGGGTGACTCTTGGGATTGGATGGTGCTAGCTCAGCTCAGGTCAGCTCAGTGTGATTGGCCCTTGTGTCCTCTGCTAGTTTCCGTGGTTAAGGACAAGACCGGCTGATCCTGGATCTGCGTCCCTAGGGTGTAGGCGGTGACATGGCCGATGGCGACGACTCTGCTGAAATATTAAAGCTAATGGGATCTTGGCTTTGTGTGTGTGTGTGTGTGTGTGCGCATGCGTTTGTGTGAAGCTGTGGATGGATAATGTATTTCATTAACAGCAGCCGTGGACTGTTACTGAACAAACTCTACGATGGAGTAGGGACAAAAACAGGTGAGAAGCGCAGACAAATGATAAAAATGAGGTGCTGTTAAGATCCCTCAGCTGCCAATAAGTAGGCGCCCAACACACAGCGCTCCACTCAGACACACAGCGGCTTGAAGCTATCATACACATCGCCTGCAGCACAATACAGCTCGTTAGTGGAAACATGCTCAAAACGAGTCCCTTTCCCTCTCTCAACCCCTCCATCTCTCAAGCACTTGTCAATGTTATTATTTCCGAATGAATACACACAAATGGAGAACATTGTCTGACAGAATATGCTATAAATACACCCAATGACAAACACTCAGAGATGCTCAACTGGCAACACTGTATTTAGAGAGGAAGGGCAACATTGACAATTAAAAATACAGCGGCAGTGAAATGTATTTATTGCAAATTACCGTAAATGTATATATGCAACATTTTGAGATAATGATTTGTATGGATTATGAAGAGCAAAGAGAAAGAAACGCAAAACATCAATGTAAACCAAAGGTGTGGATGATTAATTGTCTCTTTTTACACCAATGACAAGAGACTCAAATAGACTCCATGGTAGTTCAGTAACAAAGGCAATCACTTTCTGAGTCTTGAAACAATAGATGTCTTTGGAAACGGAGAAAACTGGTATTTCCAAAGTGATGTTAAGACAGCACTTTTGAATATTTATTGTTGCAATGAATGGATAGACATTGGCGCTTGGACCCTGACAGGTAATGCTAGTGGTAGAAACATCTGTCATTGGGCACTGAAAGAGAGAAGATGGAGAGGTTGAGTTGGCTTACAGTTCTGCTTTGATGATTAGACAGTTTTTTTTTTCTTTTCACAATATTTCTTTTTTGCTAAATACGTGTAGCGTTGATAAGCCTCTTTTCAATTGCCACCTTTTTGTTCGAAATAAACTAATTGAACTAACTGAAAGGTTACGCCATAATAATAGAGGGGAGAAAGAGTGCATTTTATATTAGTGGCCTCAGATGTCAGTGACAATAAAACAAAGGCAGACGGTGACTGGATGACAGTGGGGAGTCACAAGGCAAAGGAAAGAGGAATACACTCTTCCTGGTTGAATGTGGTCTTCGGATTTATGTGCATTCAGTAGCTGATTCCCATTTTCTTTGGAAGTGTCTATACCCTGCATTATGAGGGGTTAACTGTTTATAGTCCTTTTTCCACTATTGAAGAGTGTGCGTAATTGCCCATAGTAAATTAAAGTGAGGATCTTCGGTTCTAAGTTTCAAGTACATGTGAAAACCTGAGAAGCCTAATGAATGACTTTAGTATAAAATTAACCCCAATACTGTGTTAGCCTCAGAAACTACAAAGCATTAGACCTTTTAAACTGGTTGTTAACAAGCAGACCTCTGTAAACAAATGACTTTGACCAATATTACGTTTAAACCATTTCTACATAAGGTAAATAACTTTAGTTATCTAACCTGACTCTTCCATATTGTGGTATGAGAATGGGGTAGGTGAAGTTTTATTATGCTGGAGCATGAACCACAATTAAAAATACAGGAGCAGAGCAGCTGTGTGCGCACTACCACCGAGAGCGATGCTTGTTGAGGAGACGTGCGAAGAGAGTGTTGAAATCAGTGTAGCTCTGAGCCGCTCTGGGCGTTCATTTAAATTATGGATCTCAGCGCTCTGTCTCTGCCTCACACATTTACACACAGAAGGCGGACGTGGCTGTAAGATATAGACACACAGCACTGTTTTATCACCAACGTTAATTAAAATCAGACAGACGTTTTCAGCGACATAAGTTGAGGAGCTCATTTCCATTCTGTGTGAGCGTGGAGGGGGGAAAACTAGGGCATGCTTTGGAGGTGCGCCACCTTCACTGTCCTATAAGGATGAGGGATGAGTGACAGGCGCGGGACAGAAGAGAGGAAGACAGGTAGAAGGAGACCGCCCCCCTCCATCTTGTTTGTTATGCCCCTGAAACACACACACACAAAGAGTACACGCAACGCCACGCCAATGTGTCAAACCTCGACTTGTCATCCATCACTTCTCTAAAGGCTTGAAGTGGGACAGTCCCGGCGGTCGCTAATTCAGAGCTCCAGTATTGAGCGTGTCGTCCCACAAGAGAACCTTTCACACGTCTAATGAGTGTAAATGCCTCTCTTCTGCCCAGAGCTACTGCAGAATCAGCACAAATAATAGTCTAGTTTCATCATATCTGCAATATTATAGACTGACAAGCAACTTTATTATTGAGACTAGAACTAGAACTACCACATAATAGACTTGTTTATATATATCCGCAATAGTATAAACTGACCAGAATATTTTTTTATGGAATTGAAACTAGAAGAACAGAGGTTGAATAAATGTAAATGTATCAATTCAGCCAATTATGTAAGTCTTTTTTGGCCACTATGCTTTGGATAGGACAGATTTAAGCAAAGCGGGTTGAAGGTGAAAAGTTTAATACAGGACTATTCTCAAACACTGATCCTTTTCTCTACCCCTCTCCCAGCCTCTGTCATGCTCCAAGTGAGTGGCAGATGAATTTAACCAATTACAGTGAAGTGTGAACTCTCAGAGGAAACTTTAGTCACCTCCAAAAGGCAATATCGAAAATACTAACGGAGTGATGGATCATGGCTCCAACAAAATCATGATGTACATTCTTTGGCATAAGGGTCACGACCCTCCAAAGAGATAAATATCAAGTTTGTATATTATTCGAAAGGCATGTGGTTTGGTCCCCTGAATACATCCTGATTCCTTGTAGCTTTATCGAGCATGGTTATAATTTAGTGTCTACACCTATTTGTTCAGCCTTGACTTTAATCTATTCTTTCCTTTTCACTTTTCCTTCAGTTGTCACCTCCTGCTTCCAGCGTTCAGCGTTTTGCCTGTTGATGTGACACGTGTTTTTTATAGGCAGATGTCCCTTGATACAATCCCTTCAATTTATACAGGCTTGGGACCAATAGAAAAAAATCATTCATCTGTGACAGCAAGTATATATATTGTTCAGTCAAACAAACAATAAAGCAGAAATGACCTTCATATTTCATCTACAGCACCATTTTCCACACTTGAATTATTATAAGATGAAACAAATGCAGATGTTACTTTAGGGAGCGCTTATATGCATACATCTTTTATTAATGATCCTTAACAACAGGCGATTGAGAGTATAGCATTTACATCTGTACCACATTTAGTTCATTTGATGTGCCTGCTTAAAATGCTGCTTCGTGTTCAGACTGGGGTTGTGTGGGGTTTTTATCGGCCCTCTAGTTGGTCACACAGGCACATTTGAATAATCTGTCTTTTATTTAAATGACACACACATGTATTTTACCTGCTGCTAAACCATCAGACCTTAAGGGACATCTCCACACACTTTGCGCCAATTTCCCCAAACCCACCTCTCCACGGCTGCCCTGTGAGATGTAAGGATTTAGAGGAATTTGCCTGCCAAGGGGAGCTGTGCCGGATTTCATCATTCAAATGTGTTATTCCTGTGCCTGAGGACAATTTATCATGTTTTAGTTAAGGCTCACTACTAGTTTCACCCATAAGAAACATATAAGAGTATTTTCCGACTCCTATATGAAAGTGTGATGAATTAAAATAACATGGAAAAGGTCACCGTGGCAATATCAAAGAGGAGGGCGCGTGAATAAAACAGAGAGCTTTGAAGTTCAGAAGTGACACAAATCTAAATGTTACTCAAATGCGCAATTTTAACCAAGCCAGCGCTGCATTTGTTATCAGGGAGTGGTCCAAGGATTTTTGCCTGGAGGTCATCAGAATCCTCAACTCAAAATGGAACAAAAAGTTTTACTATAAAAGATAGCTAGAGGAATATCTGGCAACAAATTACACTAATTGGCTATCTCTGTTACTCAAAGCATTGGCAGAGTTTTTAAATTAGTAAATTAGATGTATGGGATGCGTCTGATCTTTGAGCCCTTAAGCGACACCGAAAGACAAGAGGTAGTACTTTTGTAATTACTGCTCCGAGGTGGGTACAGTAGCCAAAATTTTCTTCAAGTGAGAATAACATACTTTGAAATATTATTACTCACGTAGAAGTAAAAAGTTGTGACCTAAATATTTACTCAAGAAAGTGCAAAAAGCATTTGGAGGAAAACCTGATTTATGATTGGTTAACTATTGTAATCGGACAGACAAAATAATTCACAGGTTGAAGTATTTCCAAATAATAGACACAAAAATTACAAAAACAAATCATATCTGAAGGTAACGAGGCGTGCAAGCCATTTAATGTCAACATCGAACCTCTGAATTATAGACTTACTCATAATGGGAAGAGTAAACGTGTCAGAGAACTAAAAAGTACAAGTTTTTCAAAAAGTTACTCAAGTGAGGTCAGTGAGTACTACCCACCCACCTCAATCACTGCTTATCCAGGTCACAGAAGTCAGTGTCTGTTGAGATTTAGCAAGTGTATTGATTACATTTTTGGCACTAATGTCTCAACCAACCAACAAATCCCAAAACCCACTACTATCTTTTTATGATCAACTTTTTTTTTCATCATTTAGTTTGTATATTCTGAAAGACTTGGACAGATGGGTTGGACAAGAATGTACCAACAACTTAAAAGTGTGTCTACAAGTCTCAAATGACCAAAGTACAAGAGACATGTGCGTGTAACTTGTGTTTAGTGACAGAAGGCTGAACAAAGGAAAGATGATCCAGTCCGTCATTATGGTCTGAATGCTTGGATGTCCCACAGCTTCAAAGGCCAATGCACTGACCCGGACTGACCACTATTGACAAAAAAAATGTTGAGGGATTTGAAATATGACTGAGGACAAAAGAGAAATGCCAAAATGTGTTTTGGTAGAGAACAGTTGAAGAGCCATCAAAGGAGAAAAAAAAATGTGTTTAAGTGACACTGTAGGCAAATGTGTTCCGAATGTGAAATGAATTTATGGCTCCTGACATAAAAGGCTACTATATAATTAGAATTTTAGTTTAAAAAAATTAGATCATGCAATTTTATAATGTAGGTTTGGTACTAGAAATCATGTGTTTTAAACGGAAATAGGTCCTCAGAATGTTGCAGTGTTATAATAAAACTACAATATCAGTTTGATGCATTATTAAATCAATAAATTCCAAACAGGAACAGCCTTGTATCATCACATTCACTTTTTTATTGAGCGTTTTGGCTCCAGATGAACCCAGCCTAATACATTTCGTGGCATGCCTTGTCTGTATTGGAAGCTAAACTATACTTAGAATCATAAAAGGACAATCATGAATGCGGTGCAAGTGTGGGACATTTGAGTGTTTATTGCGTTTGTTAAGCAGGCATTGGAAGTGCCTCGTTAGAAGATGACCTCGTGGGACTTTGCTGGTTGTGCGCTCGTGACCGGAGGGGTTCGTGCTACAATGTGACTCCCGCAGCTCGGACCTATTCTGAGCCGTTTAGCGAGGAAAACTCTCATGGCTTTTGTCTAGAGTGGACTATGGCGCAGCACGAGGCTCTTTGATGCTTTTGATACGCCTCATTAACAGTTTAAATTTACACCTGCCTCACGCATTCCTGCAGGAGCCCTCCTCGAGCGCGCGGGATGTTTGTTGTGCGTAACGAGCCTTGTGGACGTCTCCTCTCGATGTTATTGGTTTTGAACGTTTTTGCATTAACTCTTTCAATCTGGGCTATAAGCGCAGGCCTATAGATCTACCTGTCCATCTGCGTTATAGAAAGTTAAGTCAGGTATTCTGTGTATGGGCATGGTGTAAATGAGTGTGTGACTCAGAGGAACTATTCAACACATCTAATATACATCAACAATCCAGAGAAAGTTGTCCTCAAGTGGAGAGAGTGGTGGTGATGCGGACGCCCATTGGATGTTGTCGTGCATCTCTGAGGGCACCGATTTGAATATGTGATATTACTGAGTGGCACTGCACTATTTAAAGCTAATATGAGAGTGTGAGCAGTCCTAGTTGAAGTTAATTGGACTTGATTGATCAGCGCACACAAACTGGTCTATAGGCTAAACTAATCAGCCCACTAGAGCCAGTTTGAACGCACTTAAAATTCACGCCGAAGGAAAAGCAGGCTGTGCGTTCACTGCTGGGAGCCATTCTTCCGAGTTAATAAATGCAAACATTTGTTCCTGATGGCTCACTTAACCTCTTAATTTATGTATGACCACCAGAGTCCCATTCATGCAGGAGGCATCGGTCAAACAGACCTTCATAGAAAGGCACCGCATGGCCCCTTTCCCTCTTTCATCCCTGCTGTAATAACTGCGTAAAGAGCGCTGCTGCGCAGCCGGATCTGGCGCTCGAACGCGCCTAATTGTTCTGCGTATTGACACGTTGGTTCCGGTGTATTACTGATTTTCCAGGCCGTCGTGCCAGAGCTCAGGCTGGGCTGGGACATCTGTAGGGGGTCAGGGGTGAGGGCAGCCCCGGAGCTCTGTCCATCTGCCCAACAAATACCCACGTCTTCAGACCCAAGCGCTAAACAGCCCTAATAGCCCATATTACAGTCGCATTGAGCGCTAATGAGAAGAATACAACAGGCCTATTAACTTATCAATGAAGACTGCCTCTAATAAATGATTGCACAAAGAGGGATGGCAATAACAGTGGCAAAGATCTATTATGCCCAAATGGTTGTGCAATCACAGGATATCAGTTTAAATCTGGGCCACACTAACTTTAGATGGTTTCCTAATCCTCTAATCTTACAGGACAACTCTGAGTTGTGTCCTTAACGTGGAATTTACCAAAATATGCAGCGGCACAGCCTTCAGGAGTTAGCTTGAGCACTGTTTAAATATAAATGCAGTTAAAATTACACAGTGCATGCAAATGATACAGCCGCAAACCCTGTAGAACTCAGGTCATTTTTAAAGTAGTGTTGCATTTGCAGTTTGTTAAGACCTCACACACTTTTGAGTTTAATTTAAACATTTTAGGAAGAAAGTCCAATGTTTGTATTCCAGACCATGTGAGATATGGAGTTTACATGTAAACCTATTTGGGCAGTATATTGGAGTAGTGATTAGCACACAGTCAGAAGATCCTGAGTTTAACTCCTGGGCAGTATGTAGGACTTGGGCCTTTCTGTGTTGAGTTTGCATGTTCTCCTCGTGTCTTCATAGATTTCCTTTTCATGTAAGTAAGTAAACGTGCAGTTAGTTAGTGTGCTAGTTGTTCTTAGCTTTACCATGACTGTAAACTCTTCTCTTGTTTCTAAAAGTTGTGCAAAGTGCTTAAAATTCATTGTGGTGAATAATTAGGATGCTTGGAATTCAATAGGTAAGTGAGCAATATATTTGGACCACTGCAAACTGTTTAAAATAAATAATTAACATCAAGTAAAATCAGGCACAGCATGTGTCAGGATGGGTTTACTTTCAACAGCAGGTTATATTCCACTATGGTTTCTTCATCTTTCTCCATCACTCTAGAGGTTAGACATTAGGCAAGGCAAAGGAAGTTTATTTGTATAACACTATTCATACACAAAGCGATTCAAAGTGCTTAGGGTTAGGGACTAAGAAAGACATTAAAATACACAATACAAACAAATAAAAACATAAATAATCATAATAAAATTAACAGGAAAAGAGGAATAAAAACCTTTCAGTCATGCACAGCAAAAACGAACTGTTTTGAGCCTGGGTTTAAATATTGTCGGTCCTATCGCACATCTTCAGGAAGATTGTTCCAGATTTTAGCCGTTCCTTGAGGTCCTCAGAGTGAAACATTACATTATATAAACATTCAACCTATACAGATAGAGTTCATCATTGCATCATTACATAAGACATTCTGTGTTTAATTGGAAGCTTAAAATGGCCATAACCTACATGGACCCATACTCCTGGATCACATAACACCAGTCTGTGATAAAGACCTTGTTTTAGGATGTGATTAGAATTCTAGAGGGTTTCTCATGCACTGGTCCATTTCACTAGTTCCCATGTGGAGTGATGATATCTGGGTTTAGAAGAACCTGTCTGTAGCCCCCCAGTCCCAGGCCGCCATCCCCTCCCACCAAACCAGACAAAGAGACTGTAGCTCTGGCGGAACGAACTGCGTTTGGCCCACTCATTGCGTTTGTTAGCCCCTCTGAGACCCTGAATATAGAACAGCTATTCTATCTAATGAGGCAGAACTTCATGGCTGCCTCTATAAAACTTTGTCAGCCTTCTGTTCTCTGGCAACAAAAGCCTGATTTTTTAAAGACTTTCACCCATTTTATTTTTCTCTCTGACACACAAACTGTTGGGATGAATCGTGCGCGGGCTTTTTCCTCATGATGACGTGAGAGAAGTGTTGCAAACAAAGACAATGCAGAGAAATAGGCCGCTTATAGTGGAGAGGAGCGATCAAGGAGTACGCCTCCGCTGGGATGCCTTTGATGACACAGGCTGTAGTTTTATGAAATAGCCTACATTTGGCTTTGTGTCGAAGCTCACTGAGGAACTGCCACAGCCTCTTTTATTTTCTAATATAGGAATGATTATACTCACAAGGTCAACCTTTAATTTTACTATTTTACATTTATTGTGAACATAGATAATTGGGTGCAGCCTGGTGAGTGTGTTTGGGAGCCTGCGAGGTGCGGCATGTTTACATAGTTTGCTTTCTGCTTTGATGGCAATAGGAACCCCAAAATGTGGCACCCTCATAACACATTTTATCTCTAGTCCTGCAACCATTACGCATTATAATATTTTCTGTGTTTTTTCAAGTGTGCATTCAAAGTAGAGTGCAGGCAGAAGGAGCAGAACATTTTTCATCTGCAGCAAAACTATATTGTTAAGGAGAATAACAGTTGGGGATTAGTATATGAGAAGTGCTTAAGCTTATGTTGGGATTCTGTGTTAGATACCAATAGTTTCAACTGGTCTGATTAGGGGAACCATGCTTATATTATATCCTTTTGAGCACAACATGTATTCGTTGACAAAATTTGTGTAATTCAAATAAAATCCACTCACTATTTTGGAATCAATTGTAAACAAGATGTATAGTGATTATAATGACAGTAAGATTACTCACAAAAGTGCAGAAATACCACTTCATACCATTATTTGGAAGTTTACACATGTATTATGTTTGTTAGCTCTTTTTCCGTATACTTTAACAACATTCGCAATATTATCAATATTTCAATAATCAGCCCACCTCTATCCGTGAGACACATTTTGAATAACCAAATTGGATTTGCACTTCACGAAAACATCATTATTCCATTTTTCAGTTTTCCGCTAAGCACCATTAATTTGCATATGCGATTATGCGTAGAGAACAAACAACATGTGGACTTTGACATCACAGATCACCTCCAGTGCACTGCCTCTACAACAGCATCGCTATTGGCCTGTATATCTATCTATCCCACCTGACCACAGTGACTGATGCAGCGAATGTGAGAAATGGTTTTGTCCTTTAGCAGATAGCCCATTTTAGTGAGCACATTGTCTTTGCAGGCTCGCCTCATTAGCCCTCTCACGGCCTGCATGAACAATCAAGGCTGGGCTGCTAAAAAATTGATTAGCCTTATAGTGCCCGATAGATATATGTGCACTCTTCTTACTTTGGTACATTTTGGTTTGGGTGTAAGCCTATAACGAGGGGCATATAGGCCTATACTTTATACCCAAAGGAAAACAGTGGAGTCTCTTCAAAGGCTCATTCAGAGAGGTACTGTGTGTGGCGTCCATATTTTGTGTTGTTGTACACGGGGCATATGCTGTTCAAAGAGAATTCTATAGCATTGTTTATTGAGGGTGACTCTATAAACAGGGGAGCTATGTTGTGTGAGAGGAGAGTCACGGCGCTGAATTTTACAGCCAGCTGGACCTGAGCTACCTGTACAATCCTCTTTACTCATATTAATATAACTCCAGCTCTAAATATCACTGCAGGGACTAGAAACAGGAAAAGCGAGGCAAGAAAGTGAGTGAGGAAAGGTAGGAAGGAAGAGGGAGATAAGATGGAAGAATTACAAAGTCAGAAGGAGTGGGAGTTGAAGGCACAATCCCACCTTGGCGCCTAATGCACTCAATGGTTGCCTTCAGTGACTCAGAGACAACGTGAAGTAGGTTACTGGGTTGGTTAAAGTGAAAGAGCTAATAAGACTCAAAATGTTTTAATACACAGTGGGATTCGCAGCAGAGCATATGCATAAAAGTTTGTCTGTGATATTGGAATGCTTTATGAAAATGCAAACCAAAAGTGTGTATTATTCATTTGACAGCTCATCTCTTGAGCGTTTTGTTCAACTGATTCTTGAGGAAAAGTCGAGCAGCACTTTTAAACTATTCAGTATCTAATGCCAGAAAGACAAAGTAACAGTTTATGAAATGTCTTGGCAGCTTAGTTAATGTGCCTTGAGAAGCTATTTTTTTCAGATTTGTTTTACGCACAGGGCAGGTACTAGAATCTGCTGCTACAACGTGCTTGCTTCATATTAATTATAGTACGTGATAGGGCGAGTAATGCTAGATAGTCTGCTCTGCCGGTACGGATTTGATGGCAGCACTGGCTAAACAGTTTCTGTTTATACTGTTTTACTTTTTGTGGTAGGTTCAGACTTGTAGGTGACAAAAGTACTGCTAACACGCTAACAAACATAAATTATTTCCTAACCCATTTCCTAACCCGTTTCCTAACCTTAACCTATTACTTCATCACCTAAACTTCATCACTTTGAATGACCTATCACAGCAGACCATCCCTCTGGAGCACACTATCTAACACCAACTTTCTAGGACCTCCTGTTAGTGAAGAGTTTAGTCCATGGTCAATTCTTCAACATAAACCTGATATCTGCAGTCAAGGGTGAGCCTATGACTGGTTACTAAACAGTCATGCTGTCCTCTAATGGCAATATTTAAGAAAAAACATTAAAAGTACAACCTTTTCATAAGTGAATGACTGGTAATATCTGAGACGACTATTACATAAATGTTGGACTGCAATCTGTCCCACATTTCTCTCCCAAAAATGAGAAGTTTATTAATTATGGAAAAACTCATAAAATGATTCACTAAATATAATAGAAATACTAAGTTGGGCATTGGTATTGTTTTTGCAGTCTAACTACCATATGAACTACTGTGTTAAATTCCTTTTACATGTTCACAAAGCAGTCCCAGGGGCAGAGTGCAAATGTGCCCTGGGGTCTTAACAGTTAAGTGTAGAGGTGGAGACTGAAAATGCCGTTACTCTTCTAAGGCAAAATCTATATTATTGAAGAGCAGACAAACTGTAGGATGTGCGTATAAATGAGAATGCAAGATGTAGCACTGTTATCCAAAAGCATTTAAAGAGATAAGACAAGTTTAGAAAGCAGGACCTCACAAACTGAAACACATACGGTTAAGTAAAGTGATTTAGCCACACAGATGAACAAAGGGTGAGACATAACTTCACATGAGTGATATGCAGACGCCTGGCACTCCCCTCCTCCACGCTTCTCTTAACTCATCCAGTCCATCTGTTCATCCCGAGCACGGTACAATCTGGCACATAGAGCCATCAGGTGTGCACAGCAAGCCCCCGCAGTCTTTCACTGGATCACACTCCTGCCACTGTCACCTCCTGTCATAATAAGAACTGGAAGAGGAGAGTCAGCAATAGTAACACTGGCTCAAAATAATATACATGCTTCATTCACACTTGCACTCAAATTAAACTAGTTTAGAATAGCAAAACCAGCAGGAGCGGGGTGTATACATACTTGACCTAGTTTGGTCCTGGTTTGAGCTGTTTAGTACTGATGTATACTTGGTTTGGTCATGCTCTAGTCCTGGTTTAGTACTGCTTTTGTTTTGCTCTAGTTCTAGGTTTAATCCCACGTTTACTTTTCATTTTATGTTGTGCTTATGCAAGTGAAAACATCAATATCAGGACAAAACCAGGACCAAAACCAGACAAGCATGTGTGAATGCAGTCATAGAAACACTCTCTTGGCCTCATATAGGGCCTGGGTATAATATAGACCTGGCACTTTCATTTTACTTTTTCTTACTGGGGTCATTCTTTCAGGGAATTAGCATTCGGCTTTGTGCTGGAAGCTATATCATCTCAGTTTATAAAGGCAGGGATTCACATAAGGAACATAGAAAGCCATTTGTGATGAATTCATTGCAGTTTATAGGGAACTAAGATCTGAAGTATCAATACTTGTGCAGCTCAGACTGGACTCACTGTATAAAGCACATAGAATGACACTTTGCACAACATCCTTGCGACCTTCTGGGGATGTAGCTTATTCCTTAGCTTTAATCTGAAATACTGTCACATATTCACAGTATAGCATAACTGATATTACATATGTTGATAGAATTGATGGTGAAAGGAAAACTCCAACGGTATTCGCATAGAAAGGTTGTATAATGTTCTCTGGGGGCAGACTTTAAAAGGGCCTTAAACATTCACAGATTCACATTGCTCCAGACTCAGAGCCCTAATTCTTCCACTCGGTTTTCTACTCTGGGGGTACTGTTGTGTTGGTTCCTCCATATATCGTCCTTTTATTCGCGTGATGTGTGAATCTGTATCCCAGTGACCTCTCCTGAATCACGCCCAAATGCCAGCGATGGAAACAGCTAAACAAAGCCAATGAATGGAAGAATAAGATTGGGGAGTGGGCGGAGTTTGGAGGAATAGCCTCTATGCGAGCTTTAAATCATCATTGGAAACTCATTAGAAAGCTGGCTGGGGCGGGCGGAGACGGCCGCACAGATTGCGCGCTCTTCACTACAATACTGGTAATGAAGTGGAAGCGAAGAGGGAGTGTCCCAGGACAGATTTCTTTGCACTAGTTACTCCACTAGCCCTAAACTTTCCCCTCAATCTGTGTGAGAGGGTAAAAAGCTGTATTCATGAGATGTTAACCGTTTTGTTTGTCGGGAGGAATTTATTCAAAGTGTTGCAGCTATCAGCGACAGATGGGCTGTGGAAGGTGATGGATGGGCACAGAAGTTAACTAAGAGAATGGCGCTGCAGAATAGAGGAGAATAAATGTTTAATGTAACTGGACGTTATCAATCTGGAGTCATTCTGGTGCCAGTCTCCGCCGGCTGCTCTCTTCACATTAGCTGCCAGACTCGCCTATTGGTCGCCTCAACCTCTCTAGAGCTATACAGTCTACTTTTTGTTAGCTATAATTGCCCTGTGACATCCACACTGGATCGAAGCTATAATAGATTGTAAATGTATCTGTTAACTTGTATAATGCACATTTGGCTTCACGTTGCAATGTAGGCCTTAATAAACAGTTATTCCGCCTCTCACGTGTGGCGTGGAAGTGCGCGCGTAATCTCTGCCTCAACTTCATAAACTCTCCTGACAGAGCAGAGGTATTTGATTTCAAATGTATAACACGTAGAAATCTTGTAACCCTAATTTCTCTAGTCTTGACCTACCAATAACCTGCATTTTTGCCTTATCCCACTTCATGCAAAAGAGGTTAATTAACCTGCCTACCACTTTACCATGGACTCAATTTAACGTGTATTTTGTACCACAGTGCAGCTCTATGGTGTGAAGTGTCCACTGTTGAAGCGAAGTTTTAAAGTGTTGCTCTCTGATGGACGCTTTCAGTCTTAATCATTCTCATCAATAGGAGAGGACGAGGCCATTACTCCGAGGAGCCTGGAGTGCATGCTCTCCAGTGGGAGGCGATAATTGGATAATTAGTGATGGGAACCAATTAGGACAGTGCTGCTTGGGATGGCACGCGAGTTAACCAAAGGTTATCCAAAAGGGGAGAGCGCGCAGCTGAAGGGGGTCCAGAGTATGATCGATTATCTTAGAGGACCCCCCCAACTCAAGCAACTTCTGTTTTTATCCTGCTGCCCCTGAGTCCACTGTCTCCCCACACTGCTTATCTGTGGGACAAAAGATACCAAATCGCCTATTTCCATCTGAATGAGATAAGCTCTGACAAGAGGCATGGATCGGGCGAGCGGCTCAGACCCCGAATACCCAGCGATCACTGGAGCAAATGGGCGCACAATGGTGAAGTAAGCCCAAGTGGACGGGAGGGAGGGGGTCTAAAGATATATTTATATATGTTAAAGAAAATGCTAATATACCCCATGAAGAATAGAGGGATTTCAGAACTCTCTCTAATTCTGCTATTGTTGAACTCGCGTGCAGACGGGCGAGACTGACACGGTGGTCACGTGAAGAGACGTCTTTTAGATGTAGTGAGCTTTGCTTGGAGGCATAAGCCTGTCCAACACAAGCACCACAACTGCCCATTTTTTATTCTAAAGACTGTGGCGCGCTCACGTGCACGCGCGATCTGTTTGGTCCGGGACCCTCTGTGCGTAAAGGACATGCTGCGCGCGCGGAGTTACTGAGAGAATGTGGAGCATTTTTAAATGCCTATAGATTATAAATGTAATGAAAAGGAGTAAACATTATGATTCTCACCCACAGACATGAAAATATTGTTAACAAGCTTCACTTAAGCCAGTTTGGAGTGAAAGGCCTTTATAAACCAACACAATCCAACATATTCATCATAGAACTATATTTCTTTAACTGTTCATGGCCGCCGTGGACGTTCTGTACAGAAGTGAGTAGCTGCTTTATTAGAGAACATAACACCGTTAAAGAAACCCACAATATAAGCAGAGGCAGCTGAAAATGATGAATAATAAAGTAACAGTTTACTTCATCATCCATGGGTCTGACTTTCTGTCACCAGATTCTAGTTTTAGTGACATGCAGCTATAGACCCGTGCCAAACTCTGTAGCCTGTATACATTCCTGTTTGCAAAATTCACAATATTAAATCACCAGGCTACACTTTACATCCTACTTTTATGTTAAACTTAAGTCTAATGTGAATGCGTGTTGAATGCAAGACACCCTGTGGACTGGAAATGCTGGATCAACAACATTCCCATACTTATGTAACAACAACTTTGGCCACTTGGGTTTCCGAACTGATTACTTTCATAGGCTGTAGTCTGCTGATATAGGATAAGTGTTAAACCCCTTTTTGTCATGACCTGCATCTAACGTGCAGGCTGTCGTACAGGCCACTCTTCATTCAGGTGTCCTCTCTTTGACTTTCTGTGGCAGATGGGTTCTTTATGAAACATGCCAACTTATATTAGTTTCTACTGCAACGCAAGTGTTGCCCCTGAAAGGCCCGTTGTGGGTGGAAAAGAGGGGGAGTTGGGGAAGAGAAGAAAATCTAAGAACATTTCTTAAAGAGCCGTGACGGGGCCCCGGTCGTTTTCTAAATGTATTTTAATAGGAGAGACCCCGATGTCCAGGCCAATTCATCTCCCATCTTCTCACAATGAAAAGAGTCATGCTGAACCGGGCAGCTCTGTACAAAGGGGGGCGATGAGGGGCCTTGGCTCATTATGCTGCAGTTAGACATAGAAGTGCGTGTAGACGGCGGGGGTTAGGGTCCCCACCGACCCGCACAAGGGCCACAATACCGGCATGGACGGCTGCTAAGAAAGACCCTGCCATGCCATTATCCCGCTGCTACTAACGAGGGCTTCATATGCCTTTGATATAATCTCACTATTGAGATCCCCTAAATCCCCCCTGCGTTTTCATCCAAATCCCATTTGTAACGGGCTCCAGAATGACCGTGTTGGATCGTTTGTGTCTTCACCTGCAATGCTCTGTTCTGGCAGGCGAGGCCGAGAACAGGCTTTAATTAAGAATACCCTTGTCTGCCCTCACAACACATCACGTGAGCAGTCAAATTATAGTAGGCTGTAGTCATTTTGATATGATCTCACATTGGAGATCACCTAATGATTATGCTACCTTGAGCCAGAGTAAATATGTGGAATATAATCATTAGAATAAAATGAGCAATAAAATCTTTTAGTACATTGTTGGACTGTTGCTTGTGCATGTTGAGCTGCGTCAGCGGAAATAAATGTGTCTAGACAGGTAAAGGTTGAAGAGATTGCAAAACACGTCCAGCAAATGTGCGTAAAGTGATGCTGGAGCAGAGACGCAGAGGAGAGGTCATGGGGACAGCCTTTGCTCCCACGTAATACGCATACAAGACACGCGTGGATCCAACCGGACAGTTTTAAGCATGCATCTCTTTACATTCAACGCGCGCCTATGATTCCCGAGCAGACTTTCCATTGAGATGCTTTGTCCTCTAGTCAGGGACACTGCGCATCTCTGTTCTCCCCTCCGTCGGCGCGCATTCAAAAGACCCAGGACTATAAACAAGAACAGAAACTAAAGATGTATTAAATCAAGTCCCGTGTTTAGCCCACATAGCTATTGGATGCCAAGTTTCTCTGCACAGTCTAGGAATCTCAAAACAGGGCTTAGAGGTCTTTCAGAAGTCCCCCTTTCCCCAGTCAAAGCGCGGATTGGTCACAGCGCGGCTCATTTGCATGCCTCGCCGTATAAACCCTCCCGCAGACACTGCAGCCCTCTTGCGCTGTGAGCACCTCCACAGACTGAAGAGAGAGAGGAGCGCATCAATGCGCTTTCAGACATATGGAGTATTTATCACAGGCTTTTCACTAGGCAAAAGCTAAACCAAGAGAGAAACTGGAACTTGGAAAGGAGTTTTTGTGTGTTTTTGTATTTTAAATTGCCATCAAAGTGGAATTATTTTGTTTAAATCTCTTTAATAGAATAAGTTTGTCAGTATGGGTGAAACAGGGTGGAAAGGACTGGTGTTACTTCTGTGCGCCTGTATGGCTGTTGTCACACGCGCAAAGACAGTTAAGTATCAGACATTTGAGGAAGACGCACCGGGTACAGTGATTGGAAACTTGGCCAAGGACATGTCCGCCTCTGGCTCCAGGAGCAGCTTTAGGATGATGAAACAGTTCAACTCTTCCCTCATCCGACTCCGGGAGAGTGACGGCCAGCTCAGCATCGCAGAGAGGATTGACCGCGAACGCCTCTGCAAACACAGCCAGCTCTGCCTCATCTCTTTTGACGTGGTGAGTTTCTCTAAAGAGCAGTTCAAACTCATTCACGTTGAGGTAGAGGTCAAGGACATCAATGACAACTCCCCTGAGTTTCCACGGAAAGAGTCCAGTCTCGAGATCTCAGAGAACACCGCGGTTGGCACGCGCATCCCACTGGACTTTGCCGTGGACCCAGATGTGGGCTCTAATTATATCCAGAGCTACCAAATCTCCGTGAACAGTCACTTTTCTATTGACGTCCTGAGCAGGGCCGACGGGGTTAAATATGCAGAGCTGGTGCTTATGAAGGAGTTGGACCGCGAGACGCAGGCGTCTTACGCGCTGGAACTTGTGGCAATGGATGGTGGCACCCCGTCCCGCTCCGGAACTACACGCATCAACATCAAGGTAAAAGACTACAATGATAACAGTCCTGTGTTTGACCGGAGCAGCTTCTCTGTGGAACTGGCGGAGGACGCGCCCCTGGGCACACTGCTACTGGACCTGAACGCGGAGGACCCTGACGAGGGGTTAAATGGAGAGGTGGTCTATGGCTTTGGTAACCAGGTGCCACAGGAGATTCGCCAGCTATTCCGCGTGGACAGGAAGACCGGCCGTCTGACACTTGAAAGCCCTGTGGACTTTGAAACCAAAAACACATACGAGTTTGATGTCCAGGCTACTGACCTGGGTCCGAACCCAAGTCCTGCCATCTGCAAAATCGTGGTCCAAGTGCAAGACGTGAACGACAACGCACCAGAGATTTCTATTAGTCCCATGACGTCCATTACAGCCGGTATTGCTTACGTCACAGAAGCCGCTGCGCGCGAAAGCTTTGTGGCGCTAGTGAGCACCTCAGACCGTGACTCTGGTGCTAATGGACAGGTGCACTGTACGCTTTATGGGCACGAGCACTTCCGGTTGCAGCAGGCCTATGAAGACAGCTTCATGATTGTAAGTACAAGTGCTCTCGACCGCGAGAAGATACCTGAGTACAATCTGACTATTGTGGCTGAAGACCTGGGTTCGCCTCCCTTCAGGACCATTACGCATTACACCATCCGCCTGACTGATGAAAACGACAACGCGCCTGTGTTCACCAAAGCTTTGTATGATGTGGCAGTAACTGAAAACAATGCACCTGGTGCCTACATCACCACTGTGGTAGCGCGTGACCAGGACCTGGGATCAAATGGAAAGGTCAGCTACAAGCTTGCAGACACCTACTTCATGGGTTCTCCCATATCTACTTTTGTTAGCCTCGACCCTGCAAGTGGCTCATTGTATGCCCTCCGAAGTTTTAACTTTGAGCTCGTGAAACAGCTGGAGTTACGAGTTATCGCCAGTGATGGCGGGTCCCCACCTCTGGCCGGTAGTGCCTCTGTTTACATTAGGATTGTGGATCAGAACGACAACGCGCCCGTGATCACGCAACCTGCACTGCACAACGGAACAGCAGAGATATCACTACCACGAGAGTCTCCGAGTGGCTACATCGTCACCAGGGTGGAGGCGCGAGATGCGGATGAGGGGGTGAACGCCGAGCTGTCCTTTGCCCTTGCCTCCAGTGATTCCTCAGCGTTCGCTGTGAACAAAGCTACAGGGGACGTTTACCTGAACCACGCACTCTCCCATGACGTTGACGAGATGCTGCGCGTTACCATCACTGTCAGTGACAACGGGCGGCCCGCACTCAGCTCTACTGCAACACTGCACTTTCTGATTGTAGCGGGCGCGCCCCCGAGCGACCGCTCAGTGTACGAGTCTGAGAGTGGGGCGCCCTTACACGTGCAGTGGGACCTGTCTGTGGTCATCATTGTGGTCCTCGCAGGCAGCTGCACTCTGCTGCTACTCGCCATCATCCTTATCGCCACCACGTGCAACCGGCGGAAGCGCGACAAGAGTGAAGAGGACACGGAGTCTTACCACGAGAAGGGCACATTAGAGCGGGGCAGAGGTCACGTGGCGGACAACCCGCTGCTCCCGCTGCATTCGACCACAGGAGGCTCTGTGACCTTTGATGGACACTCCTACACCAGCCAGCCTGGATTCAGCTCCGCTCATCCGGGGAGCACTGACATGTGCTCAGCCTCTGAGGACGGCAGCGAGGCGCCCTGTGTCTACGACTCAGACAGCAACAATAAGCGCACTGGGAACAAACACGAGGTGAGTTCAGTTGTACAACAGGCGTGTGTGTGTGTGTGTGTGTGTGTGTGTGTGTGTGTGTGTGTGTGTGTGTGTGTGTGTGTGTGTGTGTGTAAGTGAGAGGGCATACATTCTACACAGAAACACAACAGTACCCCTGGAGACCCTCCCTAACCTCTGTGTCTCTCTCACAGGGATACTCCACACTCCCAGGCTACGGCAACGGCAAAGAGGCTGTGCGCCCCATCACCATCTGGAAGGGAAACTCTTACACCACTATCTCTGCCCGGGATCCCGTCTTTAGCGGCAAAGACAGTGGCAAAGGAGACAGTGACTTCAATGACAGCGACAGTGACGTGAGCGCAGACACTCTGAAGAAAGAGGGAGTTGTGATTCCACCCATGGGCACACAAAATGGTAAAGGACCTATACCTACACACGCATGCTTATTATGAAGAGTACATCGGCATCATTCTGCAAGGGCTGCATTTTACTCTGAAGGTCAAGTGCCACAGCTATTGTTACAAATGAAGCATGATGCCACTGCCATACTAATATATGTTGGCATAAGCTAGAGATAGATACATACAACTATCTATGTTAGGGAAATGAAATGTCCCAGGCTGTGTACACTAAATTTAACAGCATATCTTCCTCTCTTCAGCTCTGTGGGCATGCACCAGTGAATGTAAGGTCTTGGGACACTCAGACCGCTGCTGGAGTCCTACAGCAGTAAGAGCCCACGCCGGACCTTCCCCTTCTCCAGCCCCCACCCTGACCTCCTTCAGCAGTTTACCCAAGACCGCCTCACTGCCCCGGGACCCCAACCGCAGAGACAACTATTATCAAGCCCACATCCCCAAAACTGTGGGTCTGCAGAGTGTTTATGAGAAGGTCCTTCACAGAGAGTATGACTACATGCTTGTGACCCCTCCCAGACCTGTGCGGGTACAAGAGATCAGTGAAGTCAGCATCCCAGTGTATACCCCAACCCCAACACACTGCCCCAACAACAATGATGTCTAAAGACTCAGCACATTACACCTAGACTTAAGGAAATATATCAAGGACTAATTAATTTATAAAGACAATGAGAATAATGTATTTGATAATATTATGGCGACTGTGAATATGTTTTATTATTTGTTTTATTTTGTTTTATGTAAATCCTACATGAAGTCCATCCAATCACTTGTTGGACATGAAGTGTATAATATTGCAAGATTTGTACATAAGAGTTTATTTTTATAAAGTTATAATTAAGATGTGTACATATTACATTGTAATTATTGACTTTTAAGCATGCTTAATATTTAAAATTGCCTCAAAAATGTGCACTTTGAGGCAGTGGACCCTGAGTGTATCAGGTGAAAAGACTTGAATGCGATTGTGATTTTTTTTTTTTTTAATCACAAATTCTGATAAATAAACTCTGAAATGCTATCACTGAACTTTCTTAAACTTTGTAAACATGGGCTGGTTGTTTTTTCTTAACTTTTTAGCTGGACTATGTTTGCGTTAGTCTTTTTATTCCTGGTGTAAGCATGTGTGGTGTATGAATTGAGTAGCTCAGTCCCTTATATAGTCTTCATTTTGTTGACTACTTCGTGTTGATTTACAAACGTTAGATTTCATTAATTAGGATAATTGCGTTAAAATACAGTTGGTCTGGTTTAATCCTGGTTGGGAGTGGGCATACAGTCAATAGTGCGGGCTGAGCTTTACAGTCGCAGGTTTATGACACTCGTCTGTCAACAGGCGTCGCTGTTTGTACAGTGTGGCGGGCCTTTGTCCTTGCAACTCACTGTGGAAGGTCAGTCAGGCTTTTTTTTCAGTGAAAACCACTTTGCTGGGAGTGCGCCAGAGCAGGGAGTCACCTCAAGAATACAAAGAGCGGGATCACAGTACCACCATGTCTTTCTTTCATAGATTTTTTAAAGTACTTATTTTTGCCAAAGACGTGTCCGTGCTATTTGTAGGTGTTGAGTTATGCCTTGATTGCCATTTTGTAAATGAATTAATTCCGCCGGACACCTGCGCGCCCATTGGACAAAGCCTGAAAAATGAGAGAGAATGAGACAGAAATGGAGCCGGGGAAGTTGAAACCCTATACATCAGACACCCAAATACGAGGCATTTTTGCTGAATAACACAAAGTCCTTGTGGAAATCCTTCTAGAACACAGCCCACTTTCAATTATTTGTCCCAGTGCCAAATGCGCTACTGTGCGCCTTTACGTAATCCCTCATTATCATCCAAGCATTCAGGACATTTTTTATTAAGTGCACCACGATCCGTGACACAAATTTCTAAGATCCAGATAAGAGTGAGGGGTCTCAGAGCTCTGGGAGTGTGTACATACAGTTAAGAGTAAACACGCGACTTTCCATTGGGGACCCTTGAGGCCCGAGCTGTCCTGGGACAGGACAAGGGCGGTATGTGGTGTTGGCAGAAAGAAGTGCCCAGGGTCTTATAAGGACGAAATTAGGACCACCTCACCTCTCCCCCTTCATCCTTAATTGCTGAGTCGAGCTTGTTACTTTCAGGAGGCCTAATGATTTGAAACTTTGAGGATCTTTGCGGGAATCAGAGTTATTGGAGTTACACGAGCTGCCTATACGATCTTCAAAGGGAAAATATGATGAATGCTCCTGTGAAAGGAGGCGTTTTTGCTTATATTAGACTTCAACGAAGACGCACCCACCTCCACTGCAGCTGCATTTTATAAGACCGACTGAAAGTGACTGCCAATCTCCAAGGTCGGGGAAATACACCGTTACTTCTGAAGCTCATAATGAGAATAAGGACGCAGTCATTTTCCGTGACACGTGCTCCTCTAATTTACCCCAAAGAAAAATATAGACTGTATGGATACTATACAGTATTGTCACCTAAGTGAATAGGCAAAGACATGATTCATTTCAATCCAACCGTAAGTGATCGCTTTCAGCCTTTCCGCACGCATTCTCGTATAATGTTCTTTTATTAAGAATAATATTGAAATCTAGGGCCCTAACTTTTTCAGTTTCTTGATGATAGACTAGTCTTTCGTGTAATTGCGTAATAATGAGTGACGTCTTAAAGGTAGACGACACGTTTCTGGCGGAGGGTCTGCCACCTGCCTCCACTGAGGTGTTATTGCTTTGCCCAAAATGTTTCACAGTGGCATTAATGGCACGTATCTCCATGAAGACAAGTGGGCGATGCCAACAGAACAAGTTGCAGCAGTCTGTTCACAACTCACAAGTACCAGTATGTTTTCCAAGTATGTTCTCTTAGTCAGGCTATAACTGAAGTGCCCTATTGTGCACCTTCCATGAATAGCATTAATATCTCCATGGAAACGAGCAGATGCTGGACCCTTCACCTCCACCAACTACGGTTCTCCTTTAATGAAGAGCTCTTAATATCGTCAGAACCATTCGATATTTATTATTATCGTCCTCCTGTTGATTATAGTGGAGTGTAACATGTGTTATATTAAGGTTTCGTTTTTTGCCACTAACTCGACGCTCTGTCCCAGCACAGAGGGGTGGGCGCAGGGGCAGGGATGTGTGCGCTCTGCGCCTGGATGAACCGTGTCTCCTCTGTTCAGGTGTTTTGGTATTTGGCTGCAGTCATGGCCGGGAGCTCAGAGAAAATACCTATCGCCTCAGCGGGACCCGAGGATTTGCAACAGTTTTTGCCCCCGGTGAGTGTCCACAGCCTCCGGATAACTTTTCAAACCAACGTGTGTCGCTTAGGAAATGCACAACCCATTTTAGTTTTGTTTTTGAAAAGTTTTTTTGCAAAATGATGTCCGTTCAGTTCTGCGTAAAGGTGCTCAGACTACACTGGGCTCCTGAAACATTTGCTGACATGGCCAGACTCTGATCAGTAGATTATGTTTGATTACCCTTGTTTTACGAAATATATGTTATTTCAAAGATATATGTTCTGTTTTATGTTTAATTGCATTTCATTTCATTGTTTTAGAGAGTCTATATTTTAGCGTAATTCACTTTTGATAGTTACTTTAAATAAAACGTAAGGTCTTGAATACAGTCTTAACTTTCTGGGGTATTTATCCTTCTTCAAAGACAATTTAGTGTCTATTTCCTGATTTGCACAATGAGAACCCTAACCAGTTGCTTTGAACCTGCATTTCTCTGCGCAGTGGTAATAACGCCAGCTCTAACCATGGTGAATGCATGTTTGTCTGATATTATAGGCCTACTCCGCGGTGGCCGTGAAGCCCAGCGCCACAGGGCGCCTCATTAAGGCCGGGATAGCGGTGCTCATTGCTGGGGCTCTTCTGTTGCTGCTCGGGGCCGTTGGAGCCTTCTACTTCTGGAACAACAACGAGAAACACGTAAGAGTGGTGTTTATTGCCTGGTGTCTCTTTCAGAGGCTGTTATTATTTTAATGTATTATTTCATTCATATACCAACTAATGTTTAATTGGGAATAAGGTCTAAACTTAAGTGTTTGTGTGACAAAGGGATCCTCTGTAGCAGCACCAGTTCAGTCATCAAGCAATGCAAGAAACTACAGCCTACATATCTGGGAGCAAGAAGCTCACACACATTACTGTGCACAGTTGTGGACATGGGGACTTGTCACCTTAGTGTAAAGAATTTAGAGTAGATAAAGTGAGGTTTACTGTCTCTACTTATTGCTTGTTTTAGCAATTCTTGCCAACACTGGATATTTGATTTTTGCAGTTTCTGTAAAGGACAGTGCAACTGATTCTCCAATACTGTTTGCACAAGGGGAAAAATCTACTACAGGTGTTTATTAGAAGCTTCTTTGGTTAACAAAAGTGCTATTTTTCCACTTTTGAGATAACTTGGCTTCAATATCAAGGCTATGCATACACCAATTCAGCATACACGCTGCATAATAAGTTACATAAATAGAGATCCCTGGTGATGTTGCAGCAAGCTAAATAGGCTTCATCTTTTCAGTATTAGTTGAAATGGAAACTCAGTCAGTCAGTCCCTTAAAGTCAAGAGTTTTTCTGCAGCGTAGGCAAACACTGAAATGCAAATGAAACACTGCAGCTCGGTTCGTTCAGACCGAGGCAAAGAAGACGCCTGGTGAATAGAAGCGTTGTGTGTATGTGTGGTAGCGCTAGGATTCTGGAGAGGTGGGATGGTGGGGGTGAGAGAGAGGTGGGGGTTGGCGAGGGAGAGGCTCTTTGGTCCGGCTGATGCTAAAGGTGCAGAAGGTGTAAGAGATGAGAAGCAAAATGAGGTGCTTTTGAGAGCTTTTTTTTCTCCTCCATTATGTGAAAAAGCTATTAAGGCGGCAAATACATGATGTTCTACCTAGGGGTCATCATCACCAAGGGGTGTAAAGAAGAAAAAGGTTTTTTTTTTAATATCAACTAAGAATGAAAGTGTGAAAGCAAAATGCAGAGGAGAGAGGTCATATGTGATGGGGGAAGATTTGAAAAGCAAAACCGTGTTGAAGTAGTGAAGGAAAGATTTCGAGAGCGAGGAAAGGGAGGACACGCTGGAGGGAATATGTCTCTCGACTGGCCTGGGAACGCCTTGGAGTCCCCCCAGAGGAGCTTAAGGAAGTGTTCAGGGTGGGGGAGGTCTGGGAGTCCCTGCTTAGACTGCTACCCCCACGACCCAGTCCTGGATAAGTGGAAGAAGATGGATGGAGAAAAGGGAGGGGTGTGGGGGGCATGGGTGGTTGGCCTCTTGGCCTCATAGCGACATGCCAAACCTGTCTCTCTTTGCAGGTCTACAATGTTCACTACAGCATGAGCATCAATGGCAAAGTCGAGGAAGGCTCAATGGAGATTGACTCTGGGAACAACAGGGAGAGTTTCAGCACGGGCAGTGGAGCAGACGAGGCCATGGAGGTGCACGACTTCGAGATTGTAAGTTTTCCAGTCTGACTTGGGTTAATATAAGATGTTTTTCTTAATAAACAATAATAGAACAAAACAGAACAAAAAAACATGAAAAACAGAACACAAAAACAAAAAAAGTAAAACAACATACAGTATACACACACATAAAGAAATCCACAGTTAAAACAGCATTTTGCCCTTCCCAACATCTCCTCACATTCATTGTCCATCATTCACTCCTTCAAGATTTTCAGTGAAAGAGTGTTAAGTTACTTCCAATTTTCAAAATTTACCTTGCACCTGTGTAGTATTTATCATTCACAGGCCTGGTGAGATGAAGCACTTGTCCCTTGTCCCCCAGCAGAGAGTTAATATGAAATTGAAATAGTCCAAACATAAGGGGAAAAACTAAGTAGTTGCCACTGAGAAGCAGGTTGGAGCTGCTCAAAGTTTAACGAGAGGGGTAGAAACTGAAATGAATAAATTTGCCCCAGAGGCCTATCAGTGTCTAGTCATATTGCCCCTCCAATTTTCATTAAATTCGGACTGCTGGTTTTCGACCTTTACTTTAAGCCTCCCAATCAGCCCAATCAGTGAGTTGACCTTTAATCATAACATCCTGCCAAGTGTTCATTTTTGAATCTAGGGCAAATTACTCACATTTAATTAAAATTTTAGAATGGTTCTGGGATGTGGAACAGGTGATGGGGTGCAGGCAAACAGATATTTCTACGGATTTGGCAGGAGTGGTTCATGTTGACCTATTGTCCAAGGCACTTAAGAATTTGTCTACAGGGCATCACTGGGATCCGGTTTGCAGGAGGAGAAAAATGCTACATCAAGACGCAGGTGAAGGCTCGGCTGCCCGATGTGGACACACTCAACAAAGACACCCTGACCTTTGACCTGGTGGGTTTACTCTGCACACGGTCCAAACAATCATGTTTTGTTGGGAATTTTAGCACTTGTCGCTTAATGTTTATGTGGCAAAGAAATTAGTCTGTAAAGATAAATACTGTGGAAGTTTGAAAGGAATTTGAATTAGGCCACTGAAAAAACTTTAATGTGTAGTGATATGCATTTTGATCAATGTCTAAACAGCAGATGAAGGAATTACACTGACTTGTGGGCATTTGGTGGATTATAGCAGTAGCGCTAAACATTTATAATACTTATAAGACCAGTGTTCAGATTTTCAAACGTCTCTGAGGCCTGAGTTCAGTGTGCTTCCTTTTGCGTTCATATTTGGGTTTAACAAGTTCAACAAGGTCTGCACAGTTTTTTGGCACAAAACATGACCTCTAGTTGTACAAACTGGGCTGTGCAGGCCTTGAAAGATGACAAAATGTAGACATGCCCATATAATAGAGAAATATAAACCTACATTTTGACCTCCAGCAAGACAAAAAGTTATCACCATGGATCCTGGCTCAAAAACGTACAATTTGCCTTTTATATATTGCTCCCCAAGTTAAAAACAGACAAAACAGACCCTATTTCTCAGTTTCAGAACCAGATTTAAAATGTTGAATCCAAATTGCAATTCACATTCACACCCAAAGCAACCAACACTGCTTTGTCAATGACTGACATACAAAACAATGCTGGCAAACTTTCTTGGCAAAGGTGATAATAGAACACATGTAACTTAATTGGGGAACAGTTGTGACCTCATTTTGCCCTTTGGAGCATTAGCAGTTGTTTAAAGTAAATCATACAGGCAGGGGACAGTGTTTTTAAGTGTTTGCGTTGCTGCAGCCCCAGTGCACTAAAAGCTGAGTGGACCCCATTAAAAGAAAAACAACATAACCTGGAGCAGTCTGAGAACACTGCTGTTTGTGTGGCAATTATTATCACCATAGCCTCTTCAGGAACACCACTGTCTGTTAGTTGGAGCCATCTGATAATTAAAATCATTTAGTTGTGCGTAAGCCCCATATAAATCCACACAGCCAGAATTACCAAAATTACTGTCAACACACAAATGCAAGTACACTCTTCATTTTCACGCAGCGCTGCTTTTATTGCCTCTCCCTGCTTCATAAAGGATCATTTATTTCTCCTCTCATGTGATGTCTGTCTTTTACTCATAAATGATATTTTGTTTGTGCCGCGGTGGTGAAGACTGGAGCTGTTGTCATAATGGTTGCTGCAGGCTGGTCATTTGCTATAATTTAGAGTGATGGCAAATGTTGTCAGCACACACACACACACACATACACCCACACCCACACGCATACTCCTATCGGCAGAGAGTGGGTCAGATAAACTCTTATCAGTGCAGCAGTGGAGAAGAACCCCCACTTTTATTTGTCCCTGCAGCACATCATATGAGCAGGAGCACTTCTGAAAGGTTGTGGGATAACATTACCTTAACATGAGCTGAGCCAGTGCTGTGCAGCCCCCAGGAACAAGCGCCTGTGGGCAGAAACATTCCCCAGACTCTGCCTTTGTACCTATGGCTGTGCTATGCTAACCTACCCTCATGTTTCCAGATGCTGCTGTTTGCTCTAACCTGGGAAATCAGGCCAAGCTCCATATTTTATTCAGATGTTGATGAATCTTGATGTTGCGTATCCACTTAAACGTTAGCTAAATGTTGCCTCAAGGACTTCGCTTTTACTACCTGATTTCATATTGTTATGGGAAGCATTTAAAGCACCTCGTTCATGCAGATTAGTCTGACTGAAGGGAGAATTACAGAGCTTTTCAAGGGGGCGGCACACGCACATGCAAATATTGTTTTGGCTGGTTCGGGATTTAGTGAGAGAAAAAGTCCATGAACTCAGCAGTGTACATACTATATGATGTATTGTACTGGCACACGCTAATAAATTACATTATTGTGGAAAAGGTGAAATTATTATAGCAGTTTAAAAAAGTAATACATTTTTATTAAAAGAACTGCACTGAATGTAAATAATAGATGAGTTTCATTTGAAATGGAACTTCTACAATAAAATTACTTCTCTACACCTCTTTGACGGTACTATTAATGCCTGAAGAAACTGTGTATGAAGCTGGAAATAGATCTCTATCTCTATATAACAAAATCCAATCACCAGTGGTGGAACTTACCAAAGTAAAAGTAGTAAAATACCGTACTTAAGTAAACTGAAAACTTTTTAATTTCTGACCCATTACATTTTTTTTATCTGAACTGAAAAGTAAAAGTTTTTTTTTTTTTATATCTGTCTGAGATCTGTTGAAAAGGTTGAGAGTTTTTTTTTGTTTTGTTTTTTTTAACACATTTGTAGTTTGAGCAAACAAAAATATACAAAGAAAAACAGGAAAAGAACAATCAATTTAGTTGTTTCTGTTGAACAAAATTCAACACAAATCTTTTCCAAAATCAGTGCATGTGAAGCTTCATTAAATCTCAAAATCTAAACAAAATAATTTTACTTTTTACTCTGTAAGTACAGTTTTAAAGGGATACTTTAATATTTTTACTTAAGCAGATTTTTTTTCAAATGATACTTTTAACGTTAACTGTTTTTGCTCCAGTATCTGTACTTTTACTTACGTAACAAAACTAAGTACTTCTTCCAGCACCGCCCATAACAGTAAAAAAGGTTTATGAATTTTCTACGGCAGCTAGTAGAAGATGAAAAATGAAAACAAAACAAAATAGTCAGAAAATCTACTTGTCTCCATGGAGCTCTTATTGCTCTGCTGAGAATGTTCCTTCGTATGGCATTAAACCTTTCTGTCTTGTAATTTCACGTTTTTCTCCACAGATCTGACCTATAACTTAGCAAGGTGGCACTATACTATGTGTTTTTCCAGGTGGAGCAATAATTATTAATATTGGTTCTTAATATTGATTCTTTTTGTTCACAATGGTGTCCCTGCAATACCTTAAATCACCTCTGCAGAAAGTTTGTGTTGCTCCAAAGCCTGGGTAATCGATGAAGGTTGAAACACATGATTCAACATGACTTGGATCATACAGAGAAGTGCACCTTATCTCTTGTTTATTAATGTGAATTGAAATAGATTGTAGTGAATGCATTAAGTCATTATGGTCTGTCTTCTTGTAGGAGGATGAAGTGATGCCTGCCAAGTTTGACGATATGATCTGGGTGGCAGCTGACGCTCCAGTGACAGACTCAGCTTTCCTCAGCACCAGGATCAAGGACTTGTGTGGAGACCTGCCAATCTTCTGGCTCCGCCCCACCTATGCCACCAGTAAGCACCCAGACTGATCATTATTTTAAACAATTATTTATGTTTCAAAATGTTACCAGTATAATAGATGTATCTATTTTTAGCAATGTTTGGCATTTAATCTTTTATAAACAACATTAGATTAGATGAGTGGTTTACTCCTGGTATGAAAGGGGGAAAGAGTACCCATATGGTTCACATTGTTCTCTGATTGGAGCAAAATTTGTAATTAAAATGTGATTACTGGCACAATCCAAGTACATATTATTGATATAGAAAAGCAACAGACAAATATGTCTCTGTGAAGTTGGTTTTATTTTTGAAGATGTAGTTTTCCCAAAGCAAAGAGGATATGGGTCAAACGGTCTGAAATATTTCCATTTAACATCTCAGTTGTTAAAAAAGGACTCTTAAAAAATCAAGGTTCCTTTTGAAGTTTTAGAGCTCAGCAGTGTTCAATTATAGCATGCTGGGAGGTCATAAGTTCCCCAAACATTTTCATTGTACTTCCCTTGATGACTTCAGACACCGCTCACAGATACTTGAGTAACTAAAGGCACATTATTGCCATGTGGCTAAATATGGCGTGCTGTCACTCTGTGAGCGTGTGTGCTGTGTGCAGGCGAACAGAGGAAGAAGAGGACAGTCCCACGGCAGAGGCGCCAGGACAATGCTGAAGAGGATGTAAAGGTGAACCGTGAAAACCCCTATCAGGTGAGTCACGTCAACAAAAAACACTTAAATAACTCCTCATATATCTGCGAGTGGGCAGAGGACAGTATGGCAACAAGGGTCAAATTGCTGTACCACAAGTAACATGTAGTACAGTTAGGACTGCTTGATAATGGAATAAAAATGTCTGGGTCATAAATGAAATCATGGTGAATAAAAACACTTGTAATTCATAAGTGGCTTGTTGAAGTACAGACTTATTATAAATTATGTTTTGTGATTCATGTTAAAAAGCCACTATTTTATGTGTGGCTTTCCTCTAGGTTTTATGGAGTATAACAAGTGCTCATAAGTGATTGAAAACATACTATAATCAATTGCTTTTTGATTACCCCATTAAATTTTTGTAATTTACTGGGAGATAAATGTAATCACAATTCAAGTTGTGGTTGACAGTAGCTCAGTTGGTTGAGCTGTTTCACTGATCTAAAGTTTGGTGGTTTGAATCCCACTCTCAGCATAAAACATCATAGGTTGAGCAGTCAAATCCACTAACCCTCAGGTTGGCGGTGTGATTCTAGTGAGTGGATGGGTGAGTGGTTCCTTGATGTAAAGTGCTTTCAATGCCTAGACGGTGGAAAAGCGTTATATAACAATATGACCATTTATCAAGATGGTTTGTCTATTTAGTAAAGTAGACAGCTTTTATTCCATCTTGGCCATCAAAAGATCTATATTTCAATGAATACAGTGAGTGACATCAGACTGACATCTACATATTTTGTTCAATTGTTCAGTCAACAGTATTTATTTCAAGTTAATAAAAAAACAATTTCCAAGATGCGCCTGTCATGGTAACATACTGTATTGTTCCTCAACACAGCACAGTAAAGTAAAACATAGGGGACACTGCAAACCTCTGTAAGGTGAGTCACACTACACTAACTCTCTTTCTCTTCACAACTGTCCACTTAGATGTGAGGGCTACCTGAGTGTGTTTGGTTGGATGAGAGTTTCTCACAGATGTGCTAGCTGCAGCAGATGCCGGGGTCACTTTGCGGGGCCCGGATTGTCACAGTGAATCTGAGCAAATACGTGGGCGTGTTTTCCGAGCACACATCTCCGCGAGGTTTTCTCAAGCCCTTTAGCAGCATGTCCAAAGCTTTTCTTTCACGAACGGAGCTGTATGAATAATTCTACAGCTGACCCCACCTCGGCAGCAGCCCTTTGCCCCCCTGAGCACACACATGTCCCGGCAGACTCACATAGGGGCCCTGTCTTCCCCTTAATCCTCTCGTCTTCACTCCCCTCACAGCAAAGCAACCCCCAAACCGAGCGCCAACACTCGCCTGACAACCACAGAAAGGGGGTAAACAGCATCAGTACGAGCTGTTGAAAAGGAAAATATTTGACAACAAAAACCCACAGCTGACAACATCCCCTCCTCCCCATACTGCCTGTCGGAAATCCATTTTTAATTGGTTTGGAACATGCTTCCTCTTCCACTTCAGATGCACAGTATCACAAGTAGAAGTGATGCCACACATACAGCTGTGTGCATGGATTTACATGTGTCATATATGTACACATATTAGCAGAACCGTATTTCAAAATATATGCAAATTATACAAAACAATTTTATGAAAGATGAACCTACGGTATGCTGTTGCCTTCTCAAAAATGATTTTCCATTTAATTGAGCTGCTCAGAACGTTTTACCTATGAATAATAGGAAAAAGTCACACCTCAATTTACTATGACAACTTCATCCACGTGTCATTTTGACTCATTTGTACTTCTTTGTGTGCTGTGATTGGCTTAAGACCATAGAAGAAAAACAGACATGAAAACAGAGGGAACAGGGGTGCTGGGAGATGCTCGTTATTGTTTAGTGATTCAAATGAGTAGTGAGAAATAGTGATTTATGTCAAGACTGAAATACTTAAATTGTTATTAATGTCAAAAACACACTGTGCCATTTTTAGAGAGTACTTTTGTCACCATGGTGACCATGGATTACCTGAAATGTTCCACGGCATGCCATTAAATGTATACATCTTGCAGGTTTTTCATTGCTTAAAAATACCTTGAAAATATGCATTCTTACTATCTGACTGTAACTTGTCTTGCCTGTCATTTTCGTGTCTCTAAGGAGATAATTACATTCAATGCCATACATCCCAGACAAAGAAAAAGCATCTCCATGGAGACAAGTAGGGAGCAGACCCTCCACCAGAAAGATTACATAGTGCACCTAAGTGCTTTAGATGCTAAATTTCAACATGGTATTAAGCTAGTCATTTATTGCTGACTCCACACCACATAATCTGCCCATGTCACCAAGGATTCAGTATGCTCTTGTGCAATTGTACTTATATATGCTTTTTATATATGCTTTTTATCCATGGAATGTCATTTATATGCAAAGTTATGGTTTAGCTGTTGATGCACCTTTGTGATTTATTGGCTAGAATGGATTTATTTAAGTCTGTGACAAACAATGTGACAAAAAACTGTAAAGAATCAAAGGGAATGATTCTGTATCAGTGAAAGATTAGACAAAAAACAAACAAACAAACAAACAAACAAACAAAACAAGCCACAGGGAATCAATTAATAGACAATTTAGCTATTAACTATATTCTTTTAACCCTTATTTATATGAAATTCTTATGTACTGCATGCATGTATTATGTAACATTTTTGGTAGAGGGTCCACTGCCTGCTTGTCTCCATAGATAATATTTTTGCTTTGCCTGGAATGTTCCACAGGAAGGCATTAAATCTATCTATCTTCAAGGCATTTTGAGTAATTAAAGCACCTGTAAACAAATGTGAAATCGATAAGTTTCACGTCACTGTGGAACATTCCAGACAAAGCAATAACATCTCAGTGGAGACAGGCTGATGGCAGATCCACTAGAAAAGTTATTCCATGCGTCTTTAGCCTATCACATATTTCAAGCTATAGAGTGGAACATTTCAGGCAAAGCAATAATATCTCCATGGAGACAAGCCGGTGGCTGATGGTCCACTAAAGAAGTTACACTGTGTAACTTTAACCAGTTATATTGCATTAATTCTTACTAACTATTCTGTATATTGTTCTTACAGCGAGGTCTTGAGGGCGAGCCAGGCGAAGTGAACATTGACCCCAGGCTGGACCACAACGGCATCTGCTGTAATGAGTGCCAGCGCAGCTACACTCACTGTATGAGGGTGTGTGAGCCCCTTGGAGGCTACGAACCATGGCCCTACCATTACAGAGGCTGCAGACCGGTGTGCAGGGTCATCATGCCCTGCAGCTGGTGGGTGGCTCGCATCATGGGCCTAGTCTAACCAGTACAGACCAGTACAGAGTACAGACCTGAGAGGAAAGGAGCTGCACTAAGGTTGTCAAAAAAACCCAACTCAGTCAAAACACAGATACTAATCCATACTAAACTGGTGAAACTAAACTGAAAACTAGAGGCTCATTTAAAACATTGATACTGAAAAATAAATCACAAAAAGAGACAAACTTTAACCTTTCCTCAAAAGTTAGTTAGAGTGGTCTTGATCTATATCAGAACAGAATCTCATGGCATCAAAGAAATCTAGCATTGTTATTTTGTGTTATGATTTACATTCTGTTCCATTGTAATTGGTATTAAAATTTTATTTGTGATTTTAGTATTTTGACACTAGAGTGCACAGATCTGAGTTCAGGTGAAGGGAGACAGAGGACTAGTAGTCCAAAGCTGGATGTTCACACAGAAAATACATGATGGCAAATCTAACACTCATGATCAGAGATGTAATGGTATTCACTGTGCAGCAGCAGCCCTGGATTCAGACCACTGTGAACTGCAAGACGAGCAGAGCAGAATTTAACATTAAACATGCAAGATTCCATTATTTGGCATCTACTGACACCAAGGTTAGATTTAAAATGTACATTGCAACAAATATACATTAGTAAACTGCCTTATATTTATAGTGTTGATTATCTATGTTTATTTCGTTGCATTTTCTTGTAAATAAATTCAGTGTAAAACATTTCTGCAGGCACAAACAGCATCTGTTGTGAGGTCATTACTCTCATGAAAAATGTTTGACTCGTGTTTTGAACGCTTTCTCTTTGCTATTTTCTATCGGAGTAGGTCTCATTAAAATGATGTACTGTGTGTCTTCACTGAAGAACTTTATAAATCAGACAGCATTGAATCTCAAAGTGCAATATGACTAAATAAACTTTTTTTTTAAGGAAACAGCCTCTTCTCTTTTCCATTGTCTATTGTCTAATCAGTGCATAATTACATATTTATACACTGACACATTCAGGGCCCTATTGTTTCAAACAGTTTGGAGAAGTGTCACAGCTAGTGGAATCTCCAAAGGGATGTGCAGAAAGAAGTTTCTGGCAATGTTTAATGTTGCATCTCTTTAATGAGACTAAAGACTGCTCCGTCACGCTCACAGATCATATCCACCAAGTGCTTAGGTCCTTTTGATGTGTCTGAGGCGCCTGGAGCTAGAGCTGGGGGCGAATGTTTGGGTGTGATGGGGCATACTGGACGTTTGTGTCAAGAGTCCCATCCACTGCCATAAATGGGCGTTTGATCGTTACGAGGGATGAAACGATGTGTGATGAATTTAACACTTAAGCAAGTGTGAGAAGCTTGATGGTGTGGTTAGAAGGCTGATCCATATTAATGCTCTATGGGCTCGGCAGGACGCCTCCTCACACGAGCTGCTGTGGCCCACTGCACAGTGCAGAGTGGAGGTGCCCATGCTCCCACTTTCATTCACTTCTGCAGTGTCCTTGCACCAAATCAGCACTCCTCAGAGATAGAGATCCAACAATGATTCGTAAGCCCTATCCCAGAGCTGCCACCCATATCTCCACTGTGCACTCATATCAGTAATGCCAGATTTCATCCCTCCCAGCACCATAATCACTCAGCATGGCTCTTGCTGTAATATACCAGTGTTTTGTGTCAGATGGATCCATTCCCAGACTTCCTGGCTGCTCCGAAAACACTTCTACCACAAACAAACCACAAAAGACAAAAAAAATTACTTTGAGCCAAACACTGAATCTTTTATTTACACCAGAAGTCGAAGGGAGTAACAGGTGCTGAACCACAAGATGACTGACAGGAAATGAGCCAAGAAACCATAGTTTAAAGATATCCAATCTTAATATTACATTTTTACAAGAGTTGATAGTGTGTGGGAAAAGGCTCCAAGTAGAAAGGCAGTGGGTGTTTCTGTTGGTGAATATTTTCCATTTAAGTCTGTTCTTGTCAGTATGAAAACCATCACAAAGCAAATCATGCAAACTGATCTCCTGAACTGATTATTCAAATGATGTGACCCCTGCTGGCCATGAGCAGGCCACGGGTGGTTTTGTTCAGAGCGAAACAAATCAACCGTGGAGGCTGCTAATTTCAGGTGCACCAAGTGTAAAATGAGAGAAAACAGACACAAAGAAACACAGACCAAAGCATCAGTATTTTTTAAACTCTACATCCTCTGGAGGATTCATCTCCACTTTTCTCTTTCCAACATCTGTCCAGTTGGTGCTGAGAACTGTGCCGCCCGACTCCATCTGCAGAGACAAGACACAGGGATAAACCCTTTTGTTATTCAGTAAGAACCAATTGTAGACCATAGTCTATGAATACAAATACATGTTCAACATGTCTACTGAAACAATGCGTTGATTCAACACAAAACACGTCGCTCCATGCACTATATAGTATTCTTGGTTTTATTGTCAACATACACTTTTCCTCAATAAAAACTAAACTAAAGTAAATTAAATATAATGAATAGATTTCAAACTGCATTCATCAAACAACTGAGATGAAGAATATTATGTAGCCCTAGACTGAAGATGTTCTGCTGTGTGTATGAATAAACCTACAGGGAGCCATTAGCTCTCAAGGACATATATTTTTCCTTGTAACAAAAGCTTCTAGCCTATATGCAGTGAAAATGTAACTAAAGCGCTTATGGATACAAGCATTAGAACATGGCACTTACAAAAGACTTGTTCATGGCGCGTTTGACCTCATCTGTGCCATCCGAGTAGATTTGTTGGAAAAGCTTGTTCAGCGCTGCATCTCCTTCCAGCTTCTCATTCTTCTCCTCCTCACTTAGGTCCACCACCATTTTGTCCCACTTCTGAGTGTAGTGAGACGATGATGGGTACTGATCTGAGCAAAGGAAACTGTGTTAAAAGCAGCAACTTGACTGGACAAAAATAATAGTTTTACACAAAGAAACGGCTGTTCCGCTGTGTTTAGGCAGTGTAAAAATACAGACTACAACTGGAATAATCTTCTCCAGACTGAGTGTAATCTGGACGCACATTTATATAAATAATGCAGTTGACTTGCTGTCGACATTTTGAGGCCAGGCGTGGACATACTCTCTCTCTCTCGCTCTCCTTTTCCATAAAATCAAATGTGAAACCAACCTAAACACCATGCTTTCATGCCGCCTTTTTCAAACCTACTACAATAGCTAGTCATCCGCCCACGTAACTTTTGATTTCATTTTCCTGTCCCTCTGCTACATTAACACACACATTTATATGAACAATTAATCTAGTCAGTGATGTGAATGTGTGGGCAAAAATACTGAGTCATAACTTGCTGTCGTACCTATCCCTTCCTGCCTACTTTTGCTGTCAGCCTAATGAAAGAGCCTTGCAGAGCTCCACTGCCCACTCTCATTTTGGTAGCATGGCACAGACAAATGCCGGAGCTTATATTGATCTTTACACAGAGAGAGAGACAGAGAGATAGAGAGAGAGGGAGAGAGGGAGAGAGAGAGAGAGAGTGAAACTGGAATATGAAAGCAAAGAGACAGAATAAAAATGCTGAAGCTGTGGACTGACGGGGATTGAAATGTTTGATGTTGGAGTCCTGTCCTTCTCCCTCCAGCTTCTCCCATCTGATGGCATCGGTCTTTTTCATCTTGATCTCCACCTGACATGGAGAAAAAGAGGGTGAATAACAATTTTCAACAAAATGGTGGTCTTTTTCTTCTTTTTCTGCTCAGGACAAAAATAACACTTCCATTACAGTGACATCTTAAAGTGTAGGACACCAGATCATTAGAAAGGCCAGCTAGAGACGTTGTGTTTTTTCAGAGATGGCATCAAATCTGGGTGTTTGTGGGGTGAAAAAAGAGACAGATCAGGGATATGCGGGGGCACAACTCAATCTCGAAGCTCGCTGACAGACATACTGCACTAACGAGATGCCTGTCAGCCGAGGGCCAGTGCAAGACGGGGCAAGCGGGAGGGAGTGAGGGAGGAGTGAGGCGCCTAATTCCACACAGCACCATCTGATCTAAATCATTACATTGGGACGACAAGGCAGAGGCAACTATGAGAGCAGAAAAGGCAGAGAGAGAGGGAGAGACACAGGCAGGGAGAGATGCAGTGAGGGAGAGAGAAAGAAGGAAAGGCAGATAGAGGTAGAAATAGATAGAGAAAGAAAGAGAGAGAAATGGACTGTTCCGATGCCAATGTCCATACTTTAGCTTTAAGTGTCTACCGATACCCAACCGATACTAGGGCAGAGATTGAAAATACAATTTATTTTGAACACAAAAAGCATAAGGTGAAAAAAAAATATACAATGTGTTTTGTAACTACATAACAGCAGAAATATAGGTTCAATATTATGAGACATTTTGAGCCAACATTAAATCATCTTATTACTCTTACACTAGTTTATAGACCAAAACGGGATATCAGTTGAACTGATATCTTGGAAGCAGATATCCAATCAACCATAATTTTCAATATCGGTGCCAATATCTATTACCAGTATCATATCCGTGCATCCCTAGAGAGAAGTGTTGGAGGGCGAGGAAGGAAGAATAAGCGCGATAGTGAGAAAGAGGTAAAGACAGAGACAGAGAGACAGAGAGAGAGAGAGAGAGAGCGAGAGAGAGAGACAAAGAGACAGAGGTAATTGACAAAGGTGGAAATACACAGAGAAAGAGAGGCAGATAGAGAGGGGACACAGGCTTTTAACACTGAGCTATAGTGACAGGCCACATACCAACCACACACGCGACTCTTGCCATTATAGTCTTGTGCCTATAACATGTCCAACCTGTGGTTGAGCGAGACGTGCCGGTGCAATTAAGGAACATTTCTGCTCCGCTGGCCGCTGCGTGATGATTCATTTATAAGGGAAGAGGGAAAGAAAAGCAGAGGTAGAGGAGGGAGAGGAGGAGGAGCGGCTAACTGACAGCACGGAGACGCGGGCAGACTGAAGGAAATGAGACAGTGTGATTGCCTCAACCTTCTCCAACCTTCTGCTGCTGATAGATCACTTCGGTCGGGTGTCTTTGTCAGCGGTTTTGGCCCCAGCACCAGCGGGCCCCGTGTGCACAGTGAGGCATCTGTGCAGAGTCTGAAATTAACTTTTGGCTCACCTGCTAAGGGCCGACGGACTAAAAAAAGAACCAACCCTGCTGAGAATACAGGTTACAGCCCGAATAATTCATGGCCATTTTTCAAGCCATGCCATGAGATCCTCTTTGTATGGATCGCAGTGCCCTTAATCCTGCACAATTATACTAGCAGTGTTGTCACAAAACAAAAAAAACACTTGATTTGATATTAAGGAAAACGCTTTATACTAATTTTGATACCGCAGTGAAGATAAAAAAAAAGCTCTTTTTATAGAGACTGCCCTTGTACAGTACTTAATGTTAGTATGTGGTCTTATACTAGTTCTAATAAGCTCAACATTTAAAAACTCTTCAGAAAAGGCAATTTGTATGTTTTCTTTTTTTTTAACTACACTTGCTCAACTGAGTATCTAGTTTTGATACTAGTTTTAGTATCAGGTTTTCAATAACCCTAAATACTAGACAACACAACTAAGTAGAACTAGAGTAGGTTCACTAAATCTTTTCACTATATTTCATTGTATACATGTGGAAATAAATTGAGTATAAATTTTGCTTTTGTCAAAACATGTTGGCAAACTACTATACAGAATTTGTTCAGCACTTTTTTCTCACAGATGTATCTTGTTCCTGCAAACAGATGTTCTCTTAAGCTCAGTGTTTCTTTCAAAGTGTTTTAAGATGTTTGAACGGGAGTTACAAAGACAGCAGCCTGCCTCAGATGTTCACACCATTTGGGATACATAGAGATGTTTTTTGAAATCCATTACTGCACCCTAAATGACAAAAGGTGCTTTCTCATCATTGTTTTAAATAATTTTCCTCTGATATTTCTCGGTGTTTTCTTGTTAAATCTTGAATATTTAGATAAGTTAGATGAGCAAATGCTTCTACCTCATCCCAAATACAACTATAAAGGCATCAATAACACTCACTGACAAACTAGTAAAGACTAACCCCAGAAATTTAGAGCCAACAACAAGCATGGATAAAGAATAGCAAGAACAGTGTTGTGAGAAGTTCCATCTCAGCATTTTAAGAGGCAAATGACCCTGAAAAATGAATCTGAAAAAAAAAAAAAAAAAAACTCGAAAGATAAAAGGCTCTCTACAATATGGTACTTTTTAACTATAGGTGGCTTAAAACCTGTATCAAAGGTAACAGTTTTTGAATACCTTTTAAAGTGTATGTTCTACTATATGACAAATCTATAGATATCTGTAGAGAAATCATCACAATCTCAGGACAGGTGGGTCTCTCTGGCTCTGTTGAAGTGATTGGTGAGTGTGCAAGCTCGGCCCATACAACATTAATCTGCTGCCACATTTGTGTTTCCTGGGACGTGTTAAGGGGACGTGGCAGGCCTGCTGTCTGTGTATGTGTGTATGTGTGTGTGCCTGTGAGACAGGACACTTTCTAGCCTATAAAGAGATGTGACAGAACAGCCACATACAGGGGCCACCCCCACCACCGGGACTCCAGGGGCTAGACAGTGTGCTCCTATGGACTGAATAGCATGTACACAGAGGCACTGGGGTCCCCTGTAGCTTGTCACATGTTTAGAGCCTTCACCGAAGATCCTCCTTGGCACGACCTCACCCTGCCTCTCTTCCCTTTTTCTTTCAGATCCGTTTTCTGAATATTTCAAAACAAATTCGGCTCAAAGACACATAAATGCTCTAAATATAAACATTCGCAGACACTGACAGGCATGGAAATTAAAGAGCGCAGACGCCACTTTAGCTTTTTCCCCAAAAGAGATGACTTTGGGAGTGAATGAAGCAGCCCGCGTGAATCAGAAGCTGTGATGTGTGTGTGTCAGCCGTCTCCTCTGATCAAATACACTGGTGTGTAATTGGCTCCCCGTTGCCGCGGTGACCCCTGCGGTTGGATCGGAGGACAGGAGGAGGTCGCCCTGATGATAACGCGCCGCAGACACAAACTGAAAATACTTTATGTTAATGGCAAAAGAGTGTTGAAAGATTAGGGCACGTCACATGCCCGGCTTAGCTTTCCTCTGCTAAGTTGTCTTTAAAGACGATGAAGCGTAAACAGTGCAGAGCAGAGAGCAGTGCAGCCTATAACAGACATTGCTCCGAAGGCAATGTGTTTTTTTAAACGCTCATTAGGGATGCATGCCAATCTGGAGGAAGTTGATTTGCTGATGCTGTTGTTCATTTGAATGTTTTCCCCCCAGTGGCTGCTTGGCTTCAGAAGAATTAAATGGATCCAAAATATTTAATTGAGTAAGGCCCCAAAAGAGCGTGCTAGTTTGTTGGCATTTCCCACATTGTCAACTGTGTGATGATTTCACCTGTAGCTACATCATTCGTTCAGGCATAAAACTGGTGGACAAGTTATAAAGTTAGATGTTAAATCTGCCATGTATGAATTCCTACAGGCAACAAACCACTATGCACTTGAGGACTAATGCGAACCTTCAATAGGCTAAACAAGTTTGTCCATCACTGAGTTCACTCAGAAATTTTTATCCACCACACTGCAGCAACCATTACAGTGTTATACTTTTGTAGATTTTTATTCTTCTTTGTACAAGCCTGCCTTGTTTTTTTCCCCTTTATTTATCCTTAGAATAATGTGAGTGTAGAGACCGTAGACTGTATGGCAGAGACAATAGTTGCCAATCAAGACAAAGTTTAAAACGAGCTAGTGCAAGTGTATGTATCTGCTGATCAGTAAAATCATTTTTTTTCAAATAGCCTCTGTATATCCTACACTGATAAACAGAGGCTATTTGAAAACTAACAAGATTAGAACAATACCAGTGAAGACCTCTGAATAAAAAACAAAGACCTTTATGGAGAATACCTCCCAAGACAGAGAAAAGCAGGTACATTTAGAGGTTTGGAGAGGGGAAGTAAACTTGTGGTACACCTTTGACAATGGTATAACATTATATAACAAGTAACAGCTCAATATGTAATTGTGCAAACTGGCCCTTTAAAATTCTTCTTCATGTGTCATTTATATTAGTTAAATTTGACTGAGAGTGGAGGTCAGCCTAGTGCCAGGGCCATGTGCGCCCGTGGAGCCCGCTGGACCAGGGAACAGTGAGCTCTTTGTGGGAGCTTTAACTGTCTGTGGACGTCCTGGAGGAAGGTGAGTGTGTTTTCAATGAATGAAAGGCAGAAAGGCCCGTGGCAGGTAGGTGTTTTTGAGGAGGCACAAAGCACAGCAGCCTGGGAGGATGAAACAGGAAGTAGGATTAAGAAAAACAAACTGCAGAAAGATGAGTGGGACCAACACGGGCACTGGCCTCTCTAAGACTGAGCTCTTGTTTAAGCTGCAGCCCACGTGCACCTCTGGTATGCAGTGTCTGCTGTTGCCATGGAAAAGTAAGAAAGTGAGCGAGTGTTTTCTTTGTGAGGAGGGGCAGCCAGTCGAAATGAAGCACCCTGACCCGATGTAGCCATCTAGCCGCTAAGATCAATAAAGTCACAACAAAATATGCCAACATCTTTTTGCTTTCTTACACCTACTCCTTCGGTGCTTTAAAATGTTACAAACTATTTTCATTAGCTAGTTGTATATGATTTTTTGCGTTTCAGCCTTATATAATGTTTTTCCCTTGTAAAGAAGACCTTGGATGAAAACTACCATAATTTAATTTTTTAATTAACTATTTTAATTAGATGTAGAATAATCATATTCAACCATCTATGGTTGGTTCACTTTTAGTGAATATTGGTCAGACACCATTAAAACCATACACTCTGAAATCTGAAAAGTGTCACTTAAAAGTCAATGTCTGTTTTTGTCCAATAGGAATGTAGTAAGTGATGTAGTTTATACAGGGTGAGTGAGGTAAGTTACAAGAACAAAACAACAGTATGAAATTTGATAGCAGGGCTCCAACCACCAACTTTTTCCTTAGAGGGAGACCGAACATAAGTGAAAATGGTATTTATTTTACAAGTATTATTATTATTTTAAATAAACATTACACAGATACATTTGCATTTTTATATATACTACCCACCTCTGATAGTAAGTCTTCTACTTCAAAACTGCCAGAATACCTCATCTGCTTGTTAATCACTGATACTGAAACATTTAATAGCAGATCACACAACTGCATAAGGCTAAGGACAGGTCCTCCCCAAAACTGACATGGGAAAAAGGGCGTTTAGCTGTTTTGCTTCACAAAAATGGAAGCTCTTTCATACACACACCTGCACCCGTTTTTAATGTTTTATATGGACTTGTATACTTGATTGTTTAGTTTGTTCTTCTGCTTCTATTGTATTTTAAACAGGGCACCCATGAAAAAGAGATCCCAAGTGCTCTCACTGAGTTCCCCTGTATAAATAAAGATAAAGAAAGAAAGGATATTACAAAGGTATTACATTACCATCTCCCTCTACTACTTAATCTACTTAGTTATATACAAAAAACTTAATAGACTGAATTGAGTGGAGTAAGTTAAATTATTTCTGAAGATGCCCTTTGCCAGTACAAGTGAAAGGTCGTCCATCTCCATCCCAGCGAATTGCCAGGATGCTCCCTCTGCGAGACTACAGTTTTATGGTACAGTATCGACAAGGCCAGGCTGATCAATGTACTGAAAAATGAATTCTGTCCCTGAAAATATATTTGAAAAAACATTGCCTTGATGTGCAGCCTGAGAGCGGACAGAGGTCTAAACCCTGAATCAGCACCCATTCACTAGTGCTCATTAGCCCACTTCATTTATAATACGCACTAATTGGGGTATAGTTAAAGTGCCCTGCCTACTCGTTAGGCTTATAATCACCTTAAACAGCGCCTAAGAAACCCAGGGAGCTAATAAATGTGTGCGAGTGCGGAGGCGGTGGATTTGAGCATATGTGTGAATCTCCTGTTCGCTCCTCTGGTGAACTTCTCCACTCAAAAACAACCAAAGATAAGGATTTCTTTATTTCTGGGTTCGGCTGTGGTTGGCAGTAGCAGCATTAACGCATTACAGGTAGTGACAGCCTACTTTACAGTGCTTTGAATTATTGAGAAGATTAAGACTTAATCTCAAAGTGCTAACTAAGTGGTGATCTGTAGCAGCTTTGCACACCAGGCTTTTAAACTTATCTCAGGACTGATGCATTTTTAACCATGTCACATACGTTCATGATTAGTTAATAATACAACCCTCTACTAACGTTTTATCTGACGCTTAAAGAGCATATGGGAGAATTAAGTGTATGTTTTTAATCCCATCTGGAGGGTCCCCGTCTTTCCCCATACACACACACACTCACGATACAATGTCATATATTCTTTATAGCAGCATAAAAGATGTTCCCTGACACGTTTAATAGTCTGCTTCTTTACTGTTGACAATAAAGGCTATCATGGCAAGGCTACATACATTGTTAAAGCGCAGTCCGGGGGAAATTCAAGGTCTTTTATTGACTTTCAGAAACTTAGCAGAAGCATTTCCTTGGAATAAATAAATAAAAAGGTTGTGTCTTATTCAAAGGCTGTTTATTTATGTTTTATGCTTTGCAAGTTTGACGTAAACAGGTTGTTTTTAGCTGCAGTTGCTATCACACATAGGGAAGTGATATATTTTCACACATGCATTTTTAGTGAGTAAAAAGCTGACTTTATAGTACATAGCGGAGGGCGATATATCGCCTGTGGGAAGGTATCGGAAAAATAAAAATAAATCTTTTCAATGTGATCTTTCAAACAGGGTATTAAGTGCACTTTGGTCTTTAATTTTACAGTTTACCTCATTCAAGACATTCACATGCATGTTTTAATACATTTATCGGCTACCTCCATGGTATTTAAGGTTACAGCTATATGTTAACATTAGTGCGTATGACCCTGAGGTGGACAACAATTTACCAGTTTAAAATCAGTCCCCAATTGATGAGGCTTTTACTGCACAATGGTCCATTTAATACTAGTGCTGTGTCTTTAAAAGGTGCATGTCTGTTTGTGCTTCAAGAACATGTCGCCAGCTCTTGCACCTCAAATGTCAAAGATGTTACCAAGTGCAAAATGTCACAACTCTAATCTTTACTTATCCACCCTATTCAGGAAGCTGCCACAGATGCGGGCAAACAAGTTGTATACAAACTACAAAGCTGTTTCCAAGTCACCCAATGAAAAGCTGCAAGACTTTTTCTGTACATTTTACACTAATCAACCTACTTTATACATTATTTAGCCATAAAACATCTCTCTAGATCTCCAATGAAACAAATGGGATTCTTGCTTAACCAGAAGTGCAAACACAAATGGAAAGCGGGTCAGTAGGAGTCAGAAGCAAAAATGGACGAGGTGGGATAAGGTGGCTAGCCTTTAGGTATTAAATAAATTAAATAGACATAGATAACAGATAATGTGATATTCTTTGAGACAGTGCAATAAGAATGTTTGATGTAAAATGCATGATACCTTGGTGGACAGGATCTTGAAGGTGCTCTGTTGAGGGACGATTGGATGAAGAAGGTGAAGATTGAGGTTGTAGTTGTCCCCTGAAGCCAGTCGTACTGAGGCCAAGAGCTGAGGAGACAGACAAAAGACATGTTACAGCTCCCAGCAAAGACCTTTCTTTATGAGTTATAACCTAGCAGCAATCAATAACCCCTGTTGTATGTAGTACTTGTGAAGTCAAGAACACAGTGGGCGAGGAAACATCTATAATATGTGGACATACTGCACTAAATGTAAAAGTTCAACTGTAAAGACATAGCCAAGAAATGAAATTCTCCCTGCATTGAGTCTAATTCAGGTGTATATGGTTTATCTGGGATAAGACAAGATATTGCTTTTATTTATACCCTATTACAGCAGTTGACTATTAATACATTTCAGCACCTGTTTATAGATGACCTTTTGAGGACTTGACTATTCAATAGATCTAATATTTTGTTTTGAATTGTTAATTAGGCCTGTCACAATAATGACTATATCAATTTATCATTCAATATATGAAAGCTGGAACAATATATTTTGAGGCTCAATATTTATCGTGGATATTTTTTCTTTGCAATAGTGGGGAGATTTTGCCATTTTTTGTAACAAGGTCAGATCTGAGCTGTATAGAGTAGAATAAATAACTTATTTGGCTAATTATTGGTTTATTCTCCTATTTATTTGTTGTAGCTAAAGCTTTTTTAATGATAGTGATAAAAATAGGTTTTCTGGGATTATCCTGCTTTTTGTCAGTGGCATAAAGTATTTTCAATATTATCATTTATCACAATTTTTCTCAACAACACTGTTCAGCAACAAAATGTCATGAATGAATACATTCATGATGAATACAAGGTAAAGTGATGCCCTTGGGATAATAATTCAAGTTAGCATTTAAATCAGCTTTATTAGATTGGTTAATGAATCATGTCTAAAACTTGCATCTAGATTTAATCCAAAGACGGGTTATTAAATGGTCTTAAATATTATAATTATACTCATGTAACACAATAGTGATGCTTTATTTGAGTATAGAAAAGAAATCTGAGAATATGGTACGCTATCTGAAGAAAGACAAAACAGACAAGGAGGTGTCAGCATGTCTGTGAGAATAATCATCTGATCTGGCCACAGTGACAGCCAAGAGTAAGCTGGCGCTGTCCCCTTGAGCCACAAAGGGAGTGATGGGGCGGGTCAGACAGCTCCTAACAGCCTGTCAGTCAGAGCACACTGGACGCCTCGCTGCTCCTGCAAAGAGGAATGGGTCCAGCTACGGCCCGCAAACTCAAAACAGAGCCTGGGAATACTAAAGCCTTGTTCCAGACCTCAGATTTAAACATTTGGTGTATTTACATTACACCACAGCAATGTTTGTTTCTGTAGATAAACACTCATTGGGCTTTCTAATAAAAATGGACTTTCGTGGCTTGGAGAAAAATGCACTAAGTTGATTAGGGATAAAAGCTTAGAAAGTTAAGTTGCTTTCAGGCAATTCCACAAAACTATCAAAGACTTAAATTCATTTGCAGAAAGTGCTGCAGTGTCTGTGGATACAGCAGCTGCAGATAGAGTCACGAGGGAAAATGACTGAGACCAGTGCCTTTCATCTTTAATTTCTTTTGTATAAACTGACCTAGTAAAAAATACATGAACTATATGCGCCTCACACCAGAGAGAGAGCCTCACAAATCACTGTGATTCAGTGTGAGCGATTTCATTTTAACGGGGTAAACTCAACTTTGTTATTCTATTAGTAAAGACAAAGCAGGTCCCATGGGCACCCTGCAGTCATCCCTCAGAGATTGGTAAAGAAAAATGGAGAAAAGGGAAAAAAAGAAAATAAAAATGAAAAAGAAAGAGAAAAGTGTTGTCCCTGGGGGCTCAGGCTGATCTTAGATCAGTGATGACTTCTATCTACAGACAATTAGGAGGTTGGAGAATCTGGGGAGGGTAAATTGTTCTTAGATCTATACTTTGGGGGCAATGTTAACAAGGCACCACTGGAGGCATAGTTGGTCCGCAGGGAGAGGGTGTGTGTGTGCGCGCGCAAGACCCGTCTAATGGGCCCCCCTGAGGAAACACCAAGAGCCTACCCATCTCTGTTTCTGAGAGAAGAAACAGCTCAGAGCATTTCACAAGCTCTTAAAGTCGCACTACTTCGCTTAAGAGTTCATACCTCTCTTTCTGTAAAGCTGACACAGACACCATCCTTGGGAACGTTTTTCACCATCACGGTGACAATGACTTGAGATTCTGTTTGGTACCAGTCGTGTCTGCAAAAACAAACAAGGATATTCTTCACCAGTCCTAGAATTGTATGTATCACATCATGCAATGAATCTCCTACTTATAGAACCAAGGCCCATGATAATAAACGAGATAAGTTAAAGGTGTACTATTTTATGACTACATACACTGGAGGCATTCTCAAAACATAAACCCCACTGTTTTATGCACTTACTTTACTACAGGTGCCGCTGGCTGTTGCTGGAACATCAGTGAGTTGATATTTTTGAGATGAACATGTGTTGATGGGGGGAAATGTAGAGAGGCAAAACAAGAGAGAAAGGAGACTTGGTGATGCTTGACTCTATGTAGCAGGTGCTTCTTTACAAGCTGCTAATGCTGAGAACAACAGCTCCCCCTAGCAGCCACAGATGGAAACTCACCTTGGGTACGTCACCGTTCTGTTTTTCTTCTGAGAACAAAGAGAGAGAGAGAGAGCAAAGTCATGTATGAAGCAGGTGCAAGGGTGAAACATCTTTCTGTAACTTAAAATCAAGGACAAAATGTGCTGTCCTGAAATGCACATTTAAGTGAAAAGTGACACACGCCTAGTTACCGATTTGTTTATCGGCCCATCCACGCTCATTAACAGAGCGCCTGATCACCATTTAACAGCATGCTTTCATACATTATTCACAGACTTCATTACAGAAAGAGGGAGCACAGAGACAGAAGACAGAGATGAGATGATTGGAGGCGTGTTAATGTTGTCTTAACGAGGCCATGTTTGAAATGCGTGTGTGCGTGTGTATGCATGTGTGCATGTTTGTGTGTATGCATGCATGTGTGTGTGTTTGGGGGAGGACTTGTTCTCAGGGAATGAGGAGCCGTATGTATCAGAAATCATGACTTTACCAGATGCTTTGTGCTGACTTCAAATTAACGCCACAGGATTCAGAGACACAACAGTTTGTCCTGGTGTGAGCATGAGGCAAAGTAGGATGTTTCTAATTTTGGTGCAGTTTTGTGCCTTCACAGCCTGGGCGTGCCAGTGAGGGGGTTTATAGTGGGGGGCAGGTCTTGTCGGGGGCTTTGAAACATCGGCAACGTTAACTCTGATGAATCATATGGCCCGTGGGAGTCTGTGTGCAAGCGGGTGTGAAGCCTGTTTGTCAAAACTCGTGCTCTTGTTTATTTGATGATCCAGTGGGTCCCAGCGTGAGTATCAGTAAATGCACCACGCAGGCAGCCAAAAACTGTTTATTGGATGGAGTAGTTCAGTCTGACTATTCCTCAACTGTGAGCTCACATTTCCATCTGTTCATCCAGGAAAGACAATAGTGATGTTCATGTCAGAGTTTAGGAAATTTCGTTCAATTATGACACAGAGAGAAGCTGTTTTTAAATAATGATTGTAACTCAAAATGATCATTGCTCCATTTGTTTGAAAAGGTAAGTTGAGGTCACAACTGACTCAAAGATGAGTAATTTGACGTTTTAAATATGATCAGTCCTCTAGATGAGCATACATTACAAAGAGAAACTACACATTGAAAATGTGACTTCTTACCTCCCATTTTCTCTTCACAACGCTTGATCCAGACCTCAAAGGATTTGTCCGAAGCTGTCAAGTCATATAAAGAAGAGTTACTTTTTGTGATTAGGAATGTACAAGCAAATGGAAGATAGGAGCAGGAGACAGGAGCTTGTTCAAGAAGACCAATATGGAAATCAAAAGTGAAAATATAATTTGTACAATTTTTATTAGTTCAACAATCCTGACAATACATACATTACATATGACATCAATAATTTGACATAAAATATAATATTTATGAAACACAAACATTAGATTATATAATTCAGTCAATGAATGTGTTTCAATGTGTATATGTGTATATGTCTGTGTTAATGTTTAAAGTGAATGTATTGCACAAAAGGTGAATGGACAACAAAAAGAATCCCCTACAAATCTAGATATGAAACCAAATTAAAAAAAAAAAAAAAAGCTAATTTCTTTCAGAAAATGATTAGATATCTTGGCAGGTCTTAGAGTACTTGTACTTTAGTAGATTTTCTAATCAAAGACCATGCATTTCTTCATTCTCATACATAATTAAAACAAACCACTATCTCAATATCATCTATATATGATAGATAATTTATTCTTGTAGTTTACTGCTTTTTTCCCCACAATACTTGAATCCCCTAAAGTGTGTTATTAAAGATGTGAGTTACAGAGACATGCTGCTGTTGGCAGTGATGGAGGAGATGAGTAGGAGGTTAAGTTTGTAGCAAAGCCTGCACTCACCGTCGAGCTGTTGTCCCTGAGTGAAGGCTGCGTGTGCCGGCTCCAGATGGTTCAAGTGGTACTCTGCTATTCTACAGGCAACACAGGAGCAAACTGTATTTATATCACCACAAACAACAAATGGGCTGCAGCATTTTTTTTTAACCAAACTAATTGTACAATAGAAAAGATAGATACCCTGTGCGCATAAAAGCCTGTGGAAGATTAGGTTTTAATTGTTGAGCTTTCCTGGCATCATCAACTGCATCTGCAAAAAATATATGTTTTATTTTAAAATGTACATATACAATATTTTTGCATAGTATGAAAACTTTTGCTATGAATATGTTTTTTATCACTTCATATCACATGCATTTCATTTTCTGATTTAATGTTTTAGTATTTGTCAAAAATCTGATTTTACTTCTCCTGCTTGAAGAAATTATTTAGAGCTTAAAAAAGGAAAAACAATTGGATTAAACGATGTAAAATGCGGCATTAATACTCATTTTCCAACATTTCAACACAGTTTTCCAAATTACAAAAAAGATATTTTTGCAAATGTTTATGCAGATGATCATTTTCAAAGGGGTATCACTTGATATAGTATTGTGTGTGTGTAGTTTTATTATTTCATTTGGCATGTTAATCACATTTATATGCAGGTGTAAGGTGCACTCACATTGGAGAGCAGACAGGTGAAGTGTCTTGGAAAATATCAAACAGTTTTGTGCGATCACTTTACTTCATCCCTAGTATTTTTTCCTTTTTATCCTATTGTCACCTCTGTGTAAGATTCACGACCATGGCTTTTATCATATAAGTCTTGTCAAGATACTAAAAATTATACAACCATGCTTTATAAATATAAACCTTAAAAGTAAACTTACAATTGTAGTTTTTCAGAAGGATGTGGGCATAGGCACGCTGGCAGAACCACTCAGCATTGTCTTTCTCTTCCTGCAGGGCTTTGTTCAGTGCCTATAAAATGTAAGTACAAAGTACAAAGGTTGAATACCATATGAAACATAGTGCAGTCCTGCACATACAGTGTGTTCATTATAATGTAAAGTGTGCTATGTGTCTATCTCCTGCTTGTCTCATAACATTCTTTACCTGGAATGCCACAGTATGGTTTCAACTCTAAAATACTTCATTTATTGAATCACCAAAAAATACATTGGTTTGGTGAAGTCACCTGCCTGTCTTCATGGAGATGGCCTAGTTTTATGCCATTTTGTGGAACAATCCAGGTAAAACAACAATATCATCATGAAGAAGAAAAGGTTTTGGAACCCTCCACCTTAACATGACACTTTGACACCTCCCTTTAACATGACACACATAATCCATGGGTCTCAGAATAATGAGTACCTTAAGTATAACTGTTACCATAGTGATAAAGAATTTAAAAATAAATATTATATTTTTTTAAATGGGAAAATCCCCAAAATACAAACAGCAGGAAGTTGGAGGCCATCAATAGCTTGTAAGCAACCTAATGAAAGTGAAAGCACATGCAGTACTTCTATCTACTACAGTGTAATAAAAAAGTGATAACAAAATACAGGGCTTGAAATTACACAAAAATAGTACGATATGTGAATTGGTGTCAAACGTTTCAAGGATAGTTATCTGGAATGTTATGTGGATAGTTTTGATGAAAAATCTCTTAATCTTTTGTCAACAAGGGAAAATGTCAAAGAAACGTGACCAATATAGACATCAAGATAAATAAGTTGGGCAAAGTAATGTTTGAAACCACCTGAACCACATTAAATTATGGAAATAAATGATGAAGCAGTTTGTTTACCTCTAGAGCTTTCTGTGGATCCTCGTCAATTTGGCTATCAGAGAAACTGCTAAAAGGAAAGACAGAGCAGCCATTAAACGAGGTTATCAGTGTGCGTGTGCGAAATGAGGGCGAAAAACTTGCCGTTCTGTTGCCATCGCTGTGCCGGGGACTTCACGGTGCTACGGGAAAGTTCTAGATGAGAAGACCGTCCACGGAAACGTGAAACAGCGGCCACTGCTCAAAGCTGCGACTGACAACATCCGGTAACAGCCCGGACAGTGACAGCAGCGCCCCGTGTGGTCAGGAGGGGCCACACACCACCACCACCACAGTAAAGACCGGGGAGATCCACGGGGGGTGTGGGTCTGGGGCTAGGATGGACCCGAATTAAAGGATCTGTAGCCTGCGATCTAACTGTTTAATCCTAACAAAGGTACTACATCACAACTGAGCTTTTCTCATTCCAAGCGTACGAACAGGCAATGCCCCATGTGAAAGCGATGAACATCCATAATTCATTCACTGAGCTGCAGAGGCTGCACTAGCACTGATAATTGATTGGCTGTAAGTAATGGTTAGGTAATGCGTATTCTAAATCACCGTAACGATAGCCATTCTCAATAAAAACTATATTTTTATAATATATTTAAAGTCTTACCGTTCCTTTATCAATTATGTTATTATGTGTAGGTAAAAAAGAAAAACTGATTGATGTAAAACAAACAGAAAACACAAAATCTTAATCGGATCAGATGTTGCCCCTCGGGTATTGAAAGGCGGGCCAAATGCAGAGAATAGAGAAACATACATTAATTTAAAAATAGAGTGGTGGTTTAAGCATTAGCCTTAAATAGCCACAATTGAGTGTAAATACAAAGCCAGTATGACTTTATGAGCAAGTCGTTTTATTCTTGCATAGGCTAATTGGGTGCAAAAGGCATACAGTCTATAAAGCAAATCAAAGTTTTATAAACCTGAGGGAAATGGCAAAAAGCACAGTTATACAGTATATTGTATAATAAACAATACATAAAGACATTAAGGCTTTAGAGGTCCATACAAGTTAATAATATGTGTATAAGAACACAATAATCACTAAATAATGACAAGTATACATAAGGCACAAAAGCAAAACAAGCAACAGGTTCACGTCACTGTTGATTGTCACAGAAGAGCAGCAGTGTCAGACTGCAATTTCAGAAATAACAATAATCCCTTGTTTTCACTCATTCATTCACAAACAAAAGCAGTAAATTAATGGAATGTTTCCCTTAACATCCTCATGGTTCTCAAGGACACTGCGACCAGTCTTCAGGCACTTAAACAGCAGGAGTAACCTTTAGTGCAAACCTATTTACAAGGCAGACCTTAATTAGCGTGCAACAGTTAAGACACATATGAGAGTAAGACTGAGAGCAGGGCACAGTGTGATCATCAGAAAGTCACTCCAAAATCAGGAGCAGGAGTGCAAGCATGTGTCTGCAGACGATGCAGCAATAGAGCTTCCAGTGCATGTAACTTTGGTGTAAGAAAGATAAAGGGTAATTAAAAAAAAGTTAAATAATGCTGAGATAACAACAAAGCTCATAAGATTACACATTTTTGTCCTGGAGGTTGTCCAATACATCCTGAGAAACCATTTGTGACTGAATCTCACCTTCTTACATTTTTCACTAAATAACTTTTCTCTATTTGCCATTTAGAGGAAAAAACCCTCAAGTGGAGGACACCAAATATATTTACATAAAAGAAAGTGGGATGCTTGAATAAAATCAACAATGCCTGTTAACATTTTACTCTCCTCACATTGATTGTACTGGAATTGCCAAAAGCCAACATATATGTTTTTGCTGTGAGGGAATAAAATATATGCACACATCATTATCACAATACTGTAGATAATCTAAAGACTATTGGTTTTTGAGAAAGGAGCATTTTCTCTGATAATGTGAGACTCAATCACAAGTGGTGACCACTCAGAGATGCAAAACAGGGCACTGAGTGGAGTACCTGTACTAATAAAATACAAATGTATTGTGTGCTGCAGTGACATTTGGTCAGACTTTGGATCAACAGCATAAGGTGAAACTGTATAAATAATTGGGGGTCTTCATACATTTGTGCTAGGCTACATAATGTATAAGCTACACGGTTTCCACTGTCGTTTTTCCACAGTGCGACTTTTTCTCCCCATTGTTGTGAGCAGGTGTACTGTCCTCTGCCACTTCAGCTGCTGCCTGCCGCTCACACAGGCTCCCCAGCAGCTGGGCGGTTTTGAAGACAGAACCGTGACCTGACGGTTGTAGAGACTGGACCTTCTGGAGGTTTTGGAGGGTCCGCAGCATCTCCGCAGAGACGATGGGTAGATGCTGCTCCTGGATGAGGCTGTTCTTGGCTGACCTCAAGACTGTCTCACGCTGGACTGCAGCTTTAGGAGCCATCCTGGTCTTTGTGGGACCAGGGGGTCGTATAGACATTTTCTTCTGTGGAGGTGGACAAAATGTCTCCTGGTCAAATGACTGATCACAAGAGGATATTGTACTGTCGTCTGATTCACTGTCAGTTTCATCAGAGCTGTTTTCATCCTCCTCTTCTTTGGAACCTTCTCCATCAGTGATATAAATCATATCTTTGGGCAGTGACGTGAACTGGTAGACTAAACGCTGGCCTTCCACCTTGTTCAGAATACCTCTCTGGTAGTAGTACCTAGGTGTACAACATGAGGTAAAAGTTAGGTACCATGTTCAATGAGATAACCTTATGAGATAGATAACATAGAAGTTAAAATTAGAGTGAACCCTAATATCCCTCTTTATAGATAAAATTTTTGGGGGGTTTAATACTAGCTCTAGCCACAAGGGGTCATAAGTCCCCAAACAGCTTGTAGTGGTTCCAAGCTCAGGTAAATAGGAGATGCTTGCAATTCCTATATATTCTTACAGTCCATATAATTGTGAGACCTTTGATATAATGACATAACGATATCCCGATTATTGTTTCATCCTTGGTATCAACAGACTTTCCTTACCTGAATATATAATAGCACACATTATAAAATAGCACATTAAATATGAATTAATAAAGAGATTACAGTTGTTGTACCTTAGAGCTCGGCCCATTGTCTCATAATTCATGTCAGGTTTGTTCTTGTGTTTGCCCCAGAGTCTGGCAACAGCTTTTGAATTGACCAATTTGAAGATCCCTTGGCGATGATCAGTCCATTTGATGTAGCGGGGGCAGACTTGTCTGTCTTGCAGCAATTCCATCAAGAACTGCCACAGATACAGTGTGGTTCCACCTACAGAGAAAGGGAATATACTTAAAATGTGATAAAGTGACACATTGCAGCATATTGCAGACTAATTAATATAACAGTTTTCATACTATTGGATTGCATGTTCAATACCTTTATTATATCTATCCTTTTTTACAGTGATGTCTGGTGTGGGAGACTCAGCTCTACGGCTTCGGTATTTCTTTCCTGAAATTAAAAAATATAATGAATTGATAACATAATGACTTAAAAGACCATTTATTTTACATGAGCTGGCAGTGGCTGACCTCTCTTTTTGGACTGGGGTGTAGCAGACTGGTTATGGTGCACAGTGTGCCACAGCGGCTGGTCCACAGCTCCCACAATGCCCTCTGCTGACACAGTCACCTGGGTAACCGGAGCAGCAATGACATCACTGAGTGACGGTAAAAAGGCCTGGGCTGCAGGAGGACACAAATATGTTCATCCTTAGAGAGAACAACTGAAACCTTCATGCCTAAAATGGGATTGCCTAGTTCACCAACAGTTATAGGAAGTGATGAGCAGCTTACAGTAATGTTCTTCCAGCGACAGTGTGTCTGCACAGTCCATGTTGAGAAGGGAGTCAGCAGCAACAAGTGTCTCCATGGTTTCTTCTTCGCCACTTTCACATGGCTCCACTAGAAAAAAAAACGAAAATACAGGCTTATTTTCAGGTCTGGTTAGCACTAGATATTTATAAAAATGTATAAAACTGTGAAATATCTTTTTTGGTTCCATGGGCATACATCAGGGCTACTAGATGCTGCGATAGCAAACATCTGCTAACAGCTGCTCGGTCATCAACTTTTGTTTGCAGTTGTTTGGTATATAAGCTTTTACAGAGAGTCTATGATAGAATTATCATCTTAACACAAAGAATACAAGCATTGTAAATCAAAAGCAGTAACCTATATTGTTATCATCATAGGCATGTGTATCATTAGCAAATTAGCATAGCATTTAAGGCATGCCTAACTTTCAGTTCGTAGCCCTCCAAACAAATAAGTAACACGATGCCACCATAGTATGCACTTACTCTTAAACATCTGATTAGAAATTGGCTAAGACATTGGTGCTTTATCCCAAATTGTCCACGTCATCCTACTATGGTATTTGCCTGTCTTTCAAGACAGACACTAGCCAGGAATGTTTTGTTTTACTTCCTGATTTTTCCCCGGAGCGTGGTCGGGTCGCTGGGGTTGTACAGAGCCTCACACTGCGCATGCGCGGTCAGAAGTTACCTTTTCTTTTTCTGCTATTGGACTTTATTTAGTCCGTGTCATATCATATGCAATGTGATGGGCTGCAGGCAGGTAGTTCAAGTTAGCATTTCTCCATAAACACACCTTTGAGAAGATGTTGATGGTCGTCTTTGTTAGACTGTTCACAGGTCAACCCCGAGTAGGACAGCAGGTGCGCATGGGGAACTTGTTCTACTATCACCGCAGGGTAATCAGAGCACGCCATCAGCTGCAAAACACAATGCAAATCAGATTAGAATTTATGTCAAGTACAAATAAGAGTTAATTGATGGAGAGTAATCACCTGTGACATGTTCACATGATCACTAGCAAAATCAAAGATGAGCTCTGACTGTTGTAGCATGGTTGGGTCCAAAGTATCCAACTTTTAATTTAACAAAACCATAGCCTTTTGTTGAATTATTGTTTTGTGTGTCTTTCTATGCAGGTTGATGAAATTATTGCCAGTGTGAATCCTCCTCTCAATCAGAGGCGTAGGTTCCCTTGGAAATGGATGGGCCAGTCTCTGCCTCCAATGCAGTGTAACGTCGCAATAATGAAGAACATTGATGCTACTTTACTGATTGACCACAGACACAGAGGCGTCACAGGAAGCTTGTGCTCTGTTTCGATGCTTGATGAGGAAGTGGGGGGCTGCTAAACTGTCCTGTGGTCGAACTGAAAACCTGCTAAAGAAGAACAAGAAACAAGTTTGTATAAAAGGATGGGGTAGTAGATCATAGATGCCAAAATAACATACAACACACAACATATTTAAAACAGAAGTACAAATTACCCCACATGATGCTGTTTAAGACATCTGCATCACTTGCCTTCCTGTGGCGTTTATCACACCACTTTTCTCTCTTATCATACTTCTAAGAGGCACCGGAAGGAAGCATTTCTACTGAGCAATACTTTCTACAGAGCCGTGTGCAGAAGGTGGAGGCAGTCAGCAGTGGAGTGGTGCATAAAACATTACAATGTCGTTGCCCAGTGTTTCAAGGTTACTGGGGGGGTTCAAAAATTCCTTGCGTGTCTTCAAATGGCACTTACCAAAGCGACTCGCCTGCTCCCTTTGTTCGCTAATCATGTTGTGTTTTATCTTTGCTTGTCTGGCTTTTTTCTTTCCCTCCAAAAAGTGTTTCAGTCCCTTTCACAACTAATGCTGACTAGTTTGTTATGCCATTTGCTGCAGTTCACAAGGCCTCTGCACCTCATAATGGCAACAAATACTATGCCTATGCATGTGTAATAACAACAGTACTCCGAAAATGCTTTGTTCTTATCCAGTTGCAATGTAGTAAAATAATATAAAAGAAATCATTTTAGTTGCAGAGGCACAGCATGTTGGGTCAGTTATCACTCAGGAAGCACAGCTCAGTTAGGAGGCACCACTTCCTGAGTTTTGCACCAAACCGCTGCCAACATCTCTGCCAGCGGTGTCCTTCTCATTTCCAACTTCCTCTGTTGTTTGCGATAGAAACAAAATACCATCTGGCATACTCATCACAGCGTAGGAAAACATTAGTTCAAGCAAAATAAAACCAAAACAAGCGCTGCTCAACATCACAGCAAACATGATGTGTTTATTATAAATATTCAACATAATTAACAACTACTTGCAGCTCAAATCAATTAAAGGACAGTATAAAATCACCATACTTTAAAATGTACCTTGTGGATCAAGTTTTTTTTATGTTTACTCATAACTGGGCGTTAACTAAACCTGATCAAGAATTAGTTCAAAACTAAAACTAAAATAAACCAGGCTGCATTGAAATAGATTGTTTGAAGGATCTGGGTGATAGACTTTGGAATACATTACATTGATCTAAAACATGAGTGATTGCGAACACTTTGTAAACAATGTGTTTCAATTATGTGGCATGTCTTTGTACTCCCCAACTGGAAAATCAGGATTAGAAATTGGCAAGCTGCCTCAATATTTTAGCAACGTAAAAAGTATTCAGTGCAGGGGAAAAATTGTTTTTTAGGTAGTTTGTCTTATTCAGATTAAGGAGGCCATCTGTATTTGACACGTTTTGTGGAGTCTGAGTGGAAGCTGCTCTAGACTGACAAGCTGTATGTGTTAGCTTCCCCTGCAGCTGCCTGTGACTCTTATACATATCTAACAGTATGGCGCTTTGTTCATCTGCTCTCCTGTCACATAGGTTAGACCGTGTGAAGTGTTTGCCAGTCCCCCAGGACACTGATAAGCCCCATAACATTCATTCCCCAGTTTGTGTATCAAACAGTGATATAGAAACAGAGGGGCATAGGCTGTGTATTTGTGTGTGAACTAGGCCAGGCTGATAACAGTATGCTAAGTGAAGCAGCTGCTGATAAGCCTTTCTTGTTGCTTGGGGTAACACAGGGCTTGTAAAAATGAATGGACAAAATAATGTAGAAGAATTGTGAAAGGTGGCTGCCACAAAATTGCTTTTCTGTCCTTTAAAAGGGTTTGCAGGTATTTGATAAACAGTATGGGAGCTTGTTATAAACAGCTACTTCAACGAAATCCAAATACTTTCACTTTCTTTTAGAACTCCTGACTAAACCGTATAAATAACTTTTCTTTAAATGTATGATTAAATAAGTGAAAACAAATTATAAGATGCACAAGAATGATTCAGTTGTGATTTCTACAGTAGATCAGAAACTTTGCTCTTACCTTGTGTTTGTGCATTGACTTTGTTGCAGAGCAGCAGCTGACAGGTACAGCAGAGGTTGGTCTTATCCCACACAAGAGGCGTCACCACTTCTCTGACCTGAGATCAGTTTCTTTAGGGCTACACAAGGTAAGATTTAATATCAGTGTGGACCGTGTTTTGTCTCCTCCAGAGCCATTGTCAGATATTACTTCCTCTTTTTGTTCCTGTAAACTCTCCTCCCTTCAGGCTCTGATTGGTTACCTGTGTTGTGAGTCAAGGTAACCCGTAGTGACCATTGTCAGTGTGAAGCAAATGTAAACACTGGTGTATTTGCAATGTAAAGCGGCTGACAGGCGAGGGGCCGATCTGCAAACACGCATAAGGTTTATATGAGGGTGGAGTCAAGATAATGTCATTAAATTAAGGAGAGATGGTCAGGGTAAAATCAATGGCATTGTCAGTAAAATGATACTGATAATACTTTTTTCTACTTATAAGGGTCTGACCAAAATAAAAGTATAAATATAAATATGGCATACATTTTAAAAAGAAGATTTGGGGACAAAAATGTTGACAGAGTTACACATTCATACAAGGGACCATTTTTTATTAAGTCCCTCATGCACCCTAGTGGCAAAAGGCAGAATTGCCAAACACAAAGTCAGCATCTTTGAGCCAGAAAAAGTGTGAATTGGCAGTTTAAGATTATTTTTATTTAAAACTCCAGAAAATAAAAGATAGGAGTCCATAAACTGGTGCAGTGAAAAACAGTGCAGTTGCGTGCCTTGTTGTGAGAGCTTAAATGTGGGAGATGATCAGTGTGAACCGTGCATGGGTGTATGCAGGCGTACACATCTGGAAGGAGATGAGGAGTGTCTTTGATGTACTTTACACATTCTAGGATCTAAGATCTGTATCTTAGCCTGTTGGGTGACTCCCAAACCTAGATTTGTACATGAAATATATAGACATTGTTGTATGGTAAAAACTGAGGATTTTCAAAATTGTTATAAGGCGTGGTTCTTACTTGACTCTTCAAGTACTTTTTTCAATTGAAGAAAAAAACGTTTTATTGAAAATGCCTTATTGTCATTTTAATTACAGGTGTTGTTGCTGCATGCCTGCATAGATCTGGGCTTATCCATGTAACAATGGGCATGAGTTTGGGGGTAATAGCCAGTTAGTTACCATATTCATGAAAGCATTTTATATCTTTGAATCAATTTCTTTGAGTGGTGGGGTCACCAAAGGGTGAGCCTTTATTTTATATTTGCACTAGTTAGTTATGGTAATTAGTTGACCCCTTTACATTAATTAGTCTTATTAAAATCATAATACATGTCCAAATTAAAAGTAATTACAGTAATAACAAAGATACAAAAATGTGTTCCCTTGTTACATAATCTTTTTAATAATTTTTAACCTGAGGTAGCGGCGCCTTTGTAAAACCTTCCTTTTGAAGTTTTATCCTCCCGTTGTATCGCATGTAATCTGTCTTTTTGATTGAATATTGGGCCACTTCAGGAATGCTACAAGTGCTTAGTTTGGCCCTCAACACAGTTAACTCCCTAAAAGTTGCAATGGGTAGGATTTTATTGTTCCAATATGTGGATGTGCAAGTCTAGAGTCTGCAGCTAAAAATGAGAAAATGTAAAAATAACCAAATACCTGCAAGATATCCAATCCGTGTGCAACTCATCAGTCTTAGTCCACGTGAGAAACGAATAAGCAAATTTGCATACACCTTGACTGATATGCTGTCAGTGCACAGGACCTGCTTTGAGGCAAATCCTTCTGTCATGCTAGCTTCACACTCCACATACGCAAATTTTTCTGGCTCATATAAATGGCTGGTTGTATTAGTGCATGATTTGTTGTCGCCCAGTCCAAGGAAGCCTATACAGGGGATACATCAAGAGTGTAAGGTTTTGACGAAGTGCTGAACATTTGAAGATGAAGGAAAGTGAAAAAAATATGAAACATTTGCGCCTGAATGTGGGTTTGTGATGAAATCATTCTGCCAGTTAGTCTGCTCACCTCATGTGGATTTTGCAACATGGCCTGTGTATGAAACGTGTGGAACAGGGATTGATCATTTGTAGTTTATCAAATATGGTTTGATCTTCAAGAGAGCAGCAATTGAACTACTAATTACATTAATACATTAAATTATTCAAGTAATCAAGGAATAACCTTGACTGGCTAGTTTGATCTTAGTTAAAAACTTTCTACCCCTTGAAGCATTGCAATGGATGGGCCTCACACAAAACAGATATTTTCTTTGTTCTTTCCAAATGTTGGGAGATCACATACCAGACAGTAAAAAAGATTTCCATGCTGTGATTTAAATCCAAAGTAAATATGCGTAAAGGAGCAGAGGTTACCAGTCTTAAAAGGAAATGTATTTGACTGAGTGGACTGTAGTCAGGTGCAGCGAGCATTAAAGTAATTCATCTGCTATGTAATGTCTGGAGCTGTGGACTTCTGAAGAGGTCGCAAATTATTTTAACATACCCCTGTGTCAGGCAGCGTGTTTACATGCGATGAATAAATTATATTGACTTGAAATGTTGAAACTTGAAATCTTGTCTCTCTTGACTTAAAAACAGTCATTATATCCAGTGCTACTAAATGCATCCTTATTACGGTTCTCTACAGAGAAAGTTACTGAAAGCACATAATATTATAAGAATTGTTAGGCATATTTGTACATCAGATGCATTTTCTTGGTCAATTTGGGCCGGTGTTCACCTTGACAGCAAGCTCAATTTGTGTGTTAACATCTAGAATCTGAGGAAAAAAGGTCAGAGATGATTATTTTTTCTACAGAGACTGAGATCATCTGATATCTCTTCTGATATGCTGTACATGTTCTACCTTTCTGTGGTAGCAGATGCGCTGTTCTATGCCTTTGTGTGTTAAGGGAGCTATATTTCTGTCAGAGACAGGAAAAAACATGGACAAACTGGTGAAGAGGGCTGGGTTGGTGCTGGCAAAGTGGAGCCTGTTGAAGCTGTGTTGGAAAGGTTTATGAGGCAGAAGATGCAGGCCATCATCTCCAATGAGGAACATCCTCTACATGGAACTGTGGCTGCTCAGAAAATGCAGGAGTGACCAGCTCCTCTCATTAAGTTGCAGAACAGAGCAATGTAGTCTTTGTCCCAGCAGCAATTAGGCCACTAAAAGAATAACATAGACTTTAGAAACACTGGCCCCTATAGTTTTAATCATTATTATTTATTAACCTTCTTGTTCTAACATTTTTTAATGTACTGAATGTGTCTATGAACTCTAGAAATCGGGAAAACTGAATTGAACACTGAATTTCCCTGCAAGGGATGAATGAAGTATCTGTCTGTCTGTCTGATGTTATTTTAAGTCAGATAATGTTTTTCACAGATGCTTTGATCTCCCAAATACTTTTAATAGTTGATTATTGAATTGATATTTGTCAGTGAAGATTCTCAATCATCCAAGTTATTAGTAATCGTAATAGTGTTTCTATTGAGATTAAAATAATGTATGACTGTTTTTTTTATCCACCATCATGATGATCTTACCTTAGCATACATTATCGTCTATAAGTGAAATTTAAGACCCTTTCAAATCCTCTGTCGCTCAAAGCTAAACCCTGTGTATGTACCAGTGTTGCAAATGTTTATGCCCCACATTTGCCATGGTCAGCTCTGTGTAAATATGCAAACAGGCAATGTGAAGGATTGTAGGAATGTGTGGAGAAAGGGGGCCAGGCCAGGTTTGTCCTCACACCCATGAGAGGCAGAGCCTATAACTATTAACGACTCTGGTGCTATTCACCTTTAAACAGATGTTGAAGGGAAAGACTGTGCAATGCCTGCACATATATTCACATACTGTAGCCAAGATGATCTTCATTAAGTGTAAGGACCTTCGCTGCTCAAGCTAACAGTGCCAGTCTATTAAAAGTTTACAGTTGCTTTTATTCTCAATGAGCCTGTGTTTTCTCATTACCCTTTTGACATCCATCTGCTACGTTTTTCCGCCTCTGCTTCCCTGGCTCTTAATAGCAATAAAAATGGCTTTAAATCCCAGATAGCACTTGCTCTAATATCATTATTAGCTTTGGCTGAACAAAATGCAATCCGTTTGTTGACACACTCAGATGCCCTCCATTAATTGAAGCTGCATTGTGAAGAAAAAATACTATTAAGATCAATCATCATGTGAGTAGAAGCTGTGGCTATAAAGAGGAGAATGGATTTGAAAACACAAGTCACTGTTATAATTCTTTCTGGTGTTGTGTTGACAGCACATGTCCATAAATCAGCGTTGGCATTTTGGCAGAATAATTTGAAGCAGGTTTTGCAAAGCATCATTGGGAATTTAAGCTGCATTAAGCAACTGATTAAAACAAACTAGAATAATTTAGTAACTGACTCCTTCTGCCTGTCTGTCCTGATTATTGCAGTGTCACATTGTTTTCATGTTTTTTACTTTTTGGGAAAAAGAAATCAAAACTGACCTAAGCTCCACACGGTAGTGGTATTTGGGATTATATTGGAAGCATAATGTAGCGAGGAATGTTCTGAATGCTATTTCGTTTTTGTTTTGGGCTTCAAGTTCTTCTCAAACCACATTGAATTGTTTGAAGACACTCTGGAATAACAGAAGCTAGAGAGGTAACAGCGAGAGGAATGCACAGTCTGGAACAGCCAAAACACAGCTAAAATAAAGGCTGATTTCACTGTGGAGAAAAGTGGGGAATAAAAACAGAATAGTTACATTTCAACAGGACAGAGAGCAGCTTTGACAACTAGCCTAATGTGTCATGTGTGATACTGCTTTAGTTTGAGGTATGGCCCCGGGTCAAAACGTTTTTTTTAAATGAGGCTAGAGATCACTGTGTGCTCTGTGTTAGCCCCTAACATCACATGATACCAGTCTTGTCACGGCTAATTCAAAACCACACATGAAACACTAAGGCAGTCCTTACTGTAGAGCTGTAGACATGGTTTATTGGAAAAAATAGTGTACCAACAAAAGTATAATTAGATACAGTTGGGCCCATAAACATAAAAATAGTAAGAATGATAATAAATGTTCAGTAAATCCCTATAATACACAGCTTCACAGAGTTTATGTAACATCAGTAGTAATTCAATAATAACTAGTGGCAAACACATACAACATTTCTTCAAGTGAAAGGGTGTACAACAGGATAGTATGTAAAGTGTTTTGGAGTCCCATTGTCAAATCCTGGGTTTAAATCTGGTTTATCCTGCGAACTTAGTCTTTTGACCAATTTGCAGGCTCAGTATCTTTTAATATCGTAAACATGACCTATCTCTGTTATCAGACATGTTCAAATCAAATATTGCTTTTGCTGATAACAAGTGGCATGTTGATTTATTCTTAATTGCAAAAACATTGGACATGATGGCCAAGTTGTTTATTTTTTCAGTTGGTGTTTTACTTTTCAAGATCATTATCCAATAAGAAAACAGAATGAACCCTCTCTAATTTGGGTTGCCAGTTCCTATGACTAAAAGCAGTTGGTCTAAACCTAAAAGGACTCTCTCTAATCCGAAGAGTCTGAATCTGAATCTTCACTACCTAAACCTCAGCACCTGCAGGCAATCATTAACCAGTGCTAGTGCAGCCTCTGCAGCTCAGTGCGTGAATTCTGGAGGTTCTGAGCTTTCACATTCCAGATACTGCCACATGTCCATATACTGAGAAAATGGGGGAAAAACACATGTGTCTTCAATATGCAGGTTAAGGCACTGGCAGTCCAGGTGCAGTTATGATTGTAGTTCCTTTAAGAGTGTCTATACCATACCTTTAATAATGTAATATAGTAACCTCTAGCAGGTTTAGACAACAACTCACACCATCTCTTTTTGGCATCCATTAGAGGCAGGTGATGTTCATAATCAATTATTGGACTGATAGAAATTATTTTTGATAAAATTGCTATGCCTGGTAGTAGGGCTGGGCAGAAAATCGATAAAATCATTTAATCAAATTTGAAGTAAAAAATCATTTTGTTTGGAAGAAAATGTATATTATTTCACCCACTTTCTTGCATTGCAAAGGCTGCTCGCTGCAGCCTTAGAAGTGATGTGCTCTTCCTTACTGTTGTGAAAGCGTAAATCGCATCTTTTGCTCCACATCAGCTACTGTACATGTTTAAATCAGCCCCAACACTAAGATTAGTTTATTTTATCTCATTCATAAAATGGAGATTATAGATTATAGATTTCCCCCAATGGCCAGTGGGAAAAATATAATCACTTCTCGATGTAATGGTGCTTTTATACAACTATTTTCTGTAGTTTGCAGAAAATCTTTAGTGGAGAAGGTGGAAAAATCATAAATCGAATTGAAAAACAAATTTTTGGAGAAAAAACTGACAATTTTATTTTTAGGAAAAATCGCCCTGGTAGAAATCGCCCTGATACCTGGTACGCAATGTGCTACATTGTGGAGTAGAAAATTATGACCTTGATGAAACGCCATCACACATTTTACTGTATAATTTGGTCATTTCTGCTCCAAGACACACTTCTCTAGCACCACACTCCACTCTTAAGTATAACATTACATACATAACTAACAATCATAATTCAGGCTTGCAGGCTCAATGAGCCATCTTCACCAACTATCCGCCCTCCTATATTGTCCACGTCTATCCAAAAAGCAGAATGCAGCATATTGTTCATTTTAGAGTCACTTTTCTCTCTTTTCCAAAGTCTTGTTGAGGGAATTGGATGAGAAACAGAATCTCATCTGTCTTCCTCATGTTATCAGCTCCGGTCTTTAGACCCGCCTCTTCAGGCCGTAGTGGAGGACTTGTTGGTCAGTCTGGAGTTGCTTTGGTCTGAGGGCCGATCAGACACTTTCATCTTCATACACGACTGTTTCTCATCCATCAACAACTCAGCCGGGAGACACCAACAGCACAAACAAGACTAAAGATCAGGAAGTAGAACAGTTAGACATGATTATGATCGATTTTCTGTTATTGATTTGTGCGGAGACTCACCCTGAAGCAGTTCTTGAAACGCTTGCTGACCATGTACAGAGCGATTGGGTTGATGCAAGAGTTGACTGATGCCATGTTGATTCCAATGTAATCCAAAACAAGGAAGAAACTAAGAGTGGGAGACAGTTTTTACATAGGGCAGGGAAATTTTTGCTTCAGTCATGATTTTTTATTCAATTTTATTGTGGGAAAAATATGTAATGATAATAATAATAATACTAATAATACTAATAATAATAATAATAATAATAATAATAATAATAATAATAATAATAATAACAACAATTATTTAATTGATTTCATTTCTGAACATAATCAAGATAGACTTTTAATAACTGGCATTTTAAACAAATATCTAGTCACATTTTTTCCTCAAAATGTTGAAATCTGCTCCAAACCACGTGCTTTAATGATAGAACATTGGCTGTGGACCTCTTGATTAAAAAGACCCAAGCTGATCATTGATGATTACAAATCTTGAGCTTGATTCAATTTTGATGAATTGCACAGCTCTACTTTTACAACAAAACATTTGCATTTCATAGCATCTGTTATGTGTTGGGGTTTTCATATTACCTCAGAAGTTCACAGCGATTCGGGTCTTTCTCGTCATAAATGGTGAGTTTGAGGATACGGCTCAAATGGAGAGGTAGCCAGCAGAGAGCAAAGACGAGAACCAGACAGAACACAGTTTTGGCCACTTCCCTTCGCTGAAAAATACCAAAATTCACATTTAGAAAGACTCTAAAATGCAGCATCCATATTGAAATTTCTCTTAAAAAATGGTCTTGTCTCAATAATGTACTCATTGAGTCCCTGTGCAACCTAGGTTTGGTCGATTGGTTGATTTGTAATACAGAGATAACTCATTTATTTGGGGAAAAAAAAAAAAATACAGTAGTTTTGTGCACTTGTTAATATTAATTATTGTATAGCAGTCTTATTGAAACTCCCTGTTCTTTCTTCAGGATCCTCATTAGGCATTACTACTGCAATAACTATTCTGCTGTCGATAAAATAACACATTGAATAGTTTTAACCTGTTTCAGATGATCACTCAGCGCAATCTGGACTCCATTCTTCTTCCTGAGCATCTCACAGGTCATCAGGGTGTAGAAAATGGCAGTGCAAGCCAAAGGGAGGCAGAAATATGCCCCGAACAACCACCAATCTTTTGCAGACTTATAAAACTGTAAAGGAAAATGAAAAACATGTGTTTGAGCTTATACAGACATCCTCTCATGGGTGTGGGTTACACAGTGTCAGAAGCAAATTGCCTAAATGTAAAGCGATCCTTGGTGAATGGGAGAGGGACACTTGGGTGGGTCTCTTTGACGTGTTGAGATGATTTTGAAGAGTAATTTATCAGACGACCTCAGGCCTTGTGTTGTTTTAAGGTTGATGGAGGACATGAGAAGCACAGGTTTGCAGTAGTTTCCACTGGCCTTGAGTACTAGAGCTCCCCAGACATGTCTTTACTTTTGTGTCATTACTTGACTTTATGACTTTAAACTCCATATAACCCTCTTGAAGCTTTCCAGGTATTTTATTTGCAAGGACCTTTAAACAGGTATTCAGCTGTGTCAACACTACAGTAAGGATTACATAATTAGGTCAGATTTTGATACAAATAATAAAACATAAAAAAAAAATAAAACATTTCTAAGTTTCTTAATAGTTCATTTTATATCTCGTATTGAATAAATCTTTAATCACTTAAAGCCACCAATTTTTGAACCACATATTCACATATCTGTGACTTTTACCCTCATGAGCTCTGTTTTCTGCATGGGGTGGAGCAGGCAGATGCGGAGGTGCTCGCCCTTGTAGTCCATGGTGATCATATCGAAGCCAATCGCCTCGGGAACAGCCAGGATGATGGAGAGGATCCAGATGAGTGCGATCTCGATGGCCATCCACTTTGGCACTCCAATACCTTTGATACGACTCCATGAGGCCACAGCCCGGTATCTGGACCCAGCACAGTTGAGGTAAAAAACACAATATAACAAGAGCACTTAGAAGACTTTAACTTTGCGATAAGCTGAGCACATCGGCACACTTGCAGGCTTTTACAAGATTTCTAGATTTAAAAAGTAAACAGTTGCACTTTAGATCATCCTATATTTTTTGTTACCTAACTGTCTGCCTTCTAATGTACACTTTGGCACAACATACTCACTTGAGGCATATTTATCTCTTGATTGTGATAAGGGAAGATCAACTTATCCAAACATTTTATATTTCTGCTCAGGCTTCAACCAGTGAAATAGAGTTACAGCAGCAAAACTGATGCAACCATGACAACCAGAAAATTTAAAGCGAGACACTGTGGTACATCTGTTCAGCTTTTGAATATAGTATGTTTGATGTGTGGATGAGAGGACTGCTTAAAGGTACACCAAGTAAAGTTTCTAGTGGCTGGTGGAGGGTGCATGACTTGCTTGATCTACGTAGATGTTATTGCTCATCTATCTCCATGGAGATGAGCAAGCAGCCAGACCAAGTCCTAAGAATGCATGTTTTTCTAGGCATTTGTTTTATAGCATTGCAAACCCTTGTAACTGAATAAAGATATTTCCAGAGCCTTTACCATTGATGCCATACTGTGGAACATTCTATGAAGACAAGCATGTTGCCAAGCCTCCACCAGAAAAGTTACATAGTGTCCCTTTAATATCAGTGGTGTCTTACCTGTCGATGCTCAGAGCACACAGACTGAGGACTGTGATTCCCACCGAAGCCTTCTGCACAAACGGCACCAGTTTACATAGAGTCACACCAAAGGGCCAGTCCTCTGCCAGCAGCTGTTAACAAAGTAAATATAGTAAACAACAAAACTATCTTAATATTTACTACAGATGCCACTGCATTATTTGTCTTGCTTCATGCTGCTTTACCAAATTATCATCAATTTGAGATTTTACACTGGATTCCCTCACAAACACTTTTTATCTGTACTTGGCATTGCTACCAAGTACATTGTCTTGTGACCCTTTGTGGGTGTAATACTACTGTTACTAGGCCTATTACTGCTAATGATACTATTCAATTCAATTCAATCTTATTTTTCACAATAGTCAACGTATGTAGGGCGCATACATAAACACACACATACACGTCAACAACTACTTCTACTACTGGTGCTACTACTACTAGTATTACTGCAACTGCTACTGCTATTGCTATTATTATTACCCAGTCTTGTACTTTATCATTGAGGTAAAAATGTAGCCCAATTTTTTGTATGAAAGTATTTGCTACTTCAAAACTATTGCTATTACTTTAACTGACAGACACTCTTTGACTGTATGACTTTGCATAATTAATAGAGAAGTAGTTATAGTTATTCTCTGTACAAAGAATTAGACCAGGTTTGCAATTAAGAGCTCACCCCTGTTTCCCAAATGTGATGAAAGGAAGGTGTTGTGTTATTATTCTCAAATGTGCGGTCTGTATTTCTTTATACCTCTGACTCTCTCCTGTCTTTGCTCTGGTATGCACACCGTGACCTGTTGTTTTCTCTTGCTTGCCCCCTTGGTCAAAAATACAAACACTTCGGGCAGCTCTTTCCTGCACACACTGAACGACCCCCTTCTGATAATAACATACCAAAGACCTATGAGGATATAGATGGATCAAAACCAATGCAAGTTCTGGGAAGACTCATTTAGGGGCGTGTACCTGTGCGGAGATTTCATTTGTCAAGTTCAACTTTAATCTGACATGTGACTTTTCCTTAATCATTTTAATACCACCATATTAAAGCAATCAAGTAAAAATGTGAGGAATGCATTTCAATTTCACAAAATCTGCTCTCATCCATACTTTTTAGGCTGTAAAATAAAACAGGTTTGAATAATATTTGTGTTTTTTATCTCACCTTGTAGACATTGATAGGTATGCCAATAATTATATGCAGCAAGTCTCCCAATGCCAAGCTAGCGATGAGTATATTTGGCCCATTCCTCATACATTTGTTCTTATAGATGATCCTCAGGAGAGTAGAGTTGCCGATGATCCCGACCACAAACACCACACAGGAAACCACTGTATTGATGTACTTGAATGTGTCTCTGATTTCGGTTGGTCCCGTGCACATTGGTGGCATACGTCGTTTTGGCATGGTCATATTGGGCCTAATGGGACCCTGCACCTCTCGCTCCACCAGCCCGGGCCTCTGGGTGATTGAGAGGGGCTGCTGCTGTCCATTGATCACTAATAGTAGGCTGGATAAAGCAAGTAACTCCAAGCAAATTAGATATAAAGTCTTCATTTTGCTGTCTTGGTTTGAATAAGATCCAAATTATCCAAATTGTCCTCTTAGAATTACCTGAAAAAGCCAGTAAAAAGTGTGTAAACATTTCTCCTACTACATCAGACTTAAAAGTTTTTGTATGCTTTTTATGAATCTAAAGTTAGCATTACAAACAATTACAATAACTTTGAACAATTATAAACTAGATCCAATTGCCTGTGTATGAAATTACCAGAAAAATCAAGCAAGATGTGCTATTTGTTTTTCAATTTAACAAAACTAAAACATAGCAATAAAGAAAATCTATTTTATTCAGATTTTTTGTTCTCTAGGATTGCAAAAGAAAATCATACCTCCTTATGTCTTTATTTTTGCATATTGATTATGGTTTTAAAACAAACATGTCCCAGTGATGGCATGCTCTATTTATGCTGACTTGGAACCAACAAAAAGTTCACAAATTTATACCAGCCCCACCAGATTACATAAATAAATATTTTTACAATCTCCACTTGTATACTTACCTAATCATCAAATCCAAGTGAAACTCTTAGTGCTCCTTAAATTTCCTAACAAGCACATCCACATACATAGAAAGTGTCCCTGTAAAGTGGAGTGATGCTGTGAATGAACGGTCATGTCCCAAAGTCCAGTTGTGTTGCATGTGTCCCAGATGTTGAGGTGGTGGTCCCGTGGCCCGCACTGACTTCAGCTGCAGTTCACTCAGCCTCAAGACTATCTCACCCCTCCTCTTTTTATGTAGACAAGCCCAGGAGGACGGACACAGCCAGGAAGAGGTTCACATGTTGTACTATTGTGCTTTTTTACTAATACAACTTATAGGGATGTGGCATTATTCAAAGTTCATTACAGTTTTATAGTGTCGTAATATAAAACAAGATATTGTGGGGAGATTTTTAGTTTTGTCAAAAAGCAATATGTTCTTAAACCATTATTTTCCAAGTCTTATCTGATCTATGTTATAATGTTGTTTCCTCATCAAAAACATACCTGCAGTTGTGTTTTGTTTCATTCACGCAAACCCTGCATATTTATGCTAAGTTCTTCTCTCAAACAGAAAACACTCTATTCCACCTTGTGATGTCATGTGGTAATACAGGAAGTGCTCCTCTGTGCCTTTAGAATCATTTGGATAACTCCAGTCCTGGAATTGCCAAAAGGTAAACGGTCACTGTTAACTTGAAAATTACCACTTCATGGCAACACAAGGTGGAACAGAGCATTTTGAGCTTTGGAAATGTAGACAGATTGATAATAAAGTGTTACTCAAACATGTGTGAATGAAACAAAACACAACTCCAGGTATGTTTTTGATGAGTTTACATTAAACATGGGTCAAAGCGTCAAAGAAGAGTCAATTTTGTGTAATATAGACCCTTGACCTCGCCTTAATAAAGCATGAACAAAGACTTAATTAATAATAATGAACAAATCATTTATTAAGCATGATTCAAGCTTAGTAACTACTTTATTAAGGGGCTAGGAGTTTGGGCTGAGATATTAACATACTAATTGAATCATTCATAATAAACAATTTGCTCATTGTGAAGTAAGTCTTTATTAAGGATAATTAAGGTGTACCGGTACTTATTATAGTGTTACCAGTCATTCGTTTCAATTAACGATCTCATTAGGTGTTTATTTCACTTCACTGAAAGAACTCCATTGAAACTGAGCAAAAGATCATGGTCTGTGTAGTTGCCTCAACCTGTCAGTGTCTTCTGTATTTTTCTAATCATTGTTTTATTGTAAACCTGTGAGAGTGCCTGTTGATGAAGTGGTGACTAGGGAGGTGCCTGTCATGTGGTAAACTGGGGTTACATTACCTAAGGCACATGTCACATGATCACATTTATGCCAACACTAAGCCTTCATCAATAAAACAATTTAACCAGGAAGAGCAGTCAGATTGAGATGTGAAGACCCCAAAATAGTTCTCTCCTCTCAGTATTTGTAGCTAAAAGCAGCTGTCAAAACATAAAGTATGGGAATTTAGGACGTTTTCTTCAGTCCACCTAGTAAAGATGTCAGATCAGTAAAATAAATATGGATATCCCATTAATCTGAAAGTAATTTAGAGTGGCCAGAAATATGCCTTTGTTCCTCTTTCTTTATCCCACTAACCGGTACAAATGTTTAACCTGGGCCCAGTTTTCACAGCTGCAGATGGACCACTGAGCACTGCTTTAGATCAGAGCGATATTTAGCATGTGCACTCTGCTGTTGTGATGAAAACCGTAACATTTTAGATGCATTTTTACTTAAAGTTTCAGTTTCCTTTAAGACTTTATAGAAAAAGAGAAGTGATTGTGATCTTCCACTGACTGCTGTGAATCATGGAGGATCTATTTATTTAACAGTCAGCCACATCAAATTTAATTTCCTTCTTTGACCTGCTCAAAGCTGTTACAAAAACACTGGACTAAGGCGTTCTAATAACTAGATCCACTTGACTCAGATCCCAAGGTCTTAAACCTCATGAGAAAAATGTCTAACAACGAAAGTTCACTTTTTGTCAACCACACGTTGAATAGATTTTTCACTCTTTTGTCTGGTAACTGAATAGTTTGACTGTTTATTTACAAATAGAAGTTGTCAAAAATGTATCCCTTGTCTTAGCCCACCTGTATTTTCTTACTGCCTAAGCAAACATGGTCAATCTTTTTCATAATTTGTGATTTATGAACCACTTTATAGCAACGTTTGCTACCTGTTTTAGTCCATTGAGATGTTTTTGCCTTGCCCAGAATGTTCCATGGTATGGCATTAAATGAATCTACTTTGCATTCATTCTATTGCCGTTTCTACTGTGAGGATGTCTGTTTCTCTGCGGATTTAGCCTGGTGATGTCACCTGCTGGTCTCCATGGAGATAGAGAAAAGTTTGATATTTGTAAACTCAGTATTTCTTCCCCAATGTATTTCTTAAAAAAAAAAGCAACTGCTAATTCAATGCTAATAAACAGGCAGTTGTGAGTGAAAACATCCAGATCACGTGGCCTTTCCTGAAAAAACATTTCTCGTTGGGTTTAATGATAATCATATGATCCGAGCCTTATCATTTAATAAGCAACTTATCTTCTTCTATCTATTTGGCACACATTTATAATAACTGGGTTCACTAATTATGGTTTCCCTATTAGCAAAACACATCAGAAATATCAGCCGGCCATGGCCTTTTCTTGTTTCCTCCTTTGATTCTACGTTGTCTTGTCATCATGTGCCGTCTCATGGTCACACTGTGGAACCTTAAGGGCTATTTTACACCAACATTAATATAATAGTGCATTTTTGTCCTGTTTCAACTACAGTGCTCCACGTTATCAACTGCTGTAAGTGAGGTATGTTTGTCTTTGAGGTTGGCTAATTTTTTTTCTACAAACATTTAAGATAATATGTAAAGAGTGCACATCAGAAAGCAGTTGATCCAAGACAAGTCCTTGCTTACTCTATAAACTATAATCATTTAAGTGAAGTGGTTCATTTGTCATTATGAATACAAGCTGCACAACAAAATTATATTAATCCGATTAAATGTTAATTAAGCATCAAAATCAGGATGCAAATGACTGCAGAAAGTAAGGATGATTTGCTTTGACAATAGCCTTAAGAAAAAAGCCTGAAGATGTGAACGCTGTTTGCCAAGTGTAACCTTTTCAGCTTCAGTTACACATGATTGGTGCATTTTCTCTGAAAGAATGATCTTGTTATCACCATTAACAGTCTCTCTGACCCACTGCCATTTTAGCGCCTTGTGAATAGGTCTAATCATAAAATACACAATAAAGTAAAGGTCAGATTAGCATAGTACTTTGTTTTCTAGATAAAATACAGATTTTTGTTCATGTTAAAGGTACCTGCTTGTCTCCATGGAGACGCTGTTTCTTTGGTAGGATGTTTCCACAGTTTGACATTCAACTTATTTATCTTTCATTTATTCAGTTGGGGTTTTTATCGCTCTAAAATACCTTGGTGTGTATTCATACAGTGCACTGGCTTGCTTCTCCACAGATCTAACCTGTAATTTACCCTGGTGGTGTAACCTGCTTGTTTTTGTTGAAATAAATACATTTGCTACCATTCTGTGGAACATTCCACGCAGAATAACATCTCCACAGAGATGCATCTTTAATTATAAAAATAAGTGCAGTGTGTTAGACTAATATTTTTATGGGATGACATTAGTAAATTGGATTAAATATGGTAGTTGCTGAAATGACTAAACAGGAGCAGTCAAAGGAAGTCAGCTGTCACTCAGACATTTCTCCTTCCTCTCCATAACATTGACTAATGCCCCAAACACACTTAAAACAAAGATGGACACACCTCATTTTTATCACCTTTTGCAGCTGCCATCTCTGACCTTTTTGTCAATAGTTGGAAATGTGAGCTCTCTACTTTCTCTAAAAGCAGAAAATCATTTTAGTTGATTTTGTTGTTAAAAGTGTGGAGAACAAAGAACCAACTTGTTTCTGCACAAATGGGGATTCACTGGTTTAGTGTCACAAATAGGGCAGCTCACCTACTACAACAATAAGTCCACTGAGCACGATCGGTTCAGCTACATCCTGACTTTACAGCTCAATGTGCCCACTGCTGTGTACTACTGCTGCTGCCTTGTCTAACTCAGAGTATAATAAGCAGTTTATGGCCTCTGCCCTGTGGCCTTATGGGTATAGTTAGGGGTTAACCAGAAACTCTTCAGCAGATCAATAAAAGTGTGAGGATGGTACAATAGTTGCATCTCTTCTCTGTTCATTCATTGCAACAGTGTGAAGACATAATAAATAACTTCAAGCATAAATGAGGGCTATCCATCATTTAAATGTTTTCTTCTCAATCATAAGTCAATGTATGTCTTAGTTCTATAAGTCAGTCCCTGTTTGTTGTGTGTACCACCAGTTAATTCTTCAGAATATGGTTGCAAAGAAATCAATACTAATCAATACTAAACATATTATCAAACTAGAGAGCAGACTCAATTAAACAAGCATTGATACTGAGAAATAGATAGAACTGAACCTTTCCTGAATAGTTTTACAAGGATATTGAATCTAGACTAACTATTATAAGATCACTTGGTATTCAATAAACTATATTACTTCCACGATTATTATTTTGGGTTAAAAACTTACATTCTATTGTAATTTTGTGGACATTCTATTCTCTTGTCTAAATTATCTTTGTAGTATCGAAACTGGTATTGAGTCTTTAGCCTTTTTCTTGTTTTGTAATTTTGGTATGGTGACAACACTAGTTATGACCTATACTTTAATCTTTACACATAGAAAGATAGAACCAAATAATGTTATTGAGCACATCTTGCCTGAATCAAGGTAGCTCTTATATTGGAAATTGCTATGTAATTGCTGACCAAATCCATGTGTATTAGGTCATTGGCTGAATTTCTATCCTCTTTTTGAATGCCTCATTTAGAAACAATTCCGTTGAGCTAAAGCTTTCCAATGGGCCATGCATGTTCTCAGGTATAGGCGTTAACTGAGTGGTGTCCTAAAGGTTGTCCTGACTTGATCAGAGTTAAATGACTAAACTCCTGCCTGAAGTCAGAGCGTGATGTGTCTCTGTGATAGGACTGTGGCGTAGTGCTCCTGCCCTAAGCCTCCTCCTCACAAAGACTCAAGTGTATCTATGGAGCACAGAGCCCTCTTTGAACAGACGCACAACAAAAAGTAATTTTCTACGAATTTCAAAGGAAAACCAGCAATCAGCTAGAGTTTGATAAAATCGCTTTTCAAATTATAAATGCAATTAGTAACACTGTAAACACATTTCTACTATCACAAGTTATGTCTTTGAAAGTGCCAGTGCATAATTTAGTTTTCAGGAATTTATAATAAAGGTTTGTCCATATTAATGATGACATGCAAGATAATCTGCTGTTGGTTCTGCCGTATTGTCAGCAAAATGTATTATTGTTCATGTTTAATAACTCATTGGGGAGATAACTAGTCCAAAAAAGAAAACCCAGTTTTAAAATGCAGACCAATATGTCTTTTGTTGTAGTGTCATTGGCTGTAGTTGTTAATTTGACTCATGATTCTTTTCATGTACACATATGTATTTACCAGAGACCTTAATCAGAATCAGATCAGAATCAGAATCAGAATCAGAATCACTTTTATTGATCCCCAAGGGGAAATTCTCTTAGTTAAAGATGCGCGACCACAGAATAGAAATTTAAAGAATAAGAATAAAAGACAGTAAAAATATAAAAAAAAAAAAAAAATCATGATGAACTGTTCTGACTGACATGTTTGTGCCTTCTCTGATTTCAAGCCTTTTTTCAGCTTTGTTCTCTTTCCCTCTCGCTCTATAGCTCTTGTTCATTCTCTGATGAATCACATTTCTGTTGCCAGCCCAATGTTTGCCATTAACACACCAGAGAGTTTGACTGCCACATGCTACATCATTTCATCTGTCCCTTCCATAAGAAACTCATAAGAGACGATACAAAAGGTCCATGAAGACTTGAACATTAACGTGTATATGTACAATGTTTGTGCCTAACCACAGAAGCAGGAGCTTGAGTATTTTTTACTTCCTTAGTCTCATGTACTTCAACACAACGTTCGCAGTGCTGCTTATTCTGTATGTCTCATGATAAAGCTTTTGCATGGTTGTTTTCGCATGGTGCTTTCAGTGTCACAAACAACTGTTTCAATACAGCTTCAGTAGTACACTCTGTTCATAAGTTCACACAAAAATGTATCTTTCTATATTTCTTGATGCCAATATTGGGACAGTATTATGGAAATTGAAGAAGAATATTCTAGATTTACTAGAGTGGGCGTAAATATCTTGAGGTTGAGGTTCAAGTATCGCCCAAGATGTGATTAATTTACTGTTAATTACCGGTAACAACAAAAGACAGATCACACTGCAAGATTGCTGTATTTTATATTTTCAATCAGCTCTTTTTGTAGTTTTTTAAAAATACGATTATTTTTAATCAGAGACTATATTCTCAGCGTTCCAATTGTGATAATATAGATTTTTTCTTCCGACTGTTCATTGAAAAAAGGTCCACTGGCACAGAGATTTTGGGAACCATAAATAAAGCAATTTCAGAATAGGAGGCGCATACATAAGCATTTGTTTACAAAATATTTCCTCAAAATTCCCAAGAGCAACGGGGATATTTCATTATTTGCTGTTTGCTGATTTTGTTGAAAAAATAACTCCAGAGAAAGACAGATTGCACTTTACTTTTCATACTGTAAAGAAAGCTACAGTTGTATTGAATCTGAGGTTAAATACTTTTTATTTATGGTATGTGAGATTTGGTTTTGTTTAAATTATATGTTTGATTTCTCTTTGATTTTCTTTCCCATCCATTGATATGCAAGTGAGTGTGTTTCCATGATACTGCACCAGATTCACATTATTTTTGTGTGCATGTGCGTTTTGTTGTGTGACCTTCCAAATGTTTGTTAGTCAGCAAAGAGAGAATAGGCTTGAATGTTAATACTTTTAAAAAATGTTATAGCCATTTTGACTTGGCTTTGCACTATTTCCCCTTTCATCATTAAAGCTACAGGAAATCATCATCTCCAAAGGTCTGTCTTTGGCTGATGCGGGGTGTCGTGGTCCGCAGGAAATCATCATCTCCAAAGGTCTGTCTTTGGCTGATGCGGGGTGTCGTGGTCCGCTGTATGCTGGGGTGTTGATATAATTTTAGTGTTGGTTGCATTTGGGAATAAAAATTACAGCGAGAGTTAGACAAAGCCCACAGATGGTAGTCTTGTGGGATAAAAGCAACACAAACCAAATGTTTGGGCACTTTGTGCATTCCTCCTGGGCTGTGTTTAATATGCTGAATGCATAAAATATGAGAAACATCCTCCACATATTGATTCACGCTGCTGCTTCGTTTCTTTCCCATTGATTTAGAAGCATGGGTCCAGATAGACACAGGGTTTATGATGTTGGATCTAATCAGATTTATGTTTGACCTAAATGATGTGTAGGACTTAACAAAGGGCTGATTGTTTTGCATTGTCCCTAGTGGATGCACTGAGGAGGCTGCACAGACCAAACGGTCGAGAAAATAAAATGTTTTAGATCAGAAAGTCTTTCCCTTGATCTGAGTCTGATTTAACTCGGTCCAAAACAAGCACAGGTCCTGTTTTTAAAATGCTATTACGTTTGCTCAAATGAAGTCAGTATGTGGTCATAAAAGTAAACCAAATGTATAACATACCTGTAAAAAGCATGTGTTGTGTAGTGATGAATGTTATTTGTTTGGCTTTAGATGGCACTGATGCCTTCACCTTCAAGGCCTTCTCCAGCTCTTCTTTGAGCCCCTGGTATTTCTCTAGTTTCTCATGTTCCTTTTTCCTGATGTTCCCATCGCTTGGTACTGCGATGTCCACCACAACGATGTGTGTGTATATATATGTGTGTGTGTGTGTGTGTGTGTGTGTATTTATATGGACTGAACTTTTGATAAACAAACATAATTAAAAAGAGAAGTCATAATGACCAGATATCCGATTCTTTAATTGTTAGCAATGCTTTTTCTTTGCTTTCCAATATTTCTGTTATGAATTTGGCCTTTTTGACTATTCTTCCCAATTCCTAATTCTTCCCAAATAGAAATCTCCCAAAAAATCCAAATATTTAAAAAAAAGGTTTGCCTCCAAAGGTCCCCACAGGCCCAAACTTTGCCCCCTCAGTTACATTACTGACTGTAGGAGACCAGTGTGGACCAGTGCTGACCCAGATCCTATCATCGCCATGACAGCGCAGCATGACATCGATCTGTGCATGTGACTCTGAAGCATGAAAGAGCAAATATTCAAACATACCACATCTGTGCATGAAAGCAGTCTTCTGTGTGAGCGATTGGGTTTAATGAGGGAGATTAAGGGTGAATTAAAATGGATGAAAAGAGTTTGTTGAGTCTTTTGTTGATTTTTATATAAAACAAGTCGAGATCCGTTGATATCAAAATCTACACAGATGTAATATTTTTTTCTTCTTTTATCACATGATTCAGTAATTCACATGACTGCCCCTTTGTGGCCCACACAACCACTGTTAACCATTTACAACTACAACTTGAGTTACTTTTTAAATCAACAGTAGATGTTATTGCATTGTAAGTTGAATGTTTTACACTATATTTTTAATAAATCTATCTCTAAGCAGATGACGTATGTTTTTTGAGGCATTAGTTCAACAGTATTAAGTACTGAATGGATGACAATGGAGTCACATCAGTGGAAACAGACTGAACCAGAAAAGTTACATAGTATCCCTTTAATCTACTTTGTGTTATAATATTGCCTTTTTAGCTTTTGATTATTCTGTTTTTAAGTTAACCATAAATACCATTCATCCACTCTCTCTGGTTAAGTTATATTGTTTTGAGACCATTTGTTTGCAAAATATTTAATGAGACTCGCATTATTTAGCTCAAGAGTAATTTCTGTGGTGTTTATTGACTGAAACAATACAGAGTTTGATTAAAATTGTAGAGTATAATGTCTACTGACCCCACCTTTCTGACCTAACACACATAATTAAATCAGATGTTTTCATAATTACATATATTTTACTTGCTTTTTGAAAATGCATCTAGTTCTACTGCATCCTTACATCTAGCTGCATCAGTGTTTATCTAGTAGAAGTCTTGAGCTTACAGTTTGTCAGGATGGGTCTCTGCAGTGCGGGGCTCTACCTATCAGTGCACCTGTCAGCGAGTGCACCTGTCAGCGAGTGCACCTGTCAGCGACTGCACCTGTCAGCGAGTGCACCTGTCAGCGAGTGCACCTGTCAGCGGGTGCACCTGTCAGCGAGTGCACCTGTCAGCGACTGCACCTGTCAGCGAGTGCACCTGTCAGCGAGTGCACCTGTCAGCGGGTGCACCTGTCAGCGAGTGCACCTGTCAGCGACTGCACCTGTCAGCGAGTGCACCTGTCAGCGAGTGCACCTGTCAGCGGGTGCACCTGTCAGCGAGTGCACCTGTCAGCGAGTGCACCTGTTAGTGAGTGTACCTGTCAGCGAGTGCACCTGTCAGCGAGTGAACCTGTTAGTGAGTGTACCTGTCAGCGAGTGCACCTGTCCATGAGTGTACCTGTGTGTTTTCGGTGCGTGGGGGAGCTACACCTCTGACAGCCTAGGACACTGGTGCCATTGTTTCCTCTGCAGATAACTGTGTGATACTCGTGCCTCCAGTGGACATGTGACTTGTATTTGTCGAGACAGAGAAGAGTTGTACAGTGTGTGTGTTTGGATTTGTGTATTTTATTGATTGTGAGTCCCTGCAGTGCTCCGGCCTACTTGGCTAATTTGCCACAGTGAGGTGAACTCGTGGTCGAATTCAAGAAGCAAAGAGAAGCTGTCAGCAAGAAAGTGGTGGCTCAGTTATGTAGCAGTACCAGCTTAATGTAAATACAAACATAGAGATGATAGGCTCACTGATATGTTATTTAGATCTCAAAAAATAGAGATTGACAAATATCAATGGACAATGTGCTATTGATATAGGGTGTTTATTTATATTAAAGGTACACTATACATATCTCTATGGAGACAAGCAGTAGTGGGCCATTAGATAACTAACTGCAATTAAAAAAAAAAAAAAAAAAAAAATACCGGTAGTATTTGTAATCTATCAGTTTTTATTATTGTGGGTCATTTTAAAATCAGCATTTAGTGATTGTAATTCTAAACATGTCCTGTAAAGTGAATGGATAAGACGAAGTTTACCGGTGTGCTTTGAAGTAGTTTTCTTTATTTTTGTTTGTACAAATATAAGAACCACAACTTGACAATTAAATCTTAAATGGATGTCAGGAAGTGTTTTTTGACAGATATTCAACAGTGACCCCAGATACCCCATAACCTTGTTCCCTCTGTTACAAAATCTCATCATCATTGTGTTACCATTTTTGACCTGGTGAAGATCACATAGATTGTTATTTTTTTATGCTAGATGCCCTTCCAGATGCTGCCCACCTCATTTTGCACATGCTGGTTTGGCACTCCTTGTACCTGAATTGCGTTCTTATTGATAAGGTAACTTGTATTTGTATTGCAGACTATAAATGATCCAGAATAAATGTAGATCTGCTATGCTGTAATAGGGAGACTGTTTAGATTGTGTTAATATGTTTAAGCGCAATTCATTGTAGTCATTTCACAATATTCCACAAAAGTTCAATACGGTCCATATTTTTCCATTTATTATTAACTCTACAGACTCTAAAATAGATAATATTTTGCTGAGCTCGTCTTGTCAGAATCTCCTGGATGTGGGGTGTTGGATGTGTTGGATGTTTTTCCATCCCCAGATTTATCCCATGACCTTTACACTTACGGAACAATACAATAAAAATAAACCATCATCTTCATGCTGTGTGTTTTTCTATTTCCAATATTTGCTGGCATGTGGCTTGATACACCAGACCACACTTTCCTGTTTCCCTACGATATACAGTATTCTCCAGTCAAACCATGTCAGGTCTGATAAACCTTGGTCTCCCAGCCCATTAGCGTCCTGACTGCTTGGCGTGGCTGTCTCGGAGGTTTCATATGGATGCTAATTGGAGCACAGCGGTGAATCAGGACAGCCGTTGCATCCCTCTACTCCTGTCATCTCCTATTCTCTTTCTTCAGGCTCACGCAGTTTCAGCTTCCACCTCAGCAACGATAACTTCCAATGAAGTTTCCTCCTCATCTCTCCACTGACTCCATGTTACAACTATATTCTAGCTTGATTTTAACAACTCCTCTCATATTTGGTCCATCTGTTTGGTCCATCACAATTTGATTTGCAACATAACATTTAAATAATGTTAATAAGAATGTTATTGTCCCATGAAATTGTGTTCTTTGAGCCATTCTTCAATACTGCTGAGGTAATCTGTTTAAAATTGATTAAGTTACAATAGGCAACATATAAGCCAGATTAAAGGTGCTGTATCTATTTTCAATGATGAATGAAGAACATGTTTTAGTTTAAAATGTTAATCCCCTGAATTACTGTTATTATATCATGACTGTAGTTCAAACATGGTAATACAATTCTTAACTAGTCTAACTACTCTTGCTACTTCAAAGTGTCATTTATTAATCCAAACACTGGCTGATAAATGAGAAGTAAAATGTATGTGAAGTATATCTGATATTTATGCAGACCCTCTCAGCAAAAATAGGTGTAGTTTAGATATGGATACACAGGGGCTTTGAGCTTTAAACTCCAGAGATTGGTGAATTGCATCCTAGTTGTCATATTTGATTAGTTGCGGTGCATTAAAAACGCATTAATGTGCGTCAAGGATGTAAAATATCAGGTAGAAGTGTGCTGTCTGCCATTGGGTAAACATGTTTTTACCACCATACTAGATGCCTGGGTTTGTGAAATTAATGCAAGTTGTTACTAAAAATCTGACCAAGTTTAGATATTTAGCATTTTAGGCCAGTCAAACAGGCACCAGTAGTGCTGCTATCTGTTTTGCATTTTGTGTTCTGCCTTCTACCAAACCTCCAAAAATGTCACATTAAAACAAAATGACACCACATCAGCTCCACCTTCTTTGCGCAAAAATGTTTGTCATTATGTAATTGTTTGGATAAACACGTGGCACATTTAATACTTTCCTCTTACTGAGCATGAAACCACCAAAGACGCTAGAGCCCAACCACCATGTTCCTTTACCCACACAGTCACAGGCAGCTCCCTCATTAACATCCAGCTTTTGATAAGAAATAAATATTCAAATATTCAGCGGTATCACTTTCATTGGAGGCCTGATTTAAAATTCCTTGCCCTCAAGCGGAGAACTCACAGCATGCAAAATCTACACAAACAGTCTCTTTGGTGTGAGCTGGTGGCACTGGTGTCCTCCTACAACACTCTGGATGCCTAGTTTTACCCACTGTGCACAAATCTAGACAGGTTTTGGGAATACTGAAGGGTGTATTATGGTGCAAAGATAGACTGAAAAATAAGAAAATGTACAAGTGCAGGGAGGCTTACATTGAGCTCAGGTGAGACACTAAGGGTACTTCACATTGGTATAACATTTACTGACAGTATGGTAATTATACTTTTCTGAATTTAGAGTGTTGTGATGTTTAAGGTCTATAACTTATTTTGTCTTGTTCATTTCTGGCAGTTTCATTTATATCACTGTATGGATGTATGCATTTTGAAAGCCACTTTGATGAGTGATAACAATGTAGCTGCAAGTTGCTTCTACATTGTTTTTGTCTAATCGAGGGTGTAGTTGGATAAGAATCATAGACTGCATATATAAAAGAACCATGTGGAAATGACTACTGTGACTATTCCAGTCTACACTCTTTGTTGTAAGCAGCAGTATCTTACAATTACAAGAAAGACATGCTATTACATTAGGGATTACATTCTCATTTTATTATTCTTTACTTTCTCTTATTTACCTACTTTATGTACCTCATCATTTTATCTACTCTTTTTGCTGAGAGGCCAAGTACTCTGCCACTGCGCCCTCATTTAATTAGCATTCTGCTCTTAGAGGTCTATCAAGTGCCAAATAAAGATAGAGCAAAGGCGTTATTTAAATAAGCCATGTTTGTCATGAAAAACACTTTCAAACTTAACTTTGCCAAATAGTTCAAGTTCAGTGGAGTCAACATGTGGAACAAATGAAGCCTCACTTATCTCCTTCACCAGTCTGCGTTTTGGCCTGTTGTCATCTTAATAAAACAATGGAGCAGCATTACCAGCGGCTCATCCTTGTGATCCTCGCTCCCCGAGGTGACGGTCCCTATCCAGCGGTGTGTGAATTTAGGTCGACCGCACTCCTCTGCTGCTGCCTTCTTGTTGTTGGTTGGTTTGCACTTGGATGTAATAAACAAGAGGTTGAAATGCATTTGGGAAGTAATCTAGCACACACATTTTGAGATAAAAAAGTTTACTTCTATCTGGTTTCTCAAGCTGTGGAAATTGTATCACTGTTGCAGATTCAGCACAGTGCAGAAAATAAGCATGAGCTGAAGTACTTGAATTCTGGTTACCATCTTAATTTTAATAGTTTGACCATTTACATTCATTTACTTGTTGGACTTGGATTATTTTACCATTTCAAGATGTTTCAATACATACATTCTTATTTGAAGAGTAAATATATCTTCTAATTTAATGCTAAATTATCTTATAACCAGTTGGATGTGTCTAGCAAACAGATATTTTATGTCATATAAAACTAAATTAGTCAAAACTACAAAAATGTTTAAATTAACGATGGATTCAAGTCATTATAAGTAGATGATTGATATTCAGTTTTTGCGGTGCAGGGCCAGTTCAGGGTTTATGGGGCCACAATTTTCCAAAATTATATACAATGGCAGATGAGCCACGACCATGGAAAAACCTTTTGACGAGAAAAACAAACAGCAAATGATTGCACTTACATATTTCATAGTTATTTAATATCCTAATAATGATTACATATGTGTTTAAGCTAACATTTGCAATTTTGTACTAATTTCTGCTCAGATGCAAGTGAACATTTGGCGTTTTAATGGCTGTGTGGGATTGAGTCTGCCTTTGGTCAGTCCTGGTTTATGTTTAAGTGGTTCAGACCTGGTTGAACCCTGGTTTAGTCCAGGTTCAACTGAGGTATGGTTTAGTTATGTCTTTATCTTTGTCCCAGTAGGTATTGTTGTAAACATTTGAGAACCACTGCCCCTGAACCACTGTATTTTGTTTTGCAGAATACTTCAAATGTAAATCTTCACTTTGTCAGCTGTTTGTTGATAGGTCATACATTAACGGCTCCATTTTTCAGGCCTGTGCTGTCTTTTCCTCAGGTAATCTTTTAGATAGATATTTTGAAATGCTAGTGAATATGTGGCCTGTAAACAATGAGTGTTGGCAGAAAGGAGAAATCATTCATTTTAGTCCAAACTATGTTCCCAAACATCTGTCAGAGCTGAAAATACTAACAAAAACAGTAGCTTTGCCGCTATATCTCAGCAGCGGTATTGAGCCAAAACAGATGACAATAGGTCTATGATTTTTTATATTGTCAGCATGCTGCAGTCTGCTCTAAATGGACCTCTGCTATAGATTTGTCTTCACGTCTACATTTTCTTTTGGCTTTCTATTTATCTGTCCATTGATTGTGTTGAGCTGGGACAAAAACATTTGAATGTGAGAAATGGCTGAGCAAACAGAAAGCAGAGAAGGGCCGTAGTTTGGTGCAGAGTCTTATCCCTCTGATACAAAAGCTCATTCTGATCTCTTCTCGCACAATAGAACGGCCCTCTACACCCTTGGGCCACCACAAATAATACCCATATTGCAACATGTCTGAGGGCAGCAGCCTCCTGGGTCGTACTGGTCCAGCTTCTAGAGGACTGTGCCAAAGTCATGATGCCAGGCAGAACTCAAAACCAACAGTGGTGCCAAACGCTGGTCCACTTTGCTCATTAGATTCTTCTATAAATCTTGTTGCTGCTGTATCACCGTAGAATTTCCCCAAATTTTAAAGGCATTTAAAGCATCTTTCAGAAAAAGATGAGAGCCATGTGTTATTGCTGTGCCCTGCGATTTGAAACTGCAATTAGATTTGAGTTTTGATGAAGTTAGGTGCTCTCTAAATAAATAAACACTGAAGGTTTATTACAGCAGTGTTATCCCTTGAGTTTACCAAATCTGCTCAAAACAGCCAAGACAGGGGAAAACAGGGATTTACCCCAAAATAAAAGAACGATTACATCTTAGATTCCTTTGAATTTTTCATAACTCAGTGTTTTGGGGATGCAGTGTTTGAAAGAAAACGAGTTTCAGAAACAACAACTTTGTGCTAGATTTATGCCCCAACAGTTTGAGAGCTGGGATTCAAAAGGCCATTTGGGATATATACACAGGTTTTCAAAGCGACTGTAGCACCACAGCACCACCCTGTGGTAACAAAGAAACACAACTGCTTAGGTGTTTCTCTTTAATTTTAAATGTACAACATACAGCAACATTCACAAGTTTCACACAACACTTTGGCAGCATGTAAGGTTTGCTTAAAGCCTGACACATGCTTACTGTAGTTAGTGAAAGCTCACAAAAGCATGTGCAAATACATATGAAAATAGGCTTGAAGTGAACCACTGATTATTATGTGGCTTCAGGAGATAAAATGTCTGAAATACTTGCAGTAACATATGTAGACCAGGGGCATTACCTTCACAGTAGTATTGATGTAATAAGCCTGTTGCATAACACACCAGTTTGTATTGGGTTGTCCCGACAGTATTAAGAGTATTAGATATCAGGGGGACCTAGGGGGCTGCACCCGCCCCAGCTGCCTTGGGTTTCATTTCTGCACACGCTACTCTGTGGGATGAGGGACAACCAGCCGCACCACACAGTCTTCAGCCTTGTTCTGTAACTATTACAGTACCTCAGTAGTCTTTAACTACATACCAGTGTCAATATAAATAATTGTCCAACTCCAATCAGTTATTGTAGAAAATATTTAAAAAATATTGAAACTCCACCACTATTATTAAACTCCTTCAACTTTTCTCAAAGGGAATGATCACAGCGATTGTCAGCTGCCGTATAACATTCATAGTCCTTTACAACTTTGACCTAGGGCCCTTGAACTCTCACTAAGGCACTTAATTTAAAGAAAACAAATGCACTTTTATGGGCATGTTAACACAGCTTTAGGCTGGAATATAAAAGTTAGGTAAAATTTCCGTGACTGGTGTAAAGTAGCTGCATGCATTTGGTGTCCAACAGTCATTTTCACACTCGCCACAGGTTTAAAAATATGTGCAACTCAAGCAGGAGTCAAAGTCCACTGCAGAGTGGGCTTCACAAACCCAGGATTCAGTCGTTCCTTGGTCCTTTCTGCTCGTCCAAGAGTTTTGTTCTTTCCCTTCGTCTTGTTTCTTTTCATTTCACACATCGATCTTCTTGAGCTGTTCATAAGTGAGGAAAAACTGCAGCCCAGGTTAAGGAAATTTTAATACAGACTGAAAAGCTTTTCTCGACTTTAGCCCAAAGCTCCTGTTGTTACAACTTCCCTGTGACCTCTGCGTTTTCCACAGCTCCTGGCAAGTCCATAATCCAGTTATATTTTAAGGCTGTATGAGAACTGACCAACCCACCATAACTTTATCACTCCATCTCTGAGCAGATCTGGGTCTCTGAGCCTCTGCTGCTTTCTCAACAGTACAACACTGATGTGGACCCTTAAAGCTAACACTCCCACTTTCTGAGGGCAGCAAGCTCTGGCAGCACAACACAGTTTAACAATGCAACACTCCTGTCTGGGTTCAATATTTGATCATAAAGAAGAATTAACAACAGTTTCCATCTGAATTCTCCTTCATCAGTTCTAATAGAAAACATATAAACACCAGTCAGATGGCAGAAGGATACAATGATGTTCCAGGGTCCCAATCGCAGCCAGTTGGGAAAGAACCCCTTATAGAGAGCCATGAAACCCTCAGAGCGCCAGGTCTGAAAATAAACATGAATTTAATCCACTAATATCTGATATGCTCAGTCTCTAAAATATTAGTTATAATTAAGAAAATCTCACTTAAAATGCTCATATAATATAATTCATGTCCAAAGTTTTTTTGTGTTTTTTTTTTAAACAGACTTTAGCACAAAAACTTTCTGTGTTGTGTTAGAGTTAATTTTATATTAACATTTCCCATAAGGAGCTTTGACCAACCTGCAGCAGACAGTCCATAGTGCCCTTATACAGAGCTCCTCCTTTTTGGTTCATCATTCGTGTTCGTACCACGTCCACTGGGTTAGAGGCCAGTGCTCCAGCCAGACCACATGTAAAACTTGACCTAAAATGAGAGGTTAAAAAAGTTTTGCAAATGCTTCTGTATGTTTTTGCATCAAGGCAAAAGAAAATAACAACAAACTTTTAGATGTTATTGCTGTAAGTTAATATTCTCAACTGCTTTGTGTCAAGGTTTCTGTGAAGAGATGGAAATTTATTCTGCAGCACCATTAAATAAAATTTTGGCTGAATCATAATTGAACAAAAATGCAAAGCCCTCTAAGGTCAGCATTTTTGCTAAATTTAAATAAGCTCCAACCTGTTTTTAATGCAGCTTGCAGCAAAAATGGTTAAAACTGCTTTCTTGTATTTCTTCAAGCAAGGAAAGATGTGTTTTTTTATCCTCTCATTCAGTCGACACGAGCCTTATATTTGTACACAACCATGAATTGCTCCAACAAAACATTCCTAGAAGCTGTTCCTAAAAAGTATGCTTACAGAATATAATAAAATGACACACTTTCTTAGGCAATATTTTTTCTTATAGTAAGTAGTTCTTAGTCTTGTGACATCAGGGTTTGAACTCTATCAGAATCCAAAGATTAGTTTGTTATCAAAACATTTAATGCAATGATGTCCATAGAAGATAAAGTTATTGTAGACATCTACAGTTATAGACAAACACAAAATAAAAGTCAGTTTATACTGTGAGGTTGGTGGTACTTCATAATTTCCTGTAAATGCACATAAGATTTTGCCCCTCTTTCCACTCAGATAGGGTGATGTGATGACAAAACAGAGGTTAAATATCCACTTACACAAAGTGGGTGTAGACAGTGTCCCCCATGTAACCAGACAAGATCAGATGTTTCTTGGTGATGTCATAGACCGGCAGTTCGACCCCCACCACAATGGCTGCCCGCTGCGCTGTCAGAGAGACACCCTGGCACAAAGAAAAGAATGTCATAATATTTAGATACATACAAAAGTGGAAGGTTCAACTGTCAATACACTAATAACAAATGTGTTTGTAGTTGTTATATGTATACCCTCCATAGTCCTCTTGTTCCCTCTTCTTGGTAGATGTTGATAAAGTTGCCCATCATACTGCCCTGGATCACTCTTCCTTGAGCCTGCATGCGTATCTGTAAAAAACAACAACAACAACAACACTTATCAGCAGAAGTCGTTTAGTACATGTACAGCCACTAAGTAACTATGAAAAAAAACAGTAGTTGTATTTGAATTAAATAAATAAATCGAAGGGACACGGCCTGGAATGCAAGTGAAAGCAGTTTAGCCAGTATTTTGGCAATGGTGGAGTCACAAATATTCTTTTACTTCATTCCAGGAACCACTCAAATCTTTTTATATGTTCTACAGTGAGAGCAGTGTGTGCAAGACGCAATGTTCCCAATACCAGCCTTGACATTTAATTATCTTCTACCCCACCTCCATGCCCCCATATCATGACCTCACAGTGTGTTTATATTTAGCCTGTCATCTCAACAGCATAGTATGTTGAGCAGCATAGTATGTTGAGCTTTATATGACCTTTACTCTACACGGCATGCGACCAAAACAGCACATGCACAAGCTGAGACTATTCAACTTTGACGCTGCATTTCTAACCTGCTTTGGTGAATGACAGACATGGTACCAAGCACCACTGAGTGATATCACACAAGTAATTTTAGTATGTACTTATTAAGCTGCATGCTCAAAACAAAAACAAGCTGTACTGTTACAAGTAAAAATACTAGCAAATTTTCCATGAATATTTGAATGGGTTTTGATGTTTTCTTGAAACATGGCATGACATTGTATGGAGGAGATCACAAAAGCCATTCTGAGCATCATTTGTTAATTTACCTTGAGCACATCAGTGGGGTTGGCGATAGATGAGGATATAACTCCTGACAGGATCCCACACAATACATTTGTCAGCAATGTTTCATCTGAAACAGGAGACAAGCAAAAGGCTGTGAAATCAGATGCTAGCAAAAAAAACATTTGCTGCTTTGCTTAGGCAGTTTATATTGTTACTGGCAGTAAAATAATCATAAAAGGGATTTTACTAAAGGCAAGTGATGCATATAAACTGTGCAGTTATTTAAAAAAAGTAAAACAGTAAAAAGTAGGTCACTCTAAACGACTCTTCAGAACCCATGGGACAAAAATCAGGTTTAGTGAGTTGATGACAGATTGGGGAAATTAGTGTGTACAATTGATTTTATGTTTATGAGGAATTCGCAGGTGGAGAAACTGACTCACCCTCAGGTCTCTCCACTAGTAGTCTTTTGAAGCTCTGGTATGTGCCAATTTTTATGGTGCCATAGGAAGCCTGGCGAAGCATGGCAGGGGAAATTCTAAGACAGGAATGGCAAGTTAAAACAGCAAGCACACACAAATGTCAGCTGTTGTTATGTCTAAACAAAGCTCTGTAAGTAAGGAAAGACCCTCAGGCCTGATGCCTATCCCTCTGAGAGGCCAAGCCCTGAAAGATAACAGCAGAGTTTAGGTGGGTGGACCTGTGACTGCAGAAAAAAGGAACTTTACAGAAGCAATACCCAGTGATGAAACAAGATGGCGTGCAAAATATTATGCCATTACTAAACGAAAATACACAGCCTCTACGCGCCCAAACCAGACCAAGCAAAGGCACACATTTACCCTGAATACAGAGCTCTGAGCCCCTCCTCTCTTCCTATCCGGGCTATGGCGTGGAGCATGCCTCTGTACCGGATTTCTTTATATTTACTGTCCCCGACTTGGCCTTGTACTTGAAGCCGTGTCTTGGCCAGGTCGATGGGAAATGTACCTGCAACAAAACAAACAACAGGATGTGCTTTAGTCCGCGTCAATTGAACCAGGTTTAATAGTGGATCTTGAGCCTCACACGACCTGCTCACGGCTCCGCTCATCACTCACCACATTCCGCTGTTACAGAGGCCAGCCCCCCGAAAACAAAAGGCTTCCAGTTCACCGTAGACATCCTCTCTGCCTTACACTAAACAGGTACGTGAAGCGCCCAGAGAATCGGGCAATGGATAGTTAGACTCAGATCCAAGCAAAACTCTGCAAACGTGAGGCTACGAAGACATGCGCCAAGATCACTACCGGTAAGAGAGCGAAGACAACGCGTGCGCACGCCTCCACCGCCCGTCTGCACCGCCCGTGTCCCTCAAGTGTCTGCCTCTGCCCCTCCAACACGAGGCCCCGCCCGCGCCCCTCTTATTGGACAAGGGCTTTGACTCTGAACGACCCTCATAAATCTGCAGACCCAGAGCTAACGCCAAACAGACTATGGATGTGGGTCAAGGAGTCCTCTCACCGAGCTTCCTTCTTTTTTCAATATATTTACAGAATGAAAAGTCTGCACCGTAAATAGGTCACTGACTACTGCATTAAAACTATGCAACCAATCTGAAAGTAACCAATGTAAAATATAATAAAAAGCCTGACACATGCCAAACACAAAGTAGGCAGGATACACCTGATAAAACAACCTATGTATGTATGTACTCTCTACTGCATTTTACAAACTCTATGTAATTTGCCTAGATATAGCTTTTAAATGTGGTGCATGTTTTGCAGGAATCAAGCTGGAGTTTTTTGTTTTTTTAACATCTAATCTAAACATCCACACCTCGTCCACTGGGAGGCGGTGCAGGCTCACAAAATAAAAAAAAAGTTTCTCGTGAGTGTAGTTACAGACGGTATACCCACCAGAGGTCAGTATAGTGCCGTGGTGATGGACTGTGACACACACCTGGCACATTATTGACAAGCGCCTTTGTTCCACATGACCTGCATATGTTAACTTGAAAGATAAATGTAAAATATTACCCTATTAATATAAACCTAAAAAAAATTTACAAACGCAAGCCAGAACAGACATCACAACTGTGTGACTGCACATGTGAAAACAATATCCAGCAGCAACAGGCCACCCTAAAGATGTCACTGTAAATTCAAGACCTATTGTATATATTGTAGACTGTTCTAAAATCACCTTGTCTTTTTCAGTTTTTCCCAGCTTTTGAAGGTAACTGTCTCCTTTTGTGACTGTGGGGCATTCATCCCAGGCATATTTATTATGATCATATGCTGCTAGTTGTATTGTTTGATTAATGGGTTGTCTATGGGTCAGTGACCTCACCACTGCTATCAGTACATTATAAACGACCAAGGAGAAAGAGCCATTGTGTGTGTGGCTGTGCACAACAGTGAGTATTGTGCATGAGCCAGTGTGCACACAGCATTGACAAACGGAAACAAATGAAGGGAAATATAGCTGGTTTATCTGATACCAATAAGTAAGGGGAAGTGTGGGGTGCCTAAAATGGCTACATTTAATGTGGCGATTTGTCAAAGAGAGCTGCTGGAGAACAGCTTTGTGATAATGGAGGACGGAATATACTATATCTCTGTTTGCGGTTATGAAGAAAATATAAAACATTATTTGGAAGTCAGTGTAAAGCCTTTTTTTTTTTGTACATTGGATAGCATGAAACCATCATAAACACTAATCTATCAATGTCTTTATAATCCCAACACACAACGAACACCATTATTGGATCCAGTGGTTGTTTAGGGTGAGAAATCTCATTCATCATGGATATGAACATGTACTATCAGCAGTCAATCTGAGTGATCAAAAGAACATGTCATGAAGCATCACTGTTCCTTAAATGGCAGTATACGTGTGTATATATACATATACTTCAGTTTAGGTTATGACATTAATTTACAGTGACAATATGAGATATATAACTAGAAAGTGAGCAGTTACATAACATTGTGTTGACTGTCAAATCTCTGTTGCATGTACCAGATTATGAATCATCTGAAGCTCTGTTAGAGTTTAAGGCTAGATTTGGCCTATAGAAAGTCACGGTGGATTAAAAAATATCCAGCTAATTCACGCTTGGGGTTTACACAACCCACACATGTCCCCAATATAAGCACACATGCAGTCATGTTTGCATTTCTCCTTTATCTTTCCCATTTGAATACTTCTTCTCGGAGAAAATGCCTTGAGAAAATAATTTACTTCCTGTTACCACTAAAATAATGTAGCCATAATTGGCCTTTGTGCCATTGTATTAATGCTTTTTAAATGTGAAGTCAAAGTGGAACCATCATGGTTATGTTAATTGGCTCAATGAAAATGGTAACTACAGTAAAGAACATCATCCCACTAAATCCAACCGTCCCTTGGTTGAGTATTTTTACCTCATCCTGAGGGCAGCACTGAACTTAATGGGAAGCGAAAGCCTGTCCACTATGGTTAGTATGTGTGTGTTTGCTTGTCCTACTTGTTTACCATGGCCTCTTTCACTGCTTCTCACAGCCTCTAGTCTAAACCCCCCTCGTCTCTTCTTTGACGATGAATGTGACAAGCTCCATCCTGATTGGTCCAGAGTAAACCAGGGCTGGACCTTCAACCAATCAGAATGAAAGACATTCTCAAAAGGTTAGCCCCCTTCACCACACAGTGACGTAAAATTATGATTTATAACACCCACATTCTTACATATGCTCTGAATATGATCTTACCATATAAGGAAGGGTTATGCAGTAAAACGTCATAGACAAATCCCCATGTGATTCCAGCAGGTTGTGTGCTTATAGAAGTAGGAGTCCTGAAAATCCACCTGCCTCCTTGACTCGTCCTATTTTTCCAATGGCTATGCCTTGTCAGCAGGTCTCTCTACCAAGGCAATGTACAACACCAACAGTTGAAGGTTACACTATGATGAAAAACTAAAGAAAAGTACAAAATAGCAAAGCTTTCAGGTTTTTCCAAGGACTTATTATTGAACAACCTTGAGAAAAGAGTAGTTTATTTGTGATTATGTTGGGCAGAAAAATTCCCCAGATTTTGTTTTGAGATTTGTGACATTTCTTTTATAATGTAACTAAAGAGCTAATTTACTGCTATGAGAAGAAGTAACAGTGTGTATTTTGTAGTATAGTTAAATTAAATTTTAAAAATAAATACATTTTAATAGTGGCATGTTTATAACTGAAATTATTGGGAGGAGAATGCTAAAAATGTGTCAAAATAGGCTTTTTAAATTGTTTAGTATATTTTAAAATGTCTTAAACAAAAATGTATGGTAAACAAACATACGAAGAACGTGAAGAACCCTTTATTTCCTTGGGATGCCTGTGAGTACATTTATAATAATCTGTATGATTCTGTGACTCCTTTTAGCACTGTATTTAGCGCCATTAGCCCTACGCATGTCCTCTTCCTCTACAATCCTTCACTGTGCTCGCTAATAGCCTGGATTAGTGTCTGTTTTAATAGACCTATCCATCTGCTCTGTTTATGCACGACTCTCTCACTCTTACTCTCTCCTCCAGCGTCGCTTCTCCTCATGGGCAATTACACAAACAAATGCAGTTTGTTTTAGTCTGACTGCACAGAAATGAATGGATTTCTCACATCATTACATTTGGAGTTAAGGTCAGTTGCTGTGTTGTATAATTGCAGAAAAAGGTAAAGTCACTTCCTTCGGTTTGCTCAAGACATTAGCCATGTAAATTCATGCAAATGCCTGCCATAGTGCTCTGCTCTGATTGGACATCTCTTTAAAGAGCTCTAAATCTAAATTTGCATAACTTGACAGGAGCAGAGGGGAACACAGAGTAACGGCTGGTTGTAAAATGATGTTTCGGGGTCGAGAGGTGTCAGAAATGCGTTACACTCCCGCACAGGGTTCACATACATGAATATGGAGAATCCTTATCATCAGCCACGGCATGGTTACTAAAAACTTAATTTTTTTTATTTTTTACTGAAAAAAAAAGATCGAAAGATATAACAGGAAGTAGTAACACCATGTAAAATGACAAACCTGACATGCTATTGAAATGTTTTCAACTAATGAAAAGCATGACATGACATGATCCCAACTTGCAGTCACGACTCAAAAGTTGCATGGTTGAATCTACCATGTGTACATGAATCATACTGCGGTATGATTCATAGGCAAAATCAACAGCTACAACCTAGTCATGACTAGGGATAGGACAATATACAATAATATAACTAATAACGATCAAAAAGGTCCGCAATAAATCGTTCATGGCATTTTTAAAATGATCGTGCTCAAAAGTTGGGCTCTGAGGGTAAACACAAGCAACTTGCACACACGTTTGCGGGACAACCATCCTGCATTGTTTGACAAACTTGAGCCGAAAATATCCACCGTAAGTAACATACCATGTGAAATAAAGTACTGAATGTAATTTGTGCTAGTTTGAATTTGTATGAATAATGGTACGTGTTTGTGTTGACTTTGCTATTGCTAGGTTAGTGCCAGCTAAATAGCATTTTGCACAGTTGATAGCTGTGATGCTAGCATATCATTTATAATATGCTTTTTCTGGGGGCTTTCTCAGGTTGTTTCATGTGTTTTATTTTATAGTCAAGAGTTATATAATTGACACATCTATTATTCATTCATTGTTAATTTCAAAGAAAAAAAAAAGAAACAAAACTATAAAAATGATCCCTTAGTGCAAATTGTATGGTTTATTTTATTTTCATAAGGTCTTTTCTGTGTAAACATGGTCAAAACAGTGAATTTATTTTATTTTCATAAATGTGTAAACAAAAATAATTCTCTACTCTTTGTTCTCTTCATGTCATATTGTATCCACTTAGTTGAGGGACTTCCAATGCCCTTTATTGTGATAGAGTTTTTATCCAATTATATTTCAGCTAGCAAGTGTTGGACCTTCAGAATAAACAGAGCAGGCCCTGTCCACTGTAAGTAGACACAGACACAAGAGCCAATCAGATCTCGATTCTGGATTCCAGGACTAGCTAGAAGGTCCTAACCAAACTGGACATATACATGTCCTGTGATTGGATAATAATCAGTGCTAGAGCTGGAAAGTTGGCAGTTCGCAGAATGTCAAACTAAACCTGGAGATCCAACAACTATTGCTGTATTTTTAAACCATAATGGCCGAAGGAGGAGAAGAGATTGATCTGGTTGCAGATATACTTTCCACACCATTTTCAAGATGGGCCTTTCATGAAAAGTTGGATATTATAAGAAGAGGTCGGCCAACCCCTGCGCTAGCTGACCTGTCCTAACAAGGAAAAGGGTTTGTCCGTAATTTTCAAACGAGTATGAACAGAAGCTGTGAGCCACCGGTATGAACGGTACCTGTGTCTCACAGCTTCTAAGAAATGCCTCAAATTGTACTATTCTTGTACCGCTGGGCATTGAAAGCCACAGTGTTTTTAAAAACGTTTGGAGACACTTGAGTGGACCTGCAGCTCAGTGGCACGCAGGGAGACGGAGCTCCACAATGAAAAAGTGAGTTTATAATAATAATAATAATGTAGCGCATTGAAGTCTTCTCAGTTAAAACTGTGCTAAAGTTCATTCAATCTCAGTTGTATAGCCTATTGTCAGAAAATGCAAATGATCTACTTACTTTATTTTCAAAGAACAGACTTGTTTAAGCTCACATAGCGTAATTTTGGTGGCATTTTGTTTGGCGTCTTTAAATCGTTTTTTAATTTTTTTTATTTTTGACAGTATCTGTGAACTTTGTTTCCTGCTCTTAATTGTGAATGCAGTGCATGCTTATTGGTTTTAAATGCTCCTGAAATTAAGTGCTGCACATCACTGAAGGCCCAAGAAACTGTAAACCTTGGTTTAATAATTATCGTGATAATATTGTTAATACTCATGATTATTTTGACCAAAATAATAACGGGTCTAAATTTTAAAATCGTCTCATCCCTAGTCATGACGCAGAGCTCCCACAGATTCCTCTGGGATTCAAACATGTCTGACACATTGTAACTATGACAGTACAGAGCTTTGACACTGTCCCCTCCATACCCCCCGCCCCCTCCACACCCACTCCCCTTTGTCGTGTTTTCCCTTTGCTTGATTCCCCGGGGGCAGAATTCCTCTTATCTGAGCAAAGCAGATGCAGTCTGCCTGTGGATAATCCTCCACTGTGCTTTAACTGCTCAGCACTAACACACTTTGGTGTTACTGATGATTTGGATTTTTTTTATTTGAAAGACCACAATTTAATTTGTAAGTTGGCTCTAAATGGCACAACGGTAATTGCAACATAAAATATCAGGTGACAGTTCAGTGTCAAACAGCATTATCGATTTACAGTATTTTGATTGTTGTTAAACTAGGGTAGAGTCTCCTATATAAGACTCTTTTCACATTTTCAAAAACTATTTTAGAGAGCCACTTTAGTTAAAACTATGCACACTGGGAGATTTACAGCATATTGGAAAAGTGCATTGACTTGGCTGAAATTAGTTTATGTTTTGAGTTTGTGAGAAGGTGCTGTGAGGTCTTAGAACACCGACTTCTGAAGCCAAACAATGGTGCTTATTTTAATTAGTTAGACAAAGGACTGCATAATACACGTTTGCTCTGCACTGAGGCAAATGAACTTTCGGAGGATATAAGTTGGTGAAAAGAGTAGCTAAAAACAACTCCAAAGCTTGATTTGTGTGTCCAATTTGAGTGAACTTCCTGTGGCGACTGGCCACCTGCTCAATGAAATGGCATAATTTCTTATAGGGCCTGCATCATGTGACCAATCACAGCTGTCACCTGCCTCTCAGGCCTCACCTATTGGACGAGCCCCTGTCAGATCCATTTCCCGTCATCCCATGACGCACGAGCAGCCCTGTAGCTTGTGTCTATGTGAGACCCCGTTTCCAAAATAGAGAAAAACTCCTCTGTGTAGTTGCCATAGTAACCACTGATTCACTGCATCTGGCAAATTATAGGGTGGTATTGAAGGGCGCGAGGGTGTGCGGTTGTGAAGCACTGTGGACCTCCTCTGCATACCAAACCCTGGTGCTCAGGTAAAAATGACAAGCAGAACTAAATGATCAATTGTTATTTTTGCAGGCAGTCGATACCTCACTCCACACAGAGGTGAACGATGTGACGTCCATATACATAAATGTAGATGCTCACAGTATGGCTCATTAATGGTGATGATTAGAATATGAAATTGCAGGGCTGTTCCTACTATGAAGCCTCGTGACTGTTGTGCTTGATCAGTCACAATACAATCACATACAGTAAAGACGTGTCACATGACCTTGACATCATCTTCCATCTTCATCAGCGACAGAGGCCGGCTGATGAATAATAATTTGATTGTCAGTTCAAATTATACTATTTCATCACTATTCACTATTCAGCAACTTTGAATGTGTTCCTTAACCAAGCATTAACAGGTTTAACTAAACAGTATGTGCAAATGTGAGATATATCTCTATATATTGTTTGAGGTTGGACAAGGCGTAACCAAGCCTGAATCTGGACATCAATACTGTACAGAATCTGTGATGTGATGAGCAGGTATGTTTTCTGTGAAATAGAAAATGTCCATCAAAGGGCCCAACAGTTAATCTTTAAGATAAACAAGTACATTTCTGTCTGTTCTAGTGAAAAGCATTTCTGTATCTATTATGATATATGATAGGATAGAAGAAACCTTGTAATAATACAACTGGAGATGGAAAGCACATTGTGCCAACCACACCCTTCATCCATGACATACAAACCTCTATAAGCCATTTTCACACACCACCACCGGACAAGGTGCGGAGAATCCTAGCAGGATCATGTCTCGAAAATTTCATTCACACACGCTGCCATAGCAGGCTGTTGGGTGTATACGGCTTCAAACACCTGGGTAAATGAGCCTCGTGAACTGGACCTGAACTCGGCACTAGATACTAGGCTATTGAAAGTTTACTCTGAATTTCCTTACACATCTCCCAGGCCATCCATGTGTGCCTCCGCTGATGAAATGCGAGTGAGCTGTGGATGACGCTGATCATGTGACGCCTGTGGTGCGTGGGGCTTATCAGATATATGCTGTGTCCCAATTTAACGGCTGCACACTTCGTCAGCTGCATTTGAAGAACACTTGCGTCACTGACAAGGCCTGTCCTATTTCACCCACCCCTTGAAGGCAGCCAACAAATGTGCCCTGTGTTTCAGCCGTGAACGAAGGGTACATCCAAGCAGACTTTGCACTCTTTTATATCCCATCATGCACCCCACGTCACTTATTCTACGGGAGAAAATGGAGTCCATGGCTGCTACAGAATACACTTTGAAATGTAAGTACTGGTTTACCTCACCTACAGCAGTGCTACATTAAACTGTTAAAAAAGCAGCCGTCACAGTTGCTAGGCAACATAACATACGCTCCGTGACGTAGGCCTGTCCCGTTTCGGCATGGCCTTTGTCGGCCGGGCCCTTTGAAGGGCCCTTCGAAGAGTGCAGCCATTGGGCATGTCCCAATTTGCCAAATGTACTATTTGATGTGCTGTTCAATGTACCCTTCAATGTGCCGTTCAAAGTGCCCGCCTGACAAAGCGTACTCCTCCATGTAGCCACCTTCGTGCCGAAATGGGACACGGAGTGTACTTCAACCAATGTCTGTGGTTTGTGGAGAATTTTGCAATGGTGAATAAGTGCTACACTAATATACAAGTGTGACGGATAATTCCACTAACCATTTGTTCAGTTATACAGCAATCACTGTAAACCCAAGTTAACAGGACTTCACTAAGGTTGAGTCGCCTCATAGATCTTTACTAAATTTTAACAGTTTCATGTAGCCCTGTTGTAGGTGACGTAAACCAGTACTTACTTTTGAATGTGTATTGCGTAGCACACTCCATTTTCAACTCTTTTTTATGATGCATGATGGGATATAGCAGTTTGCGAAGTGTGCTTGGATGCAGTTTCGGCTATGGTCGATCCCCGACCGTAGGGCACATTTTCAGTCACATTCCTCGGGTGCATGAAATGGGTCAGCACGTGGTGGAAGTTACGTATGCCCTTAAATGCACTGTTCAAACGGCTCATATAAGGGCACTTTGGCGAAATGGGACATAGCAGTGTCCCAATTCAACGTACATAGTCTCTACCTATGGCCTACACATTCACAGTCAGCACTGTGTAAAGGATTTTTTTTTTCTTTTAAAGTTACATAATTTAGGGAAAATTACAACTGGTTTCATTATTAAATAAAATTAATGAAAGAGAAAGAAAGAAAGAGAATCATACTTTCTCTCAAATGCTTGTGCTTGCTCACATCATTATGCATTGTTCACTAGATTTCTGCATCAGCTGCACCATCAGCTCCATTGTCGTGATGTGTTCACTTGTTGCTCAGGAGTCATCTTGGTTACCTGGTGTGTCTTGCGTCAACATGCCCATTGAGTTGATTTGTGCACCTTGTGCACGCTGCAGTTACGCCTCGCTCAGACTGCACTCGGTCCATCTGCGACTCCGGTGTCGGACTGGTTTAGTTGCAGTATGCAGCTGTACCACGTGCAGTCTGACCCCGGGGTTAAACCTCCATATACTGTCCGGAGAGGACAAGGTTGGTGCACGTATTCACACAAACGTGCCGATAATGTTTGGAGAAAAGCCCTGTGGCATTGTGTGCGTGAAAAATGCTATGGATTTTGGTTACCTTGCAAACACGTAAACGCCAGTCAACAGGAAACAGGATATATTTGTGTTGACTGCAAATCATTTGGGTGTACAGTACATGTCATTGAGTAACTGCTCTGTACTTGAGCTGCAAGCATTTTCCATTATAGAGTTATGATGGCTCTCAGATTAGGCTGTTTATAAGTCTGCTCTGGTTTGACTTTTATTTCTTTCAGGGTTAAAGTCACTCCAAGAATCCCCAATTCCCACCCCCTTTTAAAAATCTGACATCTTTGTTACAAGCTCACTTTCAATTATCTGAAGGAGGAAGAGAAATTGGGAGGTGCCTCCTGAGAGAAGAATGAAAAAGTGGAAGGAGATAAAGGAAGAGAGAGATTTGTTAGGAGAAAAATTGTTCCAGGTCTCAACACAAGTTCAACTTCATCAAGTGGTGATGAAGAGGAGATGGAGAAGTTGAATTGGTTGAGAGGTTGTGTTTTGCAGTAAGCATGTATCAGGTGCCACCGGGTGGGAGGTAGTTGAATTTGAATATTTTAAAGGTGCATTCTGTAACTATTCTGGTGGAGGATCTACCACCTGTTTGTCTCCATAGAGATGTGATTGCTTTGCCTGCAGCTTGACCATAGTTGTATTTGTTGCTATAAAAGAGAGTATAATAATTAGATAGGAAGTTTAGCTATCTTGGGGAACAAGACCCCACCTCACACACGCCTCTTCCTGTTTCCAACCATTTATACCCTCTTCCATTTCTTTGTCTTCTTGTTAATGTGCATTTCACATTCTTCTCTCTTTTCTACTACTTTTCTTCCCATCTTTCAGGTGTGAAAGACTAGCAGGACTGGCAGAGAAGTTACATAGTGCACTGTAATTTATTTTATGTGAAATGAATGTAATAACTAACTACCCCAGAAGAAGGATGGACAGGTGTTGATATTCAGCCACAGAGAGGTGTGTGAGGTGGTCATTTAATTCTTGTACTATAAATCTCTGACAGTGCATGTGTGCAGATAACACAGGGATGTCTCTGTCCATTCTGCCTCTGTCAAGATGATGTATGCAGCCCTTTCTTCCTCTGGTGAAATATTAGAGGAGGGCAGAGCGTGCGTGATGGCAGGCCAGCGTGTGGCTGTGTGTTTGGTAATTCTTCACCTCTTATCTGCTTTCACATGAGGTATTTTAAGTGAACGGCTCTCGGGCCACCGGAAAATGGGGCAAAATGACCCAGACACATTCACATAGACAGGAACTGAAGCCCTGTTGAGACTCTTGAAATTGGTTGATTAGTAGTATGTAGACCAGGGGTTTTTAGTTGGGATACAGTGTGGTACTGCCTCTTTAAAGCATCGCTCAGTTTTCCATTACTTCAAACCTGTATCATCAGCTACGTTAGGACAGTGCATATACACATGCTTGTAAATGCATATGAATAGTCACAACTTGGCCCTGATTTTAGTATTACTTGAGCAGTTAAAAAAGTACTTGTTAAACTTTTTATTTCAAGAAGTGGTAGCAATTGCAAAGACTTGAAGTAAATCCAAAACCATAAATTTGCATAGTTTAATAACCTTCTGAAGCCCATATGGTACACTGGAGCATGCCCAGAAAACTGGCACTGCTGTTTTATTCACCTGAGAAGTTTAGATATTTTAATATTTCAGTCAAACTATATTAATTGTGGACATAGTCACAGCTCTATTTCTTAACCTCTTAAGAACCAAAAGACTGTCTGATGTGCTTCAGTTGTACTACTGAAGAAACTACTGAGACATGTCTGTATCAAGGAGAAAGCAGAGAAAGTGTGTGACAGCTCCCTGATCTGGCTCAGGCTGACAGCCATGATTGATCACATAATGGGGAGCACATTTGAGCGCTCTACTCTTCATTTAGCTGATAACGCTTTCTTTATGGCACCTTGTGTTATGGTATCATAATCATGCCACTGGCATCAGAGCACCTTGGAGTATGAATCATTACAACCCTCCCCCAGCACACATGCTATAAGCTACCACTACTCAAGCTTTGCTTCAAGTGGACACCTTGGCTGTCAGTCAGATGACTTTGTCTGAGGCCAGAACAATACAGGAGCTGCACACAGTGGCACACGTAAGTCCACTGCAAATTAAATTAAAACAAAAGTTGGTACAAATGAACTTTTCCATTGTTTTGTTGTACTGTTGTACTGCTACACTGCTGTGTATTTTCTGCACTTTATGATCCTGTTTAAATTTCAAGAAGATGACATGATTGATGATTTTGCAGTTTCATTTTACAATGTACATTGTATATGTACATTTTAAAAAGTGTTAGTGGCTTACATGTAGATCCTAGGCAAATCTTTGTCAGTAATGCGAGAAAGAAGTTTAATTACAAATAAACAGAAGGTTAATTGACCAGAATTTTAGGTATTAATGAGTAAAAGATTTAAGTAGATGGAACTGAGTAGAAGAGAAGGAATAGGTAGAGAAAGTTGGCAGACAGAGGAATGCAATGGAGGCAGCCAGGTAGAGCAGGGACATATGGATAAAACAAATCTCAGTACAATCTGTTCTCATCTTTACTTTTATGTACGGAGCAAAGGGTGTATACTTACCTCACCTTTATTTGCCTATCTATATATTCTACACAGACATGAAACCAGACAACCAGAACCAAGTTCTATGTCTATAGCTTTTGTCAAATTTTCCCTATTGAACTTGTTTTGTGGTCCAACTAGTCTGAGGCTTTTGTTCCCAACCTTTATTTCCATAGCCACTGGAAAATACACAACAGGTGTATCTTTTCTATAACTGCGTTTGTCTTTGATGTCACCTTTTATCATAGCCATTGTCTATCCATGTTATAGAGAAACCTGAGACTACCAGCGACAAGGAAAGTACTTTCTTGACCAAAATTAGGTCATTTGTAACATAACTGCATTTTTGCCTATCAAGTTTTTTGAGAGACTTAATTTCACATGTATTTACTGTCTATATGGGATTCAATTTTTTTGTATTTAATAGACAGCTCAAAATTCAATAGACAGAAAGCAACACAAAGAAAAGTCAGGAGGCAAAAGTGGCAGATGGATACTTACGACGGAGAGAAGAAATAACAGCAAAGGGTGATGAGTGAGATAGAGACAAAGATGAAGTGAACGAGTAAATGAAGAAATACACGGCGGACGGCTGAGGAAGTGATGAATGAGCCCGAGCAGAGACAGACGGAGCGTCTCGACTGGTGGAGAAACAACGAGAAAACAAGTGAAAAGTGCTCAGAAAGACTAAAGATTTTCATGTTATTATGGCAGAGACATGCCCAGAGGCTGTCTCTTCTTAAATAGACCTCATATTAAAAGAGAAGTATGTGTAATGTCCTAAACATTAGCAGTAAACCCTTTGGCTCAAGTTACGAGACACAAACAAGCGATGATTTAAATGTGAGTGAGCACAGTAAAGTGATGTGTGGGTGTGTAAATGGCAGCCATTTTATGCTATTGTATTCTAACCCTGTAAAATAAAATGAAATAGTGTGGGGTCAGTTTTTAGCTGTAGAACTTTATCTGTTGCGCTTAAGTTTGATCTAACAGGACGGAAACAGCAAGACCGAACCTCTACCAAGGCATTTCCCCTCTCTCGTCCTAGAAACTCACCCCAGCAAACTAGTTTTATTGAACTACAAATCTCCCAATAAAGCATGTCCTTACAGACCATGATCCAATTCCCATTTGCAGTGATCCAATTTCCCACCAATCCCCTTGACCGCATTTTAATGACATTGTTACTCAATCATAACATCAATTTATTTATTTTTTGTTTGTTAGTTCCAAACTTGCCAGCAACAAACATAATCACTTAACACAGTATATTGCACCAAATACTATATATGGAATTAACATTATTTTCTGATGGTGCTATGGGTGCTTAGCCTATTCACCTGACAACATGTTCAATTCTGAAGGTCATTACGTGACAGTAGTTGTCCTTACATGCCCCCTGTACTGGAAAAATCTAGTTTCATCCAACAAATAAATCAATTTTCCAAACACCCGCTAGTTCAGTTATGCAGTCTGGCTGTGACGTCAGTTCCTGGCTTTTGGTAACCCCTTTCTTTCAGTCTGTCCAGTTTACAAGACACACATGTACTTCACCCCTCCCTCCCACACACTACCATTATGGAGCAATTATCCTCTCCAGCTAGGCTCTGCTCCTGTGATTGTAATTTGCATTTATTATTAGCCTTTCAGTCTGCCAGGGGCTGTGAGGCGTGTGGACGGACCGATATACTCCACATCACATTGAAAGACTAGCACAGATGCTGTTTTTTAGCACAAACATCTACAAACAGAAGGCGCCCACGTATGTCCCTACAATGGCGATGGAAGTCATTACAATGTTGCTATGTTTTTCTAATGGTGATTCCTGTTAATGACTATATGCAGTACATTGTGTTCTGTGGCAGGGATACATGCTACACATTACACACTGTAGTGCCTCTTCGTGTCTTTTGTGGCACTGTCAAAATGGCCTCCAGGTTCATCATATGGAAATGTGTATGTAGCAGGACGTCTCTCAAGGCGTATACGGTACATAGCCAAGATGCTAGCGCCTAATAGATGTGCTCCCCAACACAGACAGGGAATCTGAGCGCGGGGGTATTCAAGTGTGAAATGACTCTGTTATCATGTCGTCTGAGTGGAATAAATTTGCCCGTCCACCTCCTGGAGCAGGTGTGGAGGTCTGCAGGGCTTCAATACAACAATACAACAAATGTGTGTGTGTATGTGTGTGTGTGTGTGTGTGTGTGTGTGTGTGTGTGTGTGTGTGTGTGTGTGTGTGTGTGTGTGTGTGTGTGTGTGTGTGTGTGTGTGTGTGAAGCCTACTATTTCCTTGTAGTCATGCTTTTTCAGATTTTCACTAAAGTGAGTAGAATGATTCACATAGAATCACTTTTTTCACTTTTTTTTCTTTTATCCAGACTTAAGAATAGCTCAAAAGGTACCCTGCATCTTGGACGTTATATTTTGAAATGTCTTTCTCCTGCTGGATAGTGCTAAAATGACCAAAATTTGAGCTATAATGCACATACAATGCACACTCATTTTATTATGCTAACTGGTCTGGGTTAGATTTGCATGCTACATCCACACTTACTCACACTTTTATTCTCAAGTGTTTTTAATAATGCGGGCTTTGGGCTCTAGACCTGTTGTTTGTATTCTCAATTTAAACCAGTGTTGCAGTTCAGCACTTTGCAACATCCATTTTTGGATTCCATTTACGTATGTACTTAATGCAATATGGCCATACATAGCCTACATGGTCAAATACATACAAGCACCATCACGTCCTGCCTAATTGATGTGGGCTAACCCATGATTTCATAAACCGACCCATTACCAGCCCATTAAAGGAACTCCGCTGGTATGACGGGCTCAGGGTTGTGTGGGGTTTGGGCCTGTCAAACTGCTTATCACTCTCCATCTTACTTCAACCGTGAAGGCCTGCACCTATTAGTCACACAAAATAACTCAAGTCTATCTTCTTTCACTTTTAACAGAGAATCTCAAGACTGGAGGCTGCTCTCTGGACGTATGCATAGCTAATGTAGCTGTTACAGCCACTTAAACACAGTGAAAAATGTCTGATACAGAAAGTGGACAGCTAAAAGAGCTGAGAAGTAGCTCCCGAACACCATGACTCAACTGGTTAAACACTCTAAATTAGATTTCAGTCTATGAGACGCTAAATGTAAACCCTGGATGGCTAAATGGAATAGCCTTTATAGTTTTATTTCACCTCCGGTTTAAAAACAAGAATTAAATAATATATAATTTGCTGTAGTTTAAACCCTTAATAAATATAGTGCCATGTTGATCAGTTAGTAAAGATGTGTTAAAGTCTCTTCTATCTCATCAAAAAAAACTAATTTTGTTGATTTCCATGTATTTAGATAAGTCACTATTAACGGGGCTATATTTTATGTGTAATAGGTTCATAGAAATTCACTGTTTTTCAATCACTATATATTATCGATTTCCACCAGATAAATAATTGTGTTGTACCTGTGATGGTGTGAGTATTTATTTTTGTGTTGCCAAGCAACATGCACTCAGAGTTTTCTCTGAGATACATTTGGACGCTTCATACTCACCACAGTTTGTGCCATTTGTATTTGTGAAACAATAAACCTGAACCTGGACTGAGCCTCTGTCATCTTTACTGCAAAACCCACAACACAGTGCAGAGCCATATCAAAAGGGGTGGACCAGTTACATATACAAGATCTTAAAACAGTTTTTTTTTAGTTTAGTTTTATTTGAAATGCAATAACTGTTTGGTAAAAGCCAGGCTTTTGCAATTTCCTGATTTAATGATAGATAGAATTTTAGAGTAATTTCTTTTGCTGTTGAAATATTTGCCATACATGTTTGTTACAGTTTTTTTTGTTTTTTTTAGGTTTATATCATTTAAAATCAGTTCAACTTGTCTGCTCTGGTTTGAACCACAGTTTAAGTGACTTTTTATGAGGATTGTGAGACCAGGGGCAATGGCTTTTGTTACAGTGTTGAACTTTTTAAATGGGATTTTCAAACCGTAACAAGTTAAAATAGTTTAAAAATTAACATGATTCCATAAACGTCAAACAATGAACATTAATAATCCATGTTCAAACAATTTAGTGTAAAACAGAGACTTATTCCTGACATAGCTGCAGATATTCATTGATTCATTCATCGAGTGGCACTGTTTGAATTACAGAGTCCAACTGAATGCATCATCACACCATTTATGTTTCCATGGTAACTATGAAGGTCCAGTTTCAGTTGAACTTTACAGCGGAAGAATTAGCATTATCAGAAGTAGCTAATGTTAACTAATCAGTTATTCAGGTTATACTACATTATTCTCCAAATTTATTCCCTCACAGCAAATGAGACATTGAACATAGGTGTTATTATTTCTTTGTATTTCTCAGTAGGATGGACAGATCTCCTTCAAATCCAGAGCCACAGGTAAACTATTACAAATGTACTTGTTTTACTTTATGTTTACTTAATTTGGCCCTCCTCAATTCTTAGTTTGGGGTGGATGCATCTGCTAATGTAACACAGCTGCAAATGCTCAATGGTAAGTCCAAAGTTCATTAGTTAACTGTTTAAGGTGCTGTAGTTTAACCTTAGTGTGTGCTGTTATTCACCAGGAACAATGAGGAAAGTATCATTAACTGAAGAGCCCAGGTATACAAATATTTCATGTTGTAGCTAGATGTTGCCCTGAGGCAGCCACTCTACATTCTCTGTGTTTTGTTGTTTCAGGAGTGCTCCTGCCTATTCACTGCCTGAGTGTGCGCAGGTGGGGATTTAAAAGCAGTTGACAATACATGTCCTATTGTTCAGTTATATTCCAGTTATTCCTTTTTCCAAGAAATCCTCAGCATGTGTGCCACTGGAGACAAGAGAGGGTATGTCCAAAACATTGGTGCCTGTGGAAACAGAGCAAGGTTTCTCCAAAACATTTGTGTCCTCAATGTGATCTAGTCCAGATATTACTACAATTTGTTTGTCAACTAAAAGACTTATTGAAAGTGTGCTTAAGTTGGACAACTTAGTAAAGCTGTCAAAGAATCAAGCTAATCAGTACAAGGTAAAATAATCAAAGAAATTAAAACGTGGACTGTACAATAGAGCTTGGGATCAAACGTAAAAATGTATGACTGGCAAGATGTGTCACATTTCCATAGAGATGTAAGTAAATAAAAGAGTCATGGAACAACCCAGTGACATGCTGGGTTTCTACTGACAAATACATATCATGATACTATAGTTTCAGAATGCTTCTGATCTTAATGAGATCTTAAAATCTCCTTTGGTTTAAGATTAAGATAACTAAAATGAGTTGTGAGAACACAATCCAATCCAAGTTCTGTGATCTAAATAATGGTCACTTTATACAAGCTTTTTACCAAACCAAGTGCATTTGGAGCTGTTTGAGTTTACACATTTATCAAGTTTGGATTTGACCAAAATATCCACAAGCATTTGTATTTTTTTTTTCTCTCGAACACCAGAGCCTGTCTCAATGGAAGGGTCCAGTCAAATGGAACAGAGTGATTCAGTTGCTGAAGATGTTGAAAGATGCAAACAACTAACATGTCTTAAAGCCCAGGTAATTTTATTTTTTATAGTTAACCTTTATTTAGGTAAGTTATTGATTAAGAATCAGTTCCTGTTCTTATCTCCAATGGCATTGTGTATGTGATTCATGTTAAGTCCACCTTTGCATTGTTGTCCTCCTTCCTTGGATATGCTCTTAATGAAGACATATGTGCCTCCACTGAATGTCATTGTTACACAGTGGTTATTTATAGGGCTATGCAGAGTTTGATGCTCTAAACTAATTTTTGTTTTCCTATGACAATGGCAGTGAAATAACCCTGAACCTTTCTTTGGCCTTGATCCAGTATGAGTGCACGAGTTAAATATTTTAGTGTTTAATAACTATTTACACTTTTATTGTTTTTCAGCTTTTGTGTGTTTTATTTGGAAAAGAGTTTACGAGAATGAGACAACTTTGCCAGATGAGTATGTGATTATATTACTGCATTAACTTGGTTACATATGTGAGTGGGAGCAGGAGTCCTCTTTACTGTTTGTGTAGTTCTCATCCATGACCCCAGCAACAGCACCATAGAGGCACTTCTGGATACTCTGCATCAGGGTCAACCAAATAGTAAGAACTGGGGCACTGCACTTTTACAGCATTTTTCTTGGTGACACAAATATCTCATCCTGTTTTCAGTGACCAATACATGTGGTGATGATGAGGAGGACAGCGAATGATGAAGAGGTAGATGAGAGTGATGAAGGGGAAGATGACAGTGATGAAGATGAGGATGAGAGTGATGAAGGATGAAGAGGACAGTGATGATGAGGGGATGACAGTGATGAGATGAGGATGATGATGAAATGATGAGAATGATGAAGGGGAAGATGGTGATGAAGATGAGTGATGAGGAGGGGAAGATGTCAGTGATGAAGTGATGAAGGGGAAGATGACAGTGATGAAGATGAGGATGAGAGATGAGGATGATGAAGAGGAAGATGAGAGTGGTGAAGAAGGGGAAGATGACAGGTGTGAGATGATGATGAGATGATGATGAAATGAGAGTGATGAAGAGGAAGATGACAGTGAAGATGAAGGGATGAAAATGATGAAGAGGAAGATGACAGATGAAGATGGGAGATGACAGTGATGGGAGGATGAGAGCATTAAAGATGAGAGTGGAGATACTAACGACAGGAATAGAGAAAATTCATGTGAGGATGATCAAGATGTTGAGGATGAGGATTGTGAATATTATCCTAACTGACTGTAGAGAAATCCTTTCTGACAACATCATTTTGCATATTTATCAGTGTAATTCTCATGTCAGATACAGCCAATTCAGTCGGTCAAGGTAGAAAGTGAAGGTAGAATTTGTTTGGTCTTGCCCTCTTTTACAACTGGTCTGATTTTAGGCTGTGACTTTAACTGCTTTTGACTATTAGACAAAAAGGAGCGGTTTGAGCACTTTGTGGTTGCCATTTGAACATTTTAGTAATGATTGGATGTCCTGTTTTATCTGGGCTTATAAGTTGCATTTCTATGGGTTTGGCTCTTTGGAAAAGCAATAAACGCATGTTGAATGTGGGATGTTTGCAGTGTTTCTCACTGTGTATGTTTCATTCTGAGACAGGTTGTTGGAGAAGTCACTCTCTGCGTGCACTTGCCTTTCTTTGATCAGAGACTCAATAAACCTCTCACTTCAGAGTCTTTTATTTATTTAAATGCTTTTGTAAATGGTTTCATTTTATAAACTTGTCTCAAAACATTCCTGAAACATTCTTAAACTTCATTTACATAGCAACTACTTATTTAACAGCATTTCATTGGTGTGATGGGTAATATCTGTCATGGCATCACAACATTTTAGAATCAGTCTAGTGCTAAATGTGCTTTAGGACAGGTCAACATGATATGGTAACATGTGGTGTTTAATTGTCAGAGTGAGTGAGATTTGTTGTCCTGATTTATGGTTAATATCTCTGTCAGTAAGACTGTGAATCCCATTGAGTTATATTGGCCCCTGTCCTCCACCTGAAATGACACAACCAATATCTAGAATTCTACATAATGTGAATGCAACCTCTTGTTTCTTCTCTATTTGAATCTGACATTTTTAATTTAGGGTTAAAATGACACATAACCTTTGACAGATAATTATTACCATTTTATTGTTTCACAGGACCAGACCTTAATATGTAGTAATGCTGTTTATTGGGTTACTATGAAGCCATTGTATCTCAGAAGTCATTATTATGTATTATCTTCATGCATGGCCTGTAAAAAAGGGAAACATCACATGACCAAATCTGTAATTAATCTGCACAGGTTGGATGAGCATAATGGCTCAATTCAACAGAGCAAGGCACGCTCAAGTGAGAAAGGACGTTGTCTTTCAGCCAGTTTAAGACAATATTCATATCAAGGTTAAAGGGTCATTTTGTGGGAATAATTTATTTCTGGTGTAATCTGGTTTGGTTCTCAAGCCAAGTCTCTTTTCCTATCAAGGTCATTTCAATTCAGTACAAACACGTTTCACATGTTTTTTTTTCCCTGAACACCTATCCATCTTTACCTGGAGTGTCCGCTCCTGCGTGGGAGAATACGTCATTGGTTTGTTTCTGCTTTTTAGGCTTTTCTTATAAAGTGGATTGTGGCTGTCAGCAGCTGTCAAGGAAGCTCCATTATTCGTCAGAGTGAGGCAAGGCTGTGACTCATGCCTGCGTGAAGAGACCAATGGGCTGCCGAAGCGTGAGATATAAATAACGTATAAAAGATATTCTTGAGGGAGAAAGGGTCACTTGCGCGCCGCTGGATGAGATTTGACTTCGCTCTGTTTGTATTCCGCCTCCTCCGCCACTGGACTGTTTCTGTTCGCGCACTGGGTGGCATTTTTTTACATCTTCGTTTGTCTGGAGTCTGGAATCGACAACCTGTACACTGGTAAGCTGCTTTTTTTTTTTTTTTTTTTTTGCCTCTTTCGGTTCCACCAAATGTTTGGTCCCGTGCGTAACGCGACCAGGGTTTATGTTACTGCGCGTTCTTCTGTTCAGTTTAGATGGACAATCTATCCAAGTCGAGCGTGATCATTTAAATTGTGTGTTTGGTGCTGCTGTTTAATAGCTAATAATTAGCTTGTGATGAGTGACGGGGCGCATCCATTAGGGCTCAGTCTGCTTTTTGCCGCGCAGTGACAGTGAGTGATGAAAACGTGTGTGCCTGTTCAAAGCCAAACTTAATTGAAATGTCGATTTTTGCATCAATAAGTAAATGGTGTAGATTATGTGCACATTTAATTTGCAACGAGTCAGAGAGACAGTTTAACTGCTTATGGTGCTAGCCCTGAACAAGCATCATCTCCGAAAGAAATTGTTTGGCATAAGATGTGGTACATTGCTTGTCTGAGGCAAATTTATTTTTTGATTATTATTATTATTATTATTATTATTATTATTATTATTATTATTATTATTATTATTATTATTATTATTATTATCATCATCATCATCAGTATTGTTGTTGTTATTATTTGTGATGATGTCTGATAAGAGCAAAAGGAAGTTTACAAATCTGAAATAGAATTCATGGGAGATGAAGAACAATAATGGATCCGCCCTGTGACAAAATTTAGGATTTTAAAAAAAAAAAATTGCAAATCTAATCATTTTGACCTAGCCTGGTAAACTGGTTTAATTTATTGAAGTAAATCTTTTTACCATCCTGTCTTCTAAACTGGACACTTTATTCCTCAGTAAAGACTGCACATCAGCACGTAGGCACATAACCCAGGAGTGATGGCTACGTCTGAACCAAGAGCCACCAGTGGGGACCAAGACCCAAACTCTTCCAATTTAAGAGCCCCGTCCACAAGTAGGTCCCCTCTATGTCCTCGTATGTCTGATAATAACCCTGCTCCTGTCGACTCCAGGTCAGCTCATTGTTAATGCTCAGTTTACTGATTGTGACGGCTGCATGCCCTGCTCAAAGACTCAAGATGCAAGGTGATGTATTTCCTCCAGGAGGGAGGAATAAAACATCGTCTCGCCTCTGTCTGATAGAAGCACGTCTTACCCGGGCCATTTGCTGTGTGAACTTGGTCGTTAATCATTCTGCTTAAGAACAGAGCCATCACAGCTGCCTGTCTGTCAGGCAGATCACCAGTGCGCGCAGAGATGGGGACGCGCCACAAACAAGTCACTATTAAGTCTGGTGGTGTCGATATTTATGGCCAGTTAAGTCCCTGTATTTGAGTGTCTTAAAATAAATCCACACAGTTCTTTGTTGGATTATTTAGTGAATTTGATCCTTCTATTCCCATCTATTGTCCTAATTTATTTTGACGCACTGGGTGCTGTATTCATGTTATCTCGTTTTCCAGACTGCTCCTCATTTTCATGCAAAGGAAGACGACGTTATAATAATCCTGCGAACCTAAGCATATAGCCCATGTTTTTTCGTCATTCTCTGATACATACACACAAACAGGCCATTATGATGCATTTTTATACCGACTTGTCTTTTTAACCAAAGGCAACTCAGTTTGATCGTTATTCTCATAAACCAGCCTGAGGCCCAATAACATATGGACAATCATTTTATGAGCATTATGCCTAATAAATGATCAAATCTGTTTTGTCTAACTTGCTCGTATTCCTCTGCTGGATGTTACCATTATCTTCTGTACCACGCTCCATCTCACGCCTTGCGGCTGCTTTGCTCTGTGCGTCGTGCGTGTGTGCGCTTTGGCCTGACTGAGCACCTGAAGCTGCTTTTCTCTCACGAGTTAATCTAATAATTATCGGTTTGTGTTCATAAACTTTCCATCAGGTAGATATCAACCTTCTTCACTTGCCTCACGTCATTTCTCACGCATGTTCTGGCTGAGTTGAATGCATGCGCTCTTGTGGATAGAGGAATAGGCTGTAACTCGCTGGTGCTGCATCTCGCCTGCTTAAGCTACACAATCCCAGCCAAAGACACCGAAGCAGCCCGCTCCAGTCACACACCGTGTTTCACTCAATTAATTCCTGCCCTCCTCCGTGAGCTCATTTCACGGGTCTTAATCCCAACCCGCCTCTTGGTGCGTGTGTGTGAACCTGCCAGGATGTGCCACACGAGCCACTGTCTGTTTCCATCAACTTTGAAATCGGAAGTTATTACAACGAGCTGCAGACAGAACAGAACAGGCCATTTAAAATAATTAAAATAAATATAAAAAACAAGTGCTATGGCTGCGCTGCATCAGGATTCACTCTGCTCTGTGCTTCATCCGCTCCATCACACGTTTCACGCTTTCATTTACGCGCCCTGCTTGTCTTTTTGACCAAGAAAATCAACCGTCCACCATTGTGTTTTAGCCAACGAATACGCATGGATGCACGGATGCACACGGAAACTTGGGATGAAGATTTGTGGTAAGTTTCTGCACAAAGGCCAAAACTGAGCCGGCCCATATAACCTACAAGATTTTTTTTTTTGCCATGTCACATTTATGTTATTTTCCATTTTTCTCGACCAAATAAATGAGGCCCTGATATAGGCCACCGTAGACGCTATTACAACAGGGCCATCCATGACTGTCACTGTGCGTTTTCATCTCGTATAAAGGTCAGTGTACATTTGCCTGCTGCTCTGATGATAAGACCCTTCGGTAACACTCTCGGCTGCCCCCACAGACCCCCCGCGTCTTTGAGCATTATCTCTTGAAGAAAAACCCACACCAAGTCAGCGTGGCCCTTATGAAGGCTGTGGTACAGGCCTGACTGCAGCCTGCGTCGTGACAGAGGGCGTGGCGCTGTGAAATAGGATGGTTTAATACATGGGGTTATTTATTTAAAAAGATGCCGATAGGCTTGTGCTCAAATGGCTGAAAACCCCAAAATACTATGGTCATCTGCTTTTAATTTTGTGTACTTTTTGACACCTGCCATAACCTTGATTGTTTAATTCAGGTTACATTTAGGATAAATTATAAACTGCCCTCAGCAATCACAATCTGTTTAGGAGCTGCCCTCAGGTCCCTTTGAATGACTAAAATATCTTAAAGCATAATATTTGGCTTCAGCGCTGGTTCTGCTCTCATTCACTCTGCGCGCACAGATCCCCATGCGCGTCCAAGGAGCGCTCCCGGGCTCGTCGTTCATTAACCCCTCTTTATGGGGAGTCTATTATTGGCAGCGTGGGTCATCAGATCATCCCGCACCACTGAACACGCACACGGGCCTCCTGACAGTGCGGCCAGACCCGGCAGGAGGGTCCCTTCTGTGCGCGCTTCCTGGTTGTGATGTCAGGGAGGCGGGCGCACTGAAACTGTTGTTGTGCGTTGTATAAATTACTTCCTATCGCTGTCTCTGTTCAGAAATAACGCGCAGCCGTTATTCATGTGACTCATTTTAAGTAGGCCTCTTCTTTTTTACATTTTAGTTTGAGGTTGTTGGGTGTGGGAGAGGATGGAAGTGTTTGGTGGTAACTCGTGCTCTCCACCGTGCAACACTTTAGGATTTCTGCAGAAGAACAACAGCCTGGAGGAGAAAGGGAGGCTCGCGGGCCACAAGAACCTGCTCACGTGTGACAACAGCGACAGAGACACGAGCTTCCGCCGCACTGAGACTGACTTTTCCAATCTCTTCGCCAGAGGTCAGAACCTTTCAAATGTTTATAAGATTATTAATGGTAATTCATATACAAACACTAACAGGATATATAAAAATAAAATGTGAATAAGATAAAATAAAGAAAAACATAAAATATAGCATTCTAAAAAAATATATAGCGTTCTTAAAAGTGTTATTCTCTAACACAATAATGATCCATGTTTATGTTTAGTAGAGATTATAGCTATTCTGAAACTAAATAAATGTTATCATATACTTTCTTGCGCACAAACATGTTTTCCTGAACAATTTCATAAAGCTACAGTGATTTGTCCCGTACTTGTCTTGTCCTGGGAAACCTTTAAGCATTTTATGTATAGTAACATTTAGCTTACATTTTTAGAGCTAATACAACACAAGTTTTGACAAATAATTAAAGCATGCATTATTTAAAAAAGGATGTTCTGTTGTTTTTAACAAAAAATAAATGTTTTCTGCGTCCTTTAGACCTTCTTCCTGCCAAAAATGGAGAGGAGCCAACTATTCAGTTTTTGTTAGAAGTGGTTGAAATTCTGACCAACTATGTCAAGAAGACTTTTGACCGCTCCACCAAGGTGTTGGACTTCCACCACCCACACCAGCTGCTGGAGGGCATGGAGGGCTTCAACCTGGAGCTGTCCGACCAGCCCGAGTCTCTGGAGCAGATTCTGGTGGACTGTAGGGACACGCTCAAATATGGAGTCCGCACTGGTACGAGCCACACAAACACATCTCTGACATACACCTGTTATGAATCATGCTAAAATTTCACATGAAATCTTTTTTATAACAAACCACAATCATTGATATTTTATTGCATTATTTGAAAGTAATCCCCAGTGATATTTGAGCATACTTACTCAACACAGTGTATTTTTTCTGACACAACACAAAAAAATCAAAGTCTTTAGAGATCTGACTCTATAATAATCACCAGTGATGCTATTGTAAATCTAGACAAATATATTCTACCCATATATTCTGTTTGCCAGGCAGTGTAAGGCCCATTACCATGTCTGTCTTATTTATTGCCCCCCTGGCACCTCTTCACTTGACACCATCCCTTTCTTTTCCTCTTTAACTTATTAAAGCAAGTGTTGCCTGAGGGGCCCCTTACACTGTCCCTTTGAAGCTGTTAAACGACAAACTGTCCCTTGGGTTTTATTTATCACTTAGGGTCAGCACTGTCTACACTTCTACACACTGTTTTTTATTTATTTTTTAGTGAAGTCTGTCTTGTAGGAGCTGTCCATGGTGCTGACATGCTGTGGCTTAAATGCTGCTATATCAGATTAGACCTTCATTGGTACAAATCTGTATTTTAAGCAATACATTATAGTTTACAAGTGTATTATAATTTACATGACACCACTGTGCATTCAGTGCTGCGGGCGTCATTGACGCTGACTATGTGTTAGCACCTTTGAGATTAAATAGCTGTCATATAGCTGCCTTGTTGCTGAAGTAATTATGGGACACTGAGCATTGCTTTGTCAGGCCCCATAGGCTCACATTTAACCAGGGGAATACGAAATTAGCCACTGTAAAAAGGATAAGGGCAAAAATTGGACAATCTCGTTTGGTTTGATTAATAGTAGTTTACTTGTTTTTTTGGCTACATCACAAACTGCAGAAAGAAGGACAATGGTGTAAAAAAGGGTGTTTACTGAGTGTGACTTCATATAAAATCTCTATTCACATCTAGGAGTGTTTAAGGGATTTTGTTATTGCTTGCACACCCTTTTATAGACTTTTATACCCATTGTCCTGCCTTCCTTACAAGTGTAGTTGTTAGTAATCATTTATTAGCTATTAGGAGTATTGTTCATATGTTATTGCTTATGTAAATATTGTATTTCTCTGTCCTTATTTTAATTATTGATTGTGCCATTTGGATTGTGTTTGTGAAATAGTACTAAATAAGACAACAGGCCACCGGTTGTTTTTATATTATGCTGATAGCTGCTGATTTAGTAGCTAGATTTGGTCTTATATTTAATTTTAAACACACTACTTTTTATTACTTATTCCTGGTAAATGTTTATGCATCTACTGAAAACATATCTTGTAAAATACAAAATTTCAATATGATATTGTGGTTGTTGGAGGAAACAGCCTGAACTCTGAAATATAAACATTTTGGCAAATGGCCTTACTGGCCTTTATAGATTTGCACACAGTTTATAGTTTTTCATTTTTCGCCAATCAGATTTTCAGAAGCTTTAGCCACAGGGCACTGCAGTGACTGTGCAAGCTCTTATCACAAAGATATTATTTTTTATTTAGCAAAGCACAGCATTAAAAATAGTGTGTCCTTTTTGTCTAGGTCATCCACGCTTCTTCAACCAGCTGTCCTCAGGGCTGGACATCATTGGCCTGGCCGGAGAGTGGCTCACCTCTACTGCCAACACAAACATGTAAGAGCAACAACAACAACCTACTTATGTAAAGGGGGAAAACCTCCACATGTCAGCAAAGGACAACAGTGTTCCTGTTTGTAGGCCACTGGAAACAACTCCCAGTCAGATTCAGGCTCATAAATAGACTGGTGTTGTGGTGGTCCCTCTGAGGCCGGTTATATAAAGTGTTTGTCCCCTATCGACAGACTCTACTGTAAATTGTAGGCGGTCCGCCCCAGGGGCTGTTAGATTGCATATTGATCTCAGGTCAAAGCGACATGGTGGTCTTGTCTGATAGAGGGCATGAACACCTCTGTGAATGAGCTGTAACTCTGTAGTTAATCTGCTGAACCAAAAATAAACAACAACAATGACAACATCATAAGAGAGAGGTGGCAAATGCTTCATTACAAAAATGGTACAGTGGGGTGACTGAGTTACAGAATGTAGGAATACTGTAGGTATAAGATGTACTAAACACATGGGATATTCTGTATTCATGTTTCTTCATATGAGGAGGACTTTCATGCTTCTAACCTGAGCTATGAAGATCGTAGACTGTGTAGACCATGAACAGTCTATGACAGGGGTAGGCAAACTTTTGCCGCACGGGCCACAATGGGTTCTAAAATTTGACAGAGGGGCCGGGCCAGGATATATATATGTATATATTTACATTAGCGATTTGGCCTGTAACATGTATCAAAGCATGAATATGCAAGGCTCATTGTACAAATTGTTTTCCAAATGCATTAATTAAATGAATAATTTATTTATTCAATTTTAGTTAAATAAACACAGCAGAAAAACTTTGAACAAAGTTTACCCTTACCTATTTTAATATAATTTGGTCACATTTGGCGGGCCGGATTAATAAGCCCAAAGGGCCGTGTGTGGCCCCCGGGCCATAGTTTGGCCCAGTCTGGTCTATGATGAAGACATAAACTTTGTTTGTGTCAAAATGCACAAAACTTTGTTGACGTCACAGCTCCAAAAGACAACTCAAGGTTATCTTCAAAATCCAAATCTATTGTCTGTTCGAGGAGCTTTGCGCTAAATGAAAGATCAATAGTAGGAAAATAACCAGTATCTGCAGATAAATGGAGTCACTTAATTCATGTAATTCCCAAAAGATCAGGTCTAAAGACCACATCCATGAAGTAAAACTGTATTTTCTTGAGGGTGAAGCCTCCTCAGGGGACACTGAATTCACACATTAGCACGAGCGCATTTGTAATGACACAGACGCGCACCAGCTTCCTCTGCCCCACATCCAGCAGCTCCAGTTTCCAGACCATTGACTGCAGGCTCATTGTGAGCCAGTCTTAGGAGATAGGCCAGCTGGGCTTCTCACTGACACACAATGCCCTCCGGCTGCTCAGAAAACCCTGTCAGACCAAGAAACTGGCTCTGCTGCTCCCCACGGAGCACTCATTTCAGTCCATTGTCCCCAAGGAAATCCATGAGTGTGGTCCTGTGAAGGCAGGGGTCAGCGGGTTACTCACACACATACACAATAACACACATGAGCAGTGAGTGCCCTTGATGATGATAATAAGGGCATTTAGGGGCTGTCCCTGGAGATGGGCAGGTGACTGAGGGGTAATTTTCACCCTGAAAAGACCAATGATTGGCTCTGATTGTGATAATGATCACCATTATTGTCATTACAGCATGAAATGACTCACAGAGAGGGAGGATTTTAAAAAGGAGTCCTGAGTGTGTCCATTTCCAAACGAAGATTATAAATAAAAGGCAGATGAAAGGTGAACATCTAGGACATGACACATTATTATTCTTTTTCCAGCATTTACTGGAATTACTCATTTACTACTCATCATGGTGTGATGTGGCTAATTCCTCAGGTGTGTCCTCAGTTGGAGCACAAAGACTCTTTGTTCTCTTTTGTCCTGAACCTTGCTCTTCATTTTTCATTTCTTTGGTTCATGTTGTTCCCTTTCTTTCTTTGCTTCATCCCTCTCTTCCTCTGTCATCCCTGGCACGTTGTGGGCCTGAAACGTGCCCAGCGCTGTGGCTCTTGTTTGGATGAGAGTTGTTGAAGCAGAGCAAGGAGATAATGTGGCTGTGTGTTTAGATGCTTGAGCTTGTAGTGGCAGTGCTTAATGGCAGTGGGGGATTGTTGTATAACTGGCCTCTTTAAAAACAGGATCAGTCCTGAGGGTGTGTGGAAGGCAGCACCAGTTAGTGGAAAGAACAAAAGCTCAAGCCGTGCATTAGGAGTTGCCTTTCAGTGACACTTATGTGAAGTTTTTGTTGGATGCACAAAGTCTCCTTGAACCATCAATGCTGACACTGGATGGGGTAAACTCTTCGGCTTTGAGGTCTATAAATGTTCAAATGACCAGATTTGTCCATATCATTGTAAACTGTCAAAATCAAGTCCACATTTTCCCAGTGGAACAAACAAAACATTTGAAGGTGAAATATTTTACATTGATTATTTGCAAACACAGCTTTTATCTTGTAGAAACAGGCCTGTCTCATGTGTGTCCTCTGCACACATCAGGTCGATCCCTTTCAGAGCAGCTCCTGCTCTGAGATTGGCAGCACTGACAGATAGCCATCAGAGCTTTGTGTGCTTTAATTAAACAACTGAGTGGAACCAGAACCCATTTGAATATGAATGTTTGCTGCTCCTCTCCTATCAGGCCATTTTAATTAGCCTTGTCAGCAAAAGCTCGGTTTTGTGCACCACTACTAGTTCCCACTGAAAGTATGTCCTTTTAATGATCAAATATCTGTTGTAATGAGCATGGAGGGCTTTTCTGGGTGGAGTTTGTATGATTTTTCTGGGTGGGTTTTCTGATTTTTGTACAATGATCCTCTTGAGTCCTGAGGGGTGTCGTAAATTTTAATGTTACAATTATTCTGATAACGTGATAATTATTAATAATTATTGATGCTACGACCAAGGAACAGGGAAATCCTTAATTTTCTTTCATTCCCATTCATGTCTAATAGTATGGGACCAACTGAAAAAAAAAGTCTGAATGATATAAAAGTTAGTTGAACTTAAACAGATAAAAAGCACACTATGTTCTGACTCCTGACATTTATCTGGGCATGGGTTCCTACAGAAACTGTAAAGCCTCCAAATACAAACATTATGGAGTTAGAATGATAAAATTCTATTGTTGTATTTACTTGAGCAATGTATAGCACTTCAACATTTGTTATCTGATGTGATTGGCAGGTTCACCTATGAGATTGCACCAGTCTTTGTGTTGATGGAGCAGCTCACTTTGAAGAAAATGAGAGAGATGATTGGCTGGCCTGACGGAGAGGGAGATGGCCTTTTCTCACCAGGTTTGTCCAATGATGTTACGGTACAATTTTAGTTTAATATTATTGTTACTTTTGAATTTAAGTAAACCCAAATAATCTGCCAAATTATGAGCTAAGTTGTGTTGATTGTTGGCTTTCAAATTAGAAGGTCTTTCTAGTTGTTGATCACGTTAAAGTAAAATTACAATTACTTGAGACAATATACACTGCCATGAAAAGTTGTGAGTGGCAAAGAATAACAACAACAAAGATTTGTATAGTTTATATATCAACATGACTTGATGAAATATACTTATTCTCCACAGGGGGCGCTATTTCAAACATGTACAGTGTTATGATTGCCCGTTACAAGTATTTCCCTGAGGTGAAGACCAAGGGCATGTCGGCAGCTCCCCGCCTCGTCCTATTCACATCTGAACACGTACGTCTCTGCTAACACACACACAAACACACACAAACACACACACTCAGCCAATTTGAAGTCCTGTCATAAAGTAGATGGTGCGCTTCATTGGCCTGAGATAGAGGCCATTGAAGACCCCAGCTACAATCATTGTCTCTCTTTAAATCACACTGATGGTCCATTGTAATGCACTCCTTTTATTTTATGGTATCTATTTTTGTCTGTAAGGTATAACCAGAAAGATGTCAACATTTCCAATAGACAAAAGCATTTACTGTCTAATTGGTTTCATTAAGATGTGTGCTGTTATTCTTTCAGAGCCACTACTCAATCAAGAAGGCTGGTGCTGCCCTGGGTTTTGGCTCAGAGAATGTGATCCTTCTCAGCACAGATGAGAGGTATTTGAGTTTGAAAATATTTTAAAACCACAACAAATGTGGTCAATCTCTTCAGAGAAAGTAAAAATGCTTATTCGTCATAACCACATATGGTCCAAACAAGCTTTCAATTTTTCACATACTTAGCAGTTTTTCCAGAATTTTGACCAAGGTTAGTAAGCATTTTCTGTTCAGCCAGAGTATTTGTGGTGTTAATGCCAACTAAATTAGGCTCATCAAGGAAATCAGCACTTTTAATTTAACAGTTACACAATAATGTCGTAGTTGGAGTAGGGTGACCACCTCAAATAGTTGTAAAAGTTGTCTATTGACATAGTGAAACATGGTGGGATGGACCTGGGACATTAAAGTTTTAAGATAAAGTCATGGTTTTCAGTTTTATCTCCCAAAACACAGTGAGTGTGATTGGAATAGCAATAGCCACACCAAAAAAGTCAACAAAAGAAGTAATTTTGTAATAAATCTCATCTTTACATACAATTTTTGTGGCACATGAAAAAGTGCGTCATTATATAAATAAGTACAGAGACAGGGGCCAGAGTGACTGTGCAGGACAACCAAAAGAAGGATAGGCAGTCACCCTAAGTAACTATCAGACTCATAATGATTCACAATGCTATGGATTTATTTAATAAATGATTACATATATTTGTGTTGTTCACAGGGGCAGAGTGATTCCTGCTGATCTGGAGGCTAAGATTCTTGATGCCAAACAAAAAGTGAGTGGTATTTACTTTATAGTATTTGTCTTATTACAGTCACATTACTAACATTTCTTTATGTTTTCATTATGCAGGGTTATGTGCCAATGTTTGTCAATGCCACAGCTGGTTCTACAGTGTATGGTGCATTTGACCCCATCAATGAGATTGCTGACATCTGTGAAAAATACAACCTTTGGCTCCATGTTGATGTAAGATCTTCTCAAATGCACTCAATGCTGTTTATGCTTGCATTTCCATTGTGTTTTAAGTCTGCTGTTTTGATCTCTGCAGGGAGCTTGGGGTGGTGGATTGCTTATGTCCAGAAAACACCGCCATAAGCTCAGCGGGGTTGAACGGTCAGGAAAAAGGATATTACTCTATAATAAGTTGATTTGCAATAATTTGAGAGAATTTTAATCCTTTATTCCTTGATTAAACCTTGCAGGGCTAACTCTGTCACATGGAACCCTCACAAAATGATGGGTGTGCCGCTTCAGTGTTCTGCCATCTTGGTCAGAGAAAAGGTATGTTGACCAAATTTACTCTTTTGTTAAATGATGAAATGTTGATTAAAATATGGATGTTTTAAAGGGAATCCTGGCCGGCTGCAACTCCATGTGTGCAGGATACCTCTTCCAACCAGACAAACAGTACGACGTCACCTATGATACAGGGGACAAGGCCATCCAGTGTGGTCGCCATGTTGACATATTCAAGTTCTGGCTCATGTGGAAAGCTAAGGTAATCACATCAGCCCTTTGAACATGAATTATTATTTCAATTATAATAGAGAAACTGTTGAATCTAAATACTTTTCTTTCTGCAGGGCACAATCGGCTTCGAGCAGCACATAGACAAGTGCTTGGATCTGTCTCAGTATTTGTACAATAAAATAAAGAACAGAGAGGGGTATGAGATGGTGTTTGATGGAGTGGTGAGCATCCTATTTTCAACTTTGAATTAATTTTTATTTTGACATTAAGGTAGTGCTAGTTTAGTCACCAACTTGCTTGCAACTTGCTTTTCCCTTTGCAGCCTCAACACACCAATGTTTGCTTTTGGTACATTCCTCCCAGTCTGAGAGGAATGCCTGATGGACCAGAGCGGCAGGAAAAACTCCACAGAGTAAGTTGTGTTTAAAATATCCAATAAAGATCCCATATTGTTTCACCTGATTGCTCCTGAGTTTAAAGTTAAATGTTTTTTCTTAGGTGGCACCAAAGATCAAAGCGATGATGATGGAGTCAGGGACCACTATGGTGGGCTACCAGCCTCAAGGCAATAAAGTGAACTTCTTCAGAATGGTGGTGTCTAATCCGGCAGCCACTCAGTCTGACATCGACTTCCTGATTGAGGAAATGGAGCGGTTGGGGCAGGACCTGTAGAAGTCATCCGCCCCGAACACAGACGCCAATGAGGTGAAACAGTCAGCGCTGCAGACAAACTAATGAGGGGACACAGTCTGTCTTTGGCTGCAGCACTGTAGTGTTTCTGCCACAGAGGAGGTACTTCCTGTTCTCCTAATATTAAAATAGTTTTTGCCCTTGGCACAACACTTAATGAACGTTTGTGCTGTGGAATCTCGTAAACGTGGGTATTTAACATAGATTTGTCTGATGTTCAGGTAGTTTGTCCTTTATCGTCTCAGTATGCATTAATGTTGGTGTGTATCTGTCAAACACTAAAAGGGAGAAGCACAGATCACAGAATATCATGAAACTCGTCTGTTGGTGCTCCATATGTACAAACACACACTAGTCTAAACCTCTGTGGTCTATGTGGGAAGGTGTGCTGACAACAGGTTCACTGTATCATGTCTTTAGCCTAAAGAGGTGTTTAAAATAAGCTTATATCACCTTATGTGCACAAGCCTTTTCCTTGTAAATGTCTAAGATAAAGATTTAAAATATGTAACTTAAGTCTCAAACTTGTAAAACGCTGGCTCGTTGTCTCTTTCATGCAATCATAATGGAACAATAATAACTGTTTGTTTATAATATGAATATTTAAATTTATATTTATTGCATTTCCACTGTTTGCAGATTCAGGTATTTTATTGTAAATGTTCCTTTATGTGTATTACATGGTAATACATTTGTAAATGTAAACATAGTATTTGAATAAAGATTATTTGTAATAATTTTGTCAGCCAAAGAAAGAATTAGGAGCAGAGCAATTCATAGTTCACCATATAACTTATAATGTATTACTTATAGGTGTTTGTAAAATGTTATTCAATTTGGAATGCAATGCAATTTATAGTGACTATTTGAGTGTTTTGGATGAATGTTTTTAGACGTCTGTCTGGCCTTTTGATGAGATTAATGAAGACTATGTAGATTCTGGCCCCGTGCCGGTCTTTTATTTCAGAGAGAAGCACAAGGTTGTGAGAATGTACTCTAGTTCAGAGACTTAAGAGAGAGTTGTTTTATTTGTCAAATCCTGATGCATTTATTGTTATTAAATGAACTGTGTGTATTGCATATGACCAGTGTTCCCAGAGCTAAGGGAGCTCTTTTCAATATCTCAGTAACTGGAGTTCCTCAGTTTGTCTTTGCACAATGTTCACCTTTCTCCTGTGTATTTGTGCGTGGAGTGATTATTTTAAAATTATGTAAAGTATATTTATGGTATCTAGGAACCATATGTGAATGGCACAATTGTATAAATCATATTTAGAAATAATATATGTTCTTTATGTGGCCGTGACTCCTGCGAAAGACCAGGTGTAACAGGTGTAACAGACACAAATAAAGAGTGTCTTCCAGGAGTTTTACAGTAGGCACTTTAACAGAATTAAACCATCTTCAGAGAGATCTTAAAATAAATAAAGTCTATCAAAAAAATAAAATAAAATAAATTCTCTGACTTTGTTTGACTATATGCAACCCCCACACTCAAATGTATTTAATACATGTATTTGGTCTTACAGGATTGATTTTCCTTCACACACAAAGATAAACCTTTAGGCTACTGCAACAGTGTTTCAAGTGTGCCCCTTTTTATTACATCTTTAAAAAAATCTCTGACTTAAAAAAAGTTTAATAAAATGTCTGAAATAGATGTATGTGCAGCCATTGTCTCTCAATATAAACTTTTAGACTGTAACCATAATATATTATTTTATTCACTTTATTCCAGAAGTTGCTGAGGGCGCTGCTCTAGAGGTTGTTCAGTGTTACTTTGCCGATCTTGACACCAAATGTAGTGCGGAGTACAAAGCCGATTTAAAACCTCCCAGAGAATCGGTGCATTGTTGACTTGTTGGTGGACATGAATATAGAGCGTTTTACACAAATCACCCTACTTTATATCATATTTTAGCAGCAAGACTTTTCCCTGAATTCTCAATTGAAATGAAAGGGAATCCAACTTAACCGGAATTGAACAAAGCAAGCGCAATTTTACAGAGTTTACAGCAAAAGTTGGCGGGGCGGATCACGGGCCTAATTTTTTTCAGATGATGGCATTGTCAATTAAGTATTTACTTAATTTAATTAATCAATTCTATCTTATACGAATAAATGCATCCATTTCACCAGGAACAACAAAATCAGACATTTGTAGCTAAACCCCACAGCTACTACAGCCGCTATTTTGAATGATTCATGACAGCCACCAGTTTTGACTTTCTGAATGATTCAACTACATTGATTCAACATACAGCTAGCGCCGGCTGGTGGTCATTTAAAGTATCACACACGCACGTAGTCGACATGGACTATTGTGTCAGAAAAATTTACTTGTAATCAATGCAGCCTATCAAAACGGGTGTTTTATTATCATTAATTGGTGATTTCATAAAGAAAATCTGCAGAAAGGGCGAAAACAAATGTCCTTCCTGCCACGTAACGGCGCATGCGCATTACAGTCCTGTCCGTTTGGCGACGTGTACCGGTGTAGTTCCTGTGGCCATAGGCGTTTGTGTTTCTCTCTTTTACAAGGGAAACATCAAAAACAGGACACTATATAGGCCCGACAGGACTGTACTATGGGGGGCTCTCAGAGTGTGGAGATACCGGGTGGAGGCTCCGAGGGCTACCACGTCCTCCGGGTGAGTTTCACGCTGTAACGTTGCTATCTTGCTGTTCGCTTTAGCATAACCTCTGCTCCGTGGATTCTGTGAAAACTCCGGATCAGGTACAGCATCCGAGACTGGTGTCTAGGCATGAAAACTTCACTGAAACGGGAGAAATGTTTCCCTATGGGACTGGCTAAATCGCCTACTCTATTTGCGCTTTTATTTATATATACTCGCGCAATGATAAATGCTAAGCTAACTAGCCATTCAGTAAAGACACTCAGAATGACAGCTACCTAGCTACAATTTGGCACATCATTGATCGCAAATAATGCTCCTATCAGTGCGCCACATTAAGTCACAGCTTTGCACTGCAGTATGGGATTGCAATGTCACCTCAGAGAATGCAAATAACATATTTGGCCTTTCCCAGGTTCAAGAGAACTCCCCTGGACACCGAGCTGGCCTGGAACCTTTCTTTGACTTTATTGTCTCCATCAATGACACCAGATTGGTGAGAATTTTCAAAAGATCATGACTGTTAGAGCTACTGTGTCCATCATAGTGTCCCTTAGTGTGATGATGTGCTCTTGTGCTAACACATTATTCAGAAATACATTTCCTGTTTATTTCTACAGAATAAAGACAATGACACATTAAAGGAGTTACTGAAAGCTAGTGTGGAGAAACCTGTGAAAATGCTGGTGTATTCGTCCAAGACACTGGAACTGCGTGAGTCCACAGTCACCCCCAGTAACCTGTGGGGAGGCCAGGGCTTGCTTGGTGTGTCCATCCGCTTCTGCAGTTTTGAAGGAGCCAATGAAAATGTCTGGCATGTGCTGGTTAGTGCACAGTGACATCTGTATATAATACTTCTGTGTCTGACATGTCCCTTTGGTCTGTACAGGAAGTGGAGCCAAACTCTCCAGCAGCCATTGCTGGCCTGCGACCGCACACTGACTACATCATTGGTGCAGACACCGTCATGAATGAGGTAGAACATGTGATATCTCGTTTCCTAAGTAGTATTATCCAATAATAATTTCCTATATTGTGTGTATTACAGTCAGAGGACCTTTTTTCTCTGATAGAGAGTCATGAGGGAAAACCCTTAAAGTTGTATGTGTACAACACTGACACTGACAACTGTCGAGAGGTGGTCATTGCGCCCAACAGTGCGTGGGGAGGGGATGGCAGGTACAATGTGTACTCAAAAACTGCTCTGGATGTATTTACACACAGATTAACACTGTTTTATCTGCATGTTTTAGTCTGGGATGTGGCATTGGTTACGGATACCTCCACAGAATTCCCACCAGACCGTTTGAGGAGGGAAAGAAGATCAGCTTCCCTGGAAGCCCGCCCAGTGAACCTGTCAGTCCACTAAAGGATGGATTCACTGAGGTTAGGAGTGTTTTGCAAGTGAAACATATTAATATAACCTCTGTTTTCAATGGGCAGATTCCATTTGTGTTTAATTTATTCTAACGTTTATTCTTAAATTTTAATTTTATTATTATTTTTTTTTTTTCTCAAGCAAGTGGACCGGATAATTGTCTGATGTGCTAATGTTTTCAGAACAACACTGTCCATTTGAATAAAAAAAAAAAAAAATGAAAAGAGGATGAGAAAAGTTCGTTTGCAGCAGTTCAGTTCATTTGTAGCAATGTTTTTGTATAGTAATTTTTGATTAATATTTTGAATTCTCCATTTCCAACCGACTGTTGCGTGTTTATTATTCTGCCAATGGTGATCTGTTGTGTTTTAAATGTGTTGCTTCTAATATTTGACATCTTTACCACTACCACAGTAAACGTTTGAATTTTGATGTTTGGAATTACCTTTTTTTTCCCTTCTGGGTTAGGTGCAGCTCTCAGCAGTTACTCCTCCTGGCACTGCAGTGTCTGTTCCCTCAGGCCTGGAAGACTCTCTCTCAGGCCTCTCCATTGGCTCCACAGCGCCCACTTTACCCAGCGAACTTCAGACAGGTAGATCTATCGCTTGGACAATAGCTGCTGAAGAGGAAAGCTGAAAAAGAAAAAAAAATTGTTTCTTTTCAGGTTTACCCACTGTACCGCTGCTCCCCTCATCCACTACGCCCTCCCTGACTCCCCTTGCACCTCTCAATCCTGCCTCCACCAGTTTTAGCTCCACCTCCACAATACCGGGTGAGTGATTCCCAGACATTCAAACATGACTGTCATGTACACAAACCAAGCTCTGTACCTCCTGTAAGGCAGGATACCATGTGTTGAAAAAACACCATCTCAGTTACAATGTGCTCAAAAAGGATTTGTTGACACACCTACATGGACCACGACCTGGGCCAGGTAGGTGTGCAATTGCAGTTGTTTTTAGAAAGCGACTCTGTCCTGGAGAAATTCCATTCTGGGTTCAGATCACACATAGCACATTGTCTGCGCTGTTTTTAAGTGCACAATGATCTCGCCCTGTCCTTTGATACCAAGCACCCTGTGGTCTTAGTTATGTTGTGTTATCGGCGGCTTTTGATACGGTCGATCATTCGATTCTGTTGTCTAGCCTTAACAATTTTGTCGGTATTTGTGGCACTGCACATTCATGGTTTAAGTCATATTTGACAAATAGAACTTTTTCTGTCAATATTGGTGACCTGTCCTCCTCAGTTGGCTCACTGTTTTGTGGAGTGTCCTAGGGCTCCATTTTGGAGCCCATGTTTTTTTACTGTACATGTGAATGGGGTGAAGTATTGCAAGGCACAGGCTAGCCTTTCAGTGTGCAGATAATATTGAGAGTTACTTACCTGTGTTTCCTTTGATTAAAGTGGTCCTCTTCAATCTCCAAGTGACCGTATTGCGAATATGTGGTTAGGGCAGAATTTCCTTCACTTAAATGAGAATAAAACAATACATTTTATTTAGTGATAGAGCACTTTCGGATTTTGGTTTGTTATCGTCCGAGTTAAAATCAACTGTGAGGAGTCTTGGTGTCATTTTTTTTTTATTTTAAATTTGACAAATAGTTTGGCATTGTGGCAAGATCAAGTTTTATTAGTTATCAAAAGTAAAGCCTTTTTTAAATTGCACCAACCTTGAAAAGACTATTTACATTGGGGTGATCGGGCTTTGTTTGTCTCCGGCCCCAGAGTCTGGAACAAACTGAATAGATAAAGGAGATATGGCAGATTGGCTTTCAACACTCAGTAATGCAGTGACACTTTGCACAGTTTGTTTTATTTGACTCTTTAATGTTCTGATATATTTTTATACTGTTGATTTTATAGAAAAGTACTTTGGTCACCTTTGGTCATTGTAAAAAATGATAAAATAAAGATTGATTGTGTTAATCCTACCTTTTTATAGCATAGTTTTCAGATGTTTGGTTAAAAAAATAAGCTGGTGGTACACACTAGGATACCCTGATGAATGTGTTGTAAGGGGTGAAATTGTTTTAGTTTCTGATGCAGTGTTTGTGTTGAATTAGGTCTCATGCCTCTTCCCACTGGTTTGCCACCTCTGCCAAATCTAAACCTCCCGGACCTTGGAGCTGTGTCATTAGCTGGCGGCAGCGGCCTCCCCCCAGCGGTGGGAACAGGTAAAAAGACAGTTACATAATAAGTATCCAGGAATAGAATGGCAAACATATTTTTTGTGGCATGGTATTTATTTATTTTCTAAATGTGGCACAGTAGCTACGACATGTGGATGTAAAGATGGAACAGGATTAAGAGGGTTTTCACTTTTTATGAAGGTTGTATTGTTCTTGTGATCAGTAGTCACAAGTCATTAAGGCACCAGTGTTGCCTAACTTTAATATACCTAAGTCTATTGTACATCACATATTGTATCACATTGTATGTTTTTTATTCACTGTACAATTTAGAAAAAACAAAACTAATTTCTCCCTCTGTGTCCAGCTGTCCCGTCTCTGTCGTCCCTCCCGCCTCTCAATCTGCCTGCTCTGGCCAACCTGCCCCCTCTGCCCGCCATGCTGCCTTCCCAGCTGCCCTTTCTGCCCCAGAGTGTGGCTCCCCTCCTGCCAACTACCATTCCTGCCTCTGTCACAGTCAGCTCTGCCTCTGAGCTGCCCCCAGCAGACCCCACTGCCCTCACCACTGTCGCTCCCACGGAAACACTCATCCCCACGGAAACACCAGTATCCATGGAAACCCCGTCCTAACCAGGAAATGGATGAAGAACCTGCCCTTCCTCATCATCGGACTAAACACACATCTGGTTACACTCTTGCCCCGTCTTCCTCGGTTTTCTATTTATTTGGCTTTGGACGCACAGATAGAAGTAGTGCACATCAGTTTGTGAGCAGGAAGCTTGTGGGGCAGCGAAGGATTTAAAGGAGAGTTTTTGTTGAAGATCTGGAGCTCAGCAGCTTTCCCTCACTGCTGGGACACTGGGATGCTGTGTGTTAGTTTGGAAAAAGCTGCAGAAAACAAGAGTACCCTGGCAATGAGTTTTGCATCTCATCTAGCAATCCTTTGTTTTACTTTTTCACATGTGTAAATATTACAGGGCTGGCTGATTAACTGTGCATTATGTGATATAAATCATGTTCTCAACATGGCTCATATTTTATTAAAGCAGTGGTAAATATATTGCATGGCATCACACAGCCTCGCTAACTACTTGTATTGAAACACTTTAGCCCATAGTTAATTTTGATTTAACCCTTTATATTTTGATTTTCTTTCATATCTCTGGCCCATAGCAACAGGGAGTTTTGGCAGTTACAGGGGCTCTGGTGCAGTGTGACGGTGCTACTTTGGTGAAGGGTTCATGAATGCTTTGCACATCTGCCCTTCTTGGCTCTGCACCTGGTATTTGGCATTAGTGAACTGTTGTTGCAGTGACACCCCACAGCCACAAGATGCTGCTGTAAAATACCTTTTAAAAGATCCAACAGGATGTGCAATGCAAGCAATAAAGCCAAATTGATTTTACATCTGTCAAAACATACGATTCTGAAATAAATCATAATTTAACATAACAATTTCCACTTTGATCTGAGTAAATGTTTTTGGTTATGTTTCAGAAGTATAAAGAACATGTTTGGAAGTACATTTGTTTATTCTGCTGTAAATAAAGGCAGAGGTCTATCACTGAGATATTGTTGCCGCTACTCATCTCTCAGGAAATATGGGTCACATTGCAGGAGTCTTTATTGCACATTTAATCTCTCGCACGCACGTACGTTGGGTTTCCACGTCTAATGGGGACATTATATTCACTTGCATTCAGTTCTTAGAGACTGATCCTAACCTCAACATAATCTTAGCATAAACCAATTTTAAGTGTTTCCCTGCAAACAAGTCACTCAAAGTCCTCTTCAACATTTTTTTCACTTTTGCTTGGATGCATCAAATATATCTGAACCAAATGTGACCAAAGCAGAGGAAACACTGGTGACTTGATGTTTTTTGTCACACAATAGTTGTTTTATTAACAGAACCATACATCATTTTGAGTTTGATTTCTAGCTCTAGACATATGAGCAGTGCAGATTCAGGCCTCTGCACCAAAAGCTGTGACTGGTTTCATTATTGTGTCATGGCACAATAAAATAAATGTGTAATTTGAACTTTACATTAGCATAAATGAACACTCCAGGCTGATGGGGGCGACACAGTGCCTCCTGAACAGTTACATTTATAGCAGCGATCAAACAGCTTTCAGATTTAACACAAACATGAAGCGAGACTCATTTACACATTTGCCTGAATGTAATGTGAAATGAGCACAAAAAGATTTCTCTGAGCAGAAGCTAAAAGGACATCAGAAACAAACATACTGCTATCATTGGAGTTAGTGATAGACTTAAATTAAGACATAAATCTGCTTTAAGTCCAGAGAAGCAGAGCATTGCTTTGTAACAAACTGAAAAACTTGCATTAGCTCAGGATTTCACCTCCACTGTTACTTCATGACAAAACTCCAAACGCAGGTGGTCTGGATGTGAAGTGCAATTTGATCCCAGAATCATTTGTCCAAACAAAGAACCAATGGTATGCCTAATATCCACGGATATGGATTTGTTGAAGGTCGTACCTGCTCAAATCCAGATCTTATGAAAGTCTCAATGGCTCAACAACAATGATTGTTGATTCAATACTCCATGAGATTAACAGGAACTTGATGAGCACATCTGGGATAGTAGAGCAGTTTGTTTAGTGGCAAAGTCACACCTCCAATGGCTGCTTCTTGTTTCATTTATTATCCATAATCCATCACTTTCTTTTCCCTTTTTTCAGTGGGAATGCTCTTTCCAACACAACACCCTTTTCTCTCTTCTTTATCATCCCTTCATCTCCCTGTGTGTTGTGTTCGGATGCTGAGTCCAGTCTCCAGGTTTAGTACGAGGGGACAGAGGAAGAGGAGGAAGGCTGCAGAGTGCCTGACGAGTTGGAGCGTCTCATGTGCGGCAGAAGGTAGGTGTCAGAGCACAGCTGGTGAACGTCAAAGCGGTCCTCTTTACGGTAGGCCAGACACCGCCGGATAAACGCCTGAAAAACAACACCACTTACATATTATGTTTTGACATGTCACAATGTACAAAGGCTACTAGGAAGACCTCGTTGCTGTTACCATTATATAATTAAGTAATATAAAACAGATCAGTGTAATGGATTACACTATATAATGACACCATTGTGAACAACATAATTTACATAATAGTTTATTTTTGACAAGATGTGTCATAAATTAAAGGTTTTAAAAGAAATTCACCATTCATGGAGAGGCCAAAACAATATAAAATGTAAGCTATGGAAAACCCCAATTTATTGCTGCCTAGATCAATAAATGTACTGTAAATTTAATATACTATAGTGTCAGCATACCTTTTTTTTTTAGAAACAAAGTAGTTTAGCATTTAAAAAACTTAATTATATGGCTAACTTGAAATTTCTTTAGGCAACAATACAAGCTTTATACACTTTATTCAAGTGTATATTTTCTAAAATGCTTTCAGTTGCATAGTATGATCATCTTTAAACACTATTTAAATGACAAATCTGACATCTAAATTGTAACAGAACGAATATGTGTCAATTGCATCACCAAACCTGAATCTAGTCTAGTCTAGTTCTGAGGAAACCACACCCTTTAATATTCCTGGATGTACAAAGTTCCGAACCAGGATTGAGAAAGTTAGCGTGTTATAACAAACACAATTTCTATAAATGTGTGTAATCCAGACATGCCCAGTGCATACGGCTGCAAGTGTCATAATGATGCAATCTAACTAGTCTAACTACTTACTAACACTACACTTATGTTACTGTCTCTGCTTTTCCTCTCCCAAACCCAAATAATGATGGAATGGGTTGATCACAAAGAATACACTAGCAGTTCGATACAGTGGTTGTAAATCATATCAAGTATTAAATGTACTGGTCACCATATTATCAAGCTGTGAAGATTTTGATGTGGATTTATTACAACAGCACATGTGTATTTGTGTGTACCTTGGCTTCAGTGCTGGCCTGGGGTTTAGCAGGGAACTGGACCTCTGTGGCTTTGAGGATGGTGTTCTCCTGTAGGATGTCCTGTTGGGACTGGTTATGACCAAACGGCTGGTGGACACGAAACATCCAGAAAACTCATTAGATTTTTTTTTATTAATCCTGATTTTTCCCAACTGTTTATCTGTAAACATGTTGACAGGGTTCAGTATAGTATAGTGTGTTTTGTGTTGCTTGAGGGTGGTGTAGTTTTAGTGGGCATGTATGGACAAACCAGAGTGCCTTCATTAAATAATTACTAGTTGAAACATGTACATACAAGTGCTAGATTACCTCAAATTGGATGGGACTTGAGACACCAACTGATTCTAATTAAAAAGCTGTTTTCTATAGATTGCACATATATGCATTGCATATAAATTCTGGTTTTGTTATTTTGTACCTTGCGCCCATAAAGACACTGGAAGAAGATTACACCGACAGACCACACATCCACTTTATTTGAAATCTTGGGCGGCTCCTTTCCTACCACAAAGCACTCTGGAGGTAGGTACCTGAAACACAATAAAAACAAGTTGCAAAGCTTCAGAGTAAGCTAAATGAAAGTATATGTTTAGATTATACGTTTTGTTCATACCAATAGGTGCCTGCCCCCTGTGACGTGAGGTCCATTCCGTCCACACCGTAGTTATCGTCATCCATGATTTTGGACAGGCCAAAGTCTGTGATCTTGATTTCCCCACATGCAGTGCCATCTACTAATAAAATGTTACCTGGGATTCAGAAAAAAGAAAACATTATTAACAGTATTAGGTTAACTATAACAACCAAATTCCAAAGGTTTTAAAATCACAAATCTAACGCACCAGGTTTCAGATCATAGTGGATAATGGGAGGTTTGATCTCGTTAAGGTAACGCAGAGCACTGACAATCTGCATCACAATGGAACGCGCCTCTTTCTCAGACATGAGTTTATTCTGTTTGAGATAAAAGTCCAAGTCGTTTCCTTCACAGAACTCCAGTACTGTACAAAACCTGGGAGAAAAATTAGGGAAAATTTTCTTTAAAAAAGGTAAGGAGGGCACATGTATCAGTCAGAACTGAATTTGTTACAGACAAAAAATCTTGAATTTTAATTGCGAGTCTAAAATTATTTCTCTGTTTCTCAATTAATTGCACAGGAACTTCACAGGGGCATCTTGATTCAGAATCACATTTTGAATACCGTTTTACTCGTCACAGGCTGAAAAAGTCAATAATTCAATGACAAAACATCTCCAGGCACAACACAACCCATTCATTGTTTCCCATTCTGCTCACTGCAAGTTATTTGTAGTTTTTAAGATCTTTTAATTTTCCAGTGCATCCACAGTATAGTGTAATTCAATCCAGCCCCAGAGGTCAAAGTTCACTCACGTGTCTGTATCCAGGGAGAAGTAGTCATAGAGTTTGACTATTCTGGGATGGTCCAGTTGTTTGTGTATCCGGTACTCTCTGCAAGCATGTCTGAGGGACAGAAATGCCAATGTAGATTGCATGAATTGCATGAAAAAACAACATATGTTTTGGTCGTTTGCATTGATTATGATTATAGTCTTACTTGTGGTAGTTTTCCTTCTTCTCTTCCCTCCAGTTTTTGTTGAGTTGGTGAATTTTAACAGCTGCATAGCGCTGTTCAAACAGGTCAAACGCCTAAGGGTGCCAAAATACACACAAACTCAATTAGCGCCAAGAAAACATTACAGAAATAAAGGGAAAGAGGGAATATACCTTATAGACCTCACTGAAGCCACCCCGTCCCAGTAAATGGAGCAGAAGATACCTCTCGTTCAAAGTAGGATGGTCTTTGAAACTGTACAAAAGGTATGTTACAAGGTGTACGATAACAGTTATATTCTTGCTCGAGGTAATATAGAGATATATCAGGTTTATTATTGGTCTCTGTGAGGTGCTGTGCTTTGAGGCATCTATAATAAACTTACGCCGAGCTGTCCTCGTTGTTTATCCTCTTCAGCTCTCTGATATGGAGATTTCTTACTCGCTCCAGACGCTCCAACTCAGCCTGGATCTCAGCCTCCTCCTGTAAAGACAATAGACAAATATTAAAAGCGATTCATCCAGTTCTGTACACATTCATATGTTTTTTGGTGAATAAAATACTATACAGTATACGATATATGCAGCATATCTTTTTTGTATTTATGTATTATGAAATGTTTTTTACTACATGGACAATCTTGCATCTCTAAAAACATTTATTAAAGCCATAGTATGTCCCTTTTTTTTTGCCAAAAAATACTCTAAAATAAAAGCATCTTTTTCATTATGAATGTTTTTATAGCACTGAAATACACAAAAAAAACATGAGTCCTAATTCTGGGCTTGCATCTCCACATAGCTAACCCTTATTTGGCCTGGAGTAGAGCCTCCTGCTGCCTGTTTCCATGGTAATGTTATTCCTTTGGCTACAATATTCCACATCATGGCATAAAATGTATCTATCTTCATGGAGAATGTTCCGAAGTAAGGCTTTAAAGTTCTATTTCCATGGAATCATGCAGTTGACTTTTCACATCCAGAAAATGACATACAACACTTTAATAAAGTGCATTTATAGTTTCACTGACCTTTTTGAGATGACCAAGGCGAAGCTTGAATATTTCTTCCTGCTCGTGATACTCAGCAAGTGTAAGCCTGACAAGAAAAAGTATATTGCCAGTGGATTACATTGTAATTTCCAATGTAATTCAAAGGAAGGCCTACTAACAGCTGGGGCAGTGATGGTTTGAGAAACGGGTCGGAGTCATTGCCATTGACAACCTTGGCTTTCCTCGGCTTGGGCTCTGAGGTGGAGGCCACCAACATGGAGGGAGAGGCGGGGTTTGGGGGTTTCCTTTTGGCCAACAGTTTTCTCTGGCGCTCGATGTCCTCTCGCTGTTGGTTGATGCTTTCCTGCTGCCTGCAAACAGCCAAGCAGAAAAGGCATTATAGTACTGACAGTATATATAGCTACAATGCTTTGACATGACAAGCTTGAGGCGGTGAAATTAAGCGTGATGAGCCTTTATATGCTGGAGTTCAGTTACTTGATCAGGTTCTGGAATGCGTATCCGTCCGTCCACTGCTCCGTGTAGGACGCTCCGTGTCGCACTGTGGTGAAGTGTCCCAGGCGGAGGCGGTCCTGCATACTCTTCTCCCGGCACGACTGCTTCTCCTGAGTGCTCTGGGGACATGCAACAAGAGACACACAGTCATAACAGTGGGAACTATTCACTTTGCGCAATATACATAGCACATATGTATGTGGAAAATTTTATTGATGCAAGTGCCATTAACTAATGCATGTGCCATCCTATGTATTCTTTACCAATATCTTTTTGAGTGCACAAAAAGTTATCTTTATCAACCAAAAAGGGTTTTGGATGACATATGTGGTAAAAGAAAAATGTCCCGTATATGTGAAAAAGTTATGTTTTCTCGGGACACAGCAGAATGGATGAGTAATGCCCGAACCTTCTCTATAAGCAGTTTCTTGCTCATGGTGATGCACTTATTCAGACGCTCTTTGTATTTCTCCAGGAGCTTCTGTTGCTCATCGATCTGCCTCCGTAGGTCACAGTTAGCCTGCGGTGCAACAGTGAAGTAAGATCTGTTCAAATGGCTTAAAAACCAGTCCGTGTGTAGATGCAGTAAAAGCATCATCATGGCCTCACCCTGAGTAAGTCATCGATCCGGCCTTCCTTCTTCTCCAGGTCCAGACTCTTGTTGCTCTCCAGCGCTGCGAGTTTCAGTCCCGTTAACTCGGTCTGGGTGAATCACATGATTAGCACAAAGTTAGTGCAGTAAAATGCACTGATTTTTCAAGCAGAAGCCTGAATACCTGGACAAATTTGCTTGTTGAAGCCTTAAGACTGTGTTCCCCGAAAGACAGGCTGGTGGGAGAGGAGCTATTCTGTCGAATCTATGAAGCAATAAATGAAAATGAACATCCATATATAATACTCTTAAAAGGTGCACTATGTAACTTTTTTGTCTACCAATCAAGTTCTACAATATGGATATGTTACATGAATTTCAGAAACAGATTTATTTAAAACTAAATGCGTTTAATGCTATATTGTAGATTGCAAACAGGTAGGGTCCCCTCCTTCAGAAAGGTTACGCAGTGCATCTTTTATAATTAATGCTTACAATTGAGCCAGGGGCAGAGTGAGAGTTTTGAGGAGAGCGGCGTGTTGACGGGAGACCTCGGACAGGGCTGGAGCCATTTCCACCTTGAAACTAAATAGAGAAATAATGAATAGAACTGACAAAAACTACTCATATTACTTTTGTGACAAAGTGCGAAACTTACATCAAAGTAATCACTGATTTTTGGTCCACGCGTTGAGGTCTTCCCTACAAAAGGAAAAAAAATAAAAAATAAAAAAAATCAATGTTTGTATAAGAGAACATTCAAAAACAGAAATGAACAACTAGTAGTCATATCCATCATTAAAATTAGAAGTAGGTGCTTTATTCCTCAAGCATTAAGTTATGAATATATTTTACATCTTTCAAATGTACCTTGACTGCTTTCTGAGTAGGTGTCAGCTTTCCTCTTTCTGCCCCTGGACGATTCAGAGTGCTTTTTCTCTGGAGTCTGTTGAAACAAAAACAGAAAAAAACCATGAATCCTGGTGGCTTACCCAACAAAGCCATTTCTACAGATGCAGCTCAGAAGATGCAGAGGAAAGTACATACTGAGTAGGCAGGGGAGCTTCCACGTTTTAAATCAGAGTTCTAGGACAAAGAAGAGAAGACAGAGGTAGTGCAGGAGAGAGGGCGAAGCAATGAGAAGAACAAACACTGATGCATGCATGTCTCATTTATACCCTACAAATTATTAAGATATGGGAATATCTGAAAATATAGTTTTCTGGGATAAGACTAAAATCTAAACCATTAGTGAAACAAAATTCAGAAATGCTTTACTTTCTTAACACATTTTTCAAAATTGTTTGGCAACACTTTGTTAAGGCTAATTAAAGTGTATTATTATAAAGCATGAACAAAGACTTAATTCATAATGAGAAAATAGTGTATTAATTAGGTAGTTAATAAGAAAGCATCATGCTTAATAAACTAACTCCTAACCATAATCCCTTAATAATGTAGGTACTAAGCCAGAATCATTCTTAATAAACTATTATGAATCTAGTGACTATAAAGTGGTACTTTTTTGTCCTGACTGAGGAAGAGATACAGCACCCAGACAGTTAATCCATTAGCAATAAAATGTTACATTTATTTTATGCTTAAATTCTCTGGGCAACTGCTAATGTAGAGCTATGTGATTGATGTTTTTAATGTGCTTTGCTAAAAAGATTTACAAATCTACCAACCTGGATAAATGTGTTTATTTATTCGAGAACAATACCTTGCTGCCCATTTGCAAATCTGAGTTTCATCAGAAATGTTGCTTACCTCCGACTCTTTGTCACTGGATGAACCAAGGCTGCCATAGCTGTGGTTAGACGATTCATTTGCCAAACACTGAACAAAACAACATGAAGCAAATAAGTCCTGTTTCACATATTTACTCATGGATCTATAACATGCATGAAACTACAGGATACACCTCAGTGTTTTTCATAACAAAGCCGTTCAGTTGTTAGGTGTGTCAACTGGCTCCTGTCCAAAATCACAAATATTCACTGATGTTGTGTACCCCGTTGCACAGTATTAGAAATTATTCTTTGCACTTGAAGTGTCACAAAAGCCTTAATATATGGAGTGAGTATTCTGTGTGGTGTAAAACAAGATAGTACTTCTGTGTCCTGTGTTACCTTGGCACCTCCACTCCCAGTGCTGCCTCCTGTGTTGCCACTGACACCTCCGGTGAACCTGGCCTCCAGCAGCTCCTGTCTCCGGGGGTCCAGGCTCTGAAGCTCCTCCATTTGACCTGGGAAAAAAACCTAAAAGACTGAAAACCAAATATGTAAAACCACTTGTGACAGAGAGATGCATTTTAATTTGGCAACAAAAAGAGAACAAAAATGAGAGTGGAGATTAAATACTATCTGGGGGTGGATTTGAGAAAATTGGATGATTAGTTGATATAAATAGAACTTGAGTTGACTCGAGAGTGGGTTTTTATTTAACAATTGTGTTTATATGAAAATGTCTGGACATCTTTATAATAATTAAAGTTGGTTGAGCCAACATGGCTTGCACAAAAGAAGTTAGGACATTAAGAAGAAAACGGTAATCTTGAAGCACACAAACAAGCAGCCAAGATAAGGTTGGATGCACTGGAAAATATTTTCTTTCACATGTTTGAGACAAAGTCTTTCAGAGTTGTGCAACATTATTCTGAGGAGTGGGCCTAATGCTTAAACACTTTCTGAACACTTTCTTTACTTTCTGGACAATTTTTTATAACAATCCAGGTAGCTCTTTTCAGATGGACATGGAATGTTGACAAATACAGTGGTCAAAATATAACTGATGCCTACTGATAACGCAGCAGGGTGGGTCTTGTGTGACAACTTGTTTCTCCGTGGCATTGACTCACAGAAATGACATGTGTGTGTCTCCAGAAACACAGGTCTGCTCTCTGCTGAATGCTTTTGAAGATTATGTTTGATCCCTTATTGCACGTTCCCTGTCTTTTTACAATACTCCTGGCAAAGGGGCAAGCTCCGAAAGTGTTTGGCCACACACAGCTCTTCACATCCAGGCCCCAAACCTGTAAAGGTTACATCAGGACAGGAGGAGGCTGGGGGGGGTTGTGCAAACCTCTTTTTCCACCTTTATAAAATGCCACTACTTGTAAGTGCTTATTAGCTCAGTAATAAAAACACTTATTAGTCATTAGTATAAATTCAATATAAAAATGTCAACACCAACAGTTAAAGAGTTGACACTTAAATGATTTATTACTCATTTGAGGGACTTCATTATATAATATTTACCATTTACTAACTAAAGTACAATCCACAGTAGCTGTGCACACAATGACCATTAGAGCCATGCTGAGAATTACAAATAACTCTTGAACTTAAACCTCTAACTGCGGGAGAATTTAACTGTAATCAGGTTTAAATATTACCGTTGTGCCATCTAAATTAACAAGTGAAAATGTCGTTTAAAGAAGCATTTAGACCAAAAAACAACAAACTAGATCTGCTTTGTGCAAACGTGAGCTGCAGCTTCTTCAGAGTGGCCATCAACTGAACTGACAGCTGACGTTTGGCTACAACACCGCATCTCTCAACTTAACATCCATTTCTCTCCAAGAAACGGAACTGCAGTAGAGAGAAAATAACACATTTCTACGATGAACAGCGCAGTTTAAGGTGATCAGAGGTCGACCCTCGACTTATTGTGCTCTTGTACCTTCCTTGCTCTTTGCGGTCGCCGTTATTTGTTGTTGAGAAACGGTTGGGGACGAGGACCAAGATGGCGTCGCCTCCAAACTTCCTCCACTTCCACTGTTACTTTGGACACTCATGAAGCCGCTTCACCGCCGAGAGGAGCCAGCGCACACACGGCACACACGGCTGTCCGCGGAAATCCCAGACTCGCGTCCATGCTGTGACACCTGCTGAAGGCAAACTAGCCTGAAACGAGAGTCCAGGCGGTCGTAGCGCTACTACACGCCTCGCATTTTCAGAGCCGTGTGGGTCCCGCGGAAGAGCGGCTGCTTCTCGCTGAAACAGATCCAGTGTAACCTTTGCATGATGACCGCAGCGCGCTGTCAGCAGCATCCACTGCTCTGATTCTTGTATCGCGAGGCTGAGCTCTCCACAGCGCGATTAGGGACGGCCCACAGACATATGGCCTGACATCTCAGATCATTACTCTGCTCAGGGGTTCACGGCTTTGTAAAGACCACGGAAAAGAGCCAGAACAGCAGCAGTCAACTCACAGAAACATGGACGAGAGTCAGTCTAGTACTTCAACAAAATAAATACTAACTCCAGATAGACGATACATTATACACAAGTTTTGTGTGTAATAACTAGACTATTAGCCTATATGTAATCCACTGTCATGTTTTCACCATTGCAATAAAAAGGACAGCGACTCAAAAGACGTTCAGTAGACAGCAGGATAATAAATGAACACCCTTGAGAGGTTTGAATAAATATGCAATATGTAGTTCACATAATCACATAATTAAGGAGACATATTTATTACTATGCATTTGTTAGGTTAATTGCTGTAGGATGCACTCCTTGAAAGCTTGCAAATGGGAGGGGTGGGGGAAGGTGCAGGTGGGGGATAGTGATGTGGTCTGGACATAAGGTCTTTGTTCCAAATTTGGTGCAGTGCATCAGTATGCCTTCCTGTATGCAGTGTACACAACACATGCTGTCTTTCCAGAGTCTTATAAATGTAACTTGTAAAATATGTTGATTAATATTTGATTATTCTTTGTTGTCTAGTGACTCCCAGAATGCATTGGTGTTTCTTGCTTAAACTGCCCATTTGTCCACCATAAAGACAGTAGATTTATCTTAAACCAGCAGCAGTCTGTTTTTTGCAGTCTTATTGCATAGTGAAGATATCACAAACATATTGCACCTCATATGCACCTGCTGATGCCATCCTTTTTTGTCACATGGTTTCCATAGTAACAGAGAGAGAGGGTCTTGACAGACAACAGATAGTTGTGTAAACTGTAAGTGGGCCTACCAAATATGTGATGTGCAGTTTGAGATGTTAAAGTTCCACAGATTCAATGTCATAAAAAAGTCTTCCATTCAGTTTAACTAAGACATGGTTGTTTAGCATCTGTATCTGTATTAATTGCAGTTTGAATAAATAAAAGCCAACATTAAGTCTAAATGGATTTATTACTAACATTATTAATACATGTTAAACTATGAATTTAAGTTACATCTGTACAAACAACAAATCAAAAGAAACACAACTGATATACCTTGTTACAATAATTTGCTGTTTACAAACAGTTTCTTTTCTTTAGAACAACCTGTAGTTTGTCGATTTATGTGGTCGAATGTTTCTTTGCTCAGCATACATATTAACATAGGATTGTGCCAAATCTACCATTGTTTCACTCTGAAAAAATAAAGAAAATAAAGATAAATCTTTGCTGTAAATACCTTTGGGTTAACCAATATACAAAACAGGTTTAAATAAAACTTTACCTTCGGGGATTCACAGACAAAAGTGACCCTCAAGGGAGTTCCTATAGTCATCTGAAATTGTGCACCTTTACTGTTAAACCCTGCGATCCGGTTAAATGGATGCATAACTAGTAACTCCTATAAAGTATGACAGCATTAGAAGGAATGAAGCATCATAATACACAGTATATGGAGGTGGAAAAGTCCAAGTCTGTATACTTACTTTTGTTGTTGGGTCAATCAGACCCACACCCTGCTTGCTGATAGCAATCCTGAGATTGGTTGGGTAGCTAGATTCACATGTTTGCTGCAAAGCCAAACAGATGTGGTTTAAAAATTTGACATGGGCTTTTTCAGTCATTTGCCCTCATGACCAAAGAGTCACAGACCTTGACTTCAAAAAAAGTTGAACCAAATGTTGGCCAGCTTGATATTGTTTGCAAGAAGGCAATTTTGGCCTCCTGAACTGTGCTGCCGCTCTGCTTGTTGTAAGAGGAGATGACATGCTGCAAAATAGTCAAATGTATTCATAATCCGCACATAGTGTACGTTGAATTACCTAATCCTACCTTCTTCCATTCCTCTGGGGACATTATTTTGATCTGGTCAGCGGGCACCAGGTCCTTCAGCATTTTGGGAATCATGACAAACTGTGATCGGTCTGAGTCAACCTGCACCCTGAAGAGCAGCCCAGCCAGATTGATCATGTCCTCTTTGGTGCAGTCATGGAAGCCCTGTAGGTATTTAGGCAGCTCCTGATGTGGAAAAACAATACAACACAAATTAAGGAAAAACTACACATGTGGTAAAGCATGATTTCAGGCAGTGCTGGATGATACCTGTGGAAAGTGAAAGGTGAGATCTGCAACCTGGTCCTTTCCTGGGGTCACATTGAACCAGAGCTTTCTCTTTAGGATGACCAGGTAGGGCAGATTAGTCTGGTTTCCTGATATTAATACATTGCATTAGTTTTCAAGGAAATTAAAGTGTTACATATCAAACCTAACCAGTATCTTACCATCTCTCATCTTTTTCACTTTCTTAGGAGGGTCTGAAGCTTCTCTTAAGCTGTCAAATAAATACTTCTGATCTTCTAAGCTTTGCAACTATCAATGAAACAAAATAAATCATTATTATAAAAGAAATTGCTAAAATATTGAATACATGAATTCCTCTGAGAACAAAATTATCAAACCGGCTTGTTTAGCGTTTTTAAGTAAAGACCATATCCATCTGCTGAAAGTAGTTTGAGCTGACGAGCAATACTTCGGCAAAAAGCCTTGATTGTGGTTGTTGATGAGACTTCAAATATCTGTAATATTGTTGACAGAAATGTATTTAGCAGTCACTTATTAAAGTGGACAGGTGAATGAGACTTACATCCTCAGTTTCATTTGGAAAATAGACTTTATGGAAGATCTGGGTGCTGTCTTGCTGAATGGCATCTACCTCAACACAATGAGGTGGAAGTTTCCTAGGTGGCTTACTGCAGGAAAGAACAGTAAAATCATGGTGTTATTAGTGGTACAATCAAACAAAACTTGTTAACCTCTTAGTAAGTAAACCGATGTTCATTTACCTGATCATGCCTTGCAGCCGCTGCTGACAAGCAAGAGATAGGGGGTCTGTGGGTCGAGACTCCAGAAACCGTTTGGCGTGAACCATTAAACTAGAGCTAGGTGCAAAAAGGCCTGTACAGAGCCACATCAGCTGCCACCCACGAGATATACTCAGCCTGGAGATACACAGGTTTAAGGTCTATGTGTCACAAAAGGATTGGTTAAATAGACTCACAGAAGGTGCACCTGTTACTGTTGGAGGTCATCTGCTTCATGATCTGACAGTAGATCTCATCCTGCAGAGCCTCGTGCTGAGTGGCTGGACCGAAAATCTGGTCCGTCAGTTCTATGGGACTACGCATTTGCTTAATGGGGTAGTCGCCCATATATTTGAGAATAGGTAAAAGACGATGTCAAGGCAGTACTAACATGATTTTATTATCTACAGGCAGTAAGCGGATGCAATGAAAATGTCAGACCAACATAAATTAGCATGATAAGGATATCAGTGAAGGCGTTGCAGGCTAAGTAGCTGAGATCCGAGTTACGAACCAGGCTCCTGAGGAGAGGCTGTTTGAGTGGCTCTCTAGAGCTCACCCACAGTTTCTCTCTGATTCCTCTCTGCAACCCCTGTCGCCCCACCTCTTTGCCTGGCAGCCTGTAGGAGAAAAACAACTTTTGATTTATTTTCTGTGTTATAATTATAAATAAAACAACATTGCTAGAATCACAGGTCTACATTTTAATATAGTCATAAGATAAATTATTAAGAATTAATCTTCTACTGTGTTACCTGAAATGTTCAAGTGCAAATTCTTTCAAAGACACAGGGGCCACAGTTGGTTGAGGAATGTTAGATGTGGCAGTTGTTCCAGGTTGATTTTGGCCTGGATTGAACAGGTTCTGAAAAAACTGCTTTAGTCCTTTCTGAAAGAAATGCATCCTAAGTGGTACTAATGTTACAATAAACCATACATACCATTGCTTCAGGGCCAGGCATAGTGAGAGTGGGCAGAAACTGAAGTATGCTTTTATAAACTGCTCCAGTATCACTGGTCCTCTGGTTGGTGGCTATAAACATGTTGTCCTGTGGAGGGTGTTCATTCTTCCTGATCTGCAACAAATCTCCTCGTCTACAGATGAGATGAGTGGGGTCTTCTGCTTGAGAATAGGTAACAGACACAATAATAACAGTTATCATTTTAAAACACAATAAATCTAATAGCAGTACTCTTGTGTACTGTGACGTTGAGACAGGGATTGATGGTTGTACCTGGTTTACTGTTGTCAATGAGAACGATTGCAAAGTCGGAGCGTTTTCTGAGTCCCTCCAGATTTCTCTGTATGAGTGCAGTCATTTCTTCAGCCTCTGCAACTTTCAACACATACTCTCCATGAAAGGTGGCCAATGTGACCAACTCAGCATTGAGGTATTCTTCCCTGCATACATACAAAACATAGGGTGTGGTTGTAATTATTAAAATAAATCTATTAAATAAAGAATAACATTGGGTATGACTAATACTTCTTCATGGATGCACTTTTCACTTCAATATAAGGCAGCTCCAGTAGGCGCTTGTCTGTTCCATCAAGAAAGAAGATGCCACTCCAGCTGACAGCAACAATAAACCGACTTTTGGGCAGAGCAGGTCCTACAGAGGTGATCAGAGCGGCCCTTTGTCACATTTGACACACCATAAATGCTCAACTTCATTTGTGTAAGTAAACTGACCTGATCTCATTGTAGCTTCATAAAATCTTGAGAAGAACACAGGCCATTTTTGTCTGGCAATGTCAACTAGTTCTCCTTTTATAGTATCTGGGCTTTGCCTCCCATAGTAATTTAGAGCCTGGAAAACACATTTAGCATGACTTTTTTTCCCAAAAGATGTTCTAACACTTTAATACTATAGCACTGCATATTACATATTTTGTAATATGCATATGTATAGGTTCACCAAAATCAGTATAAATAAACATCTATTTAAATACTGTGTTGTTTACTCTTTCAATGTACCTGAGAATGTCCAGCGTTGATGAGTTGTATCCATTTGTTCATAGATTTATTTTCAATTAGAATTGTGGTTATACAGTCAACAACCACCTTCCTGGCATTGTCTACATTATACTCTGAGCCAAACTGAATGTAGTAGTGTTGAACTGCCAAATGCACATGGTCATCCTCCTGGGAATCACATCAGGCTTATTACAATAATAATTACAATGTCTCAGTAATGCATTGTTGTGAGGTCCTGTACCTTGTCACTGGCATACTTTCCAGACTTCACTCCCTTGATGACCTGTTCATAGATGAGATTGGTGCTCACTGGGTCAAGGGAGCAGTCATGCCACGGCGTGAAGAGCTCCTTCTGAAAAAACAGTTTCCAGGGAGTGTTCCTCTCCTCTCTGCCCTGCCTCCTCATCTCCTGCTCACACTGCGACACCGCATCCAAAACATGCCTCCCACCACTGCCCAAGGACCATGTCTGACAATACAGATGATATAGAGAGATGAATCCAATTTAAACTGTGACACTGCTACATAAACAGAGATAGCTCACCTTCTCCTCAAAGTTCATGTACAGTGAGAATCCATAGGTGTCAGTCAGGTCAATCTGGTTGGCCACAGTCTGACAGACTTCAGCTGAGGTGGATGCAGAGTCCAGACTCACTTTCACAGACTGTCCGTTCATCAGCTCCACTGAGGTGTCAATGGACTTTTTGCTCCTGGCAGCCTGATGAAAAATAAAACGCTCTCATTAATCTTATTTTTGAGATTATAAACTTAATCAAGTTATTTGTTAGCAAATTATTTGCTACCTCCAGTTCAATCCAACAGGCCAGCTCTTTCCTTTCTCCGTTAGTCTTGATACGCTTCAGACGCTGAGAGCAGTACTCTCTGCATTCCTCTGGACCTCTGCGGATGAAAGTCTCCAGGTACTAAGAAACATGAGACATGAATAATGAATAACTTAACGCTCCTAGTTAGGACAGAATTATGTTCCCATTATCACTGAAACAAGCATGAAGGTCCAAAACAGCAAAGTTATTCTGGACCATGACCTGAAGGTTTTGATTATTTGCAGAACAGTTGAAACTAACAAAGTTTTTTTTTTTGTTATTTTTCTTTGATGTTGAAGATGAATTCAGAAGTCATCTTTTTCTGTTTTCCATAATATTGCTTTAGTGATCTGGTTTTACTGCACAGTATCAGTGAGCTTCATGGGTGTAAGTCACAGCAGTCAGGGTCATCAAGTTGTATTTCAAGTTGAGATTACTTTAGCATCTATTACAGTAACTGAATAAAGGCACCTTGCACAGAGCCAAATATGAAGTTTCAGTATTAAAGTTTCAGACCTGCATGAAGAGCTCTGTGGGAGGAAAGATCCCAAGACAAATGGACAAAAGGAGCCAGCCTTGTTGACGACTGTGTGACTTGTTATTATTGACCAGCTGTTTACAGATCTGACAATAAATCTCATCTCTGTAAGACAAATTTATCACAAAGTTATTATTTTTTTTTACACTTCGTGTATACTTCCAGCACATGGTTTTACCTGATTCCTGGTCTGGATAATGCATATCCAATAATAATGTGCACTTTTTCCAAAGAAGTCATTGGTCGATCCAATGTAGGGCCCTCTCCTACCATAATATCTTCGTTTGTGTCTTCTGGCTGTTGTACAAATGCATTTGGTAAAAAATTTCCCAGAGAGAAAAAAAAAATCAAACACACTAAATGATATTTAAGAGTTTGCGTTACCTCTTCCGGGATAATAGACGCTTTTCTCGCTGTTCCACCTCCTCCTAACTTCTTCTTGTTTTTTCTTAATAATAGCTATAAAAAAAAAAAAGTGTTGTCACACAAACAAATGCAAGACATACAACTCATAAATAAAATACATTTTTGTAATTTATTTCACAAAATCAACATACAGATTGAATTTTGATGGTTAATTACATTGAAATATGTCCAGTCCGAAATTGAGCATTTTTTAGGTATAGAGTGACAAGATATTTTATCTTTACCGCGTCTATCCCCACCAGGTGGCTCAGCCTTCTGCCCTGTCGGATTGGAACTGAACTTGAAATTGTGCTGGATGCCAGTGATACCGAGTCATGTGATCTAGACTCAGGATGGTCCCCCATGAACCGCAGAATGATCCACCAAACTGTGAGACAGGCCTGAAATGTAAATATTATGGTTTATTTTCTTTTCCAGTGTTATTATTGTCTTAGTCCTTATGGTTTTTGTTTTGATACCAGAGCATCCCCTTCATCGTCATGGGCCAGCAGTGGTTGTTTTAGTCTGTGTGTGATGTGGGACGAAGAGGCACTGCCCTGGAAGTGAACATCGCAGAACTTGTTGAAAGAAAAGGGCTCACTACCGTCTTCAAAATAATCAGCTTCTTCTTCTTCTGCCATGGATGAGGTCCTACTGCGGTCTGAAACCTCCCCAGTAATCACTATGCTGGGTATGTCCTGCCATTTCCAAACAAAAAATAAATATATAGGCAACAGGATGATAATGTAATTTAACTTTGGTCAAATCACTAACCAGAGGTGCAGAATCCAGATCTGATTCTCCGTCGGTCGTTAGTTCATCGCACACTGCATCGTCTATTAATTTGAGTCCCTTTTCTACCTCACTTGACATATTCTTACTGATCTCGTCTTGCTGGTTCATTATTTCAGCCTGCGTTGGTGCAAAGTACCCCATGTCCCTCATCTCATTCTTTTGTCTATCCCTTTTTATTTGGTTCCACTTCTTTCTCGCCATGTATCCCCGAGCCTGCACACATAATGAAGTGCATAATAAAGAAAGGTTAAATGTTTGCATTGGTTTGTAATTAATTGATTGATAAAATGTATAGTCGTGCCTGAGACTGTATTGTGATGGCTGCTGCTCGCTGTCGTACGTATTGTCTTTGCAGCTGTTGTCTCTTTATTGTGGCTATGAGTCGCTCAAAACCAAGCTGGATCTAATTAAGAAAAAAAATTATAATCATGAAGTTTACAGAAAATAAGAGTTATATCAAAATAATGAAATAATGAAATGATAGTTAACCTTTCTTCGTGCTTTATCCTTCAAGTGAGCTCTCCAGTGTTTCTGTAGCACTAAAACTGCAGCTCTTTTCTTCAGAAATAACTTTCTACAAAACAAAGACATTTTTCAGTTTCAACATATGAACCAAATAGTCATGTGTATGGTCATTTAGTTTTGGACAGTGCACCTGTCTTTGATTCCCAGCATCACTCTCTGGATGACTAGAGCAACCCTGCTTAGTTCTTCTTCTCTCAGCCGTTCCAAGGTCATGTCATGGACGTCCTGTGAAAGAATACAGTTTTAATCATACAGTTGTGTAAAACATACAGTCTGTAAAAATTCTCAAACTTTTGCATATGCATTTATTACCTTTAGAAAGACCTTGGTTCTTCCTATTTTCCATTCGTCCTCGTCTTTGATCACAGCTCTGCAAATTGCTTCACAACAGGCCGCAGCAGTTTGCTGGACACATTATTTATGATTAACAGACATTTATTGCATAAATGAATTAAAGTCATTAAGATTGACAACAAAGATGTCATTGTACTAACAGTTTTTGGGTTGCACATGGTTGTCTTCAGAAGCACTCTGTATCGTTTCAGGAATTCCACAAAGGAGTGTCTGATGGGATATCCCAGTTTCCTGATGCGGACTGTGTCCATCATTCCAGAGTATCGCAGCTGCCGTACGCATAGCTCTCTGTCAAAAAACTGAATCCGGAGAAAAAAAAAGTTGAATTTATAACCACAGATGAACCTTAACTACCTTTGACATAATGAATTAAGGTAGACAAAATAAAGATCAATGTCTTCAATTGTTCAAATATTTTTATTTGTACATTTCCAATTCCTTTTCTTTTAAACATTTCACTACATAGTTAATAAGTACTTTAAAATATGTACTTTTTTTTAGCAACTCTGATGTCGCAAACAGTAGCTGATTAAGTAGGGATATGCAGATATGATCAATGAATGCGTAACTAAAATGTACTTTACACTTGTCCAGTGGCGCCTCTAAAGCAGGAAACTTGTCTACAGTTTGTTTTATGGGCAGATGAAGGAAGCCAACAAGGAAATTATCTGCGCTCCATTTGTATATTCTAAAGGTACAACAGGCTGATTCTTAATCAAAGGACCCTTAATTATTGGCCATATGTTTACCTCAGACTGCTTATCATTATTCGGTTTGAAGCAGCGAATGAAGTATGGCTGACAGGCAGACAGAGCCTTCATGAGGGAGTCCAGAGACTGGCGAAACTGACCACTCAGAGTGTGCACCTGTTTACGGTTATCAGCCGCACCCTATAGGGAAATAAAAAAAAAAAAATCACCAAATCATATACATCAACACTGACATACTTTTGTGTTTATAGTAAAAATGCACAGTACTGTGTAATGTTGAGACTTACTCGGAGTGGGGTAGGAGGTTTCATAATGATCCTCTGGTTATTGGTCACTTTGACTCCATTGACTCCATTCACAGAAAGTTCACTCTCAAAAATCTGACGGAGCAACTTATTTTTGGAGGATTCTACCATTTTGATCACGTCAAAGCTGATCGCATCTCTGTTCTTCTCCAGAAATCCTGCAGAAAAAAATAACTATTGTTTCAAATCAGACCATTAAAACCTCACACAAGCCGAGAGACTGTTTACCTTGAGAGTTGTAATAGACCACACCAGCAAAGTGATGAACCCCAAAGTCTGTTTCATGCTCAGTCATTGCAGGGATGTAGAGTTTGCTTCGCTGATGCTGAGTGTTCAACTTCATTAGCAGGGTGCCATCTGTGCCCTGCATGCCACCAAAACAAGTATGAATAAAGTAAGATAGAACTATATCATGGATATTTTTATCAGTCAACAAGTCACAACCTTTGGAAAACTGGTTTCCTCATCAATCAAAGCCAGCAAGTTACATGGTTTTACAGCGAGTAGATCTAAAATGTTTTGGTTGTCATTGAAGCCGATGTTGTTCCATACAATATCTTCTTTTAGATACTCCTTCTGCTCCAGTTTAAAAATATGTCCCACAAAGAACTGTTGTAGCTTTTCGTTGGCAAAATTAATGCAAAGCTGTTCAAAACTGCAAAATAAAACACACAAATAATTCATTTCTAAGCTTTTTTGTTGCAATTAATGTGAAAATGAAAAGGTGAATATTTATAAAGATTTTAGTACCTCACATTACAGGGACCTGCCTCCCTTATTGGGACAAAAATTAGGTTCCCATGACGTAAAACCTTTATTAGAAGACCAACCCCATGTTTTAAAGTTTAGATGTGGGTTAAAGTAGGTTAAGATTAGGCAAGTAATGACTATGGTTAAGGTTGGGATCAGTCTCCCACAAATGAATATAAGTTAATTTAAGTCCCCCAAAAGCATTCAAACTCAACATTGATGCACTTACCTGTTTTTGGTGAAGTTCTCAAAGCCAAAGATGTCCAGCAGTCCCACCGAAAGGAAGGAGGATTTGCGATTTGTCTGTAGCTTCTTGTAAATTACAGTGTTTATCTTACTCACGATCCATGTAAAGAGTTTATTGTAGATGGCCTTGAATTTGAAAAAAAACCCAAAACATATAAGTATTTGGTTAGAGCTGGTGTCCAAGCTCTCTGTCCCAAACCAATTTTTACGTATTTTATCAACTAAAATATTTCGTCATAGTTTTTGTCATTGTCATATTTTGTCAAACCAGACCAAACTCAGAATCCAAGGAGCACGTCTGTAAATGTCCCCTGAAGCAATGAATACAATTTATCATAGTTTTAGTCAACAACAAAATATTATTTTCACTATTACAGGTTTGGTTAACTAAAGTAGCACAACATTTTGAGTGGAAAAACTACACTGCAACTGAAGAACATTATTTTGACAAAATCATTTTAGTCAGAACACTAAAACTAAATTAAAATGTCTGAAGAAAATGAACCCTGTCCCTGATAAAATAACATGCAAGTCAAGCTTGTAAACCTCTTCATGTGAATATTTAGTCTCATTCCTTGATTGTAAACTAATAAGGAAACTGGCAGAGGTTTCAGTTCAAAGTTACCTTCACGACAGCGTCCCTACAATCAGATGCCTGTTCAGAGCTCAGGGGCTTAGTCACTCGCTCCCTGTTTGTCAAGAAGGAGCGCTGGGTCAAACTGCTGGCCAGAGAGGACTTCTGCACCTGCAAATGATTATTATTGACATTTATTTAACAAATCCTATAATCACATTTTTAGGAGCTTTGAGAATATTTTCACAAACCTGTAACAGTGACGCTGCTACGTTAAAGTGCTTTGATTTGCTGACGTCACAGGTGTCCAGGTTATTTTGTGTGTTTGCTAACAAGATGAGATAAAACACAAGAATGAATAGAAGGTTATATTAATAAGATTACAAAGGATAAACCTTGTCTAGATGACTACTTAAATTTTTTGCTACTATGGAATACTCCTGGATGAGATATGAATTTAACATCAGGCAAAGTGAAAATTGTCAAGCATCTTTATGCATCTGTTTTAGTGCAGTGCACAGCTTCACCTTGCAATAAACTTTACACAGCTCTAGATTCCGGTATTTGAAAACCACTTACCATCAAAGTTCACGTTTCCCAGGTGTAAAATGGCTGCTAGTAGCCTCACAATGTCCTGACACTGACTTTCAGAGAAGGTCAGAATCTTCATCGCTGCACTGATGCGCTGGTAGTCTTTGGCATCGTCTCTGCTGTCACAATGGATACTACCGCCCTACACACATACACAGCAATTATATATTATCCCATACAGTATGTGGCATAAATTACGGCAAGGAATGTTTACCTTAACAAGAAATGTGTATTGTTTGGCATGTCCAAGGCTTAGCACTTTTTTCTCTTCCTCTGAGAGTCCAGCCAACAAGCAGTAAAAAATGTGGTAGTTACGTTCTTCCAGAGCCTTTATGAAAAGAGAGATGAGCCAAATATTGTATAAGCCTTACATAAGTGTCACTGTGTACAAACGACTTTTTAATGTATCAGGTTTTTGCTTCGTTTACAGCAGAGGTGTGTGTGTTTTTTTTATACTATAAGACAAGATAGTGCATTCATACAGGTCAACAGTTAAGTCATATATTACCTATAGAGAGATAAGAAGGGACAGTCTGGGGATAAGGGTTACTCTAGTTAGGTAAATATATGTAAACAATAATTAAATTTTGTCTATAAATGTGTGCCGATATCAGCTGCTATAGGTTCTGGAAGAAAACTGGCATATAGCATATCATTAGTTTTCCAAAGTTTGACAAGGCTTACTGCAGTAGTTTAAGAATGATGAGTGTTGTGGAGCATTGCTGACCTGATGGCACACACGAGATTTCTCCAGAAGATACTGCTTGACGCGTGCGCCTTCGATCACTCCGCTCATATTGAAGAAGATCTCCAGATACTTCCCAAAGCGGCTTGAGTTGTCATTACGAATTGTTTTTGCATTTCCAAAAGCTATACGGGCAAAACACAAAGTTGTATGTCCAGTGTTCAGATTGTACTAAGGTATTAAGTGCAATGTGTTTTATTTTCAGTATAACGTGCCTTCAAGAATTGGGTTTGATTCCAGTATTTGTTGTTCTATCTCCTGTTCAGAGAGCTGCCCACTTATAGCAGCCAAATAATGGAGGATCAGCTTAGTGCTTTCTGTTTTTCCTGCTCCAGATTCGCCACTGAAAACAATAATTTTATAATGCGCAAAAATTACAATTAAATTGACAGTAATGTATACCTGATTTAAACAGACCTGATTACACAGCACTGGTTCCTCGAATGGCGTTTCATGTTGAAGTAGCAGGCCTCAGCGATGGCGAAGATGTGCGGAGGGAGTTCTCCAAGTTTTCGGCCATGATACAACTTTATCTAGAATGAAGAATTAATATTTTAGTAGATCACCTCAATGCAATTTTAATCTAGGGAGATTTTAAATGTTTACTTGTTCAGATGAATACAGTGGGAAACTCTGGTAAGGGTTTACTGCCACCAACACAGACCCGATGTATGTCTAAACAAAACAGAACGTTAGTTAGCAAGTGGTCATTTAAAAATAACTGGTTTGTAAAGAAATATTTTTATATGAGCTTTTGATGTCTTTAGTGAAATATTTTAAACATAGTACAGTATATACATTTTTATAACCTTATAGTACACTTACATAGATGATGCCTTGCTTGTGCCGCAGCTGGAGATTTCGCAGAAGTCCGGCCTCCGTCAAGTCTCCGAGTTTGATCATGTTGTCCACTCCTTCCACTGATGTAGGGTGCATGACCCTGACACTGGCCTCTAGCTCTGGAGAAAGCCATTGCTCCTAAAATAACAAGTATATTATTAAAATAAACACACAAGCTCAGCATATGTGTTTACTGAAGATAAATGGATATGTACCTGTCCATCATCATCCACCAAAAAGCGTTGACCTGATGGGGTTACTCTGACCCGAGCTCCAATGGGGACCCCAATTTCTCTGTCCAACCAAACCCACTCTCCCTAAACATACAGTTAATGAACCATTAAATCAAACCATAAAACATAGGGGCTTATTATATACAGTACATAGACATGATTGTACAAACAAAATACAAAATGAGCACCTTTCTCAACGTCGCCATTTTACCCTCTCTGCTCCCTAAACAAAAATAATAATAATAGCAAGATTGACTTTCACCAAAAACAACAGTAAATGTTTATGAAAAGATGTGTAATAAATAAAACATACATCTTAAAATGAATAAACAGTACTTGCCTGCTTGCGTGCCTGCCTGTCTATCAGTGATCCGTCATTCTCCACAGCTTGCAGTAGAGTCAGCAAAGATTGTTCCAACCTTCTTGGAGTATTGACGCATGATTTTATGGCACTTTGACTTTGAACGGACTGTGGGTGAAGGAAGAGGAAGAACCTGATCACCTACTGAGGGTGGTGCCAGTAGGGAAACCAGGCGAGTCGATTTCCCTGAAAAATAAAGGGTCATATGAACAAAAAATAATCTTGTTAAATATTTATTCAAGGAAATTGGAAGACGTTTTGTCATTTTGTGCCACTGTGGGGAAAATGTAGCTCCACCGCACATGTATATGACATAACCTTGATAAGGATTTCCCAGGGCTTAACAGTGGTGTTGTAATAAATTTATGTGCAACCTTTGGACCATGACTGTTAATGACCAGAGTAGATACAGCATTGCATCTCACGGACAGATGCCTCAATAAAGATGTGACATAAGATTAAGCTTTTGTTTCTGAATCAATATCACAGATTTGTAATTCAATTCTTGCTGCTTTCTGAACAATTTTTAAATCAACAACTACTACTGGTGATTCACTGGCATCAACATGACGAACGGTGATAAAGTCAACAAATCTGTGCTATTTCTTTATGCTACTGGGTTTTAACCAAGACACATTCAATTTGAGGTGTGGCTGAGCTGGCAGCAGGTGGGTAATGACGTTGGAGCATCCTCTATAATATAATTCTGTTATCTGTTTACATAGTTTTAATTAAGGCACTCCTTAGTGATATTGATAGGATGACTGTTTTCATTACATAAAAACTAAAGTCCTGTGGATACGTTAGAAAAAAAGATCACAAAAAAGTAAAGTTTGTTCATTTTGATTTATTTTAAACTGAAGACTCAAATGGCACTTTACATTTCTCGAGATGGCAGAAGTAATACATGAACACAAGTAAATTTAATTATTCTTTAAAAGGTACACTAACTTTTTTGGTGGAGAGTGCCACTTGCTGGTCTCCATAGAGATGCTATTGCTTTGCTTGAAATATTCCACAATATGGCATTATACACATCTATCTTGACGTTATTCAATCACAGGTAGTTTTGTTGCTCAAAATACATACATTGCATTACTACTGTGAGCAGGCACGCCTCTCCTCAGATCTGCCTTGCACCTTGGCCTGGTGGTGTCACCTACTTGTCTACATGGAGATAGATGCCACACTGTGAAACAAGGCACAGCAATAACCTAACAGATGGTGGACCCTCCACCAGAAAAATAACATGAGGCACCTTTAACACACATAGGCCAAGTTATTAAAACAGCTAGTAGTGTTGGGAAGAAAAAATAAAGCTAAGAACCTCTTGTTAAAGTTCAACAATACAGATTTAAACTAAAAATACCAGAAAATGCAGAAAATGTGAGGCAAGCACAAATTCATGTTTAAAAAATGCCACCCACTTTGTTCAACAGCAGTTTGCATTCAAGTCCTTTCCAACAGTGTATGAAAATCAATAAGAGTCAAAGAGGTGATAAATTACTATATGTTTTCCAGACTTGAGTACACTCATCACAGATGTAGGCTTTATATTCTGTAATCCTATTTTCAAAACCAGAGCATGGCAGCTCAAAACAAACAATTTAAAAAGATTAAAAGACACCGTAAATAGCACATATAATACACTTCGTTTCAATTAAAATTATTGTTAATACGCTACCAGTGCTGCCCCTATGCAATAACAGACAATTATACTGCCATCACAAAAGGCCTGTAAACGTTTAAGTCTCACATTTGCTTTACAAACCTAAAAAGGTCTGTCACTCCTGAATCCAGTAAGAGTTTGAACCAAAATATGTTAAAAAGGATCACACATATTACTATGTAAAAGAAGCTATATTACACCACTGATCCATTAGATCAATAAACAAAGCTATGCTATTGCTGTAACTTTACAGAGAAGAGTAAAAATGTGGATAAAATTCCATACAATTTCAAATTCTTCAAAACATTTATGTTTTAGTCCAAACAAGACAGCACATAGTGGCTGATATTTTTTGAATGCTAAGGGGAATGAATTTAGAAAAACAGGTTAAAAAAGTTAATTATGGAGCAACACAAGTATTGTATGGAGAAATCAAAATCCCATTTTGACTCAAGTCTGTGAGTAAACTATAACATATCACCATGTCTTCTAATGAAGGTGCCAAAGAAAATGTGCAAAGAAAATCTTTCCTTCAAGTGTGGTTTAGGATTCATTAGTGTTGGGCCTCTGGAGTTCTGCGCTGTACTTCAGAGCTGCACGGTCTGATACCAACTGCACATCAACCAGAGTGAAGATGGAAATGACCTAAAATGCATTTAAATAATAAATAATCAGTATTCATTGTAATCTACCGTTTTTGTGTGTATAATATACACCCTATTGTAAACGTATTCAACAGTCAGTCATTAGAAGAACCACGGCCCACCTGCTGGACTGGAGCTTCATTGGGGTTTTCTGGTTTCCAAACAAGAGTCAGCTCAGTTGTTTTTCCGACCTTACGTTTATGAAAAGTCTCAACACCACTGATGTACTAATAATGGAAAAAAAATAATTTGTTTGTAATAAGGGCACCAGAAAGAAGAAAAACGTGTGAACAGTGGAACATGGGAAATCTGACCTTGGGGTAAACGCGTTTCTGAACTCCATAACGGAGAACCAGCACATCGAAGGCCTGGTCCAGCACTCCCATCACCATGGCCTCAGACTCCAATGGTCCACACTCCTGAACACATGACATACACACTGGACTTACTTGGGTTGGCAAAGGTACACAGCACTACTACAACATTAAGGGTATCCAACGTTTTCATCAAGGCCACATATCGAAATACTGAAAATGCAGAGGGCCAATCAAGGGCCATAGACCGGCGATCCAATTCAAATGGGTTCATTTAGCACAGGTTAGACTAAGCCACTAATTAGACTTATAACATTGATGACCATGATGATCAAGTAAATTGCAAGTTAAATTAAATACTACCAAAGTGTATCAAGTATTTGCTCACCTTCACAAACACCCCAAAGAACAACTCAGTGCTGAGCTCATGGACTCTTTTGGCTGCAGCCTTTTTGTCATTACAGTGCACTGCCTGTTTCTGCACTTCTTTAGTCAGCAGCCCCAACTTAGGCCCACAATCTACTCAAACAGAAACAATTTACTATAATTGCTTACCGTATTGTAACATGCAGAGTAACATGTTCATCGTACCAAGTGATGCGGCCAGAAGCCTGTGGACAATGACATCGGCGTATCTTCTGATGGGAGAGGTGAAGTGTGTGTACAGAGGAACATTCAGGGCGTAATGTTTATATTGCTGCTCATCTCTCTTCTGCCCGGAGCAGAAATACTGGGCCATCTAAAGACAAAAGTACAACATTCAAAATGGCTTTTTATGAAATAATAAAACTGCTTTTACAGTGAGGCAAATAAGTATTTGAGCACCCAGTGATTTTACAAGTTCTCCCACTTAGAAATCATGAAGGGGTCTGAAATTTTCATCTTAGGTGCAGGTCCACTGTGAAAGACATAATCTTAAAATAAAAATAAAAATCTGGAAATCACATTGTAGGATTTTTTAAATAATTAATTTGTATGTTACTGTTGCAAATAAGCATTTGAACACCTGAGAAAATCAATGTTAATATTTGGTACAGTAGCCTTTGTTTACAGGAAACGTTTGACCTCTGTAATTGCAGTTTTTCACCAGGTTTGCACACACTGCAGGAGGGATTTTGGCCCACTCCTCCACACAGATCTTCTCTAGATCAGTCAGGATTCTGGGCTGTCGCTGAGAAACACGGAGTTTGAGCTCCCTCCAAAGATTTTCTATTGGGTTTAGGTCTGGAGACTGGCTGGGCCACTCCAGAACCTTGATATGCTTCTTACTGAGCCACTCCTTGGTTATCCTGGCTGTGTGCTTCGGGTCATTGTCATGTTGGAAAACCCAGCCACGACCCATCTTCAATGCTCTAACTGAGGGAAGGAGGTTGTTCCCCAAAATCTCACAATACATGGCCCCGGTCATCCTCTCCTTAATAAAGTGCAGTCGTCCTGCCCCATGTGCAGAAAAACACCCCCAAAGCATGATGCTACCACCCTCATGCTTCACAGTAGGGATGGTGTTCTTTGGATGGTACTCATCATTCTTCTTCCTCCAAACACAGCGAGTGGAATTAAGACCAAAAAGTTCTATTTTGGTCTCATCTGACCACATGACTTTCTCCCATGACTCCTCTGGATCATTCAAATGGTCATTGGCAAACTTAAGATGGCCCTGGACATGTGCTGGTTTAAGCAGGGGAACCTTCCGTGCCATGATTTTAAACTATGACGTCTTAGTGTATTACTAATAGTAACCTTGGAAACGGTGGTCCCATCTCTTTTCAGGTCACTGACCAGCTCCTCCCGTGTAGTTCTGGGTTGATTCCTCACCTTTCTTAGGATCACTGAGACCCCACGAGGTGAGATCTTGTATGGAGCCCCAGTCCGAGGAAGATTGACAGTCATGTTTAGCTTCTTCCATTTTCTAATAATTGTTCCAACAGTGGATCTTTTTTCACCATAGCCCTTTCCAGCCTTGTGGAGGTCTACAGTTTTGTCACTTGTGCATTTTGACAGTTCTTTGGTCTTGGCCATGTTAGTAGTTGGAGACTTACTGTTTGTATGGGGTGGACAGGTGTCTTTATGCAGCTAACGACCTCAAACGGGTACTTCTAATTTAGGATAATAAGTGGAGTGGAGGTGGACTTTTTAAGGGCGGACTAAGAGGTCTTTGAGGGTCAAAATTCTAGTTGATAGACAGGTGTTCAAATACTTATTTGCAGCATACAAGTAAATTATCTAAAAAATCATAAAATGTGATTTCCAGATTTTTTTTTTTAGATTATGTCTCTCACACTGGACATGCACCCAAGATGAAAATTTCAGACCCCTCCATGATTTCTAAGTGAGAGAACTTGCAAAATCACAGGGTGTTCAAATACTTATTTGCCTCACTGTATGAATGTGTGGCAGCACTTGCCTGCATAGGTCTTGAACACATGTGAGTGAGGACTTCCTTTCTGGCAGAAGAGTACTGATCATTCCCAAGAGTGGCAATAAGCGTTTTCTGTAGGGTGAACAATATACATGTGAAAAAACCAATAGGGACTATCGATTTATGACAATTACCCATAAACCTACATGTAAAGCTCCCGCTGAGGAAAAGTCCAAGTTTATTCCCAGAGTGTCACACACTTCCTGCAGCTGCTGTACAAGTTTGGTTTTGGGGGGAGGGTGACATCTGAGCAGAGCCAGCTCAGGAAAATGTCTGTAGATGTGATGTGCTGTGGCTATGTTCGCCAGTAACATGAACTCTTCTACCAACCTAAAGAAAACAAAAAATCAAGTTTGAGACAGTACAATAAAGTTTTTTCAAAGTGTATACAGAGCCCAATGCCACAACACACTCATTTTGTTTTCTCTTCCAGTGTTTCTTATTTACATAATATAAAAAAAGAATATACTACAAAAGGCCAATAAATTCTTTGGTCTTTATCAGTTTGAAATCAAGATAGGGCCTTGCTTCCTTATCTCCACTGTATTCAAGTTCTTGACTTTGTAATTGTATTTGACTGCTATTGTAGCGTTCACACTTGTCCTGACTCTTATCATGCAACAAAGTTTGAATTTAAACCAAGCAACACATATACAACTTTACAACGTATTCACTAAAAAACTTTCATCAAACAAGAGTGGCTGAGAATAACAATACCTCATTATTCTTACTGTAAGCCTGATTCCAATGCAAGAAAAGCTTTACACTCACTTATTACTGTCTCTGTACTGGTAAATGTAGCAGCCTTGAGGCATCATAGTTTCTTTATCCAAGGTAAAAGACAGCTTCAGCTGAATAGAAAGTGGTGTAAGAATCACAGATGTAATTGTTGTTGTAAACTTTATAGTTATATTAAAGCATAACTGACCTGGTCCAGACGGAGAGCCCCCCCAGTGAAACGCTGTGTGCGGAGGTTCTTGGCGATCGAATGCAAGTGAAGCACAGCCTGGTGGATTTCATCAATGGGGTGTTCTGGGTCAAATGGAGGCAGCTCCTCAGCAGTGAACAGCTTTTCTGGTGCCTCAATCATGCTCTGTGCGTGGTCGTACGTGAGCTTAATACAGGAGCGGATCACCGAGCGGCCAAACCACTCGCTCAGTATCTGAAAGCGGAAGGAAAATAGTTCAATAAAAAAAAAAAAAAAACAATGAAAGTGACTGTAAACATAGTCTATACCTTTCCTTCAGGAGTAAGTTTCCAAATAACAGAGAAGGTGAGTCTGTCTGTGAGAGGGTTAAGACTGCACAGCTCCTCACAAAGCAGTCTGGGCAACATGGGAATCACCTGTAAAAAAAAAAAAAAAACAACAAAAATTACAACACACACACATTTAACACTTAAATAATGAGAAGGAATCAACTTGACAAACCTTTTGAACAAGGTATACACTAGTAGCCCTCTGACTGGCGATCAAATCCAAAGCATTGTCCTCCTCCACAAAATAAGTGACATCAGCAATGTGGACTCCAACCTCATAATTACCTATGTGATGTCAATATAAATATATAAGGGCTGCATTGATACTTAATATTTGAACAAAATCATTACCATCTGGGAGAAGTTTACACGACAGAGCATCATCCAGATCCCGGGCTGTTGCAGGGTCTATGGTGAAGATGCACTCCTTCCTTCAAACATTACCAAATAATACTTGTTACAGACCTGTTGAGGTTATATGGTACTGCAGAATAAAGCTTGAAAATACCGAAGATCTCTCCTTCTCTGCATCTCCTCTGGTGGAATGGTCCAAGGCAGGTTTTTGGGAAGGCAGTTTAAAACCTCAGTTGTAAAATCAGAGAAATCCACTTCATATTCAGTCAGGATACCCTCAGTCTCAGGCTCAATTTCTCCAGCCTGACCCAGCGATTTGGCAAGCAGTCTGTAAAGAGAACAAAATGAAAACAATTGATTAATATAATAAATATATATTTATAACAACATTAAACACATACCCTTGTGCAAAGTTGCTGTCAGCAGGCCAGTCCACTATCCTGCAAATGAACAGTGTGTTGGCATAGTCATCTGGCCGAAAGCTGAAGTCTTGTGGACAGTCAGACAGAAGGACATTAATGCGGGGCACACGGTGATCCGTAGGAGAGAACATGGCAAAATTTTTGTCAGGCAGAAATTTCAGGAAGCCCGTCACAGCCCTCGAATGCTTCTTCTCAACAATGTAAACCACCTGATGAAGAAAACACTTTCAACATATCTGGAATTGTGTTTTGTTTCACTCACACATGCTGAATGAGGGAATACACAGGATTTGAGTGTTAAACATGTGTGAATGAAACAAACCAAAACTCCAGGTATGTTTTTGATAAGAAAACAACATTAAAACATATGTCAGAAAATAGTTTCTTCATCTTCATCTTCATTTCTACATTATAATAAAAAGGCATTATAGTTGCATAGTAAAAGTAAGCGTTCCTCTGACTCACTTTTGCAGTTTTCTGTAGCTCGTCATCACTGAATTGTGAAGTTAAGGGTTTATCCAGGGATTTATCTATGGATACCAATGGATAACAATATTCAAAATTCAAAATTATTTTGTCTATACACATGAAACCAGGTTTGTCACTTACCACTGGCACAATTTACAGAGGAATCTTGGTCACTGCCCTCTGGCCTATTGAGCTGCTTGTTCACCGCTTTAATAGTTTGTTTGCGGGGCGTTTCTGACTCACTGGCACCATCACAGTCAGAATCGGACCGTACTATCTGCAGTATCAAAAACATTCAAAATAATTTAAATTAACATAAAAAATATAGCATTTTTAATCATGCATTTTACCTTCCACTGATCCCGAGGCAAGATTTGCACCACCACAATGTCTCCATTCAGAGCTCTGTTACGAGCTACAATCCCGTCGAGAAATATATCCCGGCCATCGTCCTGCGGGTCATAGAAATACCACTACTGAGCACTTGTGTATCTAAAATTTGCCACATCTCAACAATTAATGAAGGAAAATAACTTACAGGACAAGAAATAAAAGCTTCATGGTATTTCTTAGGGTTAATTCTTAGCTGACCCTATAGAAAAATGGGCATTAGGAACAAGAACACTATTGCTTTAGAAGTCAAACAAACATAAACAAAATTTACCTCAATGAATTCTCCTCTTTTCAGGCCATGGGAGACCTCCTCTACCGGCATGTACGGCTCAAACACTTGTTTTTTGGACCCTTTGCCTCCTTTGTTCTTCTTCTTGTCTGCTGGAGAACTGGCTCCTAGATTTCAGGTTTACGATGTCAGTCAATTTTAAACCATGAAAGGAAAAAAAACCCAAAACAAAATAAATATAACTTGCCTTTATTTGGTTGGAGTCTTTGGTCTTTTGAAAGTTGAGACATCTGGTCCTCGACTTCAGGCTTGGACCTATTTCTCTGATCCTCTTTCTGCTTTGCTGGGCTCTTTTTCTTGGACTTCTTGGTTGACTCTGGTTCTTGTTGACTTGTACTTGTTTTGTTTGGAGACTGAGAACCGTCTTCGTTGGACACTATACTTCTCTTATGCTGCTTCTGCTGTTTCTTGGATTCATTTAGTGCAATCAATTCCTCACCAGATTCAATGTCCCCATCATGACTGGTAGTTGTATCCCGCCTCTGGCCTTTCCTTAGCCTCTCAGACACACTTGGCATCAGCTCATACTCTGGAGGCCCATTACCAATGCTAAATCTGTCCATGTACATGGACAGGGAGCTCTCTTCAGTTTTGTTTTTCAGAGAAGAGGGAGAAAAGTCACTTGAATCAGAAAACTCATTTGGCAGTTGATCCCTTCCTCTCTGTGGTATGTTCAGTCCATCACTCTGGGCTTGTGAGGTGTTGGTGGTATTACATTCACTTTGACCCAACGTGTTCCTTGCAAATTGCTCCAGATAAGAGTTGAACTTGCTGCTGCGATGCTGGCTGAGGAGTCTGGCATAGGCATCTTTCTGAGAAGGCATATGGGGCTTGTTCTGGGCATCCTTGGTCTTGCGATTTTGGCTGCCCTTTTTAGATTGTATGGATGAATCCATTTTGTACTTTAAAAGATTCTGAAACATTATAAAAATGAATTAAGATTTGACAAACCTGAATGTAAAATATTTCAAGTCATATTTGCATGCATGTGTCTTTATGTTTGGATTAAACTAGATATCTGTGGCATGTAGAGCGAATCTTCGTTTTGTTTTGGACTAAACTTGTCCCAAAATTTTAACCTTAACCTAGTATACGTCCAGCTTGATATAAAAGCAGTCATGTTGAGAGTAACATGAGCTGACATTTAACATAATTTCACGTGCTTGACAGACATCACTGCCATTTCCCGACACCTAAATCTTATACTTACGTACCTTTTCCCTTTTTGCCAGTCTCTGAAATTGAATCAAGGATTATATCAAAGAGTCCAAATTTATAGTTGTTACATACCAACGAGTGGTGATCATGTAAGGCTTTGTCATTAGCCTCCTTAGCAACAACAGTTAAAATTTGCTTTCACGTCATGTCTTGAGACAATTTCTTATAATTTAACACGACAGTTTTTTTTTTTACACAGTCACTTTGAATGAACTTACCCTGTGTCTTTACAGTTTCTGTTTCTCAAGAAGTGTCGTTGTTTTTCAGCACCAGCACACCGTGGCTTCCACTTCCTCTGTCGTCATCACAGGGTCAAGGGTCAAAACCACAGCGTTTTGTTGTGTTGCGGTTAGCTGTTAGCTCGGAGCTAAGGCTAAGACAGTTTCTAAAAATGTCTAAACTCCAAACGCTGAGGGTTTTGGTGAATGAGAGACTGACTGTAGCTGGCGAGATATTAGCGCGGTTTGAAAGAACGATCTCGGAAGGAACTGTGTCCAAAAGAAAAACAGAGGTATCAGGTGCTGAGTCTCGGGCTTTGGTCCCGAGAGTCCTGCTCAGAGCGGGTGTCCACTCTCCCTCAGGTCCTGGCCCTGGTCTAAACTATGCTGGTCTGAACTAGGAACTCAGTCCACAAAAAATTCCACTGGTTAAAGAGGACTCAGAAGAACTGAGCGTCAAACAAGAGGAAGAGCTCCTGCCTCTGCCCTTCTCACAGGACACTGTCTGCGTGAAGAGTGAAGGGTTCTCCGCACTGCTTCAACAAAGACTAACCAAGCACACCAGCGCAGAGCTGCATCCCCATTCAGAGACCACAGAGAGACCTCCAGAGTCGTCTTCTTCTGACACTGACAATGAAGAAGACTGGAGACTTCCATCACCTGTTTAGCAGCACAGATGGAGGCAAAGAGAGACCACTACAACCAAGTCCAGATCAGAGGCCCAAACAAAGCTAGTGAAAACTCAGGTCGATCCCCCAAGTCTGCACCAGAGACAAGTGCCATTGTAAACAATAGAGGCATGTCCAAAACTGATAAAGAAGTTAAAAACAGTGTGAAAAGAGTTTCTTGGGTAAAGGGCGACTACAAACACATGAGTGTTCACATAACAAGCTGTTGAATCAGCAAGAAAATCTCTGCTCATAAGGGTGCTCTCAAAGTCCACACAAGAATACACACAGAAGAAAGACCCTACTATGTTTTTAATTTGTAAGAAAACATTTTACCACAATACTGATTTACATGCACACATGAAAAGTCACGCCATAGACAAATGGTACAGCTGTGCCAGAAAACCTTTGTCCAAAAGTGCACATGAGATTACACCGGAGAAAAAAAACTTACAGCTGTTACGTTTGTAAGAAAACATTTTCATAAAATGGTAATCTACATTTACTCATAAAAAAATCACGATTGACACAAAATGTGTTGAGTAGAGTTTGCCTACTGAATGTAGCTGAGAATTTTATTGAAGCCTCTGCACTGCACTTACCTAATGCAAAGTAGGTAGATAGATAGACCTTTATTGTCCCCGAGGTAAGTATGCAAGAAATTACACAAATCAAAGTGTTAAAGTATTTTTGGGGTAACTACTACTCAAGTAAGAGTAACTGGTGAACTGGTGGTAACATCTGATGTATTATTTGAGGTTAATGTAACTGAAAGGACAAATGCACTGAATCTAGTATTTTCAATGGATAGACCATAAAAATGAGCTGTGCAGGTAACACAGTAAAAAATAATATTATCCACATAGAGATTTATAAATAGTAAACTTACAGTAGGAATAGTATTGAAAGCTCATGATCACACTTTACATGGTCACAAAAAATAATCATCAGATCCATTTATTTTTACTTGACATATTATTTCATCGTATTTATTACTTATTAAAATTGAATAGATGGGAAAGAACATGCACAAAATTTTGCAAATATCTAATTTCTATACTTAACCGCCGCTAGAGGGCAGCCCTCACTCATGTAATGCATTGAAGTTTAAGATCCATGATTTGAAGTGGAGAGGACGGTTTGGACTAAATGGACTATGGGGTATGTAGGTCTACATTATTCTGGACAGTGGTATTGGTCTACACTACTGCATCATGCCCAGAGCAGGCCATCATAAGTAACCAGTGTTCATGTTGCACCTCATAGATTTGAGTTTGTGAACAAGTGGTAGGCTAATATCATTTTAGGTTTTTGTAGCTTCAGACCTTATAAATGTAGTTGTGCATTTTCTTATATCGAAGTTTATGTCCAATTTATGTAAAGGGCAACAATAAAGGGCCTGCAAATACAGCCCTAGTCTTTGAAAACACTATAAAGTTTTGTCTCATCTCAGATTTTTTTGTTAATGCTTTTTGATGTGTTGATGCTTAGAAATGAGATTTTATTCAGTCCTGGGTGAACCACTCCATATTTGTTACTTTTATCTGTGTATGTAGGCTATTAGGCCTATAATTATGACTTTTACTCACTATTGAGCAAGGTTTTTCCAAGGTACATAAATATAATCCACTTTTAATTATCTTTTGTAAGAGAGTAGGCTGTACCAGGGTTGTGGTTGTAAGGACCCAAGTTGTAAAGCATGCCGATGAAGCAGCAAACGCCTATCAAATATTCATTAGACCCAGGGAGGCTGTGGGCTGCTATGGAAGATGAAACAGAGGGGGCAGGAGCAGTCACATTGTGTGTCTGCACTATTTGCTTCATTTTACTGGGCACTCTCTGTACTTCAGCTTGCTTCAACATCAAGCTTCACTACAGGCCATTATGTAACTATTTGGATGTACTTTAGGATTTTTGGATTTGGTGGCATAATAACTTAAGATTAAATTTCAAATTTTACCCCATTAATGCCCACATTTTTTCTTCAAAGATGAAATTGGCTTTAGCCTGATCAAGTGTCATTTTTTATGAAAATTGTGAAAAAGTAGACGAAAAAGTGAGCTTTATGGTTGGTCACAATTCTGACCTGTGGAATAATACTTTGTATTCTGAATTAATAAGTTTTTTGTTCAATTGAATGTGCAAATACCCTCTATTAATGACATTTTATCATTAAAAAAAGTATTGTTTTCAGTGTAGTTATTCCTCAAATGAGGAAAATACTTTTCTCAGTTATACATGAAGGACAAAAGGGGTATAATCATTTCTGAGAGAACCTTAGACTACCCATTAGCAACTACAAGTCTTTGGATGTTTCTCAGACTTGAACTGTAGCAGCTAGAAGACACTGAATGTTCTTCAGGATGTTCCAATAGTAGCTAATGGACTCTAAATGTTCTTCAAATTTCTCTTAATAGGTTATAGCGGACCTTGGATGTGCCTTAGACTTGTTTCTATAGCTGCTACAGGACTTTGGATGTTCTTCACATATGTCCTCTGTGTGAAGGACCTTGTATCTTCTTCAGGTTTCTCTTTACTGCTTCTAGAGGTCTTTGGTTGTTCTTCAGACTTGCCCGAACAGCAGCTAGATTATCTTGGTGCTCCTCAGATTTGCTTCTATAGCAGCTAGAGGGCATTGGATTTTCTTCAGACATGTCCATTATGCAGCGAGAGAAACTTGGATGTTCTTCTAAATTCTCTCTATGTTCTAGAGGACTTTGGATGCCAGACTTGTTCCAATAGCAGGTATAGGACCTTGGATGTTCTTCAAACTTGTACTAATAACACAGCAGATGGAAACTAGCTTTAGTTGGTGTAAAGCATCTCTTCTTTGTGAGATTAATGTGTTTGCACATGGTCCCTGTTAAAATAAACCAATAAACTAAACTAAACTTGTCCAAAACATGATCTTGGGTGTTCTTCATACATGCCCCTATAGCAGCTAGGTGACCTTTTCTTTTCAGTGACTGGGAGTAATGGAGAAGGGGTGGGGCTTGTGATAGACATTATCACTGTTGTCATTCTGACTCTACTAGGTCAGTATGGTGTGTTGAACAATCTGCTGGACATCTCTCCATTGCAGTCTATATCAGGCCAATCAATAAAAACAAGGATTGAAAGGTTTCATTTTTAGGGACAATTATGGATTTGACATGGTCATCACCTTCATCCAACATATCATGAAGTTCCCTGAGGGTGGATAAAAAAAAAACAATTGAAGGTTTTCAGTTGAGATATCCAGAACACATTTATTATTGTATGTAAAAAAAAAAATCTGCATGCTCCTATACTGGCCTATACTATGGTACAGCGTTTTCCACCCTGCACTCAGACCAAAATAAAGTGGAGTACTTACAAATGTATTTATGACTACTAGAAACCTTAACGTGGATGTGTACCAAAAATCACTGTCTTGAGTTAAATTTAAAATATTTTTCTATCCTTTTATTTGAGAGAGTTCTGGGCCTATTCAAGGTATAACATTTACTTAACTATATTTTAGATAACATGTGATACTGCACACATTTCATCCTAACCCTTTATTCTTTCTGAAAATACTGAAAATATATATACACAAACAAATTTAGAGCTTCAAAAATTATTATTTTTTTTTGGTGGTCACAAATGTGAGCTTTGAGTGGAAATGGGTTAATAACAAGTTAAACATCTCTACTCAGGACACAGAACCATGGATAAATTGAGGACTAAAGGTCTATTTTAGACACAATTATCCACCTGTATTTACTATTATACACTATTCCACATAGGCACATTGCACACAAGAACACATTTCATTCAATACAATGTTTAAATCTGTTGAGGCAATATGTTAGATCTCAAGGAAGTCTCTTCTTTCCCATCATTAATCTGTTCAAACAGAGAGGTTAGAGAGAGTGCCATACAGATGTATTTGCCTGAGGAACAGGACTTGGTGCAACGACCTCATGGTGGGATCTCCACAGCCATCAGCCTCACTACCATGGCAACGTCTGAGAGTTTCTGAACTAACACTCCCTTCACTAAGTTTGTTTTTGTCTGAAATGATTGACTTTTTGAAGGATATGAAAGGATATTGTAAGCGGTAGTTTAACCTGGGTTGACAGTGACTCTTGTTTAGTCCTAAGGTTGGTTTATGTCCTGCTCCAGTCAGTCGTTATGTCCAAAGAGGACCAGTACTCTTCCCCACATAATCTACTTGAATATTTAAGCCTGTGTGGTTTGTGAAACTGGGGTATTATGTAACTTTACTGCTGGGTCGCCAACTGCTTGTCTCCATTGCTATGTTATTGCTTTGAATTTTCCACATTATGGCATTAAACTTGTCTATCTCCATGTAGACAAGCAGGGGACACCACCAGGCCAGGTTACAAGTCAGATCCGGAGACGCACGACCACGCTGACAGTAGAAATGTATGTTTTCAATATCCCTTTTCCAACTAAAACATCTGTATTTGAATAAACGCAAGACAGATAAGTTTAATTTCATGATGTGGAATATTTTGGCCGACCATAACATTTCGATGATTAAAACTGGCCCAGAACTGCTCCTTTTTCTATCATAGGCGCGTCCTTATTATGACGAGTCTATTTTTAGTGTCACTCTAATTGCCATGCTGCTCTTCTTCATCTACATCTTCCTCACAATCAGGAGCCTCGCTGCACTTGAGTCCCGGACAGCTCCCGTGTGTTTCCCACGCGCCGCCCCCCTCCGGCAGACTGAGAGGAGCAGCCACACACGAGCAGGCGACACTCAAGTGGCCCATTCCGCGTTCATTGGGAGGGACAGTGGCTTCGGGAACATCTTAGCGTGCTGCTAGTCATCACAGAGCTCCCACATGGATCCGAGGAAGAGGATGGCAGCACAAACACGGCGTGTTGGTGGGTTATGGACATTAACACAGTGAGATGAATCAAGGAGCGAAGGATGTGGGAAGATCGTGGGAACTGAAGAGGGAACGCGTTTGTTTTCACCTGTGAGGTGGATATGATTCATGACACGGTGTACTTTTCACTGCGCGTAGTGGTTTTTACGGTCATGTCTGGCACACTTCGCCAACTGTTCGAGTATCCTTAACCGCGCTCGTGAACCGGAACCATGGCTCTGGTGTTTACCCTGCTGCTACAGACAGTGGTTGTTTGGGCTTCAAATTACGGATACGTGGAGTGGTCAGACAGTGAAAGAGACGACAAGAATCCCCCGGTCTTCAGTACCCAAAACATTTACCGGGAATTGCTCCACAACCCCACATTCGACGCGCATGTTCCAGCCACAGAGCGCGCGGTTGTGGCGCACAAGATCGAGGAGGACTTGCCCCGAGTGGTGACCGCCTTCCTACACACGGGGGACTCGTCGGCGCTCAGGCAGGTAAACTGTTCCCGGAGGTACGAGCTGAGCAGCCTGAGAGGCGGCCTGCACGTGGCTTCGCACTATTCCCTCCACAGCATCTTGGATACAGTTGCGCACGCCACTAACTTCCTAAACATGATCCTCCAAACGAACAGGTCTCGAGAACACAGTGTGCGCCGGGACATCCACTGGTATCACGCTCTGGTGCAGAGCATCTTGGAAGGAGATCCCAAAATTCACAGGGCAGTAGTTACTTTTCACTCTGACGCGCACACACCTGGCCCTCACGTTTTTCTTCAGGCGACAAGAACCGAAAAGGATGTGGTGCTACAAGACCTTTCTGCGTCCGTTCACAGACGTCTCAGGAGTAGGGGTCCCGAGTCAGACTGGTTTAATGACATCAGAGACGGGAGACCCCTCACTCACAGGAAAGTGCAGGACATGTCGGGCTCTAAAGGTGCAAGTTACCTCCTGGATAAGAACCAGATCAAATGGTCTGCCCCTTACTTGGAGTGTGAGCACGGGGTGTTTGTGCCCTATTGGCTTCTCACTCTATCTGCAGGCTTCTATGGACTCAAGAATAACTCTGCACCCGAGTTCAGGTGAGATACAGTTTAACTATTCTTAGTGCTCTGATGATGATGATGATGGTAAAACACAGACACTCAAAAATATGTGAGACCAAATTGCCAGCATTTTACAGTGAAGACCACGATTCACTGCCAATGTAAAGACATGTCTCAGCACTCATTATAAATATGCTCAGGTGTGTCTTTGATGGAACAAGCAGATGGTGAGTGCACTTCAGACACAAGTAAGCTCCACATCATATGCAGACCTGTCAAACTGCAGCTGTGCCTCTGCTGCTGCCCAAATTACAATGGTGGTGTTTCTGATGCAGTATTTAAATGAGATTGAGCTGGGAGGCAGGTAGCAAATCATATATAAGAAAAAAAACATGTAAGACTTTGGGACCTCCCTGTATCACAATTTACATTTTAGCATTTAAGTACAATCCATGCATAAACCAGAAATTAAAAGTCGTATATACAGTGTTAAAAGTCCTGTTAATGCTCTTACACCCCCAATCCTTTATTTAACTGCTGTTACTTCAAAAATACATTTTGCTTATTTGTAAACCAAATTGTGACAAGGAAGCCTACAGTTAAAGCCATGTACATCTTTGGACATATTTAGTATTCCTTCGATAAATGTCTGCTCTCTTCCATTAAGACACCTGTTTTTATGCACCTCAGCCCATCCGGACGACGTGATAGGGATGTTTATTGAAGAGACTGTTCTTGTGTAACTTGCTTAAGGCTCCTGATAATATTAAGTGTGGTTAAATGAATTCAGCAAATGTATTCATAATGACTCAATCAACTTTAAGAGCTGTGCCTGGGGCACTTGGCAGAAAACTTGAAATGATTGTGACATTTTACAAGAGACCCGGCCATGACATACAACGCTGTAGTCCTTTAAAGTATATGTCTGAAGCATTTTCAGAGTTGTACAGTTTACTTCATATCCTTTGGTAATAGCTTTTTCTCCTCTTCAACCCACGGTGGTGCTTCTATAAATAGTCTTGGCTCAGAATGGCAAAGCATAAGCTGGTGTAGATCATCAAGTCAGTTCCACCAGTTCCTTATCTGTAAAACTCAAAGAAGCTTCGACTCTATTTGGACCTTAGAAGTATAAGAAAAAACTTCAAATGCAAAGTTGTCAAATTATTTAGTTAAAGCAGGGGCGTCCAAACTATGGCCCGGGGGCCAAATGCGGCCCTCAGACTAGTTTTTCTTGGCCCTCAGACCTCCTGTTGAACCGGTCCAGTTGATCATAAGCAGTACTTTTAACAGCAAATTAAACAATTTCTACAACTATAACCTCAAACTTCACATTGTATTGTGATACAGACCTAAAATGAATGTGTTTCAAGCCTTATTAATACACAGAGGCTCTGTCAAAACTGTGTATAAAGCACCCCACTGCATTGATCATTGGTCTGTGGCCCTCCGCTTCGAATATGTTTTGAGATGTGGCCCTTGATTTAAAAAAAAGTTTGGGCACCTCTGAGTTAAAGGTTCACTGTGTAACTGTTGTGGTGGTGGTGGAGGTTCCACACCTGAAAACTTACATAGTGCGCTTTTAAGAATGAAGCACAGAAACCACAACAACCAAATAGTAGCTGGGTTTTAAAGCTGAGGCCTTCTGCAGTCTTAAAGATAAGCTATATTATTTCAATTTTCAGAGTTTCCACAGAAATACAATTAACAATGCCGCCACTATATTTTTTGTTCAGGTTTGAGATATGCAAAAATCATATAGAATCTTCAGATATCAGACAATGTCCTGCATCTATGGCGTTCTTTTCTCTTCCTACTGAACTGTTCAGTGACTCATTCCTGTATTTTCTGGTTGGCTGTCTCCAGCTCTCACACATAATATTCTTTTGTCTGACCTCATCTTCTGATTCACATGTTCTTCATTATTATCTTCTACTAAATGTGCACAGTTTGCTTTACAGTTTGCAGTATATCCATGCTCCTTTTATCTGCTTTGTTTGTTATTTTTACTTTGCTTTATCATAGTAGTACTCAAACTGTGGTACATGTGCTGCTCCTCCTACAGGTGATACACAACACTCTTGTGCAGTTAAAATGTTAACTGAATATTTGCTGAGTTTCATTCACATTTTGTCCTTCTTTGAATTTATGCTTATGTGTTTCTCAGAGTTTTGGAGATGCTGTTGTCATCATGGTTCCTTTTCCTCTTTGTTTCAGGGGTGTTGTGCGAGTGGACGTGAACTTACAGGATGTGGACATTGACCAGTGCTCGAACAGCGGCTGGTTCGCTGGCACTCACCGCTGTAACCTCACCAGCATGGAGGTGGGTAACTGCTCTGTAAAACATTTATCATGGTCCACATTAATTACCTCTTACATCAATCAGATTTAATCACACCACCTAAGCGCCAAACCCAGCACCGAAGGATCATAGACAGACAGAAATTTCAGCTTTTATATAATTATTGCACTTGGAACTCCCAATATTGCAGCACATTTCAGTTTTCAGAAATGACAAAATCCACACACTATTGGAAGTTATGTGAAGGTATGCAGCTGCATGTTCTCTCCCTGTGTTGCTTTATGTACTCAGAAAATATAAATGAATATATTGAATAAATATATAATCAATCAATCAATCAATGATGACCTTTCTTTTTTACTTGTAAGCAAACAGCGTTGCTTGCTTTGATACGGACAGATCTTGTGCTTTCCTGATTGGTTAATATACCAGCCAATCACAGCAATCTATCTGAACTATAAAACTCTACTAAATATTGATTTCCCAAATCTTTTTTCAAATTTTTTTGAACATCATACATTGCTGTAAAGTGAACTGTTAAATACAACTGTCCCTTCTACCATTCCCACATTATAATCCTATATAATATCACAGGAGCGCTGTCATTGCTGTTTTCAGTTATCATTGATTGCCCTTGAGGTTGAAATACCTTGACAACCTTCAGCAGTGTTCACATTCATGCAACATCTTCGAAGCCTGTTTGATTATACCAGTTCTGCACTGTTGTGTACAAAGCATTGACACGTGACTAAGGTGACGTTGTAGACTTTCCATTTTGTCACTTTGGAAGTGAGAAGAAGTCGTGCATCGATCTCTAGTGTTTCTCTGTGTGGGCCCCTCTCACTCCTGCAGATGCCCGCCTGTTAGTTTTACGTGATGTACTGCAAGCATGAGTTGTGAGTCAGACAGGGGGAGATTTTGTGCTCAGACTTGCGTGGCTTGTCTCTGGCCACACGATGTATAATAAATGCAGAGTAATGGATTTCAGCAGTATTGAATTATTGAGTGTGCTCTTTGTCTGGTTCCTCGCTCTTTTGGGGAAAATACATGGAGCTGACATAACAGGTTATTTTAATGTAGATCTGTGTGTTGTGCAATTTTTCTTCACAATCACCTTTCCATGTCGGCGTCTATAGAAATATGTGATGATTGTGCGTTGTCAATTCAGATGTGTGCTGTTTCTGAAGGTATTTTATATTCAAACGAAACAAAACACAACTCCAGGCTTGTGATGAAGAAACAACACTACAACAAATAGCATAATAATAGCGGCATTTATGTGTGTTTTAATTATATTCAGAAAATTCAATTGCAAACCATTTCTATTTATTTTTAATTAGACAAAACTAAATCTGAAATTGTGATTGACCAAAATGAGGTAATAAAAAACAAATATGTTTGTTAAGCTGTTTTTTTCTTATTGTTATTGAAATCAGAATCAGAATCAGAAGAAGTTTTATTGCCATTGTCCGTGAGCAGAGCTCACAGACTAGGAACTTACTTTGGAGATAGTGTGACATAGAACACACACAAATAAATCACACTGAATAAATACAAATGAGGACACGCAGGAGGTAGAAAAAATATATACAACAGCAGCATCAAAACAACAACAGTGCAACATGGGTGACCAGTGTTATAAAGTGTCCAGTTTAGTGCAGGTTTATGAAGTGTTCATGAGAGAAACAGCAGAGGGCAAGAAACTGTTCTTGTGACGAGAGGTTCTGGTCCTGATGGACCATAGCCTCCTGCCAGAGGGAAGTGGCTGAAATAGTCCATGTCCAGGGTGAGAAGTGTCAGCTGCTATACGACCTGCTCGCCCCCGAGTCCTGGAGGCGTACAGGTCCAGATGGAAGGCTGCAGCCAATCACCTTCTCAGCAGAACACACAATGCGCTGCAGTCTCTGTCTGTCCCTGGCAGTGGCCCCAGCGAACCACACAGTGATGGAGGAGGTGAGGATGGACTCAATGATGGCCGTGTAGAACTGCACCATCATCTGGACCGGCAGCTTGGCTTTCCTCAGCTGCCGCAGGAAGTACATCCTCTGTTGGGCTTTCTTGATGAGGGAGCTGATGGTCGGCTCCCACTTGAGGTCGTGGGTGATGTAGCTGCCCAGGAAGCGGAAAGAATCCACAGTGGTGATGGGGGAGTCGGTCAAGGCGAGGGGGGGCAGGGGGGCTGTGACTTTCCTGAAGTCCACAATCATCTCCACTGTCTTCTGGCCGTTGAGCTCCAGGTTGTTGCTGCTGCACCAGGACACCAGCCGATCCACTTCCCTCCTGTAGACAGACTCATCCCCGTCCGAGATGAGCCCGATGAGGGTGGTGTCATCTGCAAACTTGACCAGTTTGACGGAGTCGTGGCTGGAGGTGCAGCAGTTGGTGTACAGGGAGAAGAGCAGGGGATAATAAGTAATGGATAGGGATAAATAAGTGGTCATCCAGAGTTTATGCATTTTTTACTAAAAAAAAAAAGAATCTAATTTAAAAAATAATAAAAATAATAAAAACTGTTTACGTTACCTATATGCAGTGTGGCTCTTGTGAGTGTAAATTATGCTATTTTACTATACAAGTATTGCCGTAATTTCTCCCCCACTTACCAAAATAATCAGTTTAATTTTATGTGCAGTGTGTCTTGTCCACAAAGCAACAAACTGTGTTGGCGGCAGCATCATAAAGAACAGATTCATAACAGTCAAACTCACAGAAGAACAAATGCGACGTTGTAGGTGGTAAGACACCGCTTCAAATGCCATTCGTCTTATTCAATGGTACTGATGGTAATGAGCTTATTATAGTGTACAACATTGTTCATCTAATTGAGTTTAAAGCCAAGTGAATCACAGACTTTGTCTCAGAAAAGTATCAAGTAACATTTCCTGAGCTGGCGTACTTTAATTTTGCTGACTGGGTGTAAGACGGTTTTCTGATGGTGTTAGAAATATCTGTCATTCATCGCCATTATGTAACTGTGATACCCATCTGTGATTATATGAGAGGAGCTGACACTGTCTTTGAGCGGAAGGGTGCCTTTCCTGGGCATTTATCTTCTGTCACTGTTTTTATTGATCCATTCACTTCAGTGGAGTGAAAATAGTAGATTTGTGAAGTATTATTGTGTGTGACTATACGAAACACTGGACTAGCGAACTATTGTGACAAGGCTGACAGCTTTTATATGAGTTTTCAGTGGAATAGGATTGTGGATAACAGGACTGCAAGGATTAATCTGAATAATCGTGGTTAGTCGGCTATTAAAATAAACGTAATTGTATTTTGATAGTTTTCATCGGACTATGCAGACTCTAAAACAGATGCCAAATTACTTTTTGATGTATTTCTGTTTCACTGTTCAGCTAAAAACCTATAGCTACTTACATTTTACCTGCTGGCTAAGGTAATGAAAATCATAAAATTTTCTTTATAACTTTTAATACTCTATCGTGCACAAAGTTGCACAGTTTTCCATCTCACTGTATTTTTTATACAGATTGTAATCAGTCTGGTCCCCACGCCCTCCGTTGTGTCTCAAACCTGGCCATACGTGATCGTGCAATAAGATTAAAAAAAATAAGTAAATAAAATGTTTGTTTCACACACATAGGTCATTGGTCACCTATCATTTACAAATAAAATCAAAATTATCTCACCTCGGATTAACAGGGTTTAGTTCTTCGCTCATTAATTCTACAGAAATCTGCAATGTTTTTCAGTCCCTTGTGATTTTTTCCCTTTATTTTTCTCCAATGTGGAGGGACCATGCATGTCCCCAACTGGCTAATCCACCTGTCAGTCATGCCCATATGAAAGCTCTGACATTCACCAGTGACCAGACTCACATTTTTGTAAATTATTGGAGAAGAGTGTGTTCTGGATCCAAGCAACAAAACTGTATCTCACCTCTCCATCCTCACCCATCCCCCCCTTTCAGCATCCTCTGTCCTCTTCAGAGTTTTACAGCCCCCCGTCTCACTGTCACATGGTGTATATTCTGGACCCCAGGGAATCATTTTTGCACTATTGCTGTTGGAAGGTTAGGGTAAATATCAAACAGGCTTCCTTTTACAGTCCTTTCACAATTTACTCCCCAAGTAATATATTTATTTGGGAAACAAGCGAGGATTAAACAACAAGTCTCACTGGATTTGCTGTTTTTGAAGACTATTTTTTATTTTATTTTTTTACAATATCATTATCATAACTTTAGGAAACCTTGATTTTTAGTTTATCCCTTTTAATCATCTCTGTTTGATCAAGAGGAGCAGTGGAGGCTGGTAGGATGTGTCGTTATTCATAAAATACAATATTTTTGCAACTGGGATGTGCAGTTGTGGTTGGCATTCATTGCAGCACACTTTGGTTTGGAAAAATTGTAACATGAAGTCATTAGTGGATGATTTGTGGCTAAATAAATAGTTATGCTTTTTAATGTAAGTAAACATGACATTTTCAGTATGTATGTTTTCTCGGGGCTGCTTCCTGTGTCAGAATTGTGTAGCTTTTAAAGGCTAAGCTGCACTAATGAGCATAAACTGTCTGGATAGTTAAACCCCCCTTCGCCTCCCTTCTCAATCACACACTCTTCCTCTGTCACTTCTCTCTCGTGGTCCGCTGTATCATTGGCAATCAATCCTTTTTCATCTCCAGTGAGGCTCTTGTAAGTCCACTCTGGCCTGACTCAGAGCTGCGTCCGTGTTCCCCGATGAGACAATTTACTGGTGTGTGGTCATGTGAGGGGGAGGAGGAGGAGGGCACAGGGACACTCATAACTCCATCTGTCCGTACCGGGCCACTCTGCTCCAGGCCACATATTACACAGGGATCAGGATCGTCTGTGGTTGTGTTTCTCAAACTGTGGCACACGTTCCACTGGTCTGAATATTTGTTTTGTAGACAGAAGACAAATCCTATGAATGCATTTGTCCATGGGTTAATAATTATTCATCAGAATTATGCAGGCCGATGAGTGCACTAAATATTTGGATTTAATTTGGCACCAGAAGTTTCTCAGAGAAGCATTCAGGGAAAAGATCTTTCTATACAGGCTGCCAAAGAGGTGTTGTTAGTTCTGCTGCTGAGAGGGGCTGGTACAATGCTAACTAGCCTAAGCATAGCAAAAGAAGAAGTTAAAATCTGTCAAGTGGACAAATCGTTGTAAGAGTGAAGACGTTTCGCTGCTCATCCAAGCCGCTTCTTCAGTTCTGGTCAGATTGCTGGTGACCCCTGCCTTATATCTATCTGCAGGGAGGAGCTAACTACACCGAAACTGTAAGCATCTATTGTAGGCACTATTCAGCCCTTAATGACACTGCTTCAGCTGGAGCTACCCTATTCATCTCTTAATGACCCTGCTATTGTTCTGAGTCTGTGGATGGAGTTATAGATGGGGGAGAGATTATGTCTCAGGAAAGAGAATCCTTCCTTAAACAGGAATGGGGGCCTAACAAAAATTGCTTCTTTAACTCCCCTCTCAAACCATTTCTTTTCTCTGCCTGAGATCTGTACCTCACCATCTTCTAAGGAATGGTTAGTGGCTTTGAGATGGAGATGTACGGCGAACTGGGGTTCAGAGGAGCTCTCACGCCGGTGTTGGTACATTCTCTTATGGAGTAGCTGTTAGTTTCTCCAGTGTAACGCTCACTGCACTCTTTACTACACTGAATGGAGTAGACTACATTACTTTGTTTATGGCTCGGGATTTTGTCCTCAGGGTGGACCAGTTTTTGTCTTAACGTGTTCGTAGGTTTAAAAAAGACAGGAATCTCATACTGTCTGAAAATTCTCAGAAGTTTTTCAGCTCTCTTAGATCTATTGAAGGCTCATTTTGGAGCTGAGTGGGCTCTCTCCACGTGCTGCTCCTCCTTCACTTTTCCCTCTGACTTTGTGCTGTAGTAGGTGGTGTGAATCAAACAGCAGGTATTGGTCAGTGTGTGTGGGCTTCCTGAAGACTTCTACCTGGAGTCGTTGGTCCTCTCCCATTGTTACTGCACAATCTAAGAAGGCCAGTTTGTTTTCCTTGGCTTCTTCCCGTGTGAACTTGATGTTTGGATCCACTGCATTAATATGTGCAGTAAAGGCTTCCTTGATCCAAACATCAAGTTCACACGGGAAGAAGCCAAGGAGAACAAACTGGCCTTCTTAGATTGTGCAGTAACAATAGGAGAGGACCGACGACTCCAGGTAGAAGTCTTCCCTCCCTGCAGATAGATATAAGGCAGTGGTCACCAACACCCTGATCAGAACTGAAGAAGCAGCTTGGATGAGCAGCGAAAAGTCTTCACTCTTACGATTTGTCCAGTTGACAGATTTGAACTTCTTCTTTTGTTATGGATCAGACCTGGACGATTGAGGGTTTACACAGATAGCCTAAGCATGTATGTTAATTGTTGTTAGATCATTATTGGTTGTAGTAGTAAGCTCTATTTATGACATGCTGGTGATGTATCAGAGTACAGTGTATAGAAATATTTTTGGAGGAGACAGAAAACTCTTCTCTCAAGCCTGACTCTGCTCTGTTCTGTTCTGCCAGAGGCTTTTTGAGGGTCGACTGGGGATTTTGGAGCTGAAGTTTTTTTTAAGTCTAAGCACAGTGGTGCTGTGCTGCATGCGTGTGTGTTTAAGGTCCCTTTAGCCTTTTCATCATCAAAGAGACCGTGAGCAGTGTGCATTCAAAACTGTATTAAAACAGGGCCAAGTAAGAGCCCGCTTCCTTATGTTCTAAAGTGAATTTAATTTCAAAAGCATTCAAAGGTGTTCGTCTTTTCATAGTGATAGTAAATAATGTACAATAGGCAAATTCTTTGCTTTTGTAGATGCTATAGACATTACAAATGTGTGTGTGAATTTTACCAGTAATAAATAATTATCAACTTCAGAGCAGAAGACTTATGTGTTTAGGTCTAGAGGCTCATTTTAAGTCTTCAGCCTTTCTTTCAAAAGAAACTTTCAAAAATATTGGCCTTTTTATTTGGCATTTTATATTATTTTTTGTAACTTCATTTATAAACGAACACAGTCTTATAGATGGGAAAGACCATAATTGTATATTCAGTTCTTGTATGACTTTTTCTTAAATGTTTTGTGATCGGAACAGTGCCTTGGCAGTGGCCTGGGTGTTCCAATGCGTTAGTTGTACTATAGTGTAGTTGTGTACAATAGATAATTGTACTTGAATTTATGTAGGATGTTTCATAATATATAGCCTGTGTTTTTAACATAATCTAAAAACAAACTCTATGATGCAATGAGGTCATTGGGCTGCAATGGTGAATTTTAAAAATGTTTCTGAAGCCTACGCTGTGAGGTGGAGGAGGACAGTTGGGCACGTTTTACTCAAATATTGATTTCTTTTTTTTGTAAATATGTTCTCCACCTGTACCAGGCTTCTGAACACTAAGATTGACAAGCGGTACATTCATTTATGCTAGCTTTCATTTTCGACAGCTTAATCTCCTAATGCATTACTGCATGTTCTTGTAAATGAAGTCCTCCCACAGGCCGGGCATGTTTCCATTTCAGTGTGAGGAACAACAAACTATAGGCTTTCATTTATTATCCTTTACACATATTGTCTTGATCTTCTAACACACAGATTTACTGCGGAGAAACTGTTCTTTGTCTTTGTTATTGATGTTGAATAAATGTTTGAAGAGAGGAACACTTGAAGCCTGACTGAATAAACATTTTCTTTCTTTGTGTCGACCTGACTGAGCTAGCAATTCATTGTGAATATTTAGGCCTTAGATGGATGTCTTTTAAATGTTGATATCAGAACATACCATTCTGTGTAACTATTCTGGTGTAACATTTCGAGTACACATGAAAGAGGGGAAGCTGGTCCCAACTTCCAAGTTAAGAGAAAGAAAACTAGCACAAGGGTTTGAAATAAGAGACAAAGAGGAAATAAAGCAATGACATTGAAAGAGCATCAAAAGCTGCGCTGGATGTGACCGTTAAGACGAAGGAGAGCTGTCCAAGATGGTGAAGCAGTTCTCATCATTTGTTCATATCCCAGGTGTATTTGTGCTGTCTGATATTGGAGAATGAGGATGCAAAAATACTGTCTCTTGAGTTTTCATTTTCTGTTTGTAAAAATATAAATTCTGTGATAAAAAGCAGCACAAGGAATAAACTGTTTTAGCTACAGCTTAAATGCATATTTCATTACTTGTACATCTTTCCTCTTGATCTTATACTTTCTGAAGCTGAGTGCATGTTTTTTGTTGCGTTGTAGGAGAGATGGAGGAGCAGACAGAAGCAAAAGTGACAGAAGAATAGGTTGGCCCTCCACAAAAACAAAAATATTCACTTTGTACTTAGTACTGTATATGCCATACAATGGCTACTGGTCTGATTTGAGAAACTAACAGCACCCACATGTATGCATTACCAATCTCCAAAGGGTGGAAAAGGATTATTGTATAATTTATTTTTATGGAAGAAAATCAGTCAGCAAAAATGATTGATCAGGCCAACGTGCTGCAACTACAGATATGGTGTTCATTATGCATACATTAGTGTGAAAGTGTGTGCTGGAATGGTCAGTAATGTTTTTGTTGTGGATCTGGGTCACCATCTTAATTTGGAATACTGCACAGGGCTTATTCCAATTTGAGTATTTAAGTATTATAACATTTATTATATCAAGTTATAGCACTGGCCTTTATCCCTTGAAGATAGCAAACGTGATTCAATGGATTTAGGTGAACTGTTTTCAATCCAGTCACTGGTGACTGATCTGACTCATTCTTTAGTCTTTGTTTTTTATATTTCTGTTTTTCTCTATTATTTATTTTTACGCGTAAGTCGCCATGTTGGTTTTCACACAAACAAACCATTAATTTCTCTGATTGGTTAATCCGCTTGTCAATCATGCTTCTCAAATATTGCGTACACAGGATACAGCAGTTCCAAACGTCTCTAAAGTATTATTAAAGCATGTGGTCTTGGCTGGCAGGCAAGTAATTAGCGGCACCATCCAGATAAAATAAAAACACATAAGCTAGTCCAGACTCGTCTCTAGCCTCTCTGGTGTGACAATCAATAAACATCTTTAATGTGTGTCTTAAAGCTGTGGAGAAATGCCAGCTCGGCTGGAGTCCAAGGTCCTCTGCTCTCAGACATCCAGGGTCTCAGTGAAATACACATTGGGCTGCTCCTGGGACGATTGTGATGCTTTTAGGGTGTAATGCGTCCAGTGTATTTATAGATCTAGAGGGACGCAGAGTGCTCTGCTCCGCTTCTGCACGCTTCTCTCATGCCTGCTCCCATCTTGGTGTTGTGTTCTCTGTTTTATCAAATTGCACAGTGAGAACCAGGTACTGGAGTCCAAACACACATAGCCAGAATGTCAATGTCACGCACCATTAGCTCCGGCTGAATTACAAGAGGAGCCTTTTTATAGAGGTGCTGAATATGTAGCATGCTTTACTCGATCATGTTCTTCCATATTGTATAGGCCAAATGTAGCTATACAGTGAATAATGTAGAGGGTCCACCACTTGCCTAGAATGTTTCACAATATGGCAGTGAACTTTTATCTCTATGGAAACCAGAACGTGACACCACCAGGCAAGTTACAGGTCAGGTCTGTAGAGAGGTGACCCCGCTCACAGTATTATGCAGGTTTTTCCAAGTATTTTTCAAATAATAAAACTGTAACTGTACTGTAACTGAATAATGCAAGATAGATTAGTTAAATTGCATACTGCAGCGAAAGCAATGCCATTTTCATGGAAACACCCACTAGAGAAGTTCACCTTTAAATATATATACATTCACTAAACATACATTTAAACAATATGTGATGAAAGCTCTGTGTAAACCGCTATAGGCTACATCATGGTCAATAGGTGTGTCAATATTATCTCTCTCAAATATCACTGCTAAAACATATAGGTCTATAATCCACCAGTTCTTACCACCGCTCTCTAGGCTTAATTTATCAACTGTGGGCTTCTTAGACAAACCTTTTTTTCATTAGTATGGGATTAAATTACATTAAGATTAAAATAATGTAGATAATAAGAGAAAAGAGCATGCATAGACGGAGTTAATTCGGTCTTGGGAGTGACTGGACAGTTATATCTGCCTTTTCACTTTTCATCCATGTTTTTTAGTGCAAGATCCTAATAGACTAACAACTTCACCAACAGTTCATGTAGTTGACCACTGTTCTAGCACTGACAATATGGAGTCTGCTTGTCCTTTCTGTGCGTTCTTTTTGACTTCCTTCCACACAATAGACTTGATGAATCTAATTTGACCAGTGTAAGTGGATGTGAGTGAATGATTGTTTGTAATTGTCTATGGTCCATAATTTGCCTTTTAAAGATCTGTGGCCTTCAGCAGATTATTCGGTCAGGTCCTTGTGATTTCAGCATTGAAAAATAGGGCCATGGTGGAGGTTTGTTTTCATTTAAAACCCCTCACCCTTTAAAAGCTCCCATTTAAAATATTTCTTCTTTTATGTCTTATGCTCTATTTCATATCTGTAACATGTAGGTCATGAGCCTTTGCAGTCTACACCATGATTAAGTTGAAATGCTGCAGGGGTGGTAATGTAATTAGATTTTTGACAGAAATATCCTACTGTACTGTAACTGAGCATCTTGAATTGTTCTGTTTAGTCTTAAGGTGCTTATCACATTTTGTCACAAGCAGCATTGCCTCCTATTTTGTCTCCCTCGTTCTCCTTTTCTCTGTGTTGTGTGTCTTCAACTACCTGGGCGTAGCAGCTCCTCCTCCAACGTGAGCAGCACAGCTGGCAACCATAAGCACTGCAATATAAGAAGCTCAGCAGCCCTGCTCCTACTTGCCAGTTTGTCTGTTGCTACAAGCATTGTCAGTGACATTTTTTTTGTTCCTAATTTTTTTCAATGTAATTTGGATTTTCGCTTAAACATACCTGTTTGTCCTGGACCTGTCTGTCAGCTACTCACCTGCTCCCCTGCTACTTACCTGCTCCCCCACTACTTCAGCCCCCCCCTCAGCCCATTTTCATTACAACTCAACTCTTTGCAATCTTTTGGTTGTCTGCTTTTTGGGTCCAAATTATACATTGTTATTTACAATTATACATACTACCCCTTGTATACAATTATACAAGGAGTTACATTTGATCGAAGTCTTTATATTTATACAGTACACATTTGTAGGTTTTGGAGGTAGTAGCAACACTATGAAAGAATAATTGTTGTTTTAGAATATCAGACTCACTGATGTACAGTTGTTTCTGTATTGCTAATTGTACACTGGATAGAAGCTGTAGGATTTCTAACATAACATTATGTAGTTGCACTCATATCATATTTAGTCTCACAGTTACCTCACCTAACCATAACAGATAAAGTATTGCACTACATAAGGATACCCCCAGCTCTGGACTTGTTGAAATCTATGACTTGCATCATGAGAGATTATAAAAACTCAAACTTAAATGCAACATTACTACAGCATTGTGTCAGAGTGTTAATGTCTGCAGGACTTACACTTATGGTAGTCATTTCTGTAACAATTTGTGGATATTTTGTCCACACTTAGGCACCCATCCAAAGACTCCCTGGTACTTTCTGTGATTGACAGCACACCCTTGAACCCTGTCAGTTCAGTGTTTCAAAAGTGGAATTAAAATACAGCTCTGAATCCAAAGCGCTTAGAAATATAAGACCCTTTTCACTTTGGGCCAACAGTCTGATGAGAATGATCCATCAAACGCAGACCTGGTCGCACCAAATTTCAGAGCCAGTTTTCTTTGTGCTGGGGGCAGATTGAGGTAACACACTGCACAATATGACCCACATTTAAATTCTTCTAAATAATTGTATTTCTTACATTTTAATGATGTTACATTTTAGTTTAGTTTTGTTTTAGAGCTGATTTAGTCTGGGTATTGTTTTTCCCTGCATGGTTAGATCAATATAAGTACTTTTATATTTAACTAGGAAGCACATTTGGGTGTTGCAAATAAATCTTTCCTTACGTTCCCTCCAAGAACGAGATAAAAATAAGTGAATGTGTACTCAATCATTTCACATAGATTTAGAGCGCATTAAAGTAAAAACAGTGCTCCAGTTTTATTTCAAATAAAATGATGAGACCTCTGAGTTGTCCGCCTCATACAGGTTTAAAATAGCACTCATATTTCAGGCCCACCTCACTGTCCCCTGATACAGGTTCCCTTAATGACTGTTTGCTGCCCCCAGTGCTAGCACAGTAACAGTGCGTGAGTGTATATATGTGTGTGTCTGTGTATGCTGCTGTACTGTGCTTTTATAATTCTCGTTTGTGAAGTTTAGAGGATTGAGCTATAATGGGGCTCATGGGCCCTCAAGAGTCAATAAGGGGAGGGGTTTCACAAACTTTTAAGTGGTCGTATTTCACCAAACTCTTTGTGACACCTTTTTCAGATTTTTTTTTTTTTTTTTGGAGTAGGATTCTGTTGTTTGCATGGATTAGATTAGAAGCAGTGCATTGAAGTCACCTCACCTGTAAGCTTTGTATCTTCCTCTGTCAATAAGTTATTCCTCAAGGCATGTAAATGTACTCTCTCTATCCTCCATTAATTCAAGTCAATTTATTTTTGTACAGCCCAAAATCACGACAGCGGAAAATAAGAAAATCAAACAGTGAAACCGACATTGATCAACAACAGACAAGCAGATTAACCAACATTCACAGGACACAAAGAAAAGCATAACTGAGATCCGAGAGCATCACCCTTCCTTAGAACCACTGCAGCAGCAAAACCATCAGCCACTTCAGTCACACCATCTTCTCCTCTTCTTCACCACCATTAGACGTCTGTCCTCTCTCTCCTCTGCACTCTGACACGGGGTCTAACACAAACTGTTTACTTATCATAATTACATCTCACTTATTTGTCTTGACCCATGTCTTGTTTGTATTTCAGAAGATTTATTTTAGATGAACAAGCCTTTACTGATCTGATATTTGTGAATTGTGGAGATCCTAATCCATGTTGACTTTGCGAGACACTGTGGTAATAAGCTTTGTTGGGTTAGAGATAAAGAATATTTATAAGTATAGGTTTTATCTTAAGTTGTTATTTATGACTATGTGCAGAGATGTGGCCAAGTAGGAAGAGAAATAATATCCTTTGACTGTTCAAGGTTATGCAGTAGTGAAGATTTCCCACATTAAAATGCCAAGGGCTCACAAAGAGGCTGTTCATGAATCTCGTTCCTGTCTCATAGTCTCTCATTCACATTTACAAGATTTGATCGTAGTTTGAAAGATGTCCCAGATTAGTGTTGTCACAGTAATAAAATGTAAAACTCTATATCAACATTATTGAAATCAGAGAATGTCACTTTCAATAAAAAATGTTGTATTATGTCACCATGTGGTCTAGCTCTGACCAAAACCATTCAAAAAACTATTCAGGTGTAATTCTTTCTATTGTGATTTTTGAAAATTGTGATATTAGTTTTGTAGCTTCTAGTTGTCTCATTGAACAAAATACTGGTGCACTGAACATAATTTGGATGTCACTCTCCACTTTGCCTGCTTCAGTCTGATAAGTGTTGAGCTGTGGAGATGTGATTCACTGGTGTGGTCCATCTGTCCTCACTCTGCTGCCAGAATAACACACTTACAGCTACTGTTTCTTTTGACTTGTTTTTCTGTTTGTCCATCCACATGACTGACTGTTGACGTGAGGATTTACATTAGCACCAAGATTTTAGTGCTGTCTGCTGTCTTCTTGTCCCTTAAATGGGCTCTCCATAGTAGCTACATCACCTGGTTAACTAGCATTGACAGATTATTATTTTAGCATTGTTATGAGCAAAATAGAAAATAAAAGTTACGCTGTTAACAATAAAAATAGACTGTCCACTAATAACAGGCAAAAAATATGCTTCTCTCTGTGCACCCATTAATGTTACAAGTCAATCTACTAAGCCCATTTAGTTCATTTTTGAGGTCTTATCCACCTTATATTTCACATGTGTCAAACTCAAAGCCCATGGGCCAAATGTGCCCCTCAGCATTATTTTATGTGGCCCTCGACAGGGTAAAATAAAAGGTATGGTGGTCTTAAAATGTAATTTTATCATGAGAGACACAGTTACACAGCCGTATTTTTACATCTGTGCAAAGGCATATGCAATATTTGTAACTTGAATAAGTAATAAATGCAGAAATAATTAATTAACATGTTCAAAAAGTCATATTTATTTCACATCCGGCCCTTTGAGAGTGACCATTTTGCTGATGTGGCCCTCGGTGAAAATGTGTTTGACACCCCTGTTATATTTGCGTGTTTATGCTGTAAACTCAAGTTTCTGTGCTCTTCTGTTTTGTTTCTTGAGTCTTTGAGTGTTCTTGTTGTATCCAGGTAGATTTATTTGCCTTTACCTGACAGCAAGAATGTGCAGTAAAAGCACAATATACCAAGGAAAAAACTGTTTACTGTTATTGTCGAGAATCCAAATGCTTCTAAAATTGACAAAGTGATATTCTTGCTCACAAATAGAAACTCATTTTCAGCAAATATCCAAGGCCCGCTTCCTGTGAACTCCTCCAGAGCTGCAGCAGCAGTCCCAGTGGAGCGAGTGTTTCCACTGTATAAGCATGCAATGTATTCACTATTTATGAGAATTCATGTCAAATTCATCGCTGCTTTATTCCCTCTGTATCTGTGTATCTGTGTGCGTGTGTGTATGGCCGCAGATGTAAGCAGCTCCCTATGATCAATACTGGGATGCCTAGATTAACCAAACAAGCCTTAATGCCTAATTTGGACATTAATTAGTCTATGAGTTAGCCAACAAAGCACTGTGATTTCCCATGATGCCCTGCGCAGTTGTAAAGTGGCCTCTAGATGTTGTGTGGTAGAGCCTATAACAAGGTGGAAATAGGATCATTAGTGTTTCTCAGCAAACAATAAAAGCAGCTTGTTTGGTTAAGTAGCATTTTACCTGCTTTCTTGGATACACAAGTTACCATACATTATTTATGAATGCATAGATTGCATAAGGTCCTTGGAGATATTCCTTACATTGGCTTTTTTCATCAGAGTATACAGCATGGAATATAAAGCATTTACTGTTGATCGGCCTTGTAACAGTCTTTTGCTTGTCATGATATTATTACACTATGGTATATTTACATATGGGTGATAAATATATTGAAAAAATATATTCTATTAAAATAGTTTGGAGATTATGTAAAAGTACAATTGGAGATCAATACAGGTTTTTTCATGGTCAATGCTGATGCTGATGTTTAGAATTCAGAGGAACCGATGACTGATAAACTCTGGGCCGATACATAGGGCTGATTTTCATAATTTTCCCCTGGACTGTAAGCTGTCGTCTGTGAGGCGTGAGCGGTGTTTGTTTTTAACATAATTCTACGAGTGTGACGCTTATTTTCTGCAATGAGAAATGATAAAATATAATTTTCTTTTACTATTTCAAGATCACAATAATCTTCCAATTTAGAACTACAATTTTAAAAAAAGAACTAACACAAAACACACTTCAATTACATACTTATAATTTATTGTCCGAAGCCACGCAAGCCGTAGTATAATAATGAAAGAACTGCTAGCGGCTCTGGAGCCACGGGTTGCCGACCACTGTCCTAAACCTATTGCATGTTTGCACTTTTGTACCTCTACTTGAAAATCAATCTCATATCAGTCATCACAAACAAGGAAAGAGAACTTCACACACCACAGAACTGAAAGTCATATAAATATTGTAAGATTTTAATATTCCATATTTAGCTTTTGCAGTAATCCAAAATATTCCCTCTGTCATCTGTGTTGAATTCTCCTCCTCCTCTTATCACCTTCTGTACTCTCACAGCATATCCCCACAGTAAATGGTAAAGTCTATGACAGGACTTTACCATATCCTTGTTTCTAATGTTTCTATTCTCTCCCCAGTGCACCCCCATCGAGGGCCACGGCTTTGTGTTGGACAAGTACAAGTGCCAGTGTCGCAGCGGGTTCTACCATCCCAGTCGAGTGGCTCTCAATGGACACAAAAGTAGGTTACAAATCCCTTCATGAGGTACAAAAATACAGAACGGATTGTGCTGTCAGACAACATAGTTTGAATCTTTTAAAAGCCTGCTTTGGAGATTTACTAAGAAAACCTACTTGATTTTTAGATGAAAGTAAAATATGTGTTTCAGATATTTTAAATCTCATCATACAGAATTTTGATTCAAACATTTATCATCTAGAATAATTTGAATAATAAATAGTACATTTATAAAAGTTTTTACACAAATCAAATGTAGCTACAGTAAAAAACACTTTACAAACCTACATATTTATTATAAGACATGTTCTACTGTTAACATTGTAAGATTGCAGGGTATAGCAGTCACCAAAGGGAGGTAGTTGTTAATTTTTTGGCAAATTTTTATTCCAAATGCCCTTTCAGTTGCAACCAGCTAGATTACAGTGACTTGAGGATACAACAATACTGTGCTTTCATGGACTCGCACCAGCAACCTTCCAGTTCCTATTACTTTCTGGATCTCTGGATTTATCTATAACCTGCAAAATATATTTATTTTCTCCACATTATTTCACAAGTTGCAATTTTAACTTTTTGGATCACAGATTACGGCTCAAATGCAGCTGCTGCAGTTTGTTACTACATTTTGCTTCTTGTGTGTGCATTGGATTCAGACAGCTGCATTTTGTCACCTTGACCGAGGGTCCTGCAGTGTCTTCAGGCAAAACACTCTTGTTTCATGAAGAAGACATCGGCAAACTGCAGCAGCCCTGACTGCTCCAGTATGGCCGCCTGGGTAAATGAGACAATCAGCTTTATTGTAGTGCAGCGCGTTGAGGCCAGAAGTGAAAGTAGTCAATCTGTGGTCGGCATCAGTGAATACAATTCAGCAAAACAATTTAGTGACGTTTCCATAACAACGGGCCAAGAGGGCAGAAATATCAAAGAGTGCAGACTGGGAGCACGAAGCTGGAACAACAACAAATGAACTCTAGGAATGTGCCGCAAATGTCCATAAAATGTGTCATTGACTTTTCTACTACATTAATCTGACAGCATGGCCATATAGACTGTATAGGAGCACTTAAGAGGAGCGGTATTCATAAACTTGGAAAAGCCATAGTTTGAGTAACAACCTGTGACTGAAAGAGTATACACCACCTCAGTGAAGCCACGCACACTTCCAAATAAGGCTGTATGATTTTGAGGGGGAAAAAGTGATTGTAATTTGATTTGTGATTTATATTGGAAAAAGTAGGGTTTTGTTCAAGGTGCAATGCAAGTTTATTTGTGCAGCACAATTTTAAATCAAAGTGCTTTACAGAATAAGAAGGACATTTAAATCACAATACAACAAATCAAAACATAAATTATTATCATAAAATTAACATTAAAAGGGAAGAGTGCAGAAATAAAAACCTTTCAGTCATATGCACAGCTAAAAAGAACAGTTTTGAACCTGGATTTAAACATTGTCGAAATAGAGGCCTGTCTCACATCTTCACAAAGACTGTTCCAGGTTTTAGCTGCATAAAATGGAAACGCTGATTCCCCATGTTTTGTCATGACCCTGGGCACCAGCAGGAGGCCGTTCCCTGAAGTCCTACATAAGCTGAGCTGCTTTAAAGTCTATTCTCTGAGCCACAGGAAGCCAGTCCAGAGACCTGAGCACAAGACTTATTTTCTCATACTTCCTGGTTCTAGTCAGGACCTGAGCAGCAGGTTCTGGATACACTGCAGCTGTCCTAATGCTCGTCGTGCATATTGTAATTATTGTTTGAGAGATAAACTATGACACATTTTTTAATAAACAGGAAATTTAGTTGTGTGAAGAGGAGATTTTTAAAAAGTCCTCAAAGGTTTTTACTAATCAAGTGAGTGTACCTGTGTGAATGTTAGGATCGTATGTGATTTCAGTGTTATGGTTTTAAATGTGCTGGTTCCATTGTGTTCTATCATGTCGAGTGCAAACCCAAAAGGCTGCTCTGTCAGAGGTTTGTTCACACTGATTTCACACCTCTGACACTTCTATCGCTCTGGAGACAAGTGCGAACAGCATCTGCTATTTTTGTCTCAGGCTTCAATTCATTGTTCGTATCATTTAAAATAAAGCAATGTAATATGTTTACCAATAGTTGTTTAACTTTTACTAATCTATTCTTATATTACAGTGTTCTGCAGATGTTGCAAAAGTTGAAATAATAAAAAAAATATTACCACCAACTTAACTGAATGACACAACTGTGCTCTCTACTTCCGTTTATTATTACACACCCAATATTTGCATTAAACTTAATGGTATACATTATTTAAATTGATTGGGTGTGTAAAACCTCACGTTGTAAAGTCAGTCATACAGTGGTGGAGGGAGTTAGGTACACGCTTCAGTTTAATGCAGCTAATCAATTCTTATATAAAATATATTGAGTTGACGACACAAGTTCATTCATATGATCAATAATAACCTCATGAAGTAATTAAAGGTATCAAAATACAATCAAAAGTTTTACTGCATTGAAGGATGCGTTTTCACTGAATTATGGTCTAATATAAGTCTCCATTAAACATATTGATTTATAAAGAGGCATAAACCCTATAAGACTTTGGTTCTCTGTGGTTAGAACTGCAATTACTCAATATTAAAATGTAATACAAGTTATGTAGAATTGAAAAGCGATCCTAAAGCATAGCTGAGTAGTTAACACATTCTCTTTGTACATTTTAATCATTAGATCAAGAAGATTAATGAGACAACAAGCTGAAATAACAATTCAGACCAGACTTCTTTGCTGTAACAGTTTTTCTTTTAGTATTTGTCAGTGTAAAAATGCCCCAGCAGTGACGTGGCTGGTGCTGTGTGTGCATATTGTATGAGCCCTGGGATTTAGCTGGGGTTACAGCTTATCAAGCATGAATCCACAACAAGCTGCTCACAATATTTCTCCAAAAATAAAGAATAACAGAATTATAAATCCACTATAGTGGTGTTTAGAAAGCAGCCCCCATCAAATTATCCTTCACTGAGAGTTGTGTGATTATAAAAATACTTTACTTCATTATTTTTACCCTGCATAACAATACAGAATACTTCCTTAGCACTATACGTTATGATGGAGTAATAGTACTAGCTGCACTAACAATTTTTATAAAGACATAATTCAACATCAATAATACAATTCTTTACTGATACTAAACTTTGTAGGACGTCAGTAATTGAAATTGAGTGATTCACACATGAGTTCTAATGCGCTCACATCAGGCTCTATCACATTCCCTTTTGTTTACTGTTGCTTCATAATAACTGATTGTTTCTTTGTCATCATCTCTTCAGCTCAGCGTGATTGAGATGATGATGTCGTCTTACTGATCAACTGAGCGTTTAAAGGAGCCATGAGTGCACCAATACATTTGAATTAATTACATACAAATCCACACAAACCACTGATGCAGAGCAGCAATTTGAGCATGAACCCCTAAAGAAGACATGTTATGTAACACAACATACATTGATTAGAACTGTGGCAAACAACAGATTTTCATTCATGTGTTTCTGTCTGAAAAAAATGGCTATGTGACATTTTTAAACCTATCATTTATGACCTAACACTCGGTACATAATGTGTTACATTATTATGTGGTACATAATATGTCCTCTTTAATTAACTTAATGTTTGTAATGTCTAATGTGTTTCTGTAGACAGAGATGACCCCTCAGAAGGCTCCACCAGGTGCCTGCCATGTCGGGACGGGTGCCCATTCTGTCAGGACGACACCCCATGTGTGGTGCAGGAGGACGGGGCGCTCAGGCTCTCTGTGGCCACTCTGCAGGGGCTCTGCATGCTGCTGGACCTGGCCTGCATGGTGGCCCTGTATCACCTCCGCAGGAATAAGGTGAATGTTTTTAACCTGAATCTGATGTAGGAGTGTCAAATGCAGTTAAACCTGATGCTGCTTCTCGTGCATTATGCCTGGAGTGTCTAGTGCTTATTGTGTGCATTATTTACAATTATGTCATGTGTGTAACAGTTTTTCAACGGCCTTGTTTACATAGTGTGACAAATCTCTTCACCCATACCCAAAAGATTTAGAGAGATTTTTTTATTTATATAATTGTTTTGAGTAATTGAGTTAATTTTTGTGGGCATCAATATCAGTCAATATAATTTTGTTAAAATAGGACGAGACAGTATCTCAAGAATAATATTTGACAAGAATCAAAATTAGCTGGTTAGTTTATTTTCTTCGGTCAGTTTGCATAATCATGAATCATGTTACAATGATTCATGAATAACACAAAAATAACACATAACACTTCAGTTATTCTACAGACTGAAGAGGTTTGAAGTTTAAGAGAGACGGAGGGAGAGACGGAGGGAGAGACGGAGGGAGAGACGGAGGGAGAGACGGAGGGAGAGACGGAGGGAGAGACGGAGGGAGAGACGGAGACAGACAGACAGACAGAGAGACATGAAGAGATGGAGAGAGAGAGAGAGAGACAGGGAGAGAGATAGAGAGAGCGACAGAGAGATAGAGAGAGACACAGACAGAGAGAGACATGAAGAGACAGAGAGAGAGAGATAGAGAGTGACAGACAGACAGACAGAGAGAGAGAGAGACAGACATGAAGAGACAGAGAGAGATCATCTTTGCGTGAGCTCCTGAGAATCACTGTCCGATAATTACCCACAATCCTTCGGCAAAACTGGCTTGAATTTTTCAGTTTTCTATTTATAGACATTCACATTGCCTTGGTCTCTCCCACATTTTTCAGTTCACAAGGAATGTCCCAGAAGACTTGTGAATTTACATAAAAGCCCCAACATTTTTTTGTAGAATATAGCACGGTAATTAAATGAACCCCAGAAACACGGTGCCATCACTCACTTCAGGCAATAACAGAGAAACACCAGTTTAACAATGCTGTGTTTGCTCTCAACCAAGTGGTAGCTTGTAATTCAGTAAGTTGCCTGCAAACACGTTCAAACAAATTCACATTTATCATGGGAGTAAAAGAAAATAGATTGAAGAATTTTTTTTTTTACTATGGACTGACTGAAGTTCCCTCTCACACAGAGCATCCGCACGTCTGGACTGATTCTCCTGGAGGCCATCTTATGTGGGGCTCTGCTGCTCTACTTTCCAGTAAGTATGATTTTATGGTGTATTCTAAGCATGTCTCACAAAGCCCAAAAGTTGAGGGGAGAGGGGCACTTTGTTTTAATTCTTTGCCTTATTCAGTATCTACTATGAGGCTTTATTGTATGTATTTGCTGTATCTCTGTGTCATCTTGTGTAAGGTTAAACGTTCTATATTGTGCAAAATTGACCCCTGTGAGCTTTTAGCCATGTTGGAAGGTTGTTACCGCATCAAAAACACACCTGGAGTTGTGCGTCGTTTCGTTTACACATGTTTGAGTAATTCTTTATTATTAGTCTGTCTACATCTCAAAAGCTTAAAATGCTCTGTTCCACCTTGTGATGTCATGAAGTGATAATTTTCATGTTAACAGCTACCTTTTGCCTAAACATGTGTGAATGAAACAAAACACAACTCCAGGTCTGTTTTTGATGAGGAAACAACATTGTAACACAGACCAGAAAATAACGTAATATTGGACCTTTAAATTGTGTTGTATCTTTCTATACACGTGACATGATTGCAGTAGAAATATGAGCCACACAACTGCCAGCGGTAGATCACTTTACACCCAGCTCTTATCCAGCATCATCAAAAAGCATTAGGTTTGTAAGTGGAGGAGAAGTGTACCGACTAACTGCTGTTAGACCCATGGATAGATTTTATTTAACAGGCAATGCAGTAGTAATAACAGTTTGTGGGATTATTGTCTATAAGCAGATTAGTAGCATAAGTTCTTTTATAAAACTTAAATTAATTTTGAATACTCCGTAAACTATTAAGACAAGACAAGACAGGTTTATTTGTATAGCAAAGTCGTAAAGTAATTCAGAGTGCTTTATGGAACAAGAACGACATTGAAATCACAATACAAACAAATCAAAACATAAATAATCATCATAAAATTAAGAGAAGTGTGCAGAATATTTTTTTAAAAATATAATTTAAAAAGATTTAAAAATAACTCGAAGGTTGAATCCACCCTTGTCCCTAACCCCTCACTCACTATAATCCAATACTATTTTGCGAACTGTAGTGCACTCATTGAGAGAGAATCAACAGTCGTTAAGTTGAATTGATGTTTTTGTCATTTTCATGGTTGCGTTTGTTGAACCGTTAATTTTTGCTATTTGAATTTAAAGTAAAATTAATTATTTTGATTAATTAAATTTTACTTTGCTTATGGTAAAAATAAATAAATAATAAATCTATGGTGATGAAAACTTGAAGAAAACTAAAAGAAAACATTTCTGAGCCCAAATATTCCACACAAATGAGAGGTGTATCAGTGTCACAACGTTAAAGAGCCCATGTTACGCCATTTTCTGATCCAAGTCATAATGTTGTTTCCCCTCCAAAACATATCTGAAGTTGTATTTTGTTTCATTTAAACATGTTTAACAAACAAACTCTGCATATTTAGCCTGACTTCGTCTCTTAAATGGAAAACTCTATTCCGCTTTGTGATGTCGTATAGTAGTACGGGAAGGGCTCCACTTTGTTTTAAACTTCACTAGAATCATTTGGGTGAGTTGAGCCCTAGAATTCCCAAACTCTACTGAACCAAAGGTTAAAGGTAGCTGTTAACTTGAAACCTACCACTGCATGACATCAACAAGTGAAACAGAGGATTTTGAAAATGAGCTTTGAAGGTTTAGACAGACAAATAATAATTAAAAAAAAAAAAAAAAATTCAAACTTGTGTAAATATATCAAAGCATAAATCGAGGTATGTTTTTGGGGAGGTAAGAGCATTCTAACATGGCTAAAAGCTCACAAGACTCAATTTTTGTGTAATATGGGACTTTTAATTGTGGAATGAATGATCTAACTGGATGTTATTCATATTGTGGAGTTAATCGCACCATTTGACTTGGAGCATGACTAAGCTTGTGTAGTTGGCGTCATTGTACACACAGTTTCTATACATGCTCCTATGGCAGTATGCATTGTGCTCTTGTATATTTACACACAGCCCACACTGCACCTGGTGGGCTGCATCAGAAGTCCAACTTTAGCCCACAAACAGATGGATGAAACCTGCGTGCCATGTTGGGAGATATCTGATGTAGCGGGGGAATTTACTCTTCTCAAATACCCGTGCAGACTGCCAAAGACAAAGGCCTGGGTGGATTCCTGCCATTTGTTAAAAAATATGAGAGCAGAAAAATGGAGGATGAGCTTCAAAGGATGATCTGACTCTGCGGAGGAGAGGGTTTTGTTGTTCCTGGAGTGAATAGTACCATCATAGATATATTTACAGCGGAATCAGGCATCTGTCCAATCAAAGTGACCAGTTTTTAAGTTGAAAGTATTGTAGTATTGTCCCACTTCTGACACCAATATATGTACGGATACACGCCTTCTGATTGCTTATTTCCTGAACACAAAAGCTACCGTAAGCCGCAACCCACGCCAAAACAAGAGCAAAACAACAGCAGTCTCAACTCTTAGAGCCTCCAAAACGGACCAGAAACTGACAAACTGAACCTTCACATCAACTTGTCAGCATAGCAATCAAGTGTCACATATAAAAGCAGTTACATTAACAACAACAACAACAACAACAACACATAAACATTTGTAAGAACAGCAAAAGGTGTCAACCCTGAACTAAACACAAAATATCAAATCATTACACTATTTACAGCATTCAAAACTGTATTTTGAATGCTGGCACGCTTGCATCCCATCAATGTCCTGGGTTCGACTCCTGGCAGGTTGCCCCCCAGCAGCACTGAAGGATGGGTCAAATGCAAATGACACATTTCTGTACAAGAATCAATAGTGTGTACATCACTTTAAAAATGAAGAGCTCATACAGATCACATGAACCACACATAGTCCTGTTAAACATTTTAGTCTCTCTTGGACTGATAGTGTTATGGCTTCAGTTTTTCATTTTACATCTATTTATCATGAACATTTTGGTGGAGCAGTGATGAAATTTGGTGACGGAGTAATGTTATAGAGCCGGGAGGATGTATGACCGTCGGAGTCGCTGTATTCACCTCATGTGACTACACCTAGGCTTGCACACATTTCTTGCTCTAAATGGATTTTTATTTTGCAGCCAACCACCCACTGCTCCATCCAGCCCAAGGACCAAAAATAGCTCCCCCAAAATGTGCTGCCACTCTTTTTGACTTACACACACTTGAACACACTTAAGGGCTTTTTCCTCCCTTAGCGTCTCCACTCTTCATCTTTTCTCTTTTAGTGGATCGTAGAGTAGACCAAATCTGAGCTCATATGAAGGCACTGCTGAAAATAGAAATGAGTCAAACTGAAATAACAGTAATGACCAATCATAACTGTTTGTTCAAACCAGTATAAGCTTTATTCAGTGTTACTTCTTTTTGATTTTTTTTCTCCTCAATGCATCCTCTTAGTTTTGTTGAATGTAGAGAGTTCTGTTTAACCAATCCAAACCACATTATTCAAAATGTACAATTCATTGTGTGGGTGTGTGTTTTTATAAATATAATTGAAGTCAAACAGCCAAATCTCACCACATAGTTAATTCAGTTATTACTAGGCATATTTCGTGTACTTCTGAAAAGCTTGAGCTCGATATTGAGATTTAAAATACATATCTGAGAAAAGATGCCTGTTTGAAGTCCAACAATATCACCCTGCATGACAATTATTTTTGCTCCAGAGTATGTATCCCATCTTGTGTCTGCATTTCCATTTTTCTCTCTTGTCCCTGTCGTCTCACCTCAATCTGCATACTCTCCCTTTTCTCTCCTCCCTGCCATCACACAACTGCTCAGCCCCTCTCCTCCTCGCTCAGCTGCTCAATGCATTTTTAAACACTCCATCAAGTTCTAGCACAAGTTGTTTTAAAAATACATCTACTGATTAATTGATGGCTGAGGCAACGGAGGCAGAGCCAGAGAGCCACCGTGGCTCTCTTTATACTGTTTTATTATTGTTGCTATCCCCAGTGGCTCATAGACTGCTGTTTAGATGTGCCTGTCTGGAAGTAGGATTAAGTTTGGGTGTTATAAGTGGCATTTTGTGGATATGTGGGTGTAAGTGCCATCCTAGAAAGGGTTCTGCTCAAGTGATTTATTGTTTATTGTGTAGTGAAATGATTAGGGGGATGTTGGGAAGGGGAAATTTTAAATACTGAGGATATGCATGCAGACACTTGGGTAACAACAACCCCGATCTGTAATTGGTCATGTTCGAGAATCTGTACAGTTTGAATATCAATTTAACTATGTCTTAAAGTGGTGCCATTAATCAATTCTGCGGACTTATTGTCTCTTGAAAGGACTTTAAGCCATTCCATTAATGTGGTAAGTTTGTGAAGCCATTCCCAAACAAATACACTAACAATAAGTTAGGGATATTGTGAGAGACTCAGTGCATGTCACACATACGGTGTTTGTTTATTTTTGGGATAGGGAGGCAATTGTATTGGGGTGATAGACACACCTCATTTTGTGTTTTCCACGTAATGGTCTCACTGTGTACAGTGTGCCTTACATATTGGGGCCAAAAAAAAGACAACCCTTTTCAATGTGAATTGAACATTTCAACATTCTGTGGGTATAAAAAGCTGGTATTGTCAGTAAGTCTTTCCAAGTTCATTATTCAAACAGCCATGAACACACGACGTCACTTAACAGACTAGCAGCGCCACCTGGCCATAGCGTGCCTTCGGGTTGGTGACAGGCAGTCAGATGTTGCTCGTGAACTTGGTGTGTCTCAAAGTGTGATCAGCAGACTTGCGTCAACACACAGAACTACTGACAGAGTTTGTGAAAGACCCAGGAGTGGAGCCCCACCAGTACCTAAGGACCTATGCACTCAGACATCGTTATGCAACTGCCACACAGCTGCAGGCCCGTTTACGAGATGTGAGGGGTAGTAGGGTTTCCAGACAAACCATTTGCAACCGACTCCACCACTTTAATTTGAATGCCAGATGACCATTGCAGGTGACTCCACTGACACCAAGACACTGCCGTGAACGTTTGCAGTGGGTACAAGACCATGTGACCTGGACGATGCAGCAGTGGTCTACCATCCTGTTCACTGATGAGTCACGGGTCACCTTGCACAGAAATGATGGTTGTGTGCGTTGCTGGAGAAGGTGAGGTGAGCGATACACCGAGGTTAACATGGTCCCCAGGGTTCGCTTTGGTGGAGGAGGTGCAACAGTCTGGAAGGCATCACCAGTCAGCGCAAAACAGATTTGGTTATTGTAGATGGCTCAGACACTGCATGTTCTTACCTCAGAGACATCATAGAACCCATCATCATCCCTCAATTCCACCAGCACACCCCCAACTTTATGTTCATGGATGATAATGCTCCGAAGTGCCTCATGGTATGGCCAGCAATGTCCCCTGACCTGAACCCCATAGAGCACGTCTGGGACCAGCTGAAGCAGAGACTGGATGGTCGTACCCCACCCCCACGTGACCTGGCAGAACTGCGTGTAGCACTTGTGCAAGAGTCACAATGCCTCAGAACAACATCATGAGGCTAGTGAGGAGCATGAGACGTCGCTGTCAAGCTGTCATTGCGGCAAATGGTGGGAACACCTGCTACTGACATTGTCAATTTTTGTTATTTGGGGCTATCCTTGTTATTGTCTAAATTTTCGTGGTAATAAATATTAAACTCACGAAAATGGTGTTTCCTCTCATTCCTTATTAGTAATATCAAAGGGAACTTATTTCATTAAAATTCAGACCAAATAGGAAAAACACTCATGTAAATAACAATATCCCTAACTTATTGTGAGGAGTGTAAATAATACGGTTTAACATTTGTGGATCATAACTTTGGATATTTCTTACAAAAACAATAAATCTCCCATAGAGTTATTTAGACCCCAATGGTGAAAGAAGCACTCAGTTTTGTTACTGAAGTAAAAGTGCAGATACCAGAGCAAAAAAAAACAAAAAAAAACTCAAGTGGACTTGAGTCAAAGTATTAAAGTACCTGTTTAAAAATGTAAAATAGTTTAAAAAAAAACAACAAAAAAAGGATTTTGCCAAGATTTTGAGATGTAATGAAGCTTCATATGCAGTGATTTTGATAAAGATTTATGCTGAATTTTTGTCAGCACAAACGACTGAAGTGAATTCTAGCTGTGTTTATTTGTATATTTTTGTTGGCTCAAACTACCAAAAATAAACTCCCCAGCCTTTTTAGCAGGTCTCAGACAATTGCAAAAAAAACAACATACTTTTACTTTTCAGTCCAGTTAAAAAATGTAGAAAACACAGATACCTGTTCTCAAATGTTGTAACGTAAAAAGTAAAAAGTTTACATTTTAAATTCTACTTAAGTAAAGTACAGATATCTAAAATGTATTCTAAGCACAGTACTTTACTACTTTTACTTCATTAAGTCCCACCAGGGCCCTCAAATTCTGAACACAACCTGTTTTGGGAGCAGGCTACAATAGTATGATTAATAATTTAAAATCTTTATCAAAGACCAACCATTCTTGTCTACTGATTCATTTCCATTGTATTATATGTTATTTCATCTTGATTAACTTTGCACATAGTTGAAATATGCATGCAACAGCAACATGGCAGTTACAAATGCCTCAACATTAGTTTGTAGTTTAAATAAACCAAAAATGTAACAGCGTTCACCTCCAGCCTCCCTTTACCCATAATGCACTTGTGTTTATCTCAGAGAAGTTGTTATGCCACAGAGGTGAGCCAGCCGCTGATGAGTTGCTGTTTTAGCGAGGCGGTAAAAAAAGATAGCAGGTGAAAAGTGGTGTTGTTATTTAAGCTTAATTACCCCAGATAGCTGCATGTCTCTCGGAGGAGCCCCCAAATGACAGACGCTGCACCTCAGGGACCCTCTCTCACTGTGTAATGAGTGCGGCTGCTGAAGTAGATCCACCTGTTCTAAAGACACATAAATGATAGAGCACTCTGAATAACTGCTAGGATAAGTCAGTTTGATTTCCTCGTGTAGTCCATCGCAGGTCTTAATTAGACACACAGCAATGGGCACAGCAAATGAAGTTGAGACTGTCACTTTAGTTTGCTAAAAGTGGATATAGGACATGAAAGTAAGTGCTAATCTGCCCAGCTTTGCCACAAGGAAGGTGTAATTAAAAACACAAACAGAACATTTGAGATCAAAGTCCCTGCTCTTACCACTAGAAGCATTTTAAAATGATCAGTTTGCAACAAGCACGTTTGGGTTTTTTTGGGTCATTTGCTTCAGATCACATACTTATATATTTTATTCTACTTATATGCAGTGGTGGATGAAGTACTCCGTTTTGTTACTTAAGTAAAAATACAGATACAGAGGTTGAATGATACTCAAGTAAAATTATCACATGAAAAAATCTACTGAAGTAAAAGTACTTAATTTACAAACAGGTTGAAAATTAAATAAAGAGTAAAAGTTGTTAAGTGTTAAATATAGTGACATATTTTGGTCAACAGTAACCTTGAACATGGTCAGATCATATAAAAGGTACTTTTTACTTTTCAGTTATGTTAGGTTAGAAATGTTGCAGAGTAGAAAATACAGACCTGCTCTCAAATGCAGTGAAGCAAAAGTAAAAGCATCCATTGTAAAATTTGTTACAGTACAGATACCTAAAAATTCTACAGTACTTACTACTTTTACTTTGTTACCTTCCACCACTGCTTGTATATATCGACTACCTCTAACCCACAGATAATCATATAATATAGTAAATATATGAGCACTGTAATCCGTTAGTCCTTTAGTCGATTAATTGGTTGACGGTTTAGTCGATTAATCGGTTAATGCTGTCTTAGGCCATCAAATGTGTATTACTCGACTAATGATTATATTTATATTATAAGGATTTATGTGGGACAACTGCAGAAGTTAGTGCTTGATTGAGTAAGCTGAAGTTTTGATATTTTTTGGTATTTATAAGTAAAAAGTCAGATTAAACTCATGATTCACAAGTTTAATCCATCTTTATATAAATACATTGTTTCCTACTACATATTTCTGCATAAGTATTTGTTTTTGCATGTACGCCTGTGCAGTTGTAGTAGTAGTGTAGACAGATACTCAGAGATATGTTTTAGTTTATAGTTTTAAGAACTTTTACCACGCCCCATTTTTTCATCAACTAATCAATCGGCAGGACATGTCCATACTTGACCTAGACTTTCTTTAGTGGACTACAGGCCTACAGTATAGTGCTGGTTTGTTCTTTAGATACATTCACTGCTTTGAAAAGGTTCTTATAAGATTGAATATTTGCACTAATGAGGCACATGTAGCCTTTAGACATCCTCTTTCGCTGCTCCCACCTTGTCCTTGACTTTGAGTTGTTAGAAGACTCATACTGAGAATACAGGGGGTCTTGTGGCTTCTTACAGGGACATTTCCATTCTTTCACATTGATAGACTCACATTATACCACTGCTCAACCTGGGATTATACAGTGAGGACGTATGGGAGCTAACCTTTGCCGTTTATCTTGTGGAGGCTTTTCTGACATATGACGTACGCACTGTTGTAAGGTGTCTGTGGGGGGCGCTGAAGCTGCGGGGCCAGTCTGCTGCATGCTGTTGTCTAGATGTGTGTGTGCGTGCATTTAAATGTGTGTGTCTTTCTCCAGGTGATGATCCTGTTCTTCAACCCCAGTGTGTTTCGATGTATCCTCCTGCGCTGGGTCCGTCTCCTGGGCTTTGCCATTATGTACGGCACCATTGTTCTGAAACTGTACAGGTACTAAAGTGCTTCTGTTGTTTACTACCACTGTAAATGTGTCCTTTTGTGTAATAATCACAAAATACTCAATAGTAGGGATGGGACAAAATATTGTGCCACAAAATAAAATTGCTGCAACATTAAGGCAAATTAAAATTATCTTGTTTTCTGTTCTATATTTGTTTCAGAAAATATAAAATAAAATAAAATAAACCTATACATATGATTTAAAAGGCTGAAGTTCAAAAAAGTGGTTCTAGATTAAAAAAAATATATAATTATGAGACCAGAATTGTGAACTGAATTGCTCAATATATTTATGATAAAAGATGTCAAAATTGTATCTTGTCTTGTTCTCATGGACCCAATCTAACAGTTAATATCTTGTACTGAATGAGATTTGGAAACAGAACATAACAACTTGAACATGTTATTCATTTCTTATTGTTCTGAGGCCAGTTTTGTTGCCTGTTTAAATAACGCTATACTTTGAGATGATAAAGTAATAAAAAAATACTAAGTTTACAGCATGTAGAGTATCTTCTACATTTCAGTTATTAATCTCAAGCCGCCCACAATAGCTCGATTCCACCTTTGAATTTCACATCAGTATGTATTGCTTCTCGAGTATGTATTCAGTCTTCAACAGAAGCCTCCTCCAGCTCAGTGCAAGTGTTTCTGAGATGACAGAGGTCAGAGGGCATACGAGTGTTCTTTTGGCAAAATTACCAATCAGATTTTTCTATATCTCAGTGGTTATGAGTTGTGCCCCAGGGACCAGCTCCTGTAGACCAGTCTGGCTCATTATGTTTGGGAAGAGATAGATTTGTCACAGCCTGGCTTCGAGAGGTTTTTTGGATTGAAAAATTTTTTATTCCATGTGTTATAGTTAAAAAGTGCCATACATCAAAAAGAAACTAAAGTCAGTTATCATTCAAGAAAATTTTCAAGAAATTCTAATTAATTGATGCTCTCTCCAAGGCTACATGTTAGGGCCTGCCACCTGCTTGTCCCTTTGTAGATGTCAACATTCCTCGAATGTTCCAGATGATGACATTAACCTTAACTTGTTATAGATGTTTTATTGTTCAAAATTCCTGAAAAACATTATTTTTTATGGTATATGGGCTTGCCTTTCCTCAGATCTAACCTGTAACTTGGTCTGCTTGTTTCCATGGAATAAGTTTAATGGAACATTCCTGGCAAAGCAATAACACCTCCATTGAGACAAGCAGGTGGCGGACCCTCCACCAGAAAACATACAAAGTGTGATTACACCCAGGCTCCATGCATGCTGAATGAATGGAAGTTTTGGCAGTATGATAACTAATATAAGTTATTCATATTTTGGTAAAGTTTTCTTTTTTTAGTTCTAGTTGTGTTTAAGATAAGGGAACTATTGATTCATACAAACTGTGATCAAAGAATGTAATCGTAAGCCTTGTTAGCAACATTACCCCTTTTGTGTGGTAATAACTCACTGTGTATGTATGTTTAAGGGTGCTGAAGGTGTTCCTGTCCCGCACTGCCCAGAGGACTCCCTACATGACGAGCTGGCGGGTGCTGCGTCTTCTCCTTGTCATCCTCTTAGTGGTGCTGTGGTTCCTTGTGGCCTGGACCTCGGCAGTTTGTCAGAAACCGGATCTAAACCAGGTCCTGATCAGTGCCGGACTCACCGCGGACGGGCTTCAGTTCAGTATGTGTCTGCTGGACCGCTGGGACTACATGATGGCTGTGGGTATGTCACCAGAATAATGTCTCTGCTATGGCAATACAATACATCACAATACAAAATATAAGACAATATGTAGGTTAGTCAACTGAGCAAGTCCGATCACCACCCTCCCGTACATAAAACCTGCATGAAATCAATCATATTAAATGGTTTTATTTGTAACAATTTCTCTAAACACTGTGCATTTTTTATACAGCCTTGTAAACCTACATAGGCTTTGTTTGTTTTGTGTTTGTTTTATGCAGATGTCGTGAATTAAACTTTTTGTTTCATTGCTGCCATTTCCTCACAATTAATGAGCTTACAGAATTCAATTATATGAAATATGAGGACAAATGCAGCAGGCTTTTCAGAAGACCAGAAACTTTGAAACTAACTTTTGTATCTCAATCTGAATAGTGAATAAATTAAAATACTCTAAGATGGATATTAACTCTTTTTTTTCCTTTTTTTTTTGCATAATTTATTTCTTTATTTTTATAATTAATATTTTATTTTAAATATTATTTAACAACATACTAATTTATACCAATTTATACCAATTACTTTTTGGTATAAATTTGCATGATCACTCAAAGAAGCTAACTAGGCAATGTTTTTATATATATAAAAAATAATAATAATAAAAATTACTGTTGGCTTTTATTATTGCAAGCAGCCACATGAGTTTTATTTCCTATGACGTCATAAAGTCCACCTGTCCCAGAAGAGCCGAGTATGTGCTTGTGAACTCAAGTCTATTCTCTGTGTCTGCTCCCTGGAGTACACGAGTGTGGAGTCTGCATACTATGAACTGAGAAACAGTTCCTGTTTGAGCGTGGCTTTATCAAAGGTTATTTGACAGATTTGGTTGTTCTTAACTTGGAAATCTGCTCAGTAATTATCTCTGAATGTTTGTTGAATTACTATAAGTGAGTCTCTATTTCATATCCACAAATATTATGAAGGTTGTAGGGTAGAGCTAGGGGAGCAATGAGAGAACTTTCAAAACTCGATTCAAAGTGACAGTAAAAATGTGAAACCAGCGTATAGCCGATTGCGATGTAATATAGTGTGTAAATCTTTTGAGCAGTCTGTCTGGTCCAAAGCAAGTGTGAGTTTATCAGAAATATTGGCTGCAGTGTGCTGGCTCCTGTATAAGAAATGTCCTCAGGCTTCACTGAACGCTGGGGTCAAAAGGTAGACAGCCTGCTCCACCGCACCGCTGAAATATCAAAACAATGTGACACAATTCAGCTTGGCTTCTGCTAAGAAAAGCCTATCCTCTTTTTGTTTCATGCAGTGATAGAAAAATGTGTGTTTTGCCAACAATCTGAAAAGGCAAAGCATAAACAGGAAAGCTCTCTCTGTTACCTGTTTATTTTTGGCAGTGAACTTGAAGCTAATGTCTGCCTTCTATTCAAAATGCAGAATATTAATGTCATTCTATGAGATGGGCCAAGTGATTGTTTTTGTAGAGCTACCAACACCTGACTAGGATAACAGAGTGTCTAGTGTCAGTTATTGAACACTGAAACACAAAAATGTTCCAATATTGTTGTTCAAATGTTCAAATAATGAATATATTGAACTCCCTCACCCCATGCATATTTTGTGATACAACAGTTATATCATCATCAAGGTCTTAGGCTGTGGTACATGGGTGCTAGCTGTAATGAATGATTATATTCTTTTCTTTTGTACCCCCTTTCCCACAGAGTAGCAGAGTCACTTAAAAGTCCAGTCACTTCTGTGGGGTGGACGGCTGGTGGTTTGTAGTTCACATAAAACAAATGGGCATGGATTATCCACAAGGCAATACATGACATTGTATTTGCTGTACTCCATTATTTTACATCAGATGAAAAAGGTCAGACCACATAGACCACTAATGTTATTGATTAGACGCCACATGTTATCAGTCTGTACACACACAGAGGCAGAGGTATACTACACACATATCGACATTCATTCATTGGTCTACATTCTCTTCTAAGTTTTTCTTAAACATATTTTTATTCAGTGAAGGAATTTAGTTGTGCTAGTTAGAAGTTGCATTATAGTTACTATTTTAGGGATTCTATGGGTAAAGAGATTTACAAGAGTTTTACTGTGTAGGACCGATTTTAGTAGACAACTTTTTATCATTTACCATTATTAATTCATGAATATAAAAAACAAAAAAAAAAACCCAAAAAATCTGAGTAATAAACCAAAACAAAAATATATATATATCTGAGTAATACTTTTCACACTCCTAGTCTATATATGTAATATATATATATAATTTATATATATATATATATATATATATATATATATATATATATATATATATATATATATATATATATATATATATATATATATATATATATATATATATATATATATATATATATATATATATATATATATATATATATATATATATATATATATATAATATATATATATATATATATGCCTGTATACAGTTGTTGAGCCTCTTTAAAGACACTGGCCAGCTGCAGCAGGCAGTGATGAGCACCACACTGAACCAGCTCTGACAGCAGGAGTGCGTAATCCTGTTTGGAGACGAAGAAAAAGAGGCTTCCCTCAGAGATACTCGGCACTATCTCTGAAAATATGATGGACAAGCCAAACTCCAAAAGCTGGAGAGGGAAGCTGTGAAGTCTAAAGCTTTTAGGCAACATGGGCAACGATGCAGAGAGAGGAGAGAGTGAAGGGAGGAACGCTCAAGATGCTCCAAAGAAAGAAAGAAAATCTTAAAATGAATGTGTGCAGAACTGTAATATCTGTCTCTTTTAACTCGAGCTGTAAAATGAGGGAGTCCAGCTGCTCACACTGACAACCTGTAAGAACAGGGTGATTTGAAGGACAGAAGTCCCCCAATGGGATGAGATTTAGCATACTGTCTCAATACATGTGTCAAACATGTGGAAATTAATGTAATGGCTTTCATCTGTTTCTCACTCTGACAAGTCGGAAATTGGATTTTGGATTGGACAAGGAGTAATAGTAGATGTAGTTGTGTTAATATTGTTGTTTCCCCATAAAAAAAAAAAAAAAAACATGCATAGATTTGTGTTCTGTTTCCCTCATGCATGTCTCAGTAATCCTGCATATTTAGACCTCCATCTTGAGAGCCTGAATGCATAATGGAGGGTGATGTCACCAGTGGAAGGACCCACTTCCAAAAAGCATTACATGGTGCACCTAAGCTGCTTCACTCCTCAGTGTCTCAAGTGGATTCCCTGTGCCCTCGGCTGGAAAATGTCTTGTCTTTTAGTTGCAGGTCCAGGTCGTCCATAAATAGTTTTAAATGCCTGGAAAGTGCATGATAGGAATTTTAAAAAACAACCTAAGCCTTTTTCTCATTACTGTGTTAAAGGAGCTATTCAATTGCATGCACTTATTGCACTATTTGTTTGCATTAGCTACAACACTTGTTCTTCTGCACTTACAAAACACTCTCTAAGCAACATTTCCTAGATGCTAAGTGGCATGTAATTACCTCTGATTTATGGACAAGATATCTCCATAAATATTAATACACCGTTCATATGAATAGCCCGGCTTGTGTGTTTGTTATTGTTCCAGGAAAACAGTAGAAACAATTGTATCTGAAGTGGTCACAGGCTTGGAGAAAGATACAGTATATTATATTAAATGAATAAATGTTGTTTGCTCTTGGTACACAAGCTTTTATAGGCCTATTATTGTGGGGCATGAAGCAGTAAGCCTAGAAGAGCCAGACATAATTTCATTTCTCCAATACAGTCTGTCCAAAGAAGTTCTATTAATGAGTTTTAAAATGGCTATTGATTCCCTCTTGCAGTCATGTATTTTATTCTATTACAATAGCAATTTATGAGATAATGACTTCTACTGCGAGCTGTAAAGTTTGAGACCTCTTCAAATCAAGGATACACTATGAAGATCTGATAAATATGGGAGCTCTGATGACACAGAAGAGAGTTAATCAATAATGTTATGTCTTGTCTGTCTTTTCATCCTGTAGCTGAGTTTCTGTTTCTGCTTTGGGGCGTGTACCTGTGCTACGCGGTTCGGACTGTGCCCTCAGCGTTCCACGAGCCTCGTTACATTGCTGTGGCCATCTACAACGAGCTTGTGGTGTCGGCCATCTTTCAAATCCTCAGGTCAGTATTCGGTAAGAGTAGGATAGGGAGGAGCACGAGTGTGTTACATCAATATTTGGAACTCTGGCCAGTTTAATATATTTACATTTAACAGTATTTAGCAAAGTGGCTTGTCAAAACCTGATCTTGTCAGACCTCAGAAGCTAAGCAAGGTTGGGCATGGTTAGCACATGGATGGGAGACTGCTGGGAAAATTAGGTGCCACAGTGGGAAGCCAGTGGTAAAAAAAAAACTTGTTGTATCCTAAGGCACCGATATTGCCTGTTATGACTATGGTGTGTACATGAGAGTTGGTGGTTGGAGGGGCCGATGGCACAGATTAACAGCCTTGCTTCTGTCAGTCTGACCTAGGACAGCTGTGGCTACAGTAGGAGCTTACCACTACTGGGTGTGGAGTGACTGAATAATGCCATGTTAAGTGCATTGAGTGTCTTAGAAGGTGTTATATAAATCCAATGAATTATTATTATTATCAGTAGTAGTAGTAGTGGTAGTGGTGGTAGTAGTAGTAGTAATAAACTGAAACATTATAATAATCCCATGCTTTTCAACCAGAAAAACGTAGCGCACCTTGTGTTTTGTCCATTTAAATGTTATAGTGAATTTAACTGTATCTAATGAAATCACATAAAATGAATCTTTAAGTGATATATTTCCAAACTAATCTAATATAATCCATATAGGCCAAAATCCAATGAGTGGTAAAGCCATAAAAAGTGGCTTGTGTCAGAGCTAACTAGATAAAAGAGTAGGTAAAAGTTGTGTAATTTGTGCAGTGCCCTGTGGTGCTCTGTGGGACAAAGAAAAGGTCACACTGAGTTAATCTGAGTGGAGCAGCCCACTGGTGCATTTTCATTTTCAGCTCAAGCAGCTCCTGTCGTCTGGGACTGAAACATTAGGGGTTTGTGAGTCTGCTGCTGTTTCCCAGATAAGACATGTGCACAGAGCAGGGAGAGTGCAAATTCAGCATCTTCATATAGGGCTCATGGAGAACATCTGAAGATTTTAAAGTACAAAAGGGAACAGTGCATGGTGCAAGTGGTATTGTTTGGATAAACAAACATGTTTTACTGCAGTTTGTATTACAAATGAAGAAGAGAAAGAGAAGATTAAGGCATATTCTTCCACATATTTTCCCCTGTTTGTGCAATATAGGTGTCATATTCCCCCACATATTTTCCCACGCTGTTTGTGACATACTGTAGTGTATGTGACAAAACTGTCAGAACAAAGAGACAGTATAAGGTCCACAGCTCTTTGTCTAATCAAAGCTGTGTTTTTATTCTGAAATAACTGATTTTGTTTACTCACAGGTTTTCCCTGGTCCCGGGACTCCATCCGGACTGGATGTTCATGTTGTTCTTCGCTCACACTCATCTGACTGTTACTGTCTCTTTGTGTCTACTGCTCGTCCCAAAGGTGATAAATCTGTAAAACGTGTCTTATCAGAAATGAGGAGATGCATTCTTACTAATAATTCTAATAATCCATAGTTGGAGTAGACTTGACTACATATGTTTTGTAGGTCCCAATGACTATTTTGACAAACTTGATACTACAAAACAATGTTCAGTGGATCTAGTAAACCAAAATCAAAATTAGAACAGAACTTTTGTGCTAATTTTTTAATGAAAATTAGAGTTCATACCGGAGAAGGTTGTTTTAATTTCACTGTAAAATCTGATCAGATTGTCACTTAACTGCGAACCTGCTCTGTGTGGGCTCTATCACTATTCCAGCTTAGTCAGTTCTTTGTTTTGATTTTCGTTATACTTGTAGAGTGAGTCAGCTGAGTACACGAGGATAATTAAGAGAGCATGCTAATCTCCCAGCATCTGGCCCACAGTATGAGACAAATATTTACTCGAGCCTCTATATCCAATATTATATTTAGACAGAGTTTTATGTTTGGTCATTATGTCAAAATCAACACACTCCGCTTGTTTGCTATCATATCAATTACCACTATTAGCCTGCCAAAAAGTGAGCTCAACACATTTACAATGGCACATACTCGGTTCTATGCATGGTTGGTGGTTGTAAATATAACTTGTGTTTCTTTGTTTGTAGTTTTTGGCCAAAGGGACTCAGGCCAGGGACGACATTGCCACAGAGGCATATGAGGAGGAGCTGGACATGGGACGGTCTGGGTCCTATTTAAACAACAGCATCACCTCGGCCTGGAGTGAGCACAGTCTGGACCCCGAGGACATACGGGTAAACAGACATCTGTTTATAAATACATAGAGGACATTTAAGAATTGGCTGGTCACTATATAGTATCCTATGAATGAATATTCATGTAGAATTTTGAATGCAGCTCTATGACCATTTATAAATGTTTGTTCTGCCAGAGGATGTAAAATAAAAATTAAAAAAATTAAATTCACAAAAATATAATTTAGTATCTAAAATGCTTTGTAATAGTAAGAAATAGTAAATGTGAAATGATAACCGTGCAAGTTCACAAGAGCATTACAAACCAGTTGGTTTTAGTCACATCTGAAGTATTCTTTGTGCTGTGTTTCAGGATGAGTTGAAGAAACTGTACGCCCAGCTTGAGATCCATAAGCGAAAGAAGATGCTCGCTAACAACCCTCACCTTCAGAAGAAACGCAACTCCAAAAAGGGCCTGGGCCGCACCCTGATGAAGCGCATCACAGAGATCCCCAGAGACTATGCACCTGCATCGACAGGGCAGTCGCGAAGAGGGCAGTGAGCACGGTAGTAACAGGAGCACTCTCCGGAGGGGGGCTTTTGACCACCCAGGACACCATGGTGAGACTAATACCTTTATGTTGACAGAACTACTTTGTTTACTTGAGGTTTTGCATCCAGAGGCAAAGAAATAGAGTGCCATTTCTGTTCTAAAACATAACTTGCTGTCATTGTAGAGCACTTGAAACCTTGTTGTATTGTATTTTAATATTAATGTTCTGTTGTATTGTTAAGGTGGTGTTTCATAAATTTTACCATTGAAGCAACCCATTGTATGCCTTCAGACTGCTAAATAGTTTATTTTTGTTTATTTGTTGTTAGATTTTCAGTATATTTGTATTTATGAATGTTCAGGTAAATCACGAGACGATTCCCTGAGGAACAAAGTTATGGCACTAAAGAAGTCCCTGAGCTACGACCACGTCTGTGACCAAGAGGGGGCTGCCCCCAGCCCCAGCGGCTCAGCTGGCGGAGAGAAAATGACCCCTGTGGGAGGGGGAGAGGGATCGTTTTTGGGCTCACTGATTGGTCGAAAACATGCCAAGAAACCAATGGACTCACCTGTGACCATCCAGACCCTCCAGCCTGCGGAATCCACGGAGTCTGTCCCACTCTTCTGGAAATCTGCCAGTGCCCACAACCTGACGCACGAAAAGAAACCAGTCCACCTGCGCACCACCATCATGCAGAAGTCTCTGAGTGTCATTTCCAGTGCCAAAGAGAAGATGCCTGGACTAGCCAACAAAAGTGGGGAGGATGCCAATAAGAGGGGTCCGAAAGGTCATGAGGGGGGCACCCTGCCAGAGGTGGACGAGACCCCAGAACAATATCCAAAGATGATTGTGAGCCAGTCTGTGGAGTACTCCAAAGCACCACTCAAAATGGGCATCATGAAACAGCAGGTATGCCTTCATGACCGTGCTAAAGTTTTAAAATTACCGAGATCCTAAATAAGAATCACTGTTTGTTTTCATACCTTCATTAGAGAACACAGACTTCAATAATGTCCGTAAAATATATATTTTGTTAGTTTTGTCGCTGTCCGCACGCAAACAGCATCTTGATATTGTTGTGTCGTTATGTTATTGCTTGAATAACTGTATTTGTGATTGACAGGTGAGTGGTAGCCAGCCCTCTATCTGCTCTGAGACTGGGAGGAGCCTCTACGATGTCTCTGAGGTGTGTCCATGGGAGATGGAGGAGAGTCAGACCCCCACATCTGAAGTCAAAACTCAAAAACATGTCTCCATCGCCCCAGGAGAAACCACAGCCTGTCGCCGTGGCAGCACTTCAGGGAGCACCAAAGGGGGGCGCTCTCAGCAGAGACACAAAACTGGACAATCACCGGCTAACAGACGAAGAAGCAGGGACAAAGGAGCAGAAAAGGAGGAGATGAGGGAGTCGCGAAAATCCAGACCGTCAAAGTCTCCTCTGCCTTTGAAACCAGATGTCTGTCCATGGGACTTTGAGGAGCAGCCAATTATGGGACCAGAGACCATTTCTCCGGATCGAATGCGACGAAAGAAAAGTGTCACGCCCACTGACGGCAAACCCAAAACTCTCCATTCGGACCACTCCAAGTCCACCGGGAGTCTGCTGCAACCTCCATCACTCATGGTAGAGATATGTCCGTGGGATTACTCTAGCCCCCCATCGCCGAAACAGGAGCGAGGGTGCAACAGTCCCGGCACACACAAGAAGAAGAGGAAAGGCTCATGCTCATCCAATCACAAAGCAGAGAAAGAAAAGGGTCGGGAGAAGAGTAGGGAGAGACGCAGCTCCTCCAGTAAACCATCTTCAGAGAGGAGGAGGGTGAGCCAGTCCTCAGAGTGTCCCGTGGGGGTGGGGTCAGAGAGACGGAGAAGCTCGTCCAGGGACCCAGAGGTGGTGTACCGGGACAATGAGGCATCTCGCGGCAGCTTCTCACAGACTAAACCCTCCGGAGAGAGGAAGAGATCTGCTGTCATCAGTGCACCCAACATGGCTGACGTCTGCCCTTGGGACTTCCCCGATCCGGACTCTGGAGGAAGGGTGTGAGGAAAAACATGTGATTGTCATTTTTCATTCCCAGAAGAAAAAAAAAAAAAAAAAAAACTTGGACAAATTAACCTGAAAGTTAATTTGAGATTAGTTTTTTCAGCAAGTTTCTTTTTGTGCTGATCGAAAACATTATTCCATTTTCTTTCTTGCAACTCATGCAAAACATGACAGGGAATACAACCTTCAGGTCACTCTAATAGTAGTTTTCCACACTTTGCTTGTTTTTTCACCAAGTAACATAGTTTTAGTTAAAGTAGACCCGATAATCACTTATTATCATGGTACAATCCTCCTCACAGCTTACTCGACATGCATTTCCCTTGGTGTACTCTGATTAAGGATAAATTTAGATTAGGTGATAAGCCAGCAGAGACCAACTCTATTAGACATGATGATGAAAGGCAGTGGGGAATAAAATTGTGCAGAAAAAAAGCAGAATGAGCTGTGAGATTTCTAAACACAGCAGGCAAGTCAAACCTTTAGACAAATTTTCATAATTCAAGTTAGAATGATAATGTTTTTGATCAGAGGTACCTGGGGATTTCTTCTGTTAAGTCTTCTGATAACAAGCTCATACTATAGCTATAATTGGTTTATTTAGTCAGCATTTGCTTTTCCTTTGGACAGTGTCCTCTGGGGTTTTCAATACAGATCATCTTCATGGTAATGCATGTGATTCACCTATTGATTTGGCATAGGCAATACATCAGATGCCCTTACATTTGGCATAGGCAATACATCAGATGCCCTTACAATTACGCTTTGGGCCGACCCAAGAAAATGGAAGCTTACCCCCCTTTTTTTATTCTGTATTTTTATTTCTTCATTTTTTTATATTGTTCTATGAAAGGTGGACACACACACAATAGCACACTTTAGCCCCCAGATTCAGCTTGTCTTGTTAGTTATGCTTGATGCACTTTTGGTCTTCAGACAGACAACCATCCACACATGCATGAACAAGTACCCAATCACATATTTCATTGCTAAATAAGCCATTAATTTATTTACCATTGACACTTCAATAACAGCAGTATTTCTATCCCTTGACCACCCACTATTAATAATGAATACAGTGCAATGTTAACCACCTATGTCTGTGTGAAGCTGCATCCTGATGTGCATGATCATACTGGGCTTAATGAACAAAAAACAACAAAAAGTTAAGGTCCTACGGAAGGGAAAATACCACTTTTAAAAATGTGTCTCAAAGAATGTGAAGAAATGAAAAAAGCCACAATACACATTTATAATCTTTCAGTTTTGTACCAGGTTTTGTTGGGCCTTTCGAATGGAAAACTGTGCACAAATAAATGTATTTTATGCTTGTTCATTGTGTTACTACTAAAAGTTGCAAATGATTGTAGCGTCCACATGAGAAAGTTTCTATTGTACAATCATGTTGTGTTGCATGTACATAAGAGTCAATGCTACAGTTCTGAATTAAATGTTTCTATAAAAGTACGGCCCACTGTTTTCTATTACCCTCAAGTGTCCTTTTACAATAAGGTCGTATTCACTTCATTTATAGACTTTGTAGATGTATTTCATTATGATGACTGGCTTTTAACTGCCTTCTTCAAATAGTTTTACCAGAAAGAAAATAAAGCTATACAACACTGCCATCATGTGGACAAATAATGCAATTGAGCAATTTATCCAAATTGTTTCTTGACATGGTTTCAGTCAAAATATAAAAAGTATATATATAATACACTATATTCATTTCAGAAAGTACTAATTGGCTAAGAAAACATGTACATTTCCGTAATGTCATTGTACAGTAGGCTATACTGATAGAAGAACTACAGTGACGCAGAACCAAATACATGTGGCACTTCCGGGACTCTAGTTTAAAATTCAAGTTGAAAAGTAAGTTAATGAATGAACAAACACAGCTAATGTATTTTAGAAATGCTAGAATAAATTACCCCCGCCCACTGCATGGTCCGTGCTAAATGAATAAAGCGCGTTGACGTCACATCTGCAGGACACGAGACGCAGCGGGACACGCACGCGCCACCTCTGCTGCAAACTGCGCTTTTCTCATCAACCTAAAACCAACATTCAAACTCTTGCGACATCTACTAAAAAAACGTTCAAATCCTAATGGGAAACGTGCAGGTAAGATTAAAATGACTTCCTGATTTAAATTATGTGGTTTAAAATGTGATGTTTACAGTATGGGTGGTGTCCTTCATAATAAATGTAGTCTACTTTGAACTGGGCTCATCAACCAAAGCAGACTAAAGAAAACTGTCAGACAAGTACTGTATATGGTGCATTTGTAGCTTCTATGATGAATTAGGCGATACTATTATTTCTTTAGTTATGTACATCAAATTGTATTCCCTATGATTATTTCTTATGTACATCAAGTTGAATTTCCTATGATTACTACAGAGATTTTAGATAAGTTTTATTCATTTAGGTAAAATGTATTGTTTGTGTTACCTTTTCAATGGGCAGTAGAAAAATGAAGAAAGAAGAGGCAGTAGCAGGACAAAAATATTATTTCTGAGAGCAGCTGATCAATAAGGCCGCATTGTGTTTGGGGTGGTGGTGTGGGGTGGGCTGGAGCAGGACTGGCCCATGAGTCAGCAGCAGCACTACACAGGCTGCGCCCTTTTTACCAGGCCCATCCATGCATAATGTGTCTAGTTGAAGTCTAACCATAATTTACTGTGGTCAATGTAATGCTTAATATGTTTCATTCAGTGATTACTGCGAAATTGTTCTTGCACAGCCCACAATTGTTCCTTATGAGGACTTTGATGTCACTGCTGATATCAAGGAGATCAGAAAAGCCTGCAAAGGTTTGGGTAAGTTTTGGACCAACAGAACAATTTCAATGTTGTTGGGATAAAGCCTGATGCAAATGTAAATTAACAATATTATATAAATGCATAATCACTTTTTCTGTTGGGGCTACTTCCCTTTTCTGTTGGGCTACATCCTTTGCTCAATTTTCAATAGGCACTGATGAGGAAACCATAATTCAGATCCTGGCCAATCGCTCCTCAGCTCAGCGTGTAGAGATCAAACGGGCTTACTTTGAGAAATATGATGACGTAAGTTCTTACTCTTTTGTATTTTCACACACACACTACATATCACTACAGTATATTTGGGTTTTTGTCAGGAGTTGGAGGAAGTCTTGAAGAAGGAGCTTACAGGGAGTTTTGAGAATGCAGTGGTGGCCATGTTGGACCCTCCTCATGTGTACTTTGCCAAAGAGCTGAGGAAAGCCATGAAAGGAGCAGGCACTGATGAGGCTGTGCTGGTGGAGATCCTCTGTACTGCTTCTAATGAGGTCTGCCAATTCCACTAAAATTTAGTTATAATGAGAATAAATTGCATTGTTGTGTGCTGTTCAAGTGGTATAATATTTGCACCATTTTGATTTTTTTAGGATATCATAAATTACAAGGAGACATATGCTCAAGGTGAGTTTTATTCTGCCATGTTTATATCCCAAGGGATGGGCTGTGAATTGTCTTAAAGGAAAGCTAAACACTGTGGAAAAATGGATGAATAGTTTGTTTTATTATGTTGCGTTAAATATACGGTTTCAGTTCATGAGCGAGAGCTGGAGGCAGACATTGAGGATGACACTAGTGGGGATGTGAGGAACCTGCTCATTTCCCTGCTGCAGGTAAATACTGAGATTTATTTGATGTAGTGGGAGTATGGTGTGGCTTCTGGGTATGTTCTCCAAATGGGCAATTTATCGATGTGTATACTGGTGATATCAGGACATGATTGACCTCATATTTGGTCAGATTTTACAATATATTAAGCCAATAATTGAGCCAATAATAATCAATTGAGCCACCTTAGCTACAGAACCCTGAAGCTAAGGTGGGTGGGGAGGCTGTATGTTTATAATCAACATAAAAAAGTAAAACAAATTTTGTTAGTTAGTAGGTCAGAGGAAATGCATTTTACAGCACAGTTTTGACATACCAGTACATAGACACGTACATTTACATAGGTATTGGCAAATATCAGTCATCAGCCACAACAGTAAGTAAGTAAAATTGATATATTAATTTATATATATAATTTATATTATCAATTTTTATAGTAAGTGCCTCCAACACTCACCAACAGTGCTTGTGTCTATCATTTTAAATATCTATATCTATATCTGTCATACATATCTATCAACTTCTATCATTTTAAATCAGTACAGAACCTTTGTGTTGTATATATTCACTCATGATTACAGACTGGGAGCAAATACAAAGCCCAGTTTTGACAAATTTCAGCAGTGACTGCATTGTTTGTGTTTCACCCACTGGGACATTGTTCTCACATAACTTCATTGTTTTGTCGTGTCCTTATGCCAACCATGTTCCAGAGCGCTCCCACTCTCAACCGTTTCCTTTCCTCTGAAATAAAAGACTTGCATTGTAACTCATTCCTGCCACTCAATTCGTCACAAAGTCATAATATTTGGTTTTAATATATGCCACATGAGATTTATCCCACAAGGTTATTATCTAAATCTTTTTTGGTCAAAGACCATAAACTGCGTTACTCTTTGTGCATGTTATCTCATTATCTACTATGTGCATGTTATCTCATCAGCGCCCAAAGCCAATCCCTTCCCTAAATCCGTCCTGTTTTTCCCCACAGGCCATTCGAGACGAGGGCTATGAAGTGGACGAAGAGTTAGCTGAACAGGATGCCACGGCTTTGTTTGAGGTGTGTACTCCAAAGATGCATGTGCTTCTGTTAAATCTGACATATTCTTCCTTTTAAATACCACTTTAAAGTTAAGATATCCTCTCCCTAAATGATTGCACGTGTTGCAGGATGAGTGGTAAATCCATTGTATTAGTTAAGCTTTTGAGAGGTCTGGTTTAGTTTTTGTGGCACTTCCATGGCCTGACTTAGGTTTCAACATGGGATTTTGAGATCTGTGTGGAAATTCTCAACCAAAGTGTTAACTGTTTCAGCATGTCCCCTGTGCCCTAGTTGACCATCATTCATTTATTACCATATACATTTATTTATACATTACAGTCCATGTAAATCGTAAATGGTCACATTTTTATATAGTGCTTTTCTGCCTGCAAAGTTTGCTTTTCAAGGAACCACTCACTGATCTTACCTCATAGGCCTTATTTGATAATAAAACCATTAACAAACTAAGCAACATGTCATTGTCATATAGAGTTGCTCTATGTCCACAAGTACACACTACCCACAAAAGCCATATGCAAACACATTGTGTGCATTTGTTTTCCAGGCAGGCGAGGGCAGGTTTGGCACTGATGAATCGACCTTCAGCTACATACTCACCCACAGGAACTACATGCAACTGCAAGCCACGTTTAAAGCTTATGAAAATGTGAGTACTTAGATTTCCTGGATGTGATTCATAGTATCCATGTTACCATGTCTTCCTGTAACAGCTATCAGGCGCAGACATATTGGATACTATTGATGCTGAGGCCACTGGGACGCTCAAAGACTGCTACATTACACTAGGTACTATGAGGAAATCTGATCTTACACAAGGCTAATGAAACATGGTCGCTCTGCTTTCATAACATGTCTGTCTGTGTGTTTTCAAAGTGAGATGTGCAAAAAACCCACAACTGTACTTTGCCCGACGCCTTAATGCAGCTATGAAGGGACTGGGAACAGACGAAGATACTCTGATCCGGATCATTGTAGGGCGCTCTGAGGCAAGTAGCTATCTATGAAATGTAGTGGAATATTCTGTACTCAAAGATGTGAGATTCAGGTCCAGAGGCAATTTCAAGTAGACTTTCCAAAATTGTTAGAGCCTTCTTAGATTCTACCACAGGGGGGTCAATATTCACTTTGGCTTGTATTTTTTGAGGGTTTTTGTACACTAAGAAACCAAGAATAGGTTGCCTTCATATTCTAAAATCTGATGATGTCATGATTTCAGATAGAGTGATGTGTGTGAAGTGAAGTGTTGGACCCTATCATTATTTGTTAGGGACTGGCTCCACAAACACCACACCACATTAGTCTTATGGATATGCCATTTTATTGTTCCATAATCTGGTGTACTAAAGTTGTAACAGTAGGTGGTGTTTTGCATCACAGATCGATCTGGAGACAGTGAAGGACATGTACTTGGAGAAGTATGACGTGACTCTCAAAGATGCCCTGGATTCAGAGTGTGGTGGAGACTTCAAACGCCTCCTCATTGAGATTCTGCACTAAAACACCACACTGACCCCTGCTGGCCTTAACAGCGCCACATCTGTTCACTTCCTCAATGTCATTATTATACCAATATTAACACACATTCTCAGTATTTATGCTAGAGTACATTTGAATTAAATAAGATATTGCTGCTGCTTTTATATGTATGGCTAACACAGAAAGCTTGCTTATCATACACAGCTTTTTGTTAATGTTAGCTTTTGACCACCCAATGCCTTTAAAAGTAATTTAGCAATGCAGATCTGTAGCAACATGGAACACACAAGTGCCCGAAATTCACTCTCACTGTAACAATTCAAGGTCACTCAGTGAAGTCTTTGGTAGCTAAATGTTTTTAGAGATTTTTAACGAAGACTGCCCCTTGTCTTGTTTTTAATCTTAGCTAATGTTGCTGTTTCTACTTCGATAAACACTATAACTGCTTTTAATATCAACAAAGGACAAGTACTGTTAAAAACAAATAACCTCAAGTCCAATCACTGTCTATGCTCACATACTTTATTATGTTTGTGTGTCAAAGTAATATATTGTAAAACATACACCACTGTGATGTCCTGCTGTCACATAGAAAACATAATTTAATTAACTGCAACAAATGTCAGTGGCTAATGTCCAATAGAGGGTGGCACATTAAAAGTACTATACAAGAGAAAGCATTATCAATATCCTCAGTCTTTTAATAAACACAAAAGGGAAATGTGGGCTTTTAAACTTGTTTTGCTCTGTAAATGTGATTCTCTGTCCAGTGATCACATTCACTTTTTTATTCAGTCAAAACTGTGCCTAAAAGCTGAAAAAGGACTTAGTGACGCCTCTGGAGGAGTTCAAAGTGAGTAGAAAACACGACCAAACTACTTCCAGATGACTTTTCACTATCTTGCTCCTTCTTTCTGACTTTTTCCTCCTTTTTCTCCTTTTGTGCTGTTTCACGTTGTTTCAATATAAAGGGCAAAGCTTGGGCTACACCTGTTTCTACACATTCTTGCACTCCTATAACAGTCTGTGCACCATATGAGGCCACATACACTGTCTGTCTCTATGGACTTCACTGTTTAATACAAAACAAATGGGGGAGGTATAGACTATGCAGGTTTTTGGCATAACATTTTTGTGGTTTATCTTCAATACAATAAATGTGAGTACATATTACTTGAAAAAATACAAAATACATTATGACACTTTTTACACGTATAGTTGATTGATTTGTCTACAATTGTAACACACTGTTCTGTGTGTGCTGTGCTGCTATGTATTATGTGTGAGCCAAGACTCCTTTTACTAATCTTAAGGACTTTGACCTTATTCCTCCAGAGACCTCCATAACTCAGTCAGCATCTGCCTTCAGTCATTTTAATTTGTCTCCAGACTTAGTTTGTTCACTGTTCTTGTTTTACTGTTTAAGTTTGACACAGGTCACTTTGTTCCACATGCGTTATTTCATGTAGGACAACCTTGGACCAGAGCGAATTTGGGAATATCTTTAGAAACTGGTTCTGCTTCTAGTTTATGTCCCACTTATTAACAGTGTTTATCCTAAAAAATAGGATTTTATTCTATCATCTCCTGTGCAGCATTACGTGGAGGTCATGGCTTCAAAGGGAGATGAAGTCAAAGGAACTGGTCTTTTCAGAAAAACATATGCACATAAGCTTTTTCATCTGCGCCAGAAGAGTGAAGAATGTCAAGAACAAGAATGTTTTGTGAAAGAAAGATTAGGAGGTCTGACTGAATTGTTAAAGGTGCACTATGTAACTTTTCAGTGCGGCACTAAACCATCAGTCTGCATGACACAACTAGGCCAAGTAACAAGTCAGATCTGTGGAGACACAAGGTAACTCAGAGTAACAATGCATGACTTTCAAGGTTATTTTTAAGCAATAAAAACACCACTGGCAAGTTTAATGCCATATTGTGAAACATTCCAGGGAAAGCAACAGTTCCATGGAGATAAGCAGGCAGCAGACCTCCCATCAGAAAAATGCACCTTTAAAGGCAGACAAGTTAATGACATTTATGGCACTAATGCTGCCCTTACAACAAAAAACAAAGATATAAGCAAGTTATCGTTTCATTTGAACAAATTTAATCGACATAAATAATCTTTTGGTCAGGTAGGATGATTCTGAGCTTAGATTTTTCATAACCAACTATCATGTCTAACCTATAGCTTATTTTACGAAAAAAAAAAAAAAAAATCATTTGATTAAGTATAAACAACCAATATACATTTTATGACATACTTCAAAGGAACCATAATTTTGAACACTACACATAAAAAATGGTCAATAAACAAGGCATGCAGCGAGAATGGTGGTTAACGTGAAACATATGGCCCTAAACAGGCCTGAATCAAACCATTTCCAGTAACTGAAGGCAGCACACGAATATGGGAATTATTTACACACACACAAAACAGACTGAGTAAGACGGACAGCCACATAATGACGAGTTAAGATTGTGAAGAAAATAGTCCTTTGTAACAGACCAAACAAGTAAGGAGTATAAAGAGAAGTCAATCCACCCAAAAAAGTTGATCAACATTGAAAACCAAAAATGCTCTAAGCTTTAAAGTCAAAGGTTTGGTTTTGCTACTCTGCTACCCAGAGGACAGACACAGCACTACCTGTGTGATGGCTGATCTGGTTGACCCGCCCGCGCACACAGTCCAGAGTGAAGTACACAGATGTCCCATTATGAACCCGGAAAGATGACCTTAGGCTCACACTGGCCCACTGGCTGCCCTCTGGCATCTGGCCCCCAACCTGCTGGGCCAGGGGCACAGGACGCACCCCTTCTGCCTCTTTGCTGCCCTCTGGGTCACTCCGCCTCAGGAGAGTCACCTTGATCAGGTTGCATGAGTGAATGAGTTTGAGATCCAGTGCTATACTGGCAGTGCCACTCTCTTTGAAGACTATGTCTCTTTTCTGTTCGGTCGTTCCCTTAGAGACCATCCCAATTTGGGGCACTCGGGGGCTGGTCTGGTGGAAAAATAAGGGCTTGTTTCGGACAGCTCCAGAGGGGAGCCCTGTGTGGGTCACCGCTGCAAACAGAGAGGAGGAGATGGCCGCAGGGACCCACACCAGGCTCAACTTACTGATGCTGGTTTCATCACCAAAGAAGCGCACATTGCACTGAGCAGGAGACAGGATCTCAAATGCAAGAGTGTCCCCAGGGCCAACCTTAGCGGCGCCCGACACCGATATGGAGGTGTCCCTGTAGTGGACTCCGGGCTTGAAGCTTCGGCACAGCTCCACACCTGTCCCATTCTGACTGAGGTATGCTAACACCTGGAAGCCCTCACTCACGCAGGCTTGGCCCATAGAGTACAGTGCCTGCTGGAACACAAAGCGCACTGTGCCACTCTCTGCAAACCGCACCCCTCTGCCATCATGAGTCAAGCCCACCACATAAGGGTCTGATGTAGTGCTCACCCTGAACACCGGCCGATAGTTTGTGTGGTAATGAGTGGAGACTACTGCCTGTGCTGACATGGCCACTGCCCCAGTGTCGTGGGACAGCCACAGCAGGCTGAAGGATGCAGCTGAAGGGTTGTACAGCTGCAAACCGTCACTGCTCTGGTTACAGTGGTGACTGGCGCTCCGGAGGAAGAGGGAAATCATGTGACCAGGAGCGACCTCAGCCACCCCACTAATGCTGACACTTTGAAGTGAGCGGCCCTCTCTTTGCTCCACTCTGATGCCACTCAGGTCACTGCTCTCAGCTCCATCGCTGCTGTTCATCTTGAGACACACCTGGATGAAGCTCCGACAGCCATGGCTCACAGGGAGGTTCTGGTCCAGCCACACCAGGCCATGCTGCCTAAAGATCAGATGCCCCGCCTCTGCAGACAGGAGTCCCGCCTCACTGCGCCCCTGGATTTGCAACTGTAGACTGGGGACATGAGTGAGGATGTGCCCCTTCTCAGATGATAGGCTGATGTCCCCAGCCCAGGATAGAGACAGAGCCGAGGCTCCAGAAAGAAGACCAGAGCAGACAGTGTCTGTGGTGAAGCCGCAGGGGGCAGCGATTGGCTCTCCGTCACACTCACTACATGCTTGACACTCGTCCATGTCCGCATTAAAGAAGTAACCATGAGTACACATCCCCGCGTCAGCATCTCTCTCCAACATGCCCTGGCACCTGAATCCACCTGTGTGGAACACCAAAAATATTTACAATAAAACATTACGGTTTTGGAAAGTATTTAAAAGGTTGAATGACGTCTGTGTTGCCATTCATAATAGATGTCATAATACAATAATAATGCAGTGTAATTGTCATGGTGCAGTGATTTGCATATGGTTTGAAAAAGATTCAAGCCAGATTTTATTTCCACACATTTATCCAGAATTGGGCACAACTATACCAAAGTCATACCTGGAGTGTTGAGGCATTTATGAGTGTCACCACAAAGATCTGCAATTTCAAGACACTCATCTCTGTCCTGCAACAACAAATAAAAGCTGTATTAACATATTATGTCATACATTAAAACCCATACTTATCTATGGCCAGTGTAAAGGATTTGGTTAAAATGCAGAACAGACCTGACAGATCCTGTCTGCATGAACTGAGCATTGGGCAACGAGGAAGAAACCGGCGGGACACACAGTGCACCTCTCACAGTGAGGTCGTCCATTACTGAAGGAGCAGTACTCATCTGAACCACAGCTGCCACAGGCCAACAGGGGCTGGCTCACCTGCTCAGGGATCAATTATGTACCACACAATTCTGACATATGCAGTAGTGTAGGCTTTTTGTGGATAGTCTTACCTCCATGACATTAGCATCCATATCCACTTTGTGCAGGGACAGAGCCTGTTGGGCCTGGTGAGCCCTGAACTGTACCCCCATCGTCTCCATGGGATTATTCAGATCCCCTTGGAAGTTCTGCAGTGATGTGTGCTTGATGCTGTCGATCAGTAAGTTGTACTGGGCTTTTACCTGAAAGGTGAAAGGCTAAATGTTAGTACTTTAATATCTAACTTTAATTTATAACACATCAATACATTAACACTTAAACAGGAAGTTTTCTAAAATCTCAGAATTCAAGAGCAACATCCCCTAGAAGTCATTGACACATTAATGAAAGCTGGAAGCCAGCAAGTGCTGGTGTTTACATGTTTTTCTATGGTTGTATCTGTAAATGGATCTGAAGCTTACTTGCTCCATTTGCTCAAACATTCTTCTCTGTTGCTCCAGAATTTCTCTTTGCTGGTTTAGAAGCGCCCCCTGCTGCTCAGTGAGGTGCCTCTGCAGCTCTCGCACCTCGTCCTGTTGGCCCCTGAGGGCCTCAACCAGCTTCTCTTGGCCCTTACTCAGCTGCAGCTGCAGCACAAGCGCGTCCTCAGAGGGGACCTCATTGCCCCCTGACGCTGAAACAAACCGTGTAACCGTGTTTACTCTTTACACATAACATTATTATTATTATTATTATTATTATTATTGTTGTTGTTTTGTTGTTGTTGTTGTTGTTGTTGTTATGTTGTTATTATTATTATTATTATTATTATTATTATTATTATTATTATTATTATTATTATTATTATTATGCGCCTCTTTGGAGGTGGTAACATCTACAGTTATAGACTAAGCCCAACAGAGAGCACCAACGCATGTCCATTATTGTGCAACCCTGATATTTTGTTCTCACCAGTCTCTTGAGGCTGTGGATATGGCGGGTTACAGTTAGATATAATATGTTGTGTATCTTCTTCTTGCTGTTTTCCTTGCTAACAAAAACCAACACGGCAGGACAGTGCACAGCTCATGTGTTTATTTTAGCACTTATGTGCGCGCCCTATGCGCGTTCACCCGGTATAATAAATAAATATGAATCGTTAATAAAATAAATACAAAGTAATAAACAAAATACTAATGTCCCAAATTAATGTTAATACATAAAATAACATACATCAAATAAATCAAAGGTTACAATTGTTTATGTTTTGACTGTTTTTATAGAAAGCAGATTCCCCAGCACTTGAACTTACTTGGCTTCATGTCACAGTTGAGTTGTATCCACGCGCCTCGCTCCGCTCCAAAGTCTGGAAATTCCTCCAGAAACTGTGCAGCTCTGTCGGTCACGCGCACAGGAGATACTTCTTCGTGCGCACTGCAGCCTTCCCCGACGCACACTTTGGGCTTTTGGCGCATGAGTTGAGGAAGTTTACATCCAATCCCCTTGCACTCTCGTGCGCTGTCCTCTCCTGTGGACCGCTGCGACACGCTGGTGGGGCAGACACCCCCTGTGCAGCCGGGATGGAACACCTCTGCCGTGATGGTCCTGGGGTTGGTCCTCCTCGTGCCATCGTAGCCCCCCGGAGACTGGTGCAGGGCGTACGGCTGGCTGTAGTCCTGTTGGTACCCCCCGGGCACGGGGTACACTGGCCCATGTCTGCTTTGGGCTGAATTTTGGATCTGACGTCTCGTCTCCACGCGCCCTTGACAGTGCGCTCCCACACAAGACCTGCTCCAGTCCTGAGCCGGGAAACAGCGCGGGCCTCGGCAGAGATCAGAAGCACTCAGTGTCCTGCTTAGGGCACCCACAATCAGACAAAACGTCACTAAAATCCGTCCCATTTTGATAGGTTACAATAAATCCAACAGCAGAGACTATTCACCTCTCCGTTTATCCTCTATCTCTCCTCGCACAAGAGACGCTCTCGCGGACACAGTCTGCAGCTCCACAGACATCAGCTCGTGTCCATCCTTCGCGGGGCTGAGTTGAGCGCGCTCTGCCCCCTGCGCCTCACTGTGCCTCATCTCGTAACATGTGGCCCACTGCTCCTAATTGGCAGCAGGTTTCGCTCCTAGTCTTAAATTAACCCGTAGCTTTCCCGGACATACCTCTCTGCGCACTCACTCCATCTTCACTGGAGCTGGGCGTGCGCACAGCTCTGGGCCGTTTATTTTGACTGCAACACCATGTAATTCATTAAACGTCTTTTTAGTGCTTTTCCACAGTTTTCATTTGATGCCAGACCCACTTTTGTAGCTTTTTAATTGGCCCTGTCAGAATCAGACCTTCTGTTTAATGTGGTATCACGAATTTGAAGTCACAGATAGATAAGGAAAGACAGGAGCAACTACTACTACTTCCAGTAAAACATTATTACACGCTATTTCCCTGCAGGACCCCGCCTTGCTCTGATGAATACGTTTACTCCCATTACGTACATCGTATTTCTCTCCTCTATATTTAAGAGTAACCTCTACATTATGCAAAACAACTGACCTCAATGCTTAGGGCCCAGCGTCGACTCAAGGCCGAACTGACTGTGGGTGCATACATTTCAAAGAGGTCAAAGTCTATTCTGTTCAAGTGTCATTATTTATCTTGCCTCAAATGAGTGGGAAAACCTTTATACCTCAGTTTGCAATACACCCTTTTGCACCCCTATACCCGGGTTTGTCAGGGCCACTTAAGGTCAAATAATTGTTATCCTTAGCTTCAGTAAGTATTTCACATATTAATAGCAGTTAGTTGAGTGAAGTGGGAGAGCGATACACAGCAGTTTACCAGAAATACTTAAAGACCATTGCTGTTTTCAATTTAGCCAAAATAACATCCACCCCTATAAAACAAACAAAGATAGGCCTACCGCCTTCAAATGCAGCAGACTTGAGTCATAATGAAACCCAATGCAGTTTTAAAGATAGATTGCGTTATAATATGTTCTTTATATGTTTTATCCCTGCATATGTACATACACAAAAATACATACATGAAAATACATTTCGATAAACCTGGGCTACATTTCAATAAACCTGGGCTTGCAAGCATCTAAACAAAAAAATCTATATTGAATTGTCCAAAGACTGAAAGTCATTCTGTGCTTCTTTTTATTCTGGTTATAGATAGCTGCCTGCAGTGACCCGGTCTGCCCAGGGCCCCACTAACACAGGTGCTTTCATTTATTACATTACACAGGCCCCTAACCCTCACAGGGAGAGGACCAACAAACTAATTGTCACCATTAGTCATTTAAGGGAAAGTTCTTGCATTTCCTTGTGAACATATCAAGAACGGGGAATTTGGGGATTACTGTACGAAAGCAGTCAATAGGCTTTATCAAAGGGAAGCAACAAGTCAGCGTGAAACATGACAACATGCAGTTTAAGGCATGAGCTCTCTCTCAGCTCTCACTGCTCAAAGCCACAATATGTAGCCAAAATAATAAACTAAAATAAAAGCAGTAAATGCATTTTTTTGGTTGTGGTTATTGCACTTAAAACATGTGTCTTTACTCTGAGTGGACTTGCATCTCAACAAACCGGCCTGGAGGTGGGGCCTCCTCTTGCTTGTTTCCATGGAAATGTTGTCACAAACATGCAAACTGCACCATTAAACAAATGGTTTGACAATAACATATGTGTGTAATCTCTCAGTCGTCCAGGTCTGATCCGTAGCAAACCTCCATCTTTTACTAACAATAACCATAATATGCCAAAAAAAATGCCCTTAATGGTCATCTAACTGTAATCACAGTATTCACATTTGCTCTGAAGGTTTTAGTTCATTGGTTTTTAACCTGTGTCTCAGTGTATTGTAAATTTAGACCTTTCTTTAAGTATCCACTTCCTGCTTTCACAGGAAACTACCCTGGTATGAACAGAAGTCTGCTTCATCACCAGGTTCTTATGATGATCAAAGCGTGAACAGCACAGTGTGAGAGGAGGACAAAAGGTAAGACATTTTGAAATAATAATATGAATCAAACCAAAAGCTTCATTCACCCAAGATGTCTGTGTAATCTGTCATTCATCCAGGTATAATCCAGAGCAAAAGAAAATTAATTAATTAATTAATTTCTATCATCTGGTTTTAGAGTGAAGACGTTTCACCGCTCACCCAAGCAGCAAATCATCTTCACTATTCATTCACTATCCATTCACTATTCATTCACCCAAGTATGAAAAGGTCTAATTGGAGTTACAGTAAGATACAGTACAGTTTGGAGTAAAGATTGAATTGAAATGACTTATTTGCTTCTAATCTCTCATGACTTTTTACTTACTTATTGTGTCGCTCAATACTAAATCAGTCTTTTAGTCTGGACACCCCTACGGCCTGAAGGATATTTGTTTTTATATATTGATTTCAATATGCTCAGTTGCACTAGTATTGCTGGAGCAGAAACATCTCATTTCAGAGTAGTAGAAATTAAGACAACTGCGAGAGCACACAGTGAAACATGTTGACAAAAGCTTTCAGATCCAGCATTTTAAGTCTCCATTAATGCTTTTTATGTGTTGGGTTTCGGTTTGTTCGGTTGATGTTTGGGACCACATTGCAAGGCAGCGGAACAGACTTGAATGAAACTGGTATTCATAAGCAAATGTGGTTTTGTCATGAAAGCCAAAGCGATTTCCACAAATGCTCTGTGTCATCGGGTCCAAGCCAGTGAGCGCTCCCTTATCCAAATGAATATATCACGGTTTATTAAGTATTATCTTACACTGATGTGATGCAGGCTTGTAGAGCAGGCATAAAGGTGAAGTTCCTTGTATCCAAATTTTCACTTTCATATGGAAATGATACAGACCCAGAGCTGTTGACCATACTCCTTTCAGCTCATTACGTTTCACTGGACGTCTGTTTACACTCAACATAAACACAGCGTAAGAGAGACGCACTGGCAGGACTATACAACTGCACTATACTGGTGCTGCACTGATGCACTCAATATGTCTGCACAGGAATTTGGGGACAAAATCTGTCAGTCATGCTTCATTACATTGTTAGACAATATAAAGGAAAGAAACATTAAGAAATAACTATAATGTCTGGTAGATGGTCATATTATAAAAAGTGCTATATATATATATATATATATATATATATATATATATATATATATATATATATATATATATATATATATATATATATATATATATATATATATATACATATATATATATATGTGTGTGTGTGAGATATATATATATATATATATATATATATATATATATATATATATATATATATATATATATATATATATATATATATATATATATATATATATATATATATATATATATATATATATATATATATATATATATATATATATATATATATATATATATATATATGTATATATATATATTGTATATATATATATATACTTGTATCTGACCCAAACAACCACATAAATGCACAGTTTGTATCCCAAAGTACAACTGAAAGCATGAATGAAAATGTTTGTTTCAGTGACGTTTTGCATGGCCACTTTCTGTTGCTGATGTCATACACAGTCTGAGTTGGTCTCCAGTTGCTTTTCAAAACTCTATGCAAATGTGACTGCTTCATCGCCATCTTAAATCATATTCATCTGATGTTGTTTTTGCATCCCCACTTTTACTAACTTTAACTAAATGTTGTTATTGATAAGCTGATAAGCACTCATAGTGGTGTATCAGAGAGTTGGCAGAGAACTTGGACCCATTCTCCAGGCGTTTTAAGCTGCTCCATATGCCAGATGTATTTTTGACCTGAGCTCTGGCGAGATCCTGAGACCCATATGGACAAATCAAGATGCAGAAACCTACAAAACGAGGGTGAAGAAAAGTTGTGATTGCAGTAAAAATGTCATGAAGAATTCTCAAGGCCATTTTTGTCATGCTTGGTACAAATGAAATAGGGAGTACTATTGACAAAAGGTTGGCCCTCTGCATTTGACCCATCCATTAACGCCAATGGGGAAACTTGGCCTATTATGCATGTGGTTGACGGAAGAAACAAGTCCAGAAACAGGCAGAACAAGCAAACTCCACACAGAAATGCCCACCACCAAACACTGGGATAAGTTTAGTGCCTCCTAACCATGGGGCAAGAATCGCTGCCATTTGTGCCATGCTATTTAAATGAATTTCCATAGCTTTTAATGGTAAAAGAGTTCATAAATGCTACTACGATCCCTTTGAAAACTTTTCTGAAACTAACGTGGGAAGTGAAAACTCTCACATCATAGTAACATTTTAGATATTTAAAACCTATTGCTATTCTGCATGGCCACAGTGAGATAATTTGAATAATTCTTACATGACCATCACTCTGTTAAATGTCAAATCTCTGACCTAATCTGTGTGTGTGTTTCAGATGGATGAAATAGACGACATGTTCAGTCACCTGCTCGAGGAGATGGATGGTCTGACTCAGGTAAGGTCATAATATTGTGACAGTAACACATGTATTTTGGGAGTTATAACAGATGAAAACATTTCCTGGAAACCTCATATAAGTTACTTGCCGACAAAAGTTTCTAAGGTGTGAAAGAGCTGATAAGATCAAGGCTGAACCAGAATGCCCTACTTTGACTGTGTATTCATTTGTTATGTTTTATTTAAATGAATTTATTGAAGTGTTGAACTGCTGTAAAACATATTTAAACGAGAAATAATGAGAAAATACCTGGAGGGGAGGGAGTGATGCCCTTAGTATAGAGCCAGAGGACAGGGACAGGGAGGTGTAGGGTCAGACAGTGTTGGGCCAGTGTATTGTCCGAATGAGAGTGTTAATGTCCATCCCCTTTCCAAAGCATGTGTGTATTCATGTCTGTACTGTTACATTGTTGTGTTAACTATATGTGCAGGTTTGAAATACATATTCTAACTAACCATTTGTGCTCATGTGTGTAGACTCAGGCCATTGCTGAATAATAAGTAACAAAGGCCAACAGCTTGAAAGTGAAGTGAATCCTCAAACAGGTCACAGATCTTTTGGTTTGGGGAAAGAGTTAGTTTTGTGGTTAGGTGCATTCGCATCTACAAGTATACTGTTTTTAGGTGGTACATTAAAACAGTCTGTGAACTTAAATGTCAGAGTCCATTAGTTTGTTCACTTAATCAAGATTTGAGTGATGAGCTGCTTTACTGAGCTCTAGACCTAAAACTAACAAAGGCAAATATACCTAACAAATATACCTCCCCTTGCCACACAACTGTCAATATATGAATGAAATCTTTAGATCTTTAGATGAGTCTTTATGGTTCTATGGCTATAACATGATCAGTATCAAACCAATGAAAATGCACTGCTCATTTAAAGTGCACCGTGTAAGTTTTCTATGGCATTAGACTATCTTGCATTCACTCAATCACAGGTAGTTTTACAAGTATTTTATTGCGTGCCTCCTTGTACCACTTTTGGTGGTGATGTCGCTTGCTTGTCCCCATAGCGATAGATGGGTTTTGTGCCATACTGTGGAACATTCCAGGCAAAACAATAACACCTCCATAGAGTCAAGCAGATGCTGGACCCTCCATCAAAAAAGTGATGTATACCTTTAACTTTTGTCACATGTCTCACATGTCTGTAGCAATTTCACAACTGTCCAGCAAGGGATCACAGTTTTAAACAGGCCACCAAAGTCTGACCGACCAAATCTCTTTGTTTATGTCTACAGTACTGACGTACAGTACTCTAATGAGTGTGTTGTAAAAGTGACATTATGTCTCTGAATTTGGTTGGTTTGCTTTAAGCTCACATAAGCTGCACGTCATCTCAGCACTCAGTAATGAAAACATTACAAGTCCAAATGATCCAAGCCAGCCTCAGGGACAGTTTATCTCAAATCTCTATATATGTATGTCGCCTTGGCTCAGATTCACAGGGTAAATTAGGAGAAAAACAGATTTAACTGCTGATTCTTGAGTACTCAAAATATTTAATGATGAGGTCACTTATCGTGCTGATTGGGTCCATTCATCGTTTCCTACTCAAAGTTTGGACACATTGAATTGGGAGCCACATATTTCAGGCAGATTGTTGGCGCTGCACCATCCACATTCACAAAGTGGCATTAAATCAAATATTGAGAATACTAAGTGCATTCATTTCGTTCCTCCACAATGAATAGAAAAGTAACAGGAAACAGGATTCATTTAATACACATTCTCAGGCAGCGGTTCTCAAACGTATGTGTGAGTGGTAAGCAAGGCAGCTGATAAAGTTTGCTGAATTTAGAGTCAGTTTAATCAACTTTTCTGTCCACTCTTGAGTTAGTCTTTGTTTGGGACTAGCCCATTATAACAAGTATTATAACAAGACGGGAAAGTTTCACACCTGTTTTACATCTGGTTGTACGTGGAAGGCCAAATGTCTTCTCAGTTTGTACTTGGTTGGATAATCGGTCACAGATAATGAACAGGGAGAAAAGTTTGTCTCTTGTGTTGTTTACGCTAGGTGTGAGTAGGCTGTATTATGGTTAAATTTTGAAATAGAAAAGTTCTAATCACTAAGATCATGTTGATGAATAAATATTTTGTTCTCATGAAATCCAGATTTGCTATTTGTCTGAAGGAAAAAAAAAAAAAAGAAAAAAAAAATGCACTGGGTTCCAGGAAGTGATCATGACCTTATTTGGCTCTTTACACCACAGCCGTGTTTAACAGTCGACATTTGGGCTGCTGTGTTTTGTGGCATGTTTGTTGTTCTGCAGTCACTTCATCAGTTATGATAAATTATCGTGATTACATGATTTATCATCATGCAATAGGAGCAAGTAAAATGTTCAAGATGTTCTGTATTACAGTGCCATCTTGTTTGTTAATAAGCAGAGGGCAGTCTTACAAATAGCAGGTTTGATGGAACAGTTGCATTCACTCACATATATGGCCATGATCTCACAAAGTATTATAGACATTTTAAAAGTATCTTTGTAAGAATTTTAGAGGCAATAATGTAATCTATAATCTAAGAAAAAGTTTTTTATCTATATTTTTGTTCCCCTGTATTAAAACAAGACTGACATTAACACCAAAATAAGTAAATATATAACATTGGCATCACATTCACTTTCATTTGGATAGACTACATTTCATAAAGCTGGTCACGCAGTAGAAGAATCCTATTAAACAATATGAATGACCATGATATTCAATTAAAGGTACACTATATAACTTTACTAGTGAGGGTGAGGGGTCTGCCACCTGCTTGTCTGATGTTATTGCTTTGCTAGGAATGTTCCACAGTATGGCATTTGTCCAATTGCAGGTGTTTTTACTGGCTTGAAAAACATGCATACTGCAACTGTAATGTGGCCCAATAGTGTCACCTGCTGGAGCTAAATAAGTTTAATGCTATGTTGTGGAACCTTCTAGGCACCTACAGTTGTTTGATCATGGCATTAATAATTGTGAATAATCATTTGACATTGTGACTCTGACAACATGTAAAATAAATTTTCACTGAAACTGTATCCCTTCTGCATTATGACCCATATATGTTACTACACAATGTTTGTCTGCAGAGCCTGGTCCAGGTTGTGGACACAGTCACCGATCCAGAGGCTAACTCCACTGCAGCTTCAGAGCTCAATGGTGAGACTTCACACTGTTCTCCAGGGAAGTGTTTTACTCCTAAACCATGAGCACATTCCTGAGTTTAGGGATTTGGGGAGTGAATGATAGTTTTGGTTTCAAGAAGTCATCCCAACCTGGACTTTGATCAAAATCCATTTGTTTTGACATAGATGTGTAAGTGTAAACTTTAAATCCTGCCATATATGATTAGAAACTGGTGTGCACTTTCTGCCTCATTTCTAAAGCGAGTTCCACCACTGGTCCATACTCACTACAAACACATTTCTAATCTTGTCCCATGTTTGCAGAGCCTCTTAAAAACTTGGATACCTCTGAGTCAGACAATCTTGTGGATCACCCAGAAGAGACTGCCCCAAGAGACAACCACACTGCTACATCTGACCCACCTCCTCCTTCATCCTCATCTGTTACATTTGCATCACCTGCTAATCTGGTCACGCACACGCTCGAACCAGTGGAAGTTCAAAACAACCTGTCAGCAGCAAAACTCACAACACTGCAAACGGCAAACAATGAAAACCCACAACAAGTAAGTTCATGACATAACCACAGATGTATAAATGTTTGTATGTTTTTAAACTGTTTCCTGTGGCATAGGTGATTATAAAAGTGTGGATGTCAGACGGCAGTACCAAGACCCTGATGGTGGAGGGGACACAGACAGTGAGAGACGTTCTGGATAGACTATTTGACAAAACTTACTGCGACTGCGCCACTGAATGGAGCCTGTGTGAAATCAACCAGGAACTGCACATCGGTCAGATTAAAATACACATGTGAAAACCATAACCTGAATACAATGAAGCTTCCTGTTTCTAGGGGACATTTTGGCTATTCAAAACACAGACTATTTAGTTTTGAATTATGTTAATTGCTATGGCAATGCTGCTCATTTTTTATCACTCTGAAACGCCTGGCTAGGTGGAATATTTAGACATTAGAGGCCCTATAATCAGAATCAGAATCAAAAGAAGTTTTATTGCCATTGTCCGTGAGCAGAGCTCACAGACTAGGAACTTACTTCGGTGATAAAGTGCACATAAAAAACACACTGAATAAATAGAAAGAAACTGTTCTTGTGACGAGAGGTTCTGGTCCTGATGGACCGTAGCCTCCTGCCAGAGGGAAGTGGCTCAAATAGTCCATGTCCAGGGTGAGAAGTGTCAGCTGCTATACGACCTGCTCGCCCCCGAGTCCTGGAGGCGTACAGGTCCTGGAGAGATGGAAGGCTGCAGCCAATCACCTTCTCAGCAGAACGCACAATGCGCTGCAGTCTCTGTCTGTCCCTGGCAGTGGCCCCAGCGAACCACACAGTGATGGAGGAGGTGAGGATGGACTCAATGATGGCCGTGTAGATCTGCACCATCATCTGGACCGGCAGCTTGGCTTTCCTCAGCTGCCGCAGGAAGTACATCCTCTGCTGGGCTTTCTGAAAGCAGAATAAGAAATCATTTTAAATCTTGTGCCAATTGATCCACAAAGAACTCTCAGAATCTCACAAGACATGCGAAAACACATTATTGTTTTTTACTCACCTCTTTATAATGGGACCTAACCCGAAGGTCACCCTGCAGATATTTTATCAGCCTTGGTTACTTCTGTGAGGTTATATGACTTTTTCTTTTAATTTTAAAGCTTTCTAAAATCTTGTGTTTTCAGAAAGGATTTTGGAGGACCATGAGCGTTTTGTGGAGTCTCTCTCAACTTGGACAAGTGGGACTGACAACAAACTGTATTTCCTGAAAAGGCATCAGAAGCATGTCATGTTCACACAGCCCCAGGTTAGTGTCACAAATTTCACTTTGGTTTTGTATTTGGTTTTATTTTTATGCTTCTTCTAGTTCTTTTACATGTGGAAGAAGTCATGTTTGAAAGCCATACCTGAGCAAGAGCAACAACTTTTGCTCAAGGTCAGTCAGCATCACAAATGTCTAGCTAATTTGGTGGAGTTTAACTGTTTGTTGTAATTTTTGAGTAGGAGAACTTTGAGGGTTCGACAGCAGTAGTTCCTGATCTTGAAGGCTGGTTGTACCTAAAGGATGATGGGAAGAAAGTTTGGAAGCCGCGTTACTTTGTGCTCAGGGCGTCAGGGCTCTACTATGTACCCAAAGGAAAGACCAAGGTATAGTCACTGTATGTTTAATATAGGCTGACCGTGAAATATACTAAACCAAACATTGTGGAAATACCTCTTGTATTGTTTTATATTGGCTAAATTATCTCATTGTTATGTGTTTTGTTTTGTGTATCTTTTAGTCTGTCAGTAACAGTAATAGGCTACATTATTGTACATAAACAAAAAAGCACTTGCTGACTTATCCATGGGTTTCGAATGATGCCATTTCAACTGACAATATAAGCCAAAATATTATATCTATTGAACTGTGAAATCTTCAAAATGTCACCGAGCTGAAACCTATGCACACATTGTCAGCTCTTATTAAAAAGGGTTACTTACTTCAATCATTAAAGAAAACTGGCATGCAACAAAATAGGCTGAATATGTCTTTTGTCCTACATACTTGGGGTTTAAGTAGATCTCTCCAATGCCAACAGTGAAGTCATAGAAAGAGAGACAGAGAGATACGGGACATAAGGGAAGTATGCAAAGCAGATGTGTGAATGGTAAACAGGAGGGGCGGTGGGAACTATCTGTGGCACATGCTACTGTTTTAGACAAATACAAACAGCACGAGATGCTTACAGTTTGGAGATGCTTTCGATGGAAAAAGTGCTTTGGAGTCACCGCGTTGTTTCTTCCTAATGTGGAAAAACTGAAGGATGCTGGAAAGAAAACCGGCGAGATACATTTAAGGGGTTACAGTCCATTAAGCAGCCTATAACTGTCTACTTCAAATGCACAGTTGTCCTTGCAGTTAAAAATCAAAGCCTTTTATATTTGGTGGTGAAATAGAATCAAAATACATGAATATTGTATATGTCACTTTTACTGGGGATTGAACCATTGACACATATCATATTGTCCTTGGGCAAGACATTTGACAACCATAGCAATCTGAGAAAAATAGGCTATGTAACTGGTTGTGATTTAAACATGCATGTAACTTCTCTGGTGGGTGGTCTCCATGGAAATGTCATTGCTTTGCCTGGGATGTGACATAGTATGGCATTAATTTTACTTATTGTGCATTTATTCACTCACAATAATGTTTATTCCTCAAAAATACATGCATTCTAACAGTGAGCAGGGTCGCCTCTCCATAGATCTGATGGTATCATCTACTTGTCTCCATCAAGATACATAAGTTTAATGCTACGCTGGGGAACATTCTAGATAAGGCAATAACATTCCCATGTATACAAGCGATTGAGGTTCCTCCACTAGAAAAGTTACATAGTACACCTTTAAACTCAGTACACCAAATCAAAAATATTTATTTTACATGCCCTCCCCCCATCTGAATAATGATAATTTAAAAAACAGTAATTATTTTCTCTTTTTCAGTCTTGTAGTGACTTGGCCTGCTTCGTCCGTTTTGAACAAGTGAACGTCTACTCCACTGATGGCTACAGGCTGAGATACAGAGCCCCCACAGACTACTGCTTTGTACTGAAGGTGAGTTCATATATACAGGGCTTTGAAGACAGGTTGAAAGAGGAGATCCGATGAAAATGTCCAGATGTGCAGAGGAAAAGTTGAGTTTGATGGTACTAGAAGCGCTGGTGGCAGTTTATCACCATCCCGACAGCACAGACTGGAACAAGATGCACAGCAGGGGTCAGGGGTCAGAGGTCATTAACTCAACTGACTCATATCCCTGCCATGGAAAGTTTGGGTCAATGTCAAGTTAAAGCATAGTTATAGCACAAACTCCAAAGTTATTCTCTCAAAGTACTGAAAGCTCATGAACTTGTTTTAAGAAGCCAATGTAAAGATTGTGGCTGCTTCTTGTCTGGACTGGATCACTGATCATTGTAAACAAGTTAAGTCTACAGTCAACATTCCCTAGTATAAAACTCCCTCTGCTGGACATTCTGCAAACTGTAATCTAAATACTTGCTTTTAATAAAAACAGTAGCTTAAAGTTCAGTTGTAGATGCTCGTAACAATCTAGTGGTGGAACAAATTGAAACAAACAAAACATTATTAAATTGATTCAAATACTGAACCAAGAAACGTTGCAACAAAGAAGATAGATGAAAAGCTTTTACGTTTATCATTTATCAGCAGTGATGCACCAATGTTATTACGACATAGTACAGGACTTTCACTTCTAATTATATAGAAAGCATGTTTTTCTCCATGTGTTGCATAGAAACGGCATACAGTTTGGGAGTTACTAGACACAACATTGTATCACAGATTTGATTTTTTTTATCATCCAGCATCCTTGCATCCAGAAAGAGTCTCAGTATGTGAAGTTCCTTTGTTGTGAACATGAAGACTCGATGCTGCTTTGGATCAATTCCATAAGGATAGCCAAGGTCTGAAAACAACCATAAACCCATAGCAATAATGTAATAGCAACAAGTCCACATAGTAATGTTGCTCTGTTATATGTTTGTGTCTAGTATGGGACAGTCCTCTATGAGAACTACAAGGCTGCACTAAAAAGAGCACAGCATCCACCAAACCAATGCACCACCAGCTCAGGTACTGGCATTTTATAAAACACTTTGCCATCAAAATATAAATACTTTAATGCTAATTATTATTGCAGACAAAAGTCATATCATCCAGTCTGCTCCTACCCTGGATCAGTGCACAGAAATAGAAGATGAGGCTCCACCTGATTTCATTCCCCCTCCTCCCCCGGGATACACGGCAATACTTTGAGAAATAAAAAAAATACATTAAAATATTTGTTGGGTTGATCCACTGTTTATTACAAAAGGACTGTACATAAATTTCAGTGAACACATCCTATGTACAAACTGAGAGGAAACAGACACTGATTTCTGTTCCACATTTAAGTAAATTTTTTTCCTCTTTCTGCAACACATACATGTAGGAAGGCGCCTTGACTTGTGATGCCCTGAAAGTGGTAAACATTACACGGTTCAGTGGTTGTCACATGATTTCATTCACTATGAAAAAAGTATAAATTAATGCTTTACAGACACAACTGCTTCTTCAGCAGTTTCCAGAGACATGTAAAAATTGATAGAAATACATTAAGTAGAAAACGTTATTATAAATACGATGGAGAAAATACAATCAAGAACAGGATGTAGTGGCAAATCATTCATTGTAATCATTGATACTTTCATGCACAAAGGCTATAATACTGATGACTGCATGTCGACAATGTATTTTTAACCACTTTTTGTGTCTTTATGTTTTGAGATGCCTGGACTGTTAATATTTCCTTCAAAACCATTTACATTGATCAAACAAAACATTATAACCACCTGCCAAATATGCAGCCTGCTCCTCCCTTGGGCCATTTTAGATAAATACGAATTACTGTAGCTCTTGAATGCCTCACACAATGGAATGATTAAGATACAGTTCTGTTATTCACCTGCCAGAGGTCGTATTGTTTTGCCTGATTAGGAACAGATTGTAAACAGATGAATACACCTACATTCACTATAATGCTGGAAATTATAATGTGATTATTACCCTTAAAAATAACAAAAGGACTCATTGAGGGGGCGGTTGATGGGAGCTTGTGAACACCAATGTAAGCACCACGTTCACGAAACCAATAATAAAAAACCTGACCGTTGGCATTTATGTGTTTTCATCAGCAAATACTCAAATATTTTAAATTTGAATTTAAACATAGTCACAGTTTTTACTTATCAGTGCAATGGAAATAGATATAGAAGCAACAAAATAAACTGCTAGTCCTTCATTGTAACTCGATGTGAATCCCTCTTTCTGCTACAGTAGCTGGACAACAGCATTGCGAATTCAGGTGACAACAAAATGCAAAATTATGTTCATTCATGACTTAAAATGGCACAAAGTGATGAGGGCAAATGAGTATTCAAGTACATATCAAATGTAACACAAGCCTTCAGATGCTGGCACCACCACTTCCCACTGATGGAGACTCACGGTGAAGCACAGACGGACAACGCACTGGCAGCTTCGCAAGTTACAGAATATTTACAAGAAGGAAAGAAACGTCACCAGGAACAAGAACAATTTTTCTTTTTTTAAGTTTGAATGCATTCTTTACACACTTCTCACATTTCTGCAAACCGAACATCAACAGTGGCACACAATCATTTCAGATCCAAATACTTATATATTTTGTGTAGTAGGTCTCTTTATCATTCACAGTGCAAGTGATGTATAGGAAGCTTCTGAATTTGGAATTGGGAGACAAAAAAATCACTACATTTGAGATTTTTGTGTAAATTTGATCATTGTTATGTTGTTTAGACTTTTCCTCCTTCCGATCAAAACAGTGTAAACTAACATATGCCACTATCCAAGGCTTGTCAACCCTCCTTCTTGTGCGACAAGTTTTTGGACTGGTCCCTTATTATCTTTCAAAAATAACCAAGTAAACTGCTAAGATTTCACCATGGCACTTCATTCAGACTGAGCTGTACATATCGCTACACTGCATTCACCTCTGTACATATCTTCCAGATTTGAGTTCAAAATGGCAGTACGTTGGGGTTGTGTGTTTTAGTCAGCGTAGTGCATGATAGACTCAACATAGTTTCCGGGGAAGAGTCCAGTGACGCCGTTACAGACTCCTTCAAACCAGCCGTCGTCATTCTTCTTGATTATGTAGATGATGGCTCCCTCCATGAAAGAAAGCTCATCCTCTTTGTCCTTGGTGTAGTCATAGATAGCCACAACTGTGAAGTAGAAAACATTTAGTAGAAAATATTTAGTACAAAACACATGTAGAGCGGTCCCAAGTTTCATCAACTTAAATGTACCCATATGAAAGATTAATAATGATAAATATTTGTTTATGTGAATTTGTTTTACAAGTGAGAATTGTTTATTTTTTTATCAACAACAAAACTATATAGACTACATCTTCTAGCATGCATTTTCAACTGCAGTAATAGTATGTATGTGTTGCTGCTTTTTAAGAACAAAACAAAAAAAACAAAAAAAATCAGTTTATTTACTCCGGGTATATACAAATATTTTCATTGTATCAGCTGCATAATGTGATCCTGAACCATACTAACATATTCCCTGTTGTATTATACTTTTCAAAACCTATTATTATGACTGGTCTAAATAAAGGTGAACTTAGCAATCGAGGATTTCCAAACCTTTCTCTAGATAGCTCTTAGGTGCCCAGTGTGGGTCTCCGTCCGCATATGGATCGCTGTAGTGAACCACAGCGGCCTCGTCTTCCTCGTAGTCCACTGGGGGAGGGGGTGGAGGGGGGGAGGGCTCCTCAAACACTGACAAATCCTCTGGAGGGGGAGGAGGAGGCGGGGCAGGGCTGTCTGTGACTGAAACACACACATCAGAATCAACAAGTGCTTAAATGTCTACATGTGATCTGCTCTTCTCTATTCACAAGTCACCAATAGAAACTACAATTATTTTATTGGATGCCCCATTCTGACTGCCCTAACAATACATTTCATTCCTTATCCACTGTCTTTATGATGTTTCTGTTCAATTTCATCATGATCTTAATGCATTTAATGAAATTGCATAAAACAGTCTAGCTACCACGTTATAGTATATGGGCTGGGTCCACTAGAGGGCACTGTGTCATTATTTTTGTCAGAATAGAATAAATTAGAATAAATTTTAATGGCACCACAGTCTTTAAAAAACTGATGATTGGTAAATTTATAAACAAAACACTAGTAGATATGTTGATCCCACTTCCTATTGATATTTTAATCTACTACGACAGAACAGAATTGTGTTAAGGCTGTAAGAGATGTGACAAATGGTTCTTTTAAATTAAAGTTATACTGGACTAAAACAGGGTTAGCTAAAGATTGTTGTTAAAATCCTGCATTTGACTGCATGACTCATAGGTTTTTGTATCCTGTAGAGTTTCTAGACAGGCCAAGTGCACAATCAGCTCACATTTCTTTCTCTTCGTCAGAGCGAGAGTTCGACTTGAGCTTTCTGTGATCCATCACCATGGCAACAGACAGACATTCAAAAGGCGTGCCCATCGCCAGAAAGTGTGCAGAGTGTAGTGAGTCACAGAGGAGCAGAGGGCCAAATCATGGCATTTTACAGTGACGAGGCATGGCTGATTGTGCATGATTTTTAAGCTTGCTCATAAAACGATGAAAAAACAAACAAAACAAAACAAAATTAAAAACACCAGAAGTGCCACATGTCTATGGGTTTAAAAGTGAAATATCCCCTGTTGCCATAGCAAACAACAATACAAAAAATCTTTTGAATTGTCAAAAGTACTCAAATGTACCCTATAAACACAAAGCTGAAACCCATGAAAAGGAATATTGTTTGTAATTAAATAATTTGAAAACTATTACTGTTTGGCATAATAAACTATCCTACAAACTATCAAATGACCAAATTAATCAATATACTAATTGTATATTGATTACTTGTAGTACTCATTGGTAGTATTCATCAACATATCATGAACATATCCTTGCAGAATATTAATATAAAAAAGATAAAAGTAAATATAGAGATTATGATTTGGATGAAAAAAAAATTGATTTTCATCTGGCATAATTTTGACAGCAAATAATACACAATACAGTATTACAGTGAAAGTCATGCATTTGACTTACTGCTCTCCTGCATTCTGGCCACAAAGCCGGTGAGAGGGATCTGTGGGGTCAGCTGCACCATGGGCGGAGGCGGAGGAGCCACAGACACTGAAGAAGAAGCAGCAGCAGCAGCAAGGAGAAGCAGAGCGTGAGACAAAACGAAGGAAGAAAAAACGAGACCCTGTACAAATGAGCTGGCAACATATGGCAACATGAAGCTTAGGTAGCTTATAACTGCAGAGTTTGTTTCTCAGTGGTTTTCATATTATAGAATGAGATGATGCCATAATAGACGAAGAGCAAGAGTCAGTTACCCACAGTTAAACAATAAAGTAACTTGATAATTAAGCGAAATAAGCGACTGGGCCTTTGAACATCATAAGCTACAAAAAATCTGCTTATCAACTGAAATGTGCCCCATCTCTATGAAAAATTATAGGCCTATAGAATGTTGTGTTGTAATCTGAAACCCAGCAATAGTGCATTAGTCTATTTTAAAATCAAATGCATAGTGGGCAAAATTAGTGAAAACAGACAGGGGTCAAGTATGGTTTGACTTGTCACCCTCATGTCTTACACATGCTACACCCAGAGAGGTGACATAATTCTTCCACCGCAAATGTAAGACTGCGATGACTCAGAAATTACATGTGCCTGGAAACTTGACTCTCATTATTACCGATGCCTGTCAACACAGAAATAACAGTGTAGGGACTGTACAATACATGGCTCTTCAGGTTTAAACGCTGCAAACATCCAAAACAAAATGTAAAAACAAGATGTACTTAAGACCCAATATAAAACTGAAAATACTGTGTTTTTCTTTAGTTCCAACTTATACCCAAGTTTGTGTAAAATAACACCACATATTCATATATTTTGAGATCTCTCTTGTCAAGAACGCTCATTTCCCTTAAAGCTACCAGTTGTAATTAGATTAATCTAGATTAGGTGGCCAAATTACTGTTTATCTGACAAAAAATAAATAAATAATTGAATAAACCTAGTTGATCCGTTTTTTGTGTTCCGGCTTTTGTCTTCCTGTCTATGAATCCAATAGAGAGTGTTGTTCTCATTGCATATTACTTTGTTAGGGTGTATTTAGTTTTATATTGCACTCAATGTTCAATTAATGTCAACGTCACATCAGTTTCCTTTTTTATTCAACATAAAACTAGTATAATTCAGAGCTAATGTAAAATGTTATCCATCACAGAGCTCATGATGTCCCAGTTTAAATCCCTGGATGATTCTGATGTTGTGTGCGTGGCTTTATTGTCTTTCCCTTGCAGACAATAAACCTCGTCTGTCTGAAAACGTCTGTCCTGAGAGAGGGGCCATTAGAGTACAGGAGCTCAGAGCAGTGCAGTGTGCCAAAATAAATTCTAGTCTCAAACAGCACATGCATATATCCTGGGTCTCCCCTTGTCAAAAACATATTATCCCCCCACTGCCCATGAAAGCTCTTTATCTTCCTGCCTAATATAGTAAACAATTATTTTCTCAAACAAATAATGCAATAATTTAAAATAAAAAAGCATAGCTACAAGTCAGCATTACATTTGATGCACCAAAAATAGCACAAAAATGGTACAAGGTTTATCTATAGAGAGGACTACATTTCAAAGGCCCTGTATCCATGTATTTTAGCAGAATTTGTCTTGCTCCAGTACAGATATATTGCATAGCAGCTCTTGAGATTAAGAATGTCCACTGCGTGCTGTCTGCATCCAAATATGAAGGGTTTTATTGTCCAATAATCAGGCATTAGCATGCTAGTTGTTGCTATATCTGTGTAATTGTTCAATCATCTGATCCATAGCAAAAGACAAAATTTCAATCTCTCAAATGGACAAATCATTGTAGGAGTGAAGAACGCTTCTTCAGAACTGAAGAAGCCGCTTGGATTCCGTCTTTTGCTATAGTTGATATCATCTTTACCGTGACAGCAAAACTCTGCTTTTCACAACTTTGAAAGACCAGAGCACTTATAAACTTATCGCGGTGAATAATTAGGTAAGTAATGAAAAACTTCAAACTAACTAGTTCTGTTTTTCATGTTTTTAAGACAGTAAAAATCAGCTACAGCACCCAACAAACAAGTAGAATCAGTAGAGACTTGGCAAATTTTGAAGTAGTGCATGAAAACATTAGTTCAAGTAACATGGGGTATATACACAAAATAAAAAATATAAGTAATGTGGTCATTTCAAACCTAAAGCTATGAACATTACGATTACAGTATATTCACAGGTGAGTACCGCAGTTACCTGAGTTTTGTTGGTATCCTGGTCCTCCGTTGATGTGTGGTTGTTGGGAGGACACAGAGGGCGCACGGCGGTAAGTGCCCGTAGCTGACACCATTGAGGCGGACGATGTGGTTGACGAGTTATGGCGGGAAATCTGCCGTGAGATGGTGCCAAACTGGGACATGGGGATTGGACCCAAACCTGGGCCCTGTGGCACTGAGGCAGCAGATGTGGCAACTGTAATATTACATGAAAAATATCAGTGTGAGAAGTGGAATGGTATGTAAAGTGACACGTTACAAATGGGGTAGTTAATGTATTGAACCTCATCTCAGTAACTATGGGCCTGTGGTCGGTAAACTTTTATTAACATTGTTGCAGAGATGGGGGTATTTGTGCTCTCACATCCTTTGGATATAACTTACAAACACCCCACTTTGTTGTATGTCTGCTCACCTTGGCCTATACTGGGAGGGGATGGGGTAGGAACAGCCAGAGGCATCCCCACTCCACTACTGCCACTGTTTTCTCTGCCCCCACTTCCCCCACTGCTCCCACTGAAGACAAAAGAGAAAGAGAAGAGTGTGAGAGGGTGATGCATTGGTCACAGGAAGAGCCACACAGTGTAATTAGACGACTGTGTTTGACAACCCATAATTACATCCGCCCTGTCATCGTTCATGCATCTCTACAGCAACACACAGATGTGTGTGAAAACTGTAGCACCTACAACCCTCATACAAACGGTTCAAAGACTTTTGATATATCCATGATATTCTGGAAAATTTACTCCAACAGTAATTTGAAATTACATTTACATTTAACATAATTAAATATGTTTATTTTAGATGGGAAAGCTGAAGAGTGAATTTAATTTATTTACATAAATGTAATAGTGATAGGTTGTACCTGTGAGTCCTGGGTCTCTGGTTGAGGGAGGCAGTGCGTGCAGGGCTGTGCTGGTTGCCGAGGCGGGCAGGGCTAGTCATGTAGTCGTTAGGCACCACTGGAGGCTTCACTGGCTCCAGTGTCTTATATGGAGTATTACGTCTGTTTACAGTTAGTTGTAGTTAGTTTAAGTAGAGATATCTTTTGTCAACATGTTCAAAGCTGAGGTTTTGTAATATTTTTCTTACCCTAGAGTGCCACGGCCCGCCATAGGGGGGCTCGGAGGTTTCTGTGTCGGAGGATTGGTCCGGGACAGTGTGCCTCCTCCTCGCCCTGCTGCATTGTTTCCATGTTGCTGTAGAAGCAAAGATAAATGAACACACTGCTTTGTTTGCACTAAATTGCCTGACAATGATGCTTCCATAAAAAAAAACAAAAAACATTAGGTTTTAAGAGTAACTCCCTGAGAAAGAGTGGATTTATTTCAGTTAAACATTTTCATGGATTCCCATTATTTAAACATACAAAAGACTACATTTTACTGATATCCTGTATATGGCAATATAACATTATAATCAAATGTCTCCTCTTAAATTGTCTTTCAAAGTGCATGCACTTGCATTTTAAAAATAAAAACAAAAAGACAATTGTGTCTTACCTTGGCTTTAAGCCACTGAGAAAAAGCAGCAAAAACAGGACAGAGAAACAGGTTCAGGTTAAGGCAATGGCAGGTGACAGTGACAGTTAGTGACATTTTAGTTATTCCAGAAATACCACAGAGTGTAACCTGAAAACGTCTGAACTGTAAATATAAACTGTTGGTGTGAATCTAATTTAAGAAAATGATGCATTAGTAGAAGAATTAATAGAGAATCGTGAATGTGCCATTTTAAAACATAGCCAGTGAGTGCTATTTATACAGTTTCCCAGAGAAAACATCTAAAGCAGCTCTATTTGAAACAGAGAGTGCGCTGTGCTTATTGTGTTGCGTCAGAGTCTAGACCTGATGTTTGATGCTACAATCATGATCACATCCACTTAAACTCACACATATAATAGCTGTGAGCGGTTGTAACTTTAAACAAACAGGCCGTAAAGAGCCGTCATAAATAACTGCTGTTCTGGGACTGTGCTAACTACTGCCCTACAGCCCATCAGTCTGTTCTGTCTGTATATGAAGTACTACTCAGAGCAGCTCTCCTTTGACCGGTAAATGTATGGATCCATAGTAAAAACAGGCAGTTTGGTCCTACAACTTTGTATTTTGACTAGATTTTGTTCATAATTAATAAATAACAAAACACTGTTCTGAATTATTGCTTGTGAGACCTGCTCTAACATACAGCAACATCTGTAGTTTCTAAAATGCATAATTTTAGATAATAAAATGCAATTTTTGGGATTTGGGTCAAATGTGAGCAAAATATCTGATTTTTGGCTGATGTGAATACAGCCTTAGTGGTTCTATTATGTGTTTGTGAGCAGCCATCATTCATCTCTGCATCTGTAGCTGCATTTGCATAGAGGGCTGTGCCAAATCTGTGTGAGATGCTCCTCTGAGGAGGAAACACCAGCTTTTGAATTTGAATCAGTGCATGTCTGAAATCGACAGACAGCCTCTGTCTTAACAAAAAGAGAGGAGAGAGGAGACTGGTGCAGAAACACAGAATACTGTAATACAATGAAAGCCTCACACACATTCAAGCACACACTGGTTTAGTGAATCAAAGGCTGTGGGAAAGCGGATGGATCATGCAGAGAGGAGAAAACACTAAAATTAAGCAGAACGAGGAGAATACTGCTGTTCAGCTGAGGCAGTCGTGCAGCCACTTACTAACTAGTATCTGGTTTTACATGGGAGAGTTTTGCCATAAGCCATAAAGAATCCTCCGTGTACAAGTCAATGTAACATTTCCATGCATGTGATGAACAGTGATTACTTAAAAGGCCACTGTATCGACCGGCTGAAGTGTGAGTGTGCATCAGTGTAAGTGATATATGAGAGCTGGCAGTTACATGGGAGAGGTGTGAACTCCACTAAAATCACTTTTCCTGTCCTGAAAAATCGATTAAACGTGCAAATCAGGATCACATATCAAAATAATGACTTGAAGTGGTTTGATTGTGGGGTGGATATCACATTCATTTTACAGTGTCTTCAAAGGATTCTGCTCTATGATTAAGTTTTCAAAATGTAAAATGCAATGATGTTCTTACTTTGACCCCATGTCCCACGTCGTCCAGCAGAGTGTAGTCGATGGGCTTTCGGATATAACGCACAGGCCGCTCCATGTTGCCCGGGGCAATGATTTTGTGGGTGCGAGACGTGTTCTTGTTTGTGGTCAGGATCCCAATCTCTCGGCGAGCCACCTTCTCTTTGTGAATGTCCACAGTCTGCAGTACCAATAAAAATAATGGAACAGATGAGAGAGAGAAAATGGTATATAATATTTATTGGATGCAAGAAAACTCCAGCTTTCAATGAATAAATGAATAAGGCCTACTTCTTATTGTAATAATAGGGTACACTTTTATAAACTGGCCTTCTCCAAAAAAGTGCCTTTTTCAACTGATTACATTTAAAGCCACTTTTTAGTTTAATCCACTCGATCTTTAATCTTAAGAGAAGTACGTAGACATTTCTTTTGGAGTCATTTGGATCATTTGGATAATTGACAAAACAACTAATTGGATTAAATTAAATGAATGAAATTTGTCTCTAATTGTTATTTGAAACTATAACAATAATAATAATAATAATAATAATAATAATAATAATAATGATTAAAAAAAAATAAAATAATAATATGCTGTGAGAGAAGACTTTTTTTTTTTTTTAATCAGACAGAGAAGTACATCAAAATAACACAAGGAACAGGTACTATGTGATAGCTGTATCACTGGAACCACAAAGCTAAGAATATAAATACACATTATTTTAAAGAGGTTCATTGGTTAAAAACCAAGAGAAAGACCTTGAGTAATACAATACGTTTTCAATAAAGACTTTTGTATTTAAAAAGCATTTTGGGTTAAAATGTACTTTTCACTATAAATTTCACCACTGCACACTCTTCAGTGTCCATCTTACTACTTACGGCCTCTGCCCTCACACATATTTGATGTATATGTCCTTAACCCAGAATCAGGGTCAAACTCATGTAACGGTGACCTCTTCCTCCTTCTTAATTAAAATCACTGTGGCTCTCATCACCTACACAGCAGGCCTGAACCCCCACTACAGTGTATGAATGATGAATGAAACAGAACAAGTCAATGGGAAGAAAGGCCAAAGCACAGTAAGGATGAATTTATGGTGCTTCTACATTTAAAATGATTTACAACTGGTTTGGGGCGTAGGTTACAGTAACTCTCTTGATCCTAGAGTTAGGATTTTGAAATGAAAAGTGTAATAAAAAAGTTAAGCAAAATGTTGCAAGAAACAGAAAATGCAACAATTATGTATTTGTAATAGGTATATAATGTTATGCATGCATCAATATCAATACACTACAAACAATAAATTACATAAAATGACTTCATCTGAACAGTGTTTGATTTAGTTTAGAGTTAAGTTTGTTCAGTCATGTTTCTATATATTTCAGAAAATTCCACTTTCAAGCCAAATTATATGTCCACGTGTGAAAGAAAATCATTCAAATAGGTAATAAAATTACCACATAATTATATTTTATTTGCTTTCAGTTAAACCTAGAGCCAATACAATATTTAGGAAACAGTAAAATATAAGGTCACCAGTCACCCATGAGTCCTGAGAGCTCCACTGCTGCATCTGCCTCCCTCTGAGTCTAAAGATACAAATGACCCTGAGGAACTGAAGTCTGATGTGCATTTATACACTCAATGGTGTTCTGCGTTAATGGCAGCTCCTTGTCATATTTAACTGTGTATTTCTGCATTTGGCTGAATGTGAGATATTTATAGTCTTCTTTAGGAGAGGAAGCTAAAGGGTGACACCCCATTTCAACTGGAAGTAAGAAAAGATCCCCGCCTTTTTCCTGTTACTGACTAAGTGAGCAACGGCTGAGAGCACATTTCACAGCAAGAAGAAGGGCATATTTTAATAAATACAAATGTCTTGGCCAAACTGAAAGCGCTTCTTCATTATTATCATTTCTTGAGTATAATAAAATGTGTTGTACTTGTACTGCCGCCTCTGGCCCCGGACATCAAAAAGAATGAATGTCAATGGTAAATTTTTTTGAAAGTTTTTTTTTTTGTTCAGTGATTTCACCAAAATATAAAATAAGTACTAGAAACAAATTCTTTATTCTTTAGTTATGTTCCACATATCATGATTCATCTGTACTGTAAAAGCAAATTGGACATTGAGAACACTGAGTGCACTATGTATTCTAGCTCATCAGATTAAAACTAACTACATCAAATCCTATATTTGCTTAATTTATAATAGCTGGAGTTTGAATCTCTTACCCCCAATACAAATAAACAGCTAAAAAAATCTGAAAATCTGTTTTATGGCACTCATTGTTTATGAATATCTTTGCTCCAGAAGTCAGTGTGTGAGCCATCTGCATGGGACAAATTGAGTCATTTGTTGGAGCACAGCACTTAGACCACTGGCAGATGTTACAAAGTAATGGTAAAATAATCTAACATTTTGTATTACCTGTTACCTAATCACTGACAGCGGACCTGCCCACGGCCTTGCTGTGCACACGTCTGATCTCATTTAGTTTGTAATCCTTAATAAACATGTGGACATGCGCCATGGTGAAGCTCTGTCGCCCCCTTCTCACAGATGGCACAGCTGTAGAGAGCACAGTCGGATGTACACTCAGCCTAATAACTCTGTGTTGCATTTGGTTGCACTTCTGTGAGTCGTCATGGCAATAGCACAGTCAAAAATCTACATCTAACTCTCATACAAAATAAAAGAGCTGTCACATTAGGCAGTATTGTTAAACAAATAGATCATTAATAATGAGATCTAGAGGCAAATGTAACAAATAATGGCTGAAAGGTTTTCAAAGGCCTTAATCTTCTGCAGCACAACAGAATTACAATTATCGCTGTTGTGGTTGGGCATATAATTAAAGCAAACAAACACAGACAGATGGGAAAGAGTTTGGCACAGTTCTTTGAATAAATACATTGCTTTTAGGTAATGCAGATTTTTACAGCCACCCTCTTCAAAATTACATAATATTAAAAACTGTTAAGTCATTTGAAGTTTAAGTTCATGGATTGATGGATTCTTGGAAAGATGCCAGGTTTAAAACTTATTGTAATAGAGGGGGAGAGGATAGAAAAGCACAGCTACTCAAATGCAAATGTTTCCTTTTATCTGGGCCAGGCATAAGAAATGTAAATGTGTATGATAAGAGACTCTCCAGACCATTATTTGACAATAATAACAATAATTATAAAAACTAAAGATGCACTAGGTAAATTTCTCATGGAGGATACTCTATCTGCTTGTCTCCATGGAAATGACATTGCTTTACCTGTTTCACAGTTTGATTAACACTCAAATTTAAATTTAAATATGTAATGCAATAATGTGGAAAGTTCCTGGCAAAGGAATAACATCATATTTAAAAAAGCAACCACAAAACCATAATAGTGGACCTTGAGTACTGCAGAATCCTCTGTCCATTGGGATACCATCCGTTTTGCACAGATTCTCTTGTTTCTGAACTGACAAAACTGATAAAAGGGGCCATCTCCGCACAATCAATATGTAAAAGGAATTAACTTTATCTCCATTAAGCCAACATTAACACTGGTTATTCCAGCTGCCTTTGGTGTAAAGCCTGAACTCTAAAGAGCCAAAGAGTGGAGGGCGCAGACGTCAGAGCTGGAGTTGATCCTGACGGGTTTAATGAAGCGCACAGCGAGAGGACTGGGACATTCAGATGCTGACAGACAGGGTGGCCCGGGCGAAAACAGAACAACATGGGACAGAGGGGAAAGAGAGGACTGCTGATGAAGCATGAGGTGTCATCAGAGCACTGCCCACATGGCTGGCAAGTCCAGGGAGCCAAATGTCACATGTCAGTTTAATACTTGGAACACTGGTTAGCTGGGAACACACTGTAAGACAACCTTTTTGAGTAAGGGAACATTTTTTGGTTAAAATTATGAAAAATGTCAATACAATTTTTGGAAAGAAATATTACTGCCAATATGATGGGTTTGGGGGACTTCGTTTTCTTCACCACCATGTTATATGATCTTTGAACAATATATATGATTTCTGAAACTGTAGGTAATACACAAGGATTATTTTGTTTTTTTTTTTAGTTATTTCTATTTTCAGGTCCTGGCTTTGTGCTTAGGAACTAGCAGCATGATACCTGGAAAGTGAGAGTGTTTGAGTGCAATGATAGGACAAAGCTGCAAGTAATGTAGAAAAGGTTTAACATTGAGGCTGGCGAGATGCCTTACATACCATGCAGCTCCTATAGGCCTCATACATTTGATTTAACAGTATGAGAAGTTTATCATAACTGATTGCAGTTTTATACCTGAGAGATGTGGTTGATTGAAGACTCCATGCGGCGCAGTTGCGAGGCCTGGATGTCCAGTAGCTGCAGCACATTGTTGGCTAAGGCATTGATCTGATAGGCTACGCTGGCCAGAGACTGAGTGGTGTAGGCTTTGGTCTCCTCCAGGGCCTTTTTCTTATCTTGAGCCTACCAGAAAAGCAGAGACAGGGTCAGTCAAATCAGCACAGGATGTGGAGGAGGAAACACAGAAGTTGGCAGGGGAAGTAAGGTAGAAAAACCAAAGAGGAAACATGCAATTTCACTGCTCATATACAAGAAATTATGTAAACATGACATTTTCCAAGCAACTGAGTCCACCATTTTGAGTAAAAGACAGCAGCCTTGGAGGACAGTGGACCAGAGGACAACAATAGTAGTGTTGGATGGACATGGCAGTGGGACAGGTGCATGTGGGAGAGACAACCAGTGAACAGGAATGCCAAGACACTTTGTATGATCCCAACTCTCCACCGGCTGGCAAACCATCTGTTTCTGGGAGCCTTGAAATAGTGACTGCTCCGGATAGGCTTATTTATAGTTTAACATCAAAACCTGTATAAAAAGTCTAACATTAGTGTGATACAGAGTACTTAGTTTTCATCAAATAAAGTAAAATAAGAGGGTGGTCATTATTCATTATTAGTAAAACAATAATGGTTGTCGTACAGCATCAGTGTAATTAAATGACTACTGTGCAATAAACTGTTGATATCCTCAAACCAAGCCCATTGTTTAATTCAACTGAATTATTTATGAAATGTAGCAGCACCAGAAACAAATAAATTACTTGTATAGCGGAGATCTTACTGCCTTATGTTGATGCATTTGAAAATGATAATAATATAGTCAAATGCCTCTGACCGTAATTAGGCAACAGTATAAATATTTACAGGTGGTTAGTTTTTGTTTTTTGTCTTTGATATAGTTGTACACTTCTCATAATCATGATAAATATGTTCTGCAAGCCAGCATTGTTGCTTAGTATTATTGCTTAGTATTGTTTTTTTTATACTTTGTGGTCCTATACAGACCAAGTACAAACTTTCTACCTTTTGCTCAGTAGAGATTCCAGGAATTCCAGGGCTGACATTATCCAAATGATTCTAATAAAGATGTATGGACTTTAAAAAAACTGTGGAGCACTTCCTGTATTACCACATGACATAACAAGGTGGAACACAGAAAAGAACTTCAAATGCAGGGTTTGTGTGCTAAACATGTGTGAATGAGACAAAACCAAATATTTTTGATGAGGAAACAACACTATAACAACCTTATGGGTATGATGTGTGTGATATTAGACTGAACCCCATGAGTCATTATGTGTGATTCTGTAATGTATCATGTGACTCCCAAAGGCACATGGTGAGTCCAGTTTTTAGCTCATAAGGTGTCAGAAGAGTCAATGGTCAGTTGTTATTTTTTGTTTATTTACAGTTACTACAGAAATTAATTTAGACCACATGTTGGTATAAAAATATAAGATGTGTATGTACAAAGACAAAGTGATTACACAAGATGCAAGTTAATTGCACAGAACTTCAGTTATATTATATATTATGTAGTGAACTGGACTTGTACGTGTATTGCAGTGTTTTTATAAGAGGCATCATTTACAGGCACTGCATGATTCACGAATCAGGCAATTCATTTGAGACAAATAGCTTCTGTATTAATGGCCAATAGTTGATAAGGCTTTCTTTAAACCCCGTTAGAATATATGATGAGCCATGTTCTCATTATGATCCGTCAGTAAGTCACAGGTTCTGTGCTCGGTGAGGCTGCAAGCTTTGAATTTCAATTCTCTCATCCTGCTGTGTTTTAATGGTATAAAAGGAGCGTTTTGCTCTGCCAGAACCTTCTCACAAAACGGATTCAATCATTGACAAACCACTTGGCCGTAGCTCGACACACCCTCTCTAAACACTCCCAGAGGCTGTGGAGCAGAGGAGTGTAGCCGCGGCTCTGCTGCACCGGGCCGGACCACAAACTCGACAGAACCGCTCTGAGTCGAGCCTGCCGCGGTACCGTTCGGCGGAGAGGTGGTTTATCTGGGAGGAAATAGCGGTTTACAGATCTGTTTTGGTCCAACCAGCGTTTCCTGCCCTATGGTTTCACTCCGCAGACACGACGGAAGATAGCGGCGAAATGGGCTCAATCAAAGCGCCTTTCGATCACGTTTTTCTTACCTGAACATAATTGTTTTCGCAGTATTCCGCCACACGGGAAAGGTTCTGGTAGCTCTCCACAAGCGCTCGTTTCCCGGCGGGGATTTCCTCCTCTAGTAGCATTTGTAGCTCTGCCATCTTACATCCCTTTACATTTCTCTGTGTCCTTTGAGCGGAGGCGGTGATGCTGCTGGGCGGCTGTGAAAGGGGCTCCCCCGCCTGGTCTGTGGGGCGGTAGGCCTCCGATTCACAACAGCCCGTGACAAATCTACGTGAGAAACGCTGAGCGCTGATTGGCTCCTCACAGCGGCCAACCAATGACGTCACGACGTCATTATGTTACAGTAAAATGTGAGCGTGATTTCAGACAATACATAAGCACCAAAGTCACAAGATAACGTTATTTATGTTTAATGTCAAATCATAATATAACTAAAACATATGATTCATTTTGATTATCACATTGAGTTACCAACCGAAGACTATTAAATAATAGATTTTTAGATTTAGATTAGATAGATTACACAGATTTTTTTTTATTTAATATACAAATGTAAATCTTAGATAAAGCTTATTTGGATTAACTCTAAAATGACTGAGCGGCACAAAACTACATTTCCCACACGCCACTTCGGTTTAAATCCCCTGCTCCAGCGCGTTTGTGGGATTTGAAGGAGAGCTGCTGTTCAGAGCTGTGAGCCTTTGCCGCTATATGAGACGACAAAAAACTACGTTTCCCAAAACCAGAACAAGCAACCACTCTCCGCCTGGGCTCATCCCTGGATCATCTTGATCAGAGACCAGACTGGCTTTAGGTACACTGCAGAGAGACATAATTAGCTTACATTATTTCTATAAGGACAGATGTAAAATAAACTCATGAAAATGTTCTATAGCAACTAAACTGTTTACATGGGAAATGCGACAATTTACCAGCAAATCTCTGTGATCAGAAAGACTGCCCTTCAGTGAATGAAATTATTTTCATCAGCATTGATGCCTAATTTAAACTCTTGTCTATTGTCATCCTTGGTGATAATGAGCATGACACCAGAAGAGGAGGACGGATACAGTCTGGAGGAAAAATTTGACGCTGCAGTAAAAGTGATGTGGACCTTGCCAGAGGATGGTAAGTCAGTCCAGGTTTAGACCTGCTCAGGTTTATTAGTGAGTAAACTGACTGTGATTGACCTACATCCGGATTTGAAGAGCTGCTTCTCTGGGTTGAACCTGCAGTGATAAAGCTGCTCTAAGGATGAAGCCGGAGCTAGTGTACTGTCTGTGAGTAGGATGTGGTGTATGGTAGGCTACTTCCATAGGCTACTTAACATGAATGGTCTATAATGCTGGTGATTTTAGTTCTTATTTGATTTACAGGAAACTTGGTTCTCTAAAGAATGTTTGGATTCTAGTCCCCTCATATATCACATAGTTCTACCTCCTCTTGGTTTTCAGGCCCTTTCCAACCATCAGACGACATGATGTTGATGTTCTACAGTTACTACAAACAGGCAACATTAGGGCCTTGCAACATCCCTCGACCAACTGGCTTTTGGGACACAAGGGGGAAAGCTAAATGGTATTTTTGGTTTAGTTTTATAATTAATTTGTTTTATAATGAATTTATGCTTTAATAACATCATGATGTGCTTATGAGAACTGCCTGTGCTGCACAATGTGTGTTTCCAGGGATGCATGGAGTGCTTTGGGAAATATGACAAGAGAAGAAGCAATGATGAAGTATGTTGAAGACATCCAGCTGGTAGGCTATTCACAAAAATTGAAAGCTCAATGCATACAGAATAATAATATAGTTTAAAAATCTGTCTATGGATGCAATAGTCTGTTATGACAAAATACAGTCATGCTTATTTAACAAAGCTTTGATTTTGTGATGTTTAATTCTAGATTTTGGAAACCATCCCAATTTCTAATGAAGTGACTGACTTGGTACAAAAGCTTGGTAACTTCTTTGCAGAGGTGGAAAGCAATAATGAAGATGCTGAAGAAAATGAAGGAGACAAAAGACCTTTTACAAGACCATTTGCAAAACATACAGGTACAATAACATCAAACTATAGGCAAAACAACATTGCAAACTGTTTATTATTACTCTCCTTTTGTTACTAGATGAGCAAGTCATGAAACCCACCATTCAAGGCAAGTATTTAAATGTTTTGGTTAGAAAAGCTAATAATAAAAGTAGATAGACAGGCCCATGTTATTTGTTCTTTAACGGCATTAACTACTACTGTATTTATATCACTCTTAAGGCTTTGGAGATTTTTGGGATGATATACAAAATCTCCCAGAAACTGAAAAAAATGACATTGTTGTTGACCAAAGTGTGGATAGTGAGGAGTCTAAGAGCTTAAGACTCAGTTGTGACTGCAAACACTGTGAAGACGAGGAAAATGGTGCAAAGTACATTTCTGATGGTGAATACGAGGAGGAAGAGGAGATGGAGGAAAAAGGTACAAGCTAGCTGGTGGTGTTATCATTCATTTATTATTGAGTTTACGATATGTACAGTTGGAGGGAATGTAAGGAATACCGGAAGCATACTTTATTTACATTATATTGAATGTTAACGGCAATACACTGATTCACGCACATGTTCATACACAGTTACACCTGTGTCTGAAAGTCCAGTGTGTGTTTACAAATACCATATTATCTTGAAATGAGTACATACTGTGTTTTCCTTTAAAATGTGTTGTGCTTTGGCCAGTATCATATTTCAGGTCTATCCCTGATCTATATATTTATATGTTTAAGGCTGGAATCCAGACCAATTACTTTTGATGGTTGAGAAGAAGAGGTGGAGCTCGAGCATTCAGGGCTCTAACTACAGCAGCATGGAGCCAAGTGTGTCCTCTTTCACCAATGGGACACACAGTTCTCTCAACAGTGAGGTAGAAGAAGAAGAGCTAGCATGTTCATTAGAGCCAGCTGTCCAATACAATCCTTATATACACTTCATTGGACACCTGAGTGGTAAGATGTAATAAATTATAATTACATGTAAATCTTTGCAGTAGTTTGCTAATAGTCCGTGCTTTATATAGATCACAATGTGCCTGCTGGAATCTACGTTAGATCTACAGATTCAGACAATGAAGAATTCTGTGATTCGATGGAGCATCTTGCAATTGATCAGGTACAAGATAATTATGCTACTACAAAACTTTGAGTTATTTCGATGCCTGTATTTAGTGTTGCATATATTTATATTAAAGGGTCTGTCTACCCCAAAATTGCAGTTACATGAATCGAGACCCCTATCTAAAAGGCAAAATGATGGTTTCTCCGCTCTGTACAGTGAAAAGCAACCTGGTCTGGTAGATAGGACAAGAATATCTGACTTAAAAAGCGCCATGTCAAAAAGAGGTATGGGTAAGAAGAAGCATTTTTAGAAAGACTGGATAGATGCTTCAATAATTGGATCATTCTCTGAAAAATGTTACATTTTACAGAGACTTTTGGACCAACATGTGGCTCTCGGTCTGGTGAAAATGTCCATGTGGCATGTTGTTGTGTATCACAGAGCACACAGTCTCTGTGTAGTTCAAGGGAAAACATGAATGAACAAATAGCCTCAGCTCTGCTAAGACTCCAGCATGACATGGAAAATGTGCTACACAAGCTGCAGACTCTAGAGGTCCTCCAAACATCACAGGTAAAATACACTTTGAGATCTGTTATGTTTTCAGCAATGGTTTTATTTAGTTTATTTAACATTTTAGCCACAATCACCTTCACTAGACCAACACCCCCTGGCTGCTGCACTCCAGGTATTTAATCTATAAAGAAGTATTTTGGTCGTACATCATGTAAATAGATTTTCTTTTGTACAAATTTTACAGTTCATCAAACCATCTTGGTGGCCTTCACAGTCCTCTCCTTTCACTGTGTTTTTCACTGTAATCTGGCCGGTGTTTGCACATTGGCTTGTCCTTTTGTACTTACAGAGAAGGAGGTGAGGTCAACACCGATCTGATTGTTTCAAGATGGCTCTCCCCTAATAATAACTTGTGTATATTTGTCTCTTCAGGAGAATTACGTGATGTGACCTTCGGCTTGCACCATGAGGAATACATGTTAAAACAAACAACATAGATTAGGTTATAAACCCAAGATGAATTTCCAAAGAAAAGAAACAGAAATCTGGCACGTCGAAGTTAGACATGCAGTATTGTAGCATCCATCAGTTGATTAAAAAAATAACTGCAGTTTTTTGTGACTGGCTACGCAGTAGCAGTTAAGGACTCAGGACTCAGGACAGAAAATAATAATAAAGAACAATAATAAAGAAGGAACCCATATAAATGGTAAAAAATTAGGCATGGCCTATTTATAGCTTAGTTTAAAGATGTAGCTTAGTTTAAAATATTCTAGTTCATAAATCTATGGTTTGTCAACTGTATTAAAACTTACATACTACTGTGTGTGTCTTCACTATTTACATATGCACAAATAACATTAAATTGTAGATTTGTCAGATGGAATAAACAATTTTGAGACCCTACCCTACTGATCAGGGTGGACTATTGTATTTTTATTTAGTGTGCTAGAAACACCAGTGTAGTTATGGGTGTTTTAAATTATTGATTTGAAATTCAGATATGATATGAGTAATATTTGTGAATGAAGTCAACAAAAGGAATAATAAAGCGCAAAGCGGAACGAAATGCGTTGTGTAAAATGGGGACACATTTCACTGTGAGGCCCGGAGTTACGTCAATGTCATTTCCGGTTTGTGTCAGCTGTTGCAGTAATTTCAATGCAAGTACACATAGCGTATTATATCAGCAATATAAGGATGAAATAAACCAAATCAAGATCTTTAAACGACAAGTAAGACCGTATTATCGCAGCGACTCGTTATGTTTTCCTTGTCAATGTCCCTTCAACCACAGGTAGGAAACGGAGGCCCCCCTCAGCGCTTTTTGTTTTTTAACTGTTCCAAGTTCAACCATTATACGTTTTACATCTCAACAGTAGAAATTACATCTGCTCCTACCTTAGTTACTATTGTTTTATGAAGTTGATGGAGACATGGCTCAGTTCAGTTTGTTTGTGGTTTACTGCGTCACATTTGTGGAGACTGATGACATTTAGTTAAAGCGAAGCAGTTTGGCCCTTTTCTATGTTTTTGTATGCTTTTGTATGTTTTTGTATGCTTTTGCATGCCCCGTATCTTAGAAATGTCCATTTTTACATTTCTGTTTTGTTTCCTTTCTTTCAACAGTGAATTTCATTAGATCCACTCGTGTATTTTTCAGGTGACTGTACCCCTCAGCCACTTGATAAATGTTCTCCAGTCATTGAAGGGCTCAGTGGGAACCCGCACATTTGCTACCAGTAAAACAACAAAAAACAAAGAGTATGCTACAGATGCAGACCAGCCCCAAAAAGAGGTATTTGCCTAATAAATTAACATAAGGTCCCTGTTCTATATTTCAGCCATCTATTGATACCTATCTGGGTTTATAGCCACTGTGGAACCTGCGTGACTTGGGCTTATCAGATCTTGGGAAGCAGCAATTGGATGAATTGGTGAATGGTGTTTTTCTGCACATCAGACCCCAAGAAATGTCTCTGTCCTTAGGTCACATGGGTCAAAGTGCATGGAGGACCTCTCATCTCTCAACACACTCCTTTTACCACAATAAGCATGGTAAGCTTTGGGGAATCAAAAGATCTACTCTGTTTGAACTTTGCTTCAGTATGTGTGTCTTCACTATTACCAGGCTTTCCACATGTTCCTGTATCAATGCCATTTTTTGCCAAGCATTCCTCTCTTTTTCAGTCAGAACTACAGAACTGGCCAGGTAAAAAAATATTGATTTGCTATATTAGATGCAGTATGGCTGAGTAATGTGTGTTTTTAATGCTTGTTTTATTCAAGTATGGGTCCAGAGCAGAGGCTTTAAGACCTTAAGGAACAAAACCAGGCGTCTGCAGTCAGGTTTCGATCGACCAACTGAGCCGGAGGGATTTACCCCTTCTTTTATGAAGGTCAGTGCTTCCTTTCACAAAATACTGAAGCAAATCAACTAATGAAAAAAATAGTCAAAAATAATATTTTCTGATTATGTTGCCATGCAGAGCTTCCTAACCCGGGAAAAAGTGGCAGATGTGGAGAGTCTGGACAGTCTACTAAAGAACAAAAACATCCCAGATGGGCAGCAGGAATCGTTCAAAAGGGGGTTTGCCGAAGGTTTCCTCAAAGCACAAGCTCTGACACAACGCACCCAAGGTTGGCTGGAGTAGTTTTTCCGATTATACTGTATGCACTTAATTATGCATAGCTAGTTGAATAATGTTTTCATTAGCCCACCAGTCAGTGATTTTGTTTTTATGCCAATTTATAGATTCTTTAAGGAGGACTCGTCTCATCTTGTTGGTGCTGCTTCTTGTTGGGATTTATGGCATCTCAAAGACACCTTTTTTATCGGGTAAAGGCTCCTTTCCTTTTATATCTTTGTGTGTGTTTTATAAAATGCAAATTAAGACACCTGTAATATTATAAGTGATGACATTGTGCGGTGTGATTTCGAACTGTAATCTAACCATTCTTGACAGTACGGTTCCGAACCACATCAGGACTGGACTCTGCTGTGGACCCGGTGCAGATGAAAAATGTGACCTTTGAACACGTGAAAGGAGTCGAGGAAGCTAAAAATGAACTTCAGGAAGTGGTGGAGTTCCTGAAAAACCCACAGAAGTTCACAGCCCTGGGAGGAAAGCTGCCTAAAGGTGGGCTTCACTGACAATTCAATCAATAGTGGCATAAAAACAAATGCATTTTAAGCTTTCATGTGCCCTTGCATGCCTTCAGGCGTGCTGCTTGTGGGACCCCCAGGGACAGGAAAGACTCTCTTGGCTAGAGCAGTTGCTGGAGAGGCAGAGGTGCCCTTCTATTATGCCTCTGGATCAGAATTTGATGAAATGTTTGTTGGTGTAGGAGCCAGTCGAATCAGGAATCTTTTCAGTTTGTATTTTAGATTGTTTAATAATATGATTGTTAGAGCTAATAAAACACTTTTAAAACACACATTTATTGTTTAGGGGAGGCCAAAGCCAATGCACCTTGTGTGATATTTATTGATGAGCTGGACAGTGTTGGAGGGAAAAGGATTGAATCTCCTATGCACCCATACTCCAGACAGACAATCAACCAACTACTTGCTGAAATGGATGGGTAATATCCTAATTTAGGTGACTTTAGGAAACGTACAATGTGATCACCTGTTGCTAATGTCAGATATTGTTTGTGTTACTGAAGGTTCAAAACTAATGAAGGGGTGATTATAATTGGGGCTACAAACTTTCCTGAGGCTTTGGATAAGTAAGTGTTATAAAACTATGTTGTTTCATTATTATTTTACAATTGTTAAATGACCATTCTAACAATGTTGTCATCTATTTTTAGTGCACTGATCAGACCCGGACGCTTTGATATGCAAGTGACTGTCCCCAAACCAGATATCAAAGGTCGCACAGAAATACTCAACTGGTATCTCAAAAAGATTAAAGTGGATCCAGGTAATGAACAAACCCAAACATATATTTTGCTATTATTTACCTGAGTGTTACAGAACACAGGCTTTATTGTGTGTTGTTTTCACAGCCATTGAGGCCAGTATTATTGCCCGAGGCACAGTGGGCTTCTCAGGCGCTGACCTGGAAAATTTGGTGAACCAGGCAGCCCTGAAGGCAGCAGTTGATGAGAAAGATATGGTTACAATGAAAGAGCTAGAGTTTGCTAAAGACAAAATTCTCATGGGTAAGCTACAAAGTGGAACAAAACACAAAGCAATCATTGTCTTGTCTTTGCTATGTTTTACTGTACAAGTTACAACAACACTGATGTGTACACGCACTACATATATGTTTTAGGCCCTGAAAGGAGGAGTGCAGAAATTGACAAGAAAAACAAAGAAATAACTGCATATCATGAGTCAGGCCATGCAATTGTAGCATATTACACCAAAGATGCTATGCCAATCAATAAGGCTACCATCATGCCAAGAGGACCCAGCCTGGGACATGTAAGAAATTCCTATTTCAGAATTCACTTTGACCCATTACATCAACATGTTTCATGAGTTAATGTGATTTATTTAGGTGTCCATGCTCCCTGAGAATGACCGCTGGAGTGAGACCCGCTCCCAGCTGTTGGCCCAGATGGATGTGAGCATGGGCGGCCGTGTGGCGGAGGAAATGCAGTTTGGACCAGAAAACATCACAACAGGTTAGAAAGACTATGAAGAGCAATGCAACAGGTTTGTTAGCTAGTCCTGTAAAAAAAAGTGTCTTAATTTCAGGAGCTTCTAGTGACTTTGATGCTGCCACCAGGATTGCAAGGATGATGGTGACCAGATATGGAATGTGTGACAAGGTTAGCAAATGGAAAAAAGTTTTGACATACAAGTGCAAACATTGCTTTGACATGAATTCACTCTTTTTCAGTTGGGAGTGATGACCTATAGGGACATGACGGAGCAGAGCCCAGAGACACAAGCCGCTGTGGAGCAAGAAGTCAGACAGCTTCTGAAGGTGTGTGCACTGTATTTACAAATAATAGAAAGACATGTATGGTGATACAATTTTATAATGTTTTTGCTATCTTTAGGAATCTTATGAACGTGCCAAAGCTCTTTTAAAGTCTCGCGCTAAAGAGCATAAAAGCCTAGCGGATGCCCTGCTCATGTATGAGACACTGGACGCCAAAGAAATTAAGATGGTCCTGGAGGGCAAGACTCTGTACAGCAGATAAGACCAGACACCACTGATTGGCCAGAAAACAATACCAGACAGAACCATCTCATGTCAGTCAGCGCTCAAACTATTTAATGCTTTCATTGAAAATGAAAGAATATTTTTCTGTCTTTCTCAGGTCACTTGGAAAGTGTTAGAGATAGTGAATGTACATTTACACAAATATTAAGTTTGGGTCTGTGAAATTCAGTTGTGACATGTAGGCGCTTATTGACATCAGGACAGGGGTCCATTTGGATGTCAAAAACATCTTACATTCTCACTATTCAAATTTCAAATCTTGCTGTATTGAACTTGTACTAAATCTTATTAAGTTGCCACAAAAGGGATAAACTGCTGTCTGCAATAGATGTGGGAAATGATTGTGGATATGCACTTATGCACTCTAATGTCAATAGTGTATTTTAAAGTTGTGTGTACAGATATTTGAAAATGAAAATCAGACTCAAAGTTCTTTAAAGGAATTCAGTTATGTGAGTTTGACTCCTCAAAACCAGTACAGCAGAAATGAATTATCACTTCTAGAGCCCTATACTTTTTATGTTTGGGACAACATAAAGAATTTTATTGATATTGTCACCTGACAATATGTGAATCATTTCAGGAGAAATTATTGTTGGTGAACTAAAGCTGTGTACTTCCTTCATGATATGGCTATGGCTTTGTCATTTTATGCTGTTTTAACTGGGTCAAGTATGAATAAATTTGACTGAAATGTAAAGGGTAAGTGCGTTGATGGATCATATATAAGGCAGCTTCTCTTCAACGATTCAGGAGGTAGGTTATGAGTTATTAGAAAAATAAAATACAAATGAGTTTTCTCTTTATTTACTAGCAGACAGATAACAGTGGTAAGAATTGTATTATACATTTTCTATTTTACTACGCAAAAAACACACGTAACTAACATTTTATTTTGCCTATCTTGAATTTAAGCCAAATGTCCCCACAAGAGACAAAAACACAGGTAAGAACACCAAACTATGCACCAGACCAAATGAAATTACAAGAAACACAATTTTAAAGAATGTCCTAAATATATAACTCCCAGACATGGACAGCACGACCACTCCTAAGATGGTGGACAGTGCTCCCTGTAAAACTGGAAAACCTAATTGGGCCAAAGAGTCAATAGCTCTCTTATTGGCATCTGACTTGGGGCTGGAGACAAAGGCATAAGTAATGTGTGCTGAAAAGTCCACAGAAAATCCAATGCACATGACTAGGTTAATGAGAGATATTGAGTCTAGATTTACACCCCACAGAGACATAAAACCAGCTACACCAACTACTACAGAGCAAATTGCAAAAGCTACCCAAATGCAGCACATCAGGTTAGGGATCATGATGAGAGCAACAGACAACATCACTGCTACTGCTATCATTATGGTTTGAATTACATTGTCTGTTACCACTGTGTACTGGTCATAATAGATGAACACAGGGTGGTAGACTAGTAGGTCAATAGGACATGCACCTGCTGTCGTCCTTAGTCCAACCATTGCATCTTTCACTATTGTTCTATCTAGAGTTTGTAAGAAGAATCTAGATGCTTGAATTTCATAGTTTTCTGTCAAGTTTATGTCTTGTTTAAACATAGGGTATAGCTCCAAGTATTGACTTAAGCTGTTTTTAAAGGCCTCATGGTTGGTTAGGTTCTGACTAGTTTCATTTGTGTATTGTTGAAACGCAAGGAACCATGCCTGAGTACTATTGACATAAGGTAGGTTTTCAAATGCCAAAATACAAGTGTGGAGTTTTTGATATTTCTCTTCATCCCAGTATGGAATAGGCTGCTTCACTGCTACCATGACATTAAAGCTATATTCTGAAAAGTACTGTTTTTGGCTTTGGTAGAAATCTATAATGTAAGAGTCGTCTAACGCGAGATTCCTTGTGTCTAGTCCTTCTTTAATGGTTAGACATCCAAACAGACTTGCAGCTAAATAGGCAGCATAGATGACAAAAACAAATGCTTTTATCAAGTTGTGGGTCAAAAATGGCCCATAAAATTTCTCAAAGAAAGAACTCATTGGCTCTCCAGCTTCCTTTTCAGTCATGCGATTATAACGACCTCCAATGCAGCAAACACTGAATACTTTTGAACGGCTTGGAGACAGATCTTCAGGTACTTTCATACAGGTAAACCAGTGTCTATTACTTGCTTCCCTCTGGCCATTCAAAGCCATGCAAGCCCCTAAAAATGTGATACTGTACAGGTAGCAGAATACGACAGAAACCCCAGCGTACAGGCAGAAGGATTTGACTGAGCCAAATGGAGAGGTGTAGCCGAGAAAGAGAGCCAAAGCGTCCGTGATGGAGGTGATGGTGATGGAGACAGCTGCTTCACTGTAGGTTTGGGATAATCGTGAAGGGACACTGTCTAAAACACGTGTCCTCTGCCAGCACGAGATCATGATGAACATATCGTCAAGGCCAATACCTGCAAGAAGAACAGGGACATGCAAGAGGAGGAATTTAAGATAAGAAGAGGAGGAGGCAAATCTGTGTCATTTCAGTTTAAATAATCAACAACCTCGTACATATGAAAAATGTGAGAATTAATTTTCACTTTTGTTATTTTTCTTCATGCCAGTGACAAATTCACCTTGGTGGCAATAATATTAATATCACCTTAAATGGGCCAGTTAGTACTAACAGCTGTGCCACTAGTGGTAATAATGTAATAGTTGTAATGTAGTTGAGGTTATCACACACACGATAGTAGTACTGCTACTATTTTTAACTTTTACTTAAAGGTGCACTATAACTTGGAGAGCCTGCCTCCTGATTGTCTATTGAGATAATATCGTTTTGCCTGCAGTGTTTCACAGCGTGGCATTAAGCTTATCAATCTTCTATTTATACAACTATAGGTGTATTTCTATTTGTTAAAAAATACCCAGAGAAAAATGTATTATTTCTGTCTTTCCTCTCCACACATCTGATCTGTAACTTGGCTTTGTGGCATCACCTGCCTTTAATGCCATATTGTGAAACATTCCAGGCAAAGCAATAATATCTATTTGGAAACAAGCAGGTGGTGGAACCTGTACATCCTGTACGTTTAATAAGGGCCTAGATATTGAAGTTGTGTACATGTAAGTAATGCAAAATATGAAGCAAAACCAAATGTCCAGCCATAAAATGTCCAACCATACCTAACAACATGAAAGGACAGGATGCAGCCGTCATCACAAAAGGTTGTTCCAGCAGCAGCAGCGCCCCAAACCCACTCAGGACAGCCAGACCAGTGGAGAGTACCCCGCAGAGGGCCACCCATACCTTTGTCCTGACATTGTCCACTCTGCAATAAGATTTAATGAAACAATGGTAGGATTACAGTGGGATTACAAACTACTGTTAATACTTACCTCCAACAAGATCCAACTGAAAAGATGATTGCAGTGGTGTAAGTTATAGAGAACAGAAAGATGACTGAACCTGGGGATTTCTCAAATTCCCTTTGCATTGAAATGGAAGTGGAATAAGATGCCTAAAATGGAATCAGACTATATTACATTATATGCAAAAAAAAAAAAAAAAAAAAAAAAAAAAAAAGGTTTGGATGAAAAAAGGCTTACCTGAAGAGAGGTTGACTGATTTGAGAGCAAAGTTAAGAACCTTTCCAGCCAAATATCAGCTGTTGCTTTGTCAGTTTCTAAGTAGTAAAACAGCTGTATTGCTTCAGCACTTTGAACTATGGAGCTATTGATGTTTAATTCTACATTTCCCAGATTTGTAAACAAAGGTAGACTTCCATAGTCAGAGTCATACCATGGAAAAGTCAAATTAATTGAGTTTATGTTATAGGCATCATAGTTTATAAGATCTAGGATACTGTTTGAATTGCAACGTCCATTCACAAGAGCACAAACATCAGAATAGCCAAATGTGCCATTGGCCAATTGCACCTTAATGCTTTTAATTTGAAAGTCTAACTCAATTACTTCCTGTAGTGATTCAATTGACAAAATATTAGTATCAGTTGCAGCAATAAGGGTAGCATAGGTCCCATCTGTTGTCATTCTTATATTTGAAAACCCAGTGCCGTTTCTTGGAAAGGTTTCTTGGATATATTTTCTCTCCATCTTGGCAGGTCCATCTAAAGGTGTAAACTGCTCTTCAATACTGTTGGATGTCTGGGCTATGAGAAAGTAAAATCCACTTCCAAGACCAGTGGAGAAAAGGAGCGGAGTGAACACGAACCACCAAGGATGACTGCCAACGAAGTAACCCAAAGATTTAAAAGCTGCTCTGAAGTGTTTCTCGATGCAGTCTGTGTGAAAGCTGGCCATTGCAGAATCAAGACTGAAGCTGGTGACTCAGAGTTATGTACTGGCTGCTGACATCCATTTACTTGAGCATATAAGGGTTCTCCTGTATTTGCATAATTACAGACTCTGACTTAACAGATAGGACCTGGTTGTGTCTAAATCGTTATAAGAATAGTTATGGGCCACTAGTTCCACCTGAATCCAACAGTGCCCTCTTCTTCAAGCTCAGTGCTTTCTGTGGTTGAAGTACCACATACAAAGATGAATAGTGCCACTGTGTATTGTTCTTTAGGCTGGCTTTAATTTTATAGTATGAGTACAACATATAAATTCACTCTACAGCCGAAATAAAACATACAGTCTAAAATTAAATTAAATTGTTCCAATTTTAATTACATTCTATGTCCAAATGGTTACTATTATTATTATTTTAAATTAACGTTACTCTTACTGGAGTGAAGATTTTAGCTAATCTACTGTTTATGTGCAGTCATTGTACTCTGCCCACCTCTGTATTTTGGTGAAAGTGTAATAAAACACACGCAAAGCGTAATAAACACACACAAACTGTAATAAACACACACAAAACATTACTTTACGTTACTTACTGGTGACGTCACGCATTGTGCGGAAGTTGCGCAGCTGTCTGAGGCCGCTAGCTGCTACTGCTCTAAAAACAACTAAAACATTTCCATACACATCCGCAAGTAACGATCAGGCAGATTACCACAGGGCTATGGATGAAGACGTGCTGACGACTCTGAAGCTATTGATAATCGGTGAAAGTGGAGTCGGAAAATCCAGGTTAGTGGGTTTTTGTAGCAGCAGAGCTGTAGCTAGCCTGTTGTAGTGTTAACTGTGTTGTTATGTAAGTTAATTACTGTTTAGGTGCTGAGGCTTGAAGGTCCATTTTGTTCTTTTCTTTAACAAACCCATAGTTTATCAGTGCTATTGCATGTTGGTGAGCGTAACTAAACGTATAGCACCATAGGGCTGTACGTGTGAAAACTTCATACGCTATTGTTGTTTTGTAAATTTGATCATATTTCAAGTGTATTTTAGTCTTCCCACATTGCTACTATTCACACGGATTCTAAATATATTGTATGTGTATTTTACAGTCTTCTTCTGAGGTTCACAGATGACACTTTTGACCCCGAACAGTCTGCCACAATAGGTTTGTAGTGTCCACTGTATACAACAACACAACACCACCACCACCACCACAGTAAAACCCAAACACATCTGAGCAGATCCTCTCCTTTCACTCACAGGTGTGGACTTTAAAGTAAAGACTATTGCCATAGATGGAAACAGAGCAAAACTCGCCATATGGGTAAGAATAAACAATAGATCAATGTGTACTTGTATTTTTGTTAAAAATATAATGTAGAACAATGTATGTCCACACGGGGGCGACATTCTTCATTAAAACAGCACCACTGTTAAATGTTCCTGTCATAAGTGATGTCATGAGTGAAGTGTGTCTTGTTTTGACCAGGACACGGCGGGACAGGAGAGATTTCGAACCCTGACACCCAGCTACTACCGTGGTGCACAGGGTGTCATTTTAGGTATACATTGTTATTTATTTAAAATGGTCAATTAATTTATTATCTACAATGTCTACAAATTTCTTTCTTTCTTTATTTATTTATTGATTATTATTATTATTATTTTTTTTTTTTTACAGTGTATGATGTCACCAAGCGGGACACTTTTACAAAACTTGACAACTGGTTGAATGAGCTGGAGACTTACACGACACGGAATGACATTGTGAAAATGCTTGTTGGGAACAAAATTGACAGAGTGAGTTTGTATAATTAATGTTTTAATTCTGTATGTTGTGTACTGTAGGTTTAAAAGTAGAATGCTAAGTGCTAATTTGACAACTTTTGCAGGAAGATCATGAAGTTGACAGAAATGAAGGACTGAAATTTGCAAGAAAACACTCAATGCTGTTTATTGGTTAGTATGACTTTTGATGTGAAATATCCAGAAGGAAGTTATGGTCCTGTAAACTAAACATGGTGGACTTGAACATCAAAATACTAATTTTATAGTTGGTGATGATCAAGACATTGCATCACAAACCACTACATGTAGTTAAGTTCTGTAGAGTAGTGCATACCACTTGAGCAGGCTAAACCTCTGCTGAAAGATGCAGCTTCCCCAGAAGAAGTACATTATGATTAAAATCTGGGATTTCATTTATCGAGTCCACGTCTGCATATGTTTCTGATTCTCATCTCCACTTGCTCCTCTCTTGAAATTAGGTTAGTATTTTGTAAAGTTTCCATCTTAAATGGCAAATTTTAGGCATTTAAAAAAGGGCTGGGTGGAAGATGTCATGAAGTTTATCCACTGCAAGGATGTCTTCATCCTCCTGTCTTAAAGTAATGAAGTTATCTTGTACTCCACTTGTATGTCATATTTGTCCACGCAAAGTTATTTTAAAACATCCTTCATTACTGTAGAGAAAGGCTCTGTTTTAAATTTGTAACCCTGTGTGCCTCATTGTTTTCACTTTTGTAACATTTTGGAAAAGATTCTATATTTTCACTTATCTCATAAATCTTGGTGTCCCTCCTCTCTTTGTTCAGAGGCCAGTGCAAAAACCAAAGACGGAGTCCAGTGTGCCTTTGAGGAGCTGGTGGAGAAGATCCTGCAGACTCCAGGCCTGTGGGAGAGTGACCATCAAGGTCAGAAGGTGACTCTGGGGGCGCAGGAACAGAACCAGGGCGGGGCATGTGGAGGCTACTGCTCCATACCATGAACAGGACCTCAGTGCATCCATCTGACCCAATGGCTACAGACCACAGACAGACACTACCGTATAGGTTTAACTTCTGTTGGCAGAGTGGACTTTGCTGTTTGCACACATTTCTTAAGCCACCATCAGTTCACTACTTTATTTAAAAACATGAATGAAAGCATCATGAAAAGTAGACCCCTTTTTGAGAGAAAGGAGATATAGTATTTGACCTAACGAACCCTGAATGTGCTTCTGGATTGAATTAATCATTTTGGTGAGCAAGATCCAGCTGTACATGATCAAATCAGGTTAATGGAGTAGTGCCTATAACTTGAACCAGTTTGTTGGTTACAGCACATGCGTAGCTTGTCAAATTGTATTGTCGATGATCAGTCATAATCAGAACAGATGTCTCTTAAATCCAGTGCTTCCAGGCGCAAGTTCTGGTTTTGCTTTACTTTAAAATCCGCCACTCTATGTAACTAAGTATAACCAGTACACTTTGTTCACTTAATGTATAAAGATACTTTATTAGGGCTGATGGTAAAACAGACCATGTGGATTTCATGTGAAGGATCACTGTGAATATCCCCAAAGAAGTTAACTGATTTAAATATATTTTCTTTTATTTAATCTTTAAAATTATTATTACCTATACAGGAGTTTTTCTAGGTTGGACCATATCTTGATAAGTTACAATGGTGGTGGTGTTTACAGTTCAGTATGTAGATTTTGAAGTAGATAATACATTTCCTCTTAGTTCCTCTACCAGTGTACTCAAACATAATGGTCTGAGGACATTCCTTAACATTTCTATGTCTTTAATATGCATTTGTTTTATGTGTTGCTCTCTTCTCTTTCTGATGCCCTTATCACTCAACTTGGCCATTTTATCCTTGTTTTTTGATGTGCATCTGTCTGCGTCATTTTAAGCAATAGTTAAAAATGAAATCTGCCTTAATGTAAACTGACTTCAATTTTTGTTTTGCATTTTGTTGCAATCTGAAATAAAGGACAAACTCAATCTGTCACTAACTCTTCTTTAATTGCTATTTGAGACGTGCTGTTAACTTTCCGTGTTGTCCCGCAGTACATCTAATCAAAAACAGGTTTACAATGGAAACCCTGGGTGAGTTGCTTCCCATAAAAAGTAACTAATGTTGACTTTGCTGCACACGCGAAACTGAAATATAGTTTGAAGAAAATGTCAGAAAGCCGACTCAAAGGCGAGTGGAAAGATCTAGTTAATCATGTTTTGCAGAATAGCGCCCGAAGCGAGGCTGTGATTACAAGCTTATGTTTGGTGTCAGGGTGTCCCCACATGGAACAAGACGCTCCCCACAAATCTCCAATGAGTGGAACAGCAGTCAACGCTCTCCTAACGCTTATAATGCGCTCAATTTTACCCATTTTTGACAGGTCGACAGCCAGACAGTTTGAGACATCTTGAGGACAATTGACTAATCACATGTGGACAAATTGTAGCTGTGCAAATACCACACTCATGCCCAGACTACGATCATTGAATAAGACATTTGAAAAGATTTGACAATAATTTAGGGACAATCACTACATGAAATATACCACTAACTACATTACAGTAAAACACCGCTCGTGTCGTTCCAAGCAATGATTTAAGGAATAGTACAGGCCAAAAGATTTCACATTGGGTTTATTCAAATAGCTGCTGTCAGTTTCAAAACATTGGACGACAATCCAGTCTCATGAAAGTTAATATAACTTAGAAGAACAGAAGGCAATGGCAAGTCAATGACATCAAAATGAAAAGTTACACAATATACATTAGTGTTTGGTGCTTTTTCAGATGTCAGAGTTAATCACAAGTGAAACATAACATAGAGTTTTACAGACATAACAGGGCACTGGCTACTTTAGCATCTGGTATCCCCATATGGAATAATGTGCTAATGCCTACACACAGTTTGCCAGAGCCACCCTGACAGTCTGGACTTCGGCGATGTGAGAGGACTTCTGGATGATGCGGCTAGTGAGGGTGGGGCAAGACGGGTGGGGTTTGGCACACGGTCTGTCCAAAGGAAGGCTCTTGCAGACAGCAAGGGGCTCTCCAGACACTCCACTGCTCTGTCCCTGGGCCAGGCTGGTGAGGGCCACTGCAGCGTGCAGCTCTCTCCAGCCAGGGTCGCCTCCATGCTGCAGCTCACTGAGGAGAGAACATTCACTATTATAGACTGACTTTGTACAGATCTGTCTGATATTAATGTGTATTCTAACCGACCTGCCAGACTTAACTGAGGTGTAGTCGACTGGGTCTGTAATGAAATGAAAAGGCAAAAGGTAAGAGATGTATGGTTTGCACTAACATTATCTATAAATCTATAAATAAAATATTACTATTACTATATATTATTATTACTATTACTATATATTATTATTATGATAAGACACAGTGGTACAAATGAGATGACAAACTGGATTTTTTAGGTACTGTTGGTCTCATTTTGTGTTTATAGCAAAAGAACAAACTTTAACTGGCCTGGATGTTGTGGCATTACTCAAAACACTCTACCTTCTCATGTTCTATTTTTTTTTTTATTTCTCTTTGTCCACAACATCTGTTAAACAATCATCAGTTGCAGAGTCATTCTTCCCAAAATAAGGCAGTAATGCCATACTGCTCGGCAGTGGTCTGCTAAAGTATGTATTATGTGCACAACACGTTTCCATTTCAGTTTGGGAATATTGCTGTTTCGAAGATATCAGAGATTTTGGCTGAAGCTCAGAGCAATAGACAGGGAAATTAGAGGCCCGCTGTGCAACACAGTCCTTTGGTGCTAACAGCCCGAAACATCCCCGTCTCTGGTTCCCTGGGCCAAGCTCCAGCCAAAAGCAACTACTCACTGATAGTAAATCATTCGGATATTTTATACTCTTTGCTACTGAGTATTCACTTCAGCTTCACATTGTTTGCCAAAAACTCTTCTCAGCTCTGTATTTTATTCTATTGAAACATGTGTGCTACATCAAGGGCCTAAGATTTACAGATGGGATGAACCGATGGACTCCAGTCCCTTATATGTGCCACAGGCCAGAATAAATGAAGGGATAGTTGTTTTAGGAAGGGCATCCTATATAAACCTACTCATGCAAATGACTCACTGAAGTGTCCCTCGAGTCGCCTATGGGGAGTCTTTATGTATTTATTAAGGACTGGAGCTTTCCATTTCTGCTCTTTCACTGATTCATAGAGCCAACATTACGAGTGGATTTATACCTTGGGTGTTCTTCCGCTACGCATCATGTTTTTCCCACAATGCTCAGCTCCAGTCAAACAGGTGTACCATTGTAATGTTCTCTGGAAAACAACTAAGTGCTCAGAAAATACCAATACTTCATATCCTCGTGCGTAGTCCCCACTCAGCACCACTCTTTTCATTTGTTCTAAAATGGGATGAAAATGCAGTGCTGGTCCAGGTATGTTTGTAGTGGTCATGTTCTAAGTTTAAATGTGTGCAATAAAACACGAATGGAGTCACTTTTATAGCTCTCTAAACTTTCTCATGGAAACACTGCACCTGATTTAAGAACCAAAACTAACAGTAAAAGCCACGCTAACAGTCAGCAAATAACATAGCATTTTATTAGGACATAAACAGACATATTTGGTGAATGTGGGACAGTGTGTTGTGGGTTATGAGCCCATCACTACAGTTTAGAGGTGCTTTTAGGTCTCTCTGGGGAGGTGTACAGAGGTGTTAATGAGCTGAGTGCACATCATGGACCTGGCACTGACACTTTCCACTTTACCTCTACAAATATGACCCACAGAGAAATGTTAGGTGTTTGGACAAACATTTAACAAGGCTACACTGTTTGACTAAAAATCACCAAATATATATGATTACTATTTGCAATTTGTGAAATATTTGTAAACATTAAAATAACAAATTCATTTTAAATTGTTAAAAGAATACAATTTGTGTATTGAGAGTAACCTTTCCCAGGGCAGAGAGTAAGGCATTTTTATTCTAAAAATAGGAATGTAACCCAAAAAGTTAATCCTCCTCTGGAGCAATGTGAATCAATGGACCTACTTGGTTTTAAGAAGTCCCTGGTTTGACAAAATACCATACCAAATATTAAGGACTTTCTCTGTCTATAAATTATATCAAAAGTAATATTGCAAAGTGTATGAAATGTCTACAGCCTTAAGGGATTTAATATCTAATGTTTGGCAGCTCAAGTGAGAAAGACAGCCTTTAGAAGGCCCTTATCTGTATTATAGTGCAACAAAAGATTATGCTTTCTACCATACATCTTTTCACACTGTGTAAATCTAGACTGAGTTTGAATTTGAACATTTTTGAAGGGAAATGTATGCAAAATTTAAGAAAAAAATATCATTATATATCATGTGTAATGATTGTAAATAATTCTTGCAAACCAAACCATTACAGTTCATCTACAAAATGAAACAATAGTAACTGAAAAATATCCTATTAACATTTAATCAATATTTGAATCTGAAAGCATCACATCTATTAAAAGTCTTTAACTGACCAACCCTTTAACTATGTTTGGCGCGGGTGTGCTCTTGTCACCCTGGGATGTATAAAGTCTCAGACATGCTGTAATTGTCCTTGAGACTGGACATTTCCACGTCCATGGCAAAGCGGCTGCAGCGGAACAAACGGCACATTCAAATATATGGAAATGATATTTGTGGTGTGCAGTAACTGGGGCCTTCCAATTTATAAAGCCAGGGATTTTGTCGTCTGCCTGAGTCTTTATTAGATATGTTTGCAAAAGATTTGGCTCTCGGATCGACCTGGATTTGGAGCTTGTCGAAATACGCGGGTCTCTCAAGGACTGATAGGGCACGCAAACGTCGACACTTTTTGCAGTAACTTTCAAACTGAGTTGGGTTTAGCTGCTTGCTTACAGGGGAATGCCAGGGATTTATTGATGTCTAGGTTCTCTGAGGACTTGCATGGAAGTTTTGGTTCACTCAGTTCTAGTTTTACCGTACGCAATGGTGTAGTAAATATTAAAGTAAGGAAAAGAGCATAGTTAAACTGTCATCTTAACACATATTCAGCATAAATCCAGAATTAATGTGTAAGTAAGTGAGTAGTGCTGGCGCAGATTCTCTCATTGCATCAATCTATGACATATGACAGCTATATAAACTGAAGACAGACTAATTGACTGAAGTTACTTTTAATGTAACATTTAGTTCATCTATTCATTTGCTTGTTCCTAATACTTAAGCCTGCAACTAGGGGCCTTAGATGTGATATACCCAGGACATGATTGACACTGACTATCAAATACTTTTACATTTGGTTAAGAGAAGTGATGTAGACAAACACGTCTAACCAACACTTGTGTTTGTGGGACAAATTTGAAGTGCAAAAGTGAACCCCTTATTACAGTGTTTCAGATTACACCAAAACGTTCTACAGGATGTAATATTTAATGGAGATGGGAGCAGCTAAAATGAATATTGTTAAAATGGAGAAATGTGTTGTAATATAACGAGTTCTAGGGTCTAGTTACTGATAGACATTATTAGGTTCAAAATATGTGAATTTGCCTTTGGGATATTCCATAGGAAAGTACAATGTAATCAATAGGACATCACCGCAGAATCTGAAAGCCACCAACATGATCTCTTGTAAGCTTGGTGAATGTTCTCTCACCCATGTGGTAGACATAGTTGGCCTCTGTGCCATACGATGATGCTGGTGACACCACATCCCGCTCACAGTCGTTGGAGCTGAAGGACTCGGAGTGGCTCCTTCTTTTCCTGCCAGCGCCAGCCGCTCGCTCCGCCCCCATCATGTGTCGAAGTGTGTCATTCAGGTAGCGGTTCAGTAAACTGCTCTTGTATTTGGAGGGGCCAGACACGCCATCATCCCCGCTGGACAGAACTCTGCTCTGGGGCTGTAGGGGGCTCTGATGGGAGGACGTCCTGCCAAAATCTGAAGGCCGAATTTGGGTTTGTAGTGGGCATTCGTCTGTGGAAATGAGATGGGTGAGACACAGGAAGCCAACAGGAGAATAAGATCCAGGTGTGTTTAAAGCGCTCACCTGTGTCCGTGTCTGTGTCATCACTGCACACACTCAGTCTCTCAGCGTTGCCCTGGATGTACTGGTTGTACAGTTTGATCCTCAGGGCCCAGCTCAGGTCGGGCTGCCTCACTGTGTTCTTCAGCCTCCGTCGGGCATTGGCGAACCAGTTTGAAACCTGTGCAAATTTGGAGTTGTAGATAAAAATAAGCACCTGAAAATCCAATCTCTTTCTTTGAAAGAAACCACATCACATTTGAGGCAATCATTTTGCCCCTCTAAGGGAACATAATTATAGACAAGCTCACAGTGAACAGTAGTTCCCCAACAGTGATTTTGTCCCTTTTACAAAACAAAAGGCTATTCTTACATGGATGGATCAGGCATTTTATAATTGCTTAAATTTATAATTAAATATTTACTATACGTTTGTAATATTTAATTTTTATTTTGTCAAACCCACAAATCTGTCTAGACACATCATCAAAAAAACAGTTTTAAAGCATTAACTCAAACAGAACAAAAGTTTTAAAATAACTAGTTATTGCAGCGCTTGGAAATCCACTCTCACCTGGACTAGTGTCATGTGTGATCCCAAAGCCAGCAGAACCTTCTCAGTTTTGGTGGGATAAGGGTTGTCCCGATGTTTGTAGAGCCAGTGCTTGAGTGGCCGCGCCATGTCCTGCAACACCTGCCTCTTATGGCGAACTTTGACCCCACCAAGACGAGAACTACAGAGACAGAATCATACAATTCATTCTAAACTACAAACTTAATCTGAAAATTGACATGTACATACCCATATTTTCTATATTTTGCTGATCCATTTTGAGTGATCTCTTGGCATCTCTCACTTAAACTACTTGGAGATGCATCCTCCCTGTTCAGTCTACTCGCCTCTCCTCTTCTGTCTCCAAATTCTAGCACAGTGGATTTTATGTCAAGTTTGTCCATCCTTTCCAACGTCAACAGGTGCATGCTAAAACGTTCTCAAATCAGAAAAAAAAATGTTTCCATACTTGTCAAAAAAGACAAAAAAGAGAAAAACATTGTATCTTGGGCAAAAAGATGATACTCCCAGCTTCAGTTAGTTGTGTTTGAAAAGGTCCAAAGATGTTGTGAGTCTAGAGTGAGGAGAGCCCACCTAAACTTCTGCACTGCTGCCGATTGGCCCTCCCACCGTCCAATCACATGCTAGCTTTTGGAGCAGCAGTAGCACCCCGCAATATGAAAACTATAACACATGTATATCAGCAAATGCGGTCAGAGGATTTACAAGTAACATTTGGCCTGATGTGACTGCTGCCAACGCTAAGCAATTCACCACACTCACATTTTTTCAACATGAGGTCGGCAGATTTTGTGGATGTTGAGGTTTGAACCAAAAATCGTGTCAGCAAATAATAATACATGTTTTAGTGGGGACTTTGGAAATGGATGGTGTAATTACAGAGTGCCTAATAATCGGGAAAACCGCAGAATGGTGCCCAGTGCTAGACAGAAGAGAATCCTCCAGGGCTCGGGCTGATCTCCATACAAATTGGTGGATAACAGAAACGGTATGAAGATGGAATAAATTCACAGATGTTTGGAAGTCTTTTAAATCTGGAAAATATTATAACATTTTTACACTGACACAAAAATCAAAATATTAAGACAGACAGAAATGGGACTAAATTTGAGTTAACTATGATCATAATCTTTTGTCATTGTGAAATAAATCCAAATTGTAATATAAGAACATTTGACAAAAAAAAAATCAGGATATGAGTAAATATAGAGGTCAGATTAAAGCTAGAACTGTCATTTCTTCTCTGCATTCTGTAGCCTATGCATGAAGTATTATTTATGATACATCTGACTTGGGAAATCACACGCTTGGGATTAAAATGTGAATAAACCTGGAACTAAACTTGGACTAGGACTGAATCCGTATTTGAAGAGGACTACACCGTGTCTACATCAAGACTAAAGGCTCAAACAAGGATCAAACCAAGCGTGAACCTACCCTGAAATTGAACAGAAGTTTTCCTTTTCCAGTCACATAAACAGAAAGTTGATACAGTTTGCCTGGCTCGTCAAACATACATCAGAACTATTTTCTATACATGTCCATTATGCTGAAACTCTCGTCTGTCTTATATGGTGTCACATGGTCTGATTAAATAAACATCTGTTTTGGCTTGCTCCTGAAAACACAAGAAATATCAAAGCACTAAAATGATCTGATATACACATCAATATGGCTAAAATAAATATAACTCAAAGGACTGCAGTAATAGGGGAAAAACACAATAATCCATCAAGAAAGTCTAATCATTGGTCTGCATGTTGTCTCTTCATCCTTGCGAGATATTTGAATATTTGTCCCCTTTGCCTATTCATTTTTCCTTATGAAAATATGTAGATATTGTACAGTAATAACTTTTCCATATTCAATCCCTTCATCATTTTCAGGGACACCCCCTGTCTGATAAAATGTCCCTTTAGCTCTCATTTAGACTGCGATTGCAGGTCGTGTTAACTGTTAAACATATTAAAGCGCCCATAAGTCTCACCCCTGTACATAATTTACAGATATCAGTGGGGAGGTTGAGTTTGGGAGCTGAAAAACACATGCGTCCCCTTCAGGTGCCATAAATTCCTGGCGCACATTCCTGAAGCAGAGGCTGGAGAATGCTACATGCTAACACACACCATTTAACCCTGTCCCAGTGCTCACCGTCTGCACTGTTGACACTACAGGGGCACGCCCACTCCAATAGGCAGGGGACATGCTAAACACATATGTAGATTTCTCTTTGTTTGGCCCTTTGGTACTTGTATGTATGCTTTATGGTCTTGACTATGTCCCATAATAATAGTATGTATGTTCAAACTAAATTCACAGCTTATTTATTACCTTATCTTGGTTTGTTGGCTCTTTATTCCAAAGTTGTATCAGGTGAGGAGGCTACAATAATTATTGTAAAAAAAACATCAAGGCCCATCAATAAAAACATAATATCCTGTCTTCTTGATTAAAATCTATTAAGTAAAGTAGTTTGAGGTGACAGTAATGACAATCTTATGTCTAATACCACTATCGTGTTATAAAATGCCCCTTGAGAATTATTGTTTCATTGCTACATGGTCTGATATACAATACTATAGAATATGTCAGACCATGTAGCAATAAAACCAAAATCATAAATGAATATGCAAACAACTACCCACCAGGATGCCGGTCAAATGTCAAAAAGGGGAAAACCCAAAAGTAAATTAGCTATTTTAAATTAGGTAGTCAACTCACTAAAATATTTTGATCAAAATATGATTTAAAGTATTAAAGTAATATAGAGGAAAAAGTAGGTATAGTGGGATAACTGTATTTTCTGGGCATGGAACATACTACCTGGAAGTCCCCACTCAGGACATAAAACCGCAAATGTTAGTGTTGAGCTAAAACCAAAGCTAACTTTCCTCCTAATTTTTGTTAATGCCTCTTGAAAGAAGGAAGTATTCATGACACTAAACAGTACTTACAGAGCAAGTGTGTCAATATTAGATACAGTGATGTATTTCAGTCATTTTCACTGTGCAAAATATTTTTAAGTAAAAGTAGGTAGTACAAGTAGACATTTTTGTACTAGTTTTTGTACTGCATCACCAAAATCCCTCAAATCTCTGTTCAACAAGATAAGAAATTTTGCCATTTTGATTTTGATTTAAGCTAAACACATTAAGCTAATTTCCAAAAACTGACTTTAAAATGGCCCCAATATACTGTATACTAAGTCTATGGAAATCTACTAAAATAGGCGGGCATATTTATTTTAATGTACTATATAAACAGGTACATGATTGAGCCAAATTATCCGTTACCAATAGACGTCATTTTTCAGAGTGATGTTTGAAATGGGAGCGGCAGAGTTCTTGTTTTTACTGGATGGCGGAGGTGTCTTTAAAAGCATCATTATGATCTCAGACAGCCTGCAGATTCTCAGAGGCAACGTGAAGTTAAAGAACAGCCCCTGGACCAGGCGGGGATCTGGGTCTGGCACCAGAGTCAACAATGAGACTTTTGGATTGACACCTGACGAAATAGTTTCTCACTAAAGCATCTCCAACTAGTTTATTGTCTTTGCTGTGAGAAGAAGTTGTCCAAATCTGTGTAATTGTCTATATAAGTATATTAGTTGGCATGTTGTCTCCGTGTCTGGATGGGTTTCCATTGGGTAATCTGTTTTTCCCTCATTAACATATAAAAACTTACAATAATCTAATTTGTGTCTACCTGACCAAAGCTATAGACAATTTTCTTTTTGTGCACAATTAAGAACTATTCCCAAAAACAAGTAACAAAGTACAGATATTTGGTTACCACATCTGCTTACAAGTGTATTTCCCAGTCAAATATATCCCACATAACAAGGCCTATTTAGTGAGCTTTTACTGTAACTTTTATGTGTGGTCATAACTCGGCCTGTGTACCTCTGTGAAGACCTAGGTCCCCTGAAAGCCATTATTATCCTTGTACAAGCACAACGCACTGGTCCAGCTTCCTCTAAACTTCACATGATTGACACATTAACACTCCTTCACACCCAATTGAGCTCGGCAACTCAAGAGTACGGAAACCCCAAGAATGTAAAAGAATGTAGCCACTGAAAAATATGGCTCTTATAGTGGCGAAATAGTAGACCAAAGTAATATAGGGGATATATAGGTCTAGTTTATGACCTACAATGTCAGTGGTCTACAATGACTTTTCAAATATGCTGCCATTTTCAATATGCTTCACCCAGGGCTTTTAACAGACTGTTATCGTACTCATGTCCCCATTTTGTGAGACATTAGTGACTGCTGCTAATATCACTGCTCTGGTGTGCATTACACTTAATTGAAGTGCAGCAGCTGTCAGAATAATTACATGGAGATGTTTGTGACTTGGCAGAGAAGGATTACGTTTGACCACAAGCGCTGGAGAGTTTCCGCTTTTTTTGAGCTTTCAGTGAGACTTTTTTTTTTCTCAGCCACAAAGAAACTGGAACTGAGACAGCACAAAAGGGAGAGATGGTTTCTTTTCGTCTAATTAGCAAAACACTAAGGGACAGTGCCTTGAAGGTAGAAATGAGCAACAATGGCCTGCTTGTCTTGTACGCAAAGTCATGTAAGGGGAAAAACTGTAACATAACTTTAACATTTACAATATTTACAGATTAATAAACAATGATACTTAATTCTTAATGAACAAAATGGTTATTAATAATGATTCAGGCTTTATTATGGCTAATAAATGTGCACAGTTATTTTAAATATTACCGAATGTTTAGTCAAACCAAACTAAAAAAAAAGAAAAAATGAAAATTACCTAGTCAGAAATAGCCGCATAAAAGATACCAGGTTGTTCTAAAAGCTAAAACTATGTCCTTGAACTGTCTGATTGTGTGAAAGAACAGTTAAGTTTAAACTTGGAGTGGAAAGAATGCTTTCAGTTCAGATCCAGCCTGTTAAGTGACTGCAGCTCCTCCGTGCAGTTGCTGGCGATGGACAAACCCACTCTATCGGGATCCACTGCACTTCAGCCTCAGTCATCCACAGCACGGCAGACTTCAGCTCTCTGAATGCCACCGCGATGTCCCCGTTTACCAACACCTTATCAAACATGTACCCGTACTCCTGCTCCATGGATTCACCCGTGTCAATCATCTCCTCAAAATCTTCCTCCTGTTTCCGGATGATATTGTTATGACGTTTGTGCAGGCATTGTAATATTCATAGTCCAATTAGATTCATTAGGCCTTCAATTATAGTGTAAGATACATGTGAAAACTGTAAAATGACTGACTAAAGCACAACCGGTCATTACATGGTGAAAGAGAAAAGTATAAGAGGGCTTTTCACACAGCCCTGTAAAGTGATGTATGTGCAGCCGTGTTTGGAACTGGAGTGACCTGTGTGCAGGTGTGTGACCTCCTGGGTTTTATAAGGGCAGAGCGCAGACATGGAGGGGGCACAGATGGAGGCAGTGATGCAGCACATTTTTCTCCTACATGTACCAGGGGTATTTCTGATCATGTTTTACACTCATCCCAGAATCATAGCAGAGTCACATTCTGTTGTTTAATGGAGCTGAGACTTGAATGTAGGATGTGTATCAAAATGGCTGCAATTAACTAAAGAGAGAAATGACTGTTTGCTCTTTCTAAAATTGAGATACTAATTCACTCTTTATGCCTTTTGATCAAACTAGTCTAATTAGTCAGTGTCTTTCTAATGTAATATGGATTCATTTTTTAAACAACAGAAGTCCTTTAAGCTGATTAGTTAACCTTATGTATTCTGTTAAGTTAAAACCACCCACCAGGCCATATGACCCTCTTTTCTCTTAAATGTCTCCTAAACCCCTGAATGTAGAGCAGGGTGTGATCACTTTGACCTGACCCCTCTCATGTGTACATGTGCGTGGACAGACACCTGTGTTCTCTGTGATATACCACTGTATGTAGACGTGCAGACTGTGTGATGGTGTGTCTTACTGTAAAGGTGCGGATTGGGTTTTTGTCCTCCTCCTCACAGATGAACTTGGCTCTGCGGCGGGTCAGGCGAAGCTCCTCAATCCTCGGGGGCTTCACAAACACCACAAACGGTCGGTACTCTGCTGTGTACACACGCTTTATGTTCTGTAATGAGATCAAGCATGTAACAGTACTGTAGTCCTAAACAGTACAAGTTCTACTCTACAACGCCTTTAAACATTATGGCTTTTAGTGACCCATATTTATTAATATTGTACACACGTACACTTGGGTGCATGTCCAAAAGACACACTTTGCCATCTGCCAGGACTCTGTTGACTGAGTCTAGACTTGAGCCGTAGTAATGGCCCTTGTAGCGTCCATATTCAATAAACCTACACACAAAAAAAGATGTCATATGTCTGTCCAAAGGTGAAACTATACAAAGAGTCTTTAGGAGAGTCTGTACTCTTCACCTGTGATGAAGAATGCCTTCCTCAAACTTGTGAAGTGGCACAAAGTGATAGTCCACTGCATCTGTCTCTTGCGGCCTTCTCTCTCGCGTCGTATCTGTAACATAAACAATAGCTCTGAGCCCTAACACTGTGAATAAAAGTACAGGAGACGTTCATTGAGTCTCACAGGGCACGGTGACAGCATAGCGGTCCGGGTCGGAGATCAGCAGCCTCTTCTTCAGCTCACTGACGCCAACGCCGCTCGGCCCTGGGGAAAAACATCCAACATCAAATGAGAGCAGCGATCTGGTGACACATCTGCCTTAATCATTACAAAACCTACAAGGAGTCAGACAGAACCGGCTTTGATTTCATTCCATTTTTTCATCTAAAAGTGATTCTCCAAAAGGCCTTTTTCTATTTTGCCTCGGTATCAAATGTTTAATGCTCGAATGCCCTCTGGAAAAGACATAGAAGTATCTGTATCGCTATAGAGTAGGAAGCACAGGATGGTGGGCACATACATAAAACTGTCGCATCTGGGTTTTACTTCCAGCGTAGGATTGTCCAGATTGCATCAGACGCAAATGGAGCAATGAAAGAGGGATTCCTTACATAGCTGCCATTTCCATCACAGCGTTGCACGAGATTGATACGTTACAAAATATTGAGTTTATGTACGCACAACTGATGCCTTTTACAGATGGATGGAAGGAATAAATAAGAAAAACATGCGTGCGTGTTTTCTTTCTGTTACATTCATGAACTTTCTGGAGGAGGAATGGCTATTGTTTCATTGAAAGCAAACTTTCTTGTACAATAGTTTTGGACAGGTTGAAGAGAATGGCAAAAGGACAGGTTAGAGAAAATAGTGAAGATATTGAGATGTCAAAATCCTTCAAAATCTCGGAGTAAATGCTCTTTCCATTAAACTCTATAACACAAACAGTAATACAGATAACATAAAATCCATGGTGATCTGTCTGCTGCTGTTTTAGCCATCCAGGTTGTGGTTTTCCTGTCTACAAACCGCAATGCCAATAAAGCCTATTCTTAATGATGAGCGCTGGTCAGAGAAGAGTGGACAGTAAAAATCGAGTTGAATAACATGAGGCGTGATTAAAGAAATCCAAATTCAAGCTGTTGTAACTGCTCCAGGACAGTTATAAAAACAGAAGGGAGACACTCAAAACACTATTGTCCATCTCTGTTTTGAGCCTTTGCATTTATCAAAATACAGAACATGCTGAAAATGAATATTAATATGTGCACAAAAGATAAAATAGTTGCATTAAAAGTACTCAGATGTATTAAAAAGTTTGAATAAAAATAAAATCAAAGTCTTCGATAACAATAAATAATAGTACTCCTTGTGTTACTCTACTTTACCATTACCATCACTGCTAAATGTACTACAACTAGATATAAAATGATACATAGTATAGTCATGATGAATTTATAATTGTTTTGTAAATATAATTATATTAAAGTATCCAAATTACCAATGAATACTTTGCATCTTTGACGTGTGTTTTATTGTATTCATTTGTCACATACACAGGGCCCATACTTCTGTTTTGAGATTAAAAAGGTTTTTGGCGTGGTCCGGACTACAATTCCCCACAGGACAATCCCGTTCTGCATATACAGAGCAGGCTTGCATCTCTGGCAGAGGCAGGGCCTGTGTTCTGAGGTGATTCAGAAGAGCACCATTCATTCTGACTGAATTTATATGTGTTTGGAAAAGATTATACCTGAACAGAACATACATCTTCATCAGTGCCTTACGTTTTCTTTTGATTAGCAGTGATGCTGGCAGTTTTGGCATAAACCAGATCTCCATATCTAGTACCATTGTGCATGTACCACAATGCAAGAACGTCAGAAAAAGTACTTGTTAAAATATCGTTTTGAGTGTAATAGCTGGTTGGATATTTTTTGGGGGATGACATTGAAATATAAAAATGTATGACCTCTTACAGTGGCAAAGCTCTGTTGAGGTTTCTAAAAAAAAATCATCTGGTATTCTATGACGTTTCAAAGGAAAAGAAACGGAATTGACTCCTACAGACTGGACCGACAAATAGATATGTAATATTAGGATTATTATTACATTATCATTATATGTTTTTTTTACCTAGCTCTATAGACATAACCCACCAGCAACTTTAGGTTTTGGCCTTGGACAATGGCTAACATGCTTCAATTTAGATGCATCAATTCACCTATACATTGATCTATTGTACGTACCAACCAGGACCACCAGCCTGTGCTTTTCTGTGGGGGCTCTGTGATAGGGGATGACCTCCACGTAGGTAGGGGGCCTGATGGAGCCATGTAACCCAGCGCTCCACCTCCGTGAACGGACTGATTCTCGAGCCACACTGCCTTTCCTTCCAAGTCGGAAACTTCTTCTCAAACCAGCTGGGACAGGAAAGAGAAATGTGCTGTAAAATGTTAGAACATTAAGGTATTTACTAGTCAGACCCCCTTGTCTACGACTGGTGATTATTTAAGTTATATTTTTAACAAAGAGATGCACTATGAGTTTTGACACCTCTCATTCAGCCGACTAGGTGCACTGTGTACCAGTAACTTTTCATACACAAGTAACTAGAAAAACATAGATCTGACATGTAACTTGCTTATGTCAATAGATGGATAGATAAGTGTAAATCCATACTGTGGAACCTTCTACATAAAAAGCAAGAAGATCTCCATAGAGACAAGCAGTTGGCGTACCCCAAACCAGAAATATACTGTCCCGTTAACTTCACAGGACTAGCCTTCGCTATCCATATGAATCCTTGGTCCCTTAGATCACTTTTTAAGTACACTACTACTATTGGGAACTGTCTCAAGAGCAGTAGTTTTGGAGAACATCTGACCAAATTGCTTGCCGATTTTTCCTGATCGTTGAAGCAGACTAAGGTCCATAAGTCAAAATTAAATATATTCAAACCAACAGCCCTGGTGGTCATCACAGCCACCACCCAGCGGGATGTCAACAGCTCCACTGCCAAAGCAGATTTATGCCCTGCGTTACATTAAAGACAGGAGTATCTGAGAATAGCGCAGTCACGCATGGTTTGTCTTCCGTCTGAGAGCCACTGTCTGCCATGTGCCTGTGGTTTGGCAAAGCTCGTTAGACTAACTCTCGCTCTTTCATGATGTTAACTGCTGCTAAGTGATGGTGCCAGGTCTTTTTGACGTCAGCCATCATTTCAGCATGTAAGCAAATCAGTCTATTTCCTCTCTGTAGACACAAGGAAACTGGCACGCTTCTGTTCAAACTGATGACTTCACTCACAAATGTGCAGTAATGTGTAAAAGGCAGTTATGCATGTGCAAAAACAAACATATACATAAATGAATGAGAAAATCGCATTTGCTACAATCAGGTTAGGTCTTAAGGGAAACATGCTGTAATTGTCAGCCTTATGCACTCAGTCGTAAAAGTTGGGAATATTTTTGGCACACGTTTTTTCCACTTTTCTTGAGAGTCCTTAGTGAAAGCGGAGATAAGATTCGGGCAGAAAGGACTGATGCAGTGGAACACATGTTGTGAGCCCAGTCTGTGGTGTCCCCATTAAGATGAGTGGGACGATATGAACTCAATGTTGTGCTGCCAAAGCTTGACATAATACAGAGAAATGAGCACACTTTCTGCTGAAAAGGTCTACCTTTACACACCAGCAGAAGAAATGCACAAACTATGTTCTTGAGTAAAAGTATTAAAAAGTTTTTAGATACTTAAATTATAAATTAAATTGAGTAAAAAGAATAATTTAGTGAAAGTTAAGTTATTTGGGTGTAGAGATTTGTAAAGGATATACTTTGAATTGTCACAGCAGTTACTGATATAACCTCAAATATGTTGCAAATATTTGTATTATTTTTTACTGGCTGGCTTGCTATCGTTACTGCAGTTTTTAACCTTGTATTGGAGAATGTTTACTTGAGTAGGGATTTATGTGCATATGACCTAAATCAAATTAAGTAATGCAGTACATGTTTAAACAGTCAATTCTTTAGAGCGACACATAAAAGCGTTTTACATCTGCCCTGTCATTCAAAAGGCTAAGTCAGAAAATATCATCATCCACATGGACCTCAAGATGTGATTTTCTTGACATTAAATGATTTAGGAGAAGCCAATGCAAAAACCATACTGAAGTCTGAAAACACATTAACATGAGCGTAATCTTGGTGGTACACTTCATGAACTGACATTTTCTTTGAACACATAAACCCAACCTATAGTTGTCTGGCAAACAATATATGGCCCTGTTATAAGTCTTCCACTTATAATTCTCACTGGCTCACTGGCATGTTACATGCACATGGACTATTAAAATGACCGCTCTGGTTACTCACAACTGATTCTGAGGTTTGCCTGTCATTTAGATAATCTTAAAGGTCCAAAATACAGATAATAAACAGATTTTGGTGTGCATGTAAACTAAGCCAATCTTTGTTCCAAATTTCCACACATTTCACAGTTAACTTGTAACAAAACATTGCATCCACAAACAAGATAATCTGGGTTGCTTCACCTGTCAGTGCACAAAACCTATTGCCCAATATTTTCCGGTGTATTCTAGTGGACTTAAACTTAATTTAATTTGAATTTATTTTTTGTTGAGTATTATTTATATCTGTTTACAGATATAAGAGGTAGCTTCTTATGCACGCTGCCCTTCCCTTTTGCAGTTGAACGGTAAGTTTACATGTCACAGTTTGAAGAAATCCAGAGTTCAAACATTGTCCTCAGGTAACTGGCTAAAGATAAGATGAAAATGTACTGTATTAAACACATATGACTCTGCTGAAATGTAACATATCTAATCAATAAGTTGCTTTGTCCAGACATAAGGGCCTTTTTATGATCAGCTGCTTTAAGGCATAAGAACATTGTTGTTTCCAATTCACCAGATAAAGACAAATGGGATAAAATGAAGCCCAAAGCCATGGTCCTGTTTAAGTTCTTTGCCTAAAATGTCCAAACCACAAAGCTCCATCATCTCATGAGCAGATTTGAACTACACCAAAGGCAGTTTTCTTTGTTCTACAAGTAAATTGATGTCTCTTCATTTGAGAAGTCATGATAAAGTTAAACATTTGTATTGTATCATATTTTTCCAGTGGTCTTACCAATATGAAAGCCTGTGATGGCTCGGTAGTCTACATCCTCTAAGACTGGAAAAGAAAAAAAGGAAAGACTTTTTTCAACAAAGTGGTTGTGATAAAAAAATAGTTGTATCACATTTTAAAGTACCCAAACTTTACCATTAGTCATCAACATTATTACAGTACGCCTAGTGTGGAGAGTACATATCATCAAACTAGTGCTTTCAAAATGAATACTTTTGCTACTAGGTTATAGCTTGTCCTATTGCTATTTGTGTTACAAATGTATGTTTCAATCAGTTTAAAAATATTCACATATAGATATCAAACTTATAGTTATCATTTTATACCCTTTCAATTAACTCCTGATGTTTAATTTTACTCAGAAAGAATCTATGTATCTGATTACTTTCAATTACTGGTTCTGACCCACCTGCACCAATATTTTGTTTGGAGACACAAAATAATTCCAGATTGTTCAACCATAATATGTTAATGACCACCCTTTTAAAGTGGGCCTTGGAAACCACTTGAGTTTTTATATGGTTTAGACTGTCACTGACATCACTGTGTCTATTATTTTGGTATAACCACAAACCAAGCCATAATACATGGTATTCACGTCAAGATAATGTTTCAAAAATCAAAAGTCCGTACCTTGCGCTTCATCTGTGGAGCATGTGGAGCAAAAAAAGAAGTTAGACACAGCACTGATCTTGACCATGACCTCTTGCATGACCTTTCACCTCTGGGTTTCAGAGGGGTATTGGGGGGATGCAGCTCCAACCACAGCTCAAACATGCACAATGGAAAGTGTTAAAGGGGAGGTCTGGGAGGGCGTTTATAGACACATGTTGTAGGTCACCTGGTGCTTTGGCTTTGCGAGGCTTGAACAGGGCTCTGGGTCGCTGCAGGGCCACCCGCCTGTAGGAAACAGGAGAGGTAAAGAAGTTAAAGTATGAGAATGAACAGAGGTTAAAAAAGCTATTAACACTAGGTAGTTTAATAGCCAATTTGTCATTTCAACCAAAATGTGCATTGTTTTACTGAATATTACTAGAATTTTACATACTGCTCGGTAATAAGAACCCCACTGTCCACTCCAGTCAAACTTAAGTGGCTGGTAGTGATAGGAACCAAATCACAAGTCACATAATAAATATCTTCTGAACAAGAACAAACTAAAAGCCCCTAAATAAATGTACCTCTCATGTAGCTGCTGTGACGGGATGAGTCCAGCGCGGGACTGTCCAGCTCCATGGTGACGGGCCTGCCACCAAGTATCGTCCTCCAGACTGACAATCTGTAATACGTCCCCTCTTCTGAAACCCACAGCGGCCTCCTTGCACGGGATGGTGGGGTCTTCTTCAGGGTTATAGTCAAATAATGCCCGCACAAACAGCTGGGGAGGAAATTTATTTAATTTATTTTAGGATTTCAACTTTCAAATCATGACAAAGAAAAATACACCTGTCAGTTTTAAGGCTGGTGAACTTTCTCAACTTCCGAGCAGTGACGATTCAACATTTGTCAGTTTTGAGAAATTACAAAAATGTCTGATGATGATTTGTATTAATTCCTCACAAATGGTGGGCTCACTAACAGTTTCCAGCTTCGACACTGACTTCATTTTTATATAGACTTTACTCAAGCAACTTATTTAACACAGACTCAAATTTTCCACTTTGTCTAAATGTCATTATACCATCAAGTGCAGTTATGGCTCAGAAGAAGTGACTTGCATGAAATGATAAAAAAGACAACCAGATGATACAGTGTGTCCAAGTCTGATAACATTTGATTGCCTTCCTTTTCTGTCTGACTTTAAATTTGACAATTCTGTGGCAAAAATACAAGATTTGTGACTTCATTTTGTTTTACTAAAACCAGGTGCGATCTTACAGTGGAACATATGTATACATATGTATACAAGCCTTGTGCTTCTTTAAAGATTAGACAGAGCAGCAATAACTGTGGAATAGAATGTGAGAATATTTGAAGTACTAGTACATGGAGATTTGATATACTTCTTAATATACTGGTTACAGTACCTTCTTTTTCTGAGATGACACCTCTTCTCTGTAGAAAGCAGGGATGATCTTAAACTTCACCTCACCTTTTGATCGAGCCTGTGAAAGGTCATTCAGGTCAAACAGAGTTAAAAACAGCCAATCAGGAGCCAGCACAGATACTCACCAAGAGAGGAAGGATTTCCTTTGGTTTCCTGCACTCCATGGAGACACCATTCACCTCCTTCAGTTCATCGCCTTCATGGATCAGGCCTTCAGCACACATTTAGAGACATGAGTACACAGTATACCCTCTCTTTGTATAGAAATTGGTTTCATTGAGATTACAACATTAAGAGAAATAGACAGTATAGTTAGAAGCCAATATGAACACACACACAAATTGGAGTTGGGATTAAATGATCAAAAGCGTTATGCAGAGGTGAAATAGAGGTTTGTTTTGTTGGTAAGAAGATTAAACGATAAGAAGAAAAAAACTTTTTGTGTATTGAAAACATGGCAGACTTATACTACGACATACTACTACCAGCAGTATAAAACGATACTTTAATTCAATACGCAACTTACCACTTTTATCTGCGGCACCCCCCTTCATTATCCTCGCGATGACAATGGCTCCAGTGGATTCATCCCTTTTAATAGTTGCACCCTTAGATACACATAAAGCTGATATAAACACAGAAAATAACTTTGTCTAGACAAACCATCATTGCTTTCTTAACACACAATAGGGCTGGCAAAGGTCACTCAAATCAGCATTATTTTGACCAGATGTCACAGAGGACCAAATTGTGTTGAAATGAGCGTGTATTGTAGCGTTCTTACAATCAGACAGTGGTCTGTAACTGTGGAAAAATGGAGCATATTGGCTTCATCAAAGACAGAGACAGTGTCAAAAAAAGGTCAATAATTGCCAGGGTTGTGTTAGGATCGACAATAAAGCATGTTCCCCATTACTGAAGCTGTAATACCAAAACAGTATAACAATGACCATAATCAGTCTAATTATAACCATATTGTATCCTGTGATCTGAGAAGGAAATATGAATGTATGTATGATTTATACAGTGTACAATTATAATAGTTCTATGTTTGTCATTTAACATTAAGGCCAGAGTTGACCAGATAATTAATAACGACATTTTCATTGGTATTTATTACAGGTTAAATTGCTTGTTTCATGTTGTAAGACTTTTAAGCACACGACCAAAAGACTACTGGACGCACTTACTGGAAATGATTTGGCACAAAAGCCTATTACTGTCCATCATGAAATGTATTTAATGAAAGAACTAGATCCAGATGTAAAAATGTTTTTAATATTTAAAATAACAGTTTTAGAGGATTTCGCGTCCTTGGCGGAGGGTTGATACATTTGTAGTTTCATTACTTTTCAGTAGATTTGATCCAGGAAATTTTTATGTGATGAGCTGACAATGTGAAATAAAGCATGGAATCATGACAATATCAGGAAATAGTACTCGCTGGTTAACCTACTGATTTACATAAAGAACTGAATTATTTCTTTCAGGCTGAAATTAACGAGAACAGGAGATTTGGACACCTATAATAATAGTGAAAGTCTGCTGTGAGTGATAGCTGAATGACCATAATTATCCTCAAACTATATAATTATGGAAAAGGTGGTGAGGAAGATGAACTCTGCACTCTTTGACCTCTTTGGCTGAACCAAAGGAAAAGTAAGCTAAAAGAATTTTTTGTTACTTGAGTTTAGTCCAGTTTACTGAGCATAATCCTATCAAATGCACATGTGAAAGCAACACAAATTTACATCAATATGGTCAAATAGCCCCTCCTTGAACCACCACCTTAGCATGGTCACCCATGACAAACAGGTCCTAGGGACATGGGGCCATCCTTCCTTGGAGCCACCACCTACAGGAGGGATCGGTACACAGAGATCCGGGTGGCAGTTGAAGGCAGTGGGAAGGAACTAGGGCTTGTGCAAGAGGTTGAGCGCTACTGGGCAAATACAATCTACACACAGCTCAGGCTGTGGAGCCCAACTCCTCGAGAGGGGTTGAACTCCCCACTTCTCCGGCAGAAAGAGGCGCCAGAGAAGTGGAAAGCTCAGCCGCCACATGTTGGAGTTTACCCCAGCGAATAAGAGCAAACAGCAGTGCAGACTACATTGCTCTACTGGGGGATTTCAATGCCCACATCGGCAGCAATGGTGACACCTGAAGAGGGGTGATTGGGAAGAAAGGCCTTCCTGATCTGAACTCAAGCGGTGTTTTCCCTGAGAAGATGTTCTGGGCATGTCCCACTGGGAGGAGGCCCCGGGGAAGACCCAGGACACTCTGGAGGGACTGTCTCTCAGTTGGCCTGGGAATGCCTGGAGGAGCTGCAGGAAGTGTCTGAGGTTAGACTGCTGCCCCTGCGCCCCTGCTCCGGATAAGTGAAAGAAAATGGATGGATGATCACATGGGTTTGGAAGTATTGCTTTATTAAATACCCATTTTTAATTTGTTTCCAAATAATAGAAAAAAATGTGAATCTACTCATACTAAGCACACTATAAAATATAAAATCACACTTACTAAGGGTTCTTCGGTTTTTACCAAGCTAACAATCTTGACTGAATCTTCCTCATCTGCCACAAAGTCATCAGGTACAGGAAGCAATGCGGGCTCATAGTCTCTTTGAGCCACAGCATCATGGACAGACAGGAGGCTCTGAAAACAAAAGTTATGTTAAATATTAAAAAGACAGATACTCTTGTATGTTGTTTTTGTATGGTAAAAATATAAGCTGGAAGTTAAATACTGAACTATGGCTAAATTCAAATTATAATAGTTTTTGTTATCTTTAACTACCTTGACCAGTGGTTACTATGTGATCTTCACCAGTGACAATTTGTATGTTTGAAATAAAAAAAAAAATCTACTTCTATTGTGTTACTCAGTTCTGAGCAAAATGTGTCATAAAAGGACTTTATAATCTTGGTGTCTCTGGCCCTGAATTACAAAAAGCTCAGTCAAGTAATAGATGTGATTTGTGTAGCCAGATATTCCACAGCTAGACACACTTGACTGGTCATTTGGATTCTCTGTATTTGTTGGCAGTGAGGAAAATCCCACTTTTCTGAATATCTATTATAGAGACCTTTGATACTTGATCGTATTAAGTTAATTTTACCTCATTCTGTCTGTTTTTTGGAATGTTAGTCGTGTGTTCACCAGGACCTGCTCAGAGTAGTAAGTGTCTGGCCAAATTAGGAACATAATTTTACAGAAATAAACACAGACTATTCCACACTGCCTCTGGTAAGTATGTGTGAGGTTCTGCCTTTGAGCCAAGAGCAAACAGGTCATTAAGACTCTTTAAACAAGTCTGTTACCAGTCTGCTGCTCCCCTCCTCATTAAGAGAACTCACCACTTCTACATTGGGAGTCAACTGTACAATGTGTATGGTTTAATAATAAAAGGAACAGTGTATGTGAGGCAGAGCAGAGTTAAAGATGAATTATTGGCATAAAAAAAAAAAATATATGGACAGATGGACAAAATGGCCCCATTGTAACCAGAAAAATACAAATTTATTTGATTTAAAAAAAAAACTTTTGCTTGTGGACTTAATGCTGATGATCACAGAATGGATGGCAGAAAAGATATGTGGTTGTGATGATGTGAGACAAAAGAATATAGAGGATAGAGAAAGAAGGAGATAGCAGTTAGCAGCTTTGAGCAACTTTTGATAGAGAAATCAATTAAAAAAGTCAACACCAGTTGTTGAGCAGTAATGAACATATATAAAAATAAACATTATAAAGATTTTACAGACCTTGACATGGGGTTTGGACAAAATTGCCACCAACTCTGTGACGTCATCTCTGCAGCCCTGATGCAGCACTTCCTCCAACAACTGAAACAGAAAAAATATGTATTTAATACCTTAACTTTATGGATATTAATGTGATGTTTCTTTTGCTGTTTTAATTTATGCCTTTGAGTCAGTGTTGATAAAAACTCTGTAATGTTCAAGACTATGTGACAAGTGTGGCGACTGCTAAATGGGTGCAGCCTTGACCATTGTCAGACAGAGCAGCGGTTGTCGTCTTGTCAAGGGTATTATTGTAATGACTTGTACTGCTTCAAGATGTCAAGCCACACTCTAGAGACACAATGCATGAAGGTCATTAGTTTCCACTGTGAGCAAACAGAAGCCTGGCTGAGAGGAAGCAGACCAAGGCTTGGCCCGTGCAATAGGTCCTGATGATTTAAGCCAGACGGAGAGTGCCTGTCCCACCAAATCTACTGGAGAGGCAGTGAAGTAGGGGAGTGCTGAGGAGCGCATGGGGACAGTATGGAAACATATCAGGAAATACAATACCACTGTACAAAGAACATACAGGAGTAGAGAGATTTCTGTGGTCAAAACAGAATTCAGTGATTTGCACGTTGATTCAACAAAGGTTTTCACGGAATTAATCTGAATTTGGGACTGGCACAGAAACTATTCCTTACACGTATGAGTTAATTAGCAAAGGTAGTTACTCACAAGAAAATCATTTAGCATCCAAACAATAGCTTAATTAATTTTTGAAACAGAAATAAAGACAAAAAAATAAAAATAAGACTGTTTGGTTTTCAGTAGCCTTAATAATTTACTCCACAGAACAAGATATTCATTAAAATCTACATTTATCTATACACTTATTTTTAGTGCCAGGAAGAATTAAAGACTTCATGTATTATGGTGAATAGTATCTTATTCTGTCACTTCATTTCATTTTAAAATGAAGTGCACTGTTTCAACCTGAAACTCAAGAACAAACTGAGAATAGTTTTAGCAGTCTGCCGCTCCACTGTGTCCTTTATGAACTCATCTCTGGCAAATTTTCATAAAACTATGTTCGCTCTAAAAGAGCTCCCTTCTAAATTTGAAAAATTAAATAAAAAAAAAACACATAGAAATAGAAACATTCTCTGCCTACTTGTGTGTGACAGAAAGAGTCATTCACATCTCTGAGGAAACAGAGCAGTGCAGATGTGAAGATGCTCCCTGTGCTGTTGAGCTGTCAGTCTGTGAAAGAGGTTTAGAGTGAAACTCACTTTAGAGGCCAGGTCTGCTGCTTGCTCCTGGACTGGGATGGGTCTTTTCTTCTCAAAAAGCTTCAATCGCTCATGGATCTGTCAGGTAAGAATATAGCATCAAATGTTGGTACTAGGTATGTTTCAAAATACATATATTAAGTTTGTACCTTCAATAAGTACACAAACAATATGCAACTTGCAACATGCAACAGAGAGAGAATTATTAATGAATATGTAAAAGGCGTTTAAAAAGTGTTATGACTAGAAAGGCTTAGCAATTAGTACTAATAGAAAAGACCCAGAGAGATGACGAAGCATTAGAAGTAGGATTAAGTCACATGAATGTAACCTTGAAGAGTAGGTGAATCTTTTTCTCCCTCAGCATGCTGTGGAGGAACCTGTAGTCTTCCTCCTGGTCAGGGTGAGCCTCCAGTCCTGACATCAGCATGGTTAAACCTGATATTTAAAATCAGAGCGTTGTGCATGTTTATAAAATAAACACCCAAATTAAGGTGGTGGTTTCTCTTTTACTGCCTGGCCATTCCATTGTGTAAAACAGATAGTGAGCATTGCAATTATTATATGTGCTAGAAAAGCTTTTTAGAAGTTTTTCATATATTATTATTATTATTATTATTACATACTAATGCAAACTTTAGGAGACATTTTGTATTTGAGAAAAATTATGTGTTTCCTTGATATTTACTAATTGTTTCAAACATATAAGAATATTTGGAGATCGTTATATAATTATTATTATAATTCATGTATATTCATGCATCAGTCATATTTCTACAGTATAGGGATAGGCTATAGCCTAAAACATAAAAAAAAGATTGCACTTACCAGAGAATGATGAATGAACAGCCTTTGAGCTTCCACTTGTGCAGAGTGGATGAAAGAGGAACTGTAAGAGATAAAAACGGTCTATAAATGAGTCGATATGTGTCAGCTCTAACCTCAATCACGCCACTGAGTGATCAATAGCAATTTCAGGGTACAGAAATACATCCTCCCGACAGAATCAAACAGTGAAACAACAGAGAACCAAACTTATTAGTGCTGAATAATGTTTTAGTTTTGAGGCAAACCCCTGCTTCTTTAATAGTAGGTCATTATTGTTTGAAGGCCTGGTCTAAAAAAAAAACATTAAATGAAACACATAATTACCTTAGCAGGACAGTAATGTAATGTGCCGTAGTTTAGTCATGGGAATGTAATAAGGTTTTATTAAAGATCCATGAGTGTAGTAAAATTATTTTGTAGCCCAAAAAGAGAAAGACTCTTACTTTGAAGTGTAAACCGGAAGTGTCGTCCATCTCTCTGAACTGGAGCCATCGCCACTTCCGCCTGTCTATCTCCGCTTCTGCGAGTCTACTGCGTTTTCTTGACCTACATCGGCCAAGTCCAGCGACTAGTACATCTATATGTCAGATGATGCTGTGAGGGTGGTTTTTGTAAAGACCGCCCGCTATGCATTGCTTCTGGTTAATTCTAGGCGTGTAGGTGTCTGTTTGTAAAGGTAGAAAAAGTGAATAAGAGGAAGCTAGACGACTGCAGAGCAGACAGGAGGCCACGGTTTCCAAACACATACTCACATCACCGCGGCCTTCATGGTGATGTATGCAAGGAAAGCGATAAGAGTCGGCGATGGGTAAATCTCTTTGGCAATTAAGTTTATACAAAGTCCTGTCTAGCAAGATTTGGACTTTGCGATCTGTTCAGTTCTGCCGTATGCTAGCTATTAGCTCCGGACACTAGCGGCTAACAGTTGGCTTCAATTTAGCCATTTTTACTAATGCGTCTTTTAAACCTTATCTCGATGTCAAAACAACAGCTCGAACTGAAGCAACGAAAAACAGAAACCCCCAAACTGCTACTTTTTGCGCATCAGAAGTTGGTTGACTTACGATCCAATATATAACCTGCAAAGTAAACAATCAGCTCGTTGACAGAAAAGCTATCGTAGCCACCGGAAGCTAGTTGCTATAAATGCGTTTTATTTCTCTGGCTAACATTATAAAGTGTTAATCTTAATGTCGTCATATATTTTCAGGTGCAATGACAGAAGGGATTCGCAATCCTACCAGGTAAGAGTCAAAATATTAGTAAATGCCTTAAACTAACGTCGTGACAAACTAACTAATGTGATTTTAAAAAGGACATAATTCTGATTTACCATCATCAAATGTTTAGATTATGAAGTAGTTTTCACAACATGTTGAGCCCTAGCTTTATAAGCTGTAGGCTACTTTTACTATAAATATTTGCTGTTTGTCATGTCTGACAGTAGTAGGGCTCATTGACCAGAAATGCATTGCTATAAAATTCCCACATATATTGGGAAACATATTTTTTGTTTAATGTTTCTAGACCCACAAATCTCAGCCAAAGAGCCAGTCCAGCAGCCTTCACCGCTATGACAAGACACGTGATGGCTCTTCAGACCCCACACCTCCATACAAGGTGCTGCGCAGGTCAGATGAGAGTCCTGTTAGCAGACATGGGGACAACACAGCTCATAACAAGTCTAAACTCTCCCACACAGTTAGAGGAAAAAATGGTGAGAAAACAGTTTTTCTGTCTCCTCAGATGTTTTGTCGTTCCACAGCATTTCTAACTATTGTTCATATTTTTGTGGTAGGGACCAGTGGCTCTCCTCAGGAGAATTCTCACAACAGTTTCCATCACAGTTCTGAGTCACATGTCACTCAGAACAAGCCTACTGAAAGAGTAAGAGAATTTTGCTCAGTGTTCTCTATTGGCCTTATCAGGCAACACTTTATGTCAATGTAAATCATTTGCATGATTATTTTTATGAAGAAAATAGTATTAACATATCCATAATATATTTACAATGTTGGTATTTATTTTAATCATCTTTTGTATGTAAATCATACATTTATTTTCTGCCACACCATCAGGACCCAGCAGATGACTGGACAGAACACATCAGTTCCTCTGGAAAGAAATACTATTACAACTGTAGGACTGAGGTCTCTCAATGGGAGAAGCCTAAAGACCTGCTGGAGAGGCAAGGATGGTCGGAATATTGTTTAAGAAGAATGCTATCTTACTCTTGACCATTTTTTGTTGAATTCACTTGTAATTTGTAACAGTTATTTAACTAAATTTTGTTCTGTAGGGAACAACGACAAAAAGACAAGACTGTGGCAAACAGTTTCCCCAGAGACATGGACTACAGACAAGAAGCTTTGCAGGACAAAGCTTCAAGTAAGTAATACAAAAGTAAATGGATTAATTATGAAAGATTATTCAATTGATATTTAATCTGAGTTAGGCTTGGCTGAAGGTACTGTGAACTCATCCTGTTCTCCCGATCTAGAGATGTCAGTTAAAACTTGATGTTTTCCTATTTGTTTTGTAGTACTATAAACTCTTAAGCAGCTTTTAATATGTCTATATTGATAAGCTCTGCTTCCTTTACTTTACCTTGTGCAGAATGCTAAATATTTATTGTAGAACATATTTTTAATCATTTAATTCAAAACACTTTAATATGAAATACTTCTTCTGTAGAGCCTTCAGGAGATCAGTCCACATCATCCAACTCTGGACATTCCTCCTCTGGTCAGAGTGTGAACGCTACCGCTGCTGCTGCTCTGTCCTCCTCTTCCTCGTCCCTGTCTGCGGTGCAGCTGGCTCAGTCCCAGGCTCTGCTCCAGGACCCAGCTCTCCTCCATCAGCTCCTCCTGCAGATGAACAATGGTGGGATGGACAGGGCAAAGCTCAATGAGAGTAAGCCAAATACCTAACTCACGTTTTAGCCTGTTAAAGTTGTACCATTTATTTACATGAAATTAGGAATATGCAGTATATATATATATATCTATATCTATATATATATATCTATATCTATCTATATCTATATATATATATATATATATATATATATATATATATATATATATATATATATATATATATATATATATATATATATATATATATATATATATATATAATTTTGTATGTACAAATGCACGTTGTTATTTAGTCTTAAACTGTTAGCTTACAGGACCTCAGTTAATATGCTTTGGTTAATGTGTGTAACTAAATTGGAATGATTTTGTGCTTTACTGTAGTATTAGTGTAACTGTAACTCACAGTTTGGCCACTGGTGGACAGTTCTTGTGTGGTGATTTATGTGTTGTCAAACGTAATGAAGGTAGTGGTACTGGTAGTGGTACTGGTACTGGTAGTGGTGGTAGTAGTAGTATGCCGCTTTTCAATGAAAGAATTTGTTACTATAGTCTTTTCATCCACTGCTCTGACTTATGTCTATGTGCTTGTGCACTCACTGTTGTTTGCCTTTGCCCAATCATCTATGTTGTATGTGAATCCATTCCCCTCTCGCTCTCCCCTTCAGTCTTGGCAGCTGCCGTCACCCAAGCTTCCTTGCGGTCTGTGCTTCATAAGCTCCTCGCTGCTGGACCTGCTTTCAACATCACTGCTCTGCTCTCAGCCGCTCAGCACTCCAACCCAGGTACGGCCTCCTCACTGTCTCTCAACCTGCTGTGACTACTACTGTACCAACAAGTACCAAAAGAGTATAAAAGGACCCTCATGTTCTTTATTTGCAAATGCACATGCCTGAAGGCCCTCATCAAGATGCTGACCTTCAGTCTGTTTGAGCTTTGGTCTTTTACTTAACTTTTTTAAGGCAGTGGGTAAAGGGAGTAAAATGCACTTGTACGTCTAATTCTAATCACCTTTGAGCAATCTGCTGTTTTCACAAAAACATGTCTGGTTGTTCTTGACTTGGTTATGCAGTGGACTTGCCAATGTAAAAAAAATGTGTCTCCATACTGACTTATTTAGTGGCATAAATACAGTTGTCATATGACGCAATGCCCTTAAACATCAGGTATGAGCACACCTCTGTGGGGGACAAACGTAATTTCAATGGAGGAGACCTACTGTGATGCCTACAGTTCAACAGCTACAAGAGCAAATGCTAACTTCTTAGTTTGTACCAAAGACAGATTTAATAACATGGAGGAGAATAAAATAGTCTAAATGATCCAAATGTATACATAATTAACATTAGTGTATTACGATATTTATCTGCTACATAATATTCTACACTAACACCCCCAATATGACATCTTGCTGAATATATGCATTGTCGTGGCAGTTACAGTGTCAGATGCAAATGCTTGCATACATTGATAGTTGAGCTTTAGTTTTTGCTTGTACAATTGAACCGATTGAGGTGTTGTGTCTGACAGTATTACACTGATGTGGTCAACACTGTTGTAATTTAGAAATCAGGCCTATTTACAAAATACACAATTCTCTTTATGTTGATAAAGGGATTTTGTAATTTCTATTGTACTTTTTAATGTCTGTCAGGACAAATCTTGATAAACCCACATGAAAAGTGGCCTGTACAATAAAGATACTGGATACACTTAATGTGATGTTATGTTTTCTTGTCCAGTTTCAGCTCAGCACTCCGGGCAGTCCCCAGTTTCTCTAACGTCTGAGGCCTCTTCACCGCAGACCTACGTCTCGCCTCGTAATGGCACTCCACAGAGCAACCAGAAATCTGCCATGGGCCCACCTGCCGGCACGCTTACAGCTACACAAAGCAGAGTAAGACACCAACTGGATGTGTTTTCAGCATGTTTTTATTTTTTGTGTGACCTACAAAATTATGAATTATTATTTTCAGGGCACTTTGTCTTCAGGAAAACCAGGTTCAGTTATGTCACAAATGGGAGACAAACGTCCTGAGGATCCCAGAACTTTCCAACAAAGGAGGTGTGTTATTGTTTGAAGTTTGTAAAGTCGTCTTAAGTGATGAGTGATACTAACTTTTATTTCTGTCCCTTGCTAGCCAAGACACTCAGGGCTCAGGATCAAACATATCCACTGCTGCATCATCACACATTCCCTCTGGTCAGTCGCAGGCTGACGCCCCCTCCACCTACACCCCCACACTGGCAACTCATTTTGATGAGAACCTTATCAAACATATCCAAGGATGGCCTTCAGAGAACACAGAGAAACAGGTGCAGTACATTTTTCTGTTATTGCTCATTTTATTATGGTAATGCAATCATTTTTGTGTTCAAATAATTATAGGTTATTATTGGTAGATTAAAATGTTCAATGTAAACGGTTTTCAGTGCATTTTTATCGCATGAACACCTTTGGTGTTGTCTGTAATGCAGAGTTTACATTTGTCTTGTCAGGCATCACGGTTGCGGGAGGACATGTACAACATGGGCAGCCTGTACATGTCTGAGCTGTGCACAGAGATGAAAAACCTACGCTCACTAGTTCGTGTGTGCGAAATCCAGGCCACACTCAGAGAACAGAGGTTGGCCACCTTGGTTTTAAACAAAGTTCAGTTCAAGAATCTATTATTTACTTATCATTTGTATGTTTTCTTACAGAGTTTTGTTTCTACGGCAACAGAGCAAAGAGCTTGAGAAGCTTAAGAACCAGAACTCCTTTATGGTGTGAGGATGCCAGCCACAGTGAGGGCATCAGTGTGATCTCAAAGTACGGACTACAACCTGTTCAGCCAAATGCAGAACAGTGAAGCCCATTAAACCTGTAGATTTTTGTTTATTTTAAGTTGTTTTTTTCTACTGCCTGTCACATGAATTAAAACATGAGGATTTTTACCAGTGGATACAGAGGACCTGAAGGGTTTTTTCAGAATACGTTCGGACCATGGACTGCGTGTGTATTGTACTGGGTTTACCTGTTTTCTGGCGTGTTTTGATGTGTAGTTGTCATAAAAAGATTTCTGGACCATCTCATGAGCAGTTTGGATACCTGTGCAAATATTTTGCATTGAAATTGATTGGTTGAATGGTAGTATTGTTACTAATATTTTTTACTCACTTCACTTATCATTGGTTATTCTAAAGTGTTTCACACGAGATTATTCCAGGCCTTTGGCTAGACTTGTTTGAATATTTTAGTTAATCTCATAGATCAGATTTTTGCATTGGTGCTTGAATCGTACAATGCGTTTTGATCAGTCATATTTAATCCACTTTACAAATCTTAAACATCATTGGACCTACATTGGTTACAAATAAGGTTGTATTGGTTTTAAGGCAACGTACCCAAATCCACATATTTTGTTTTGTTTTCTCCAAGGAAATTTGGAGATTGATTTCATTCCTTTTGTGCAGCTTTGAGATTGTTTGAGATTCTTCAGTGGCTGCGTTTGCAGTCATTTGAATTATTGTTGCACACCTTGATTACGTCCACGTAGTCAGAATGCAAAAGATTGATGAAAAGACTAGCTGAAATAAAATATTGACTTATTGTTTGATTTACCTAATTAATTCAGCTGTACAGGCTGAAGCCATTTTTTGAACTGTACGACTAGGGATAGGCTTTTATATAAATTTGACTCATACACTTCTCTGCTCTTCTTTTTGCGGTCTGCACACTTTGGGGAGGGAAGGGGCAACAATTGGGGGCTTTGTATTCCATTAAATATGAGAATAAATATTATACCACACTGCCTGTTTGACCTGAATTTAATTATTAATAGAAAAAGAAATGTGTGTGCAGAATTCTAAGGTGATCGATGATCTAGGAATTGGAGAACTAAGAAATGGAAGTGAAGTCTTTGCGTTAAACTATATTCATGGATGACCACCAGGTGGTGAAGGTGAGTCACAGTAGAGACAGTCACAAAACCTTGTTATTGATGTGTGCGTTATTCTTTTTACAACAAAGCAACTAACACCAGTAAATAACCAATATTCTGTGTATGCATGCAACATTTTACAATATTGGGCTTTTTTTTATTTTTTAATATTTACAACAGTCTCAGTGGGCGCAACAAAGTATCCAGTGCATATCAGGCCTATTTAAAGTAAAATAGTGACATAATCAATATGTTTGATCATGTCTGGCTTCATAGAGTTAAGTTCTACTGTTGTTTGACCCTGGGTTGGTTTGACTTATTCCCAAGTTAATTAGAGCCGTCTCTGCCTATTATTACACCTCATCACTGCTCAGGCTAGAACTGAGGAGCCGGTTCACTGCTTTTTATGTGATCTATGACGTTCCTATCAGTTTGAGGATAGGTTTGAAAGCACATAATTAAACTGTAAGTTATCTCAGTCACTGCTCATTAAGACCCTGCTAAAACTACAATAAAGATACTTATAATTTATTGTCTTGTCCTAAACTTGTTACTTAGAACGCTCATATGGTTATTTCATGATTTATACAATTATTCATCATAAAAATGTATTTGGACCTGGAGGAAATGGGCTTGAATGGGCTGGGAGAGGGAATTTTCGAGTGTTTTTTTTTTTTTATTTTATTTTATTTTTTTTTTAACTTAGAAGCTTTTATGCTTTTGTGATGATCATTAATTTGCAATCTGCCTTGTGACCACCAGATGGAGCCAAAATTAAACTGCTAAAATACCTGCTCCCTTAAAATCAATCATAATTTTCATCTATCAACTTTTCTGCTGCTTCAAGGTCACGCATCTCAAGTGTCAGAAAATATGGCTTCAGCACCCTTATCAGTCACTAACGTCACCCATATAGGTCTACCAGTTAACCATGTTAGTTTAGACTTTGCTCAGGGGACAAATACATTGCTCCATCAATCCTCGACCTCTGATAGACTTCATCTGCCCAGTGCCATATTTCACAATACTTTTGCTACACTATATTGATAATACCCATCATTTCAGGACTTCGATCTCTCACGGGCCATATCGAGGGGTTACAGGTCACCCCATCCCTTGTGGGTTGCAGGTGTTCTCTCTGGGGGGACTCCAGCTCATCCGTCAGGCTGGGTTGGTATAGGTCCGCATCTGCTGTCCTTGGAGGCGAGTGGGTAACCGCACTGATTACCTGTCATGAGATATTTATGGCTATCACTGTCACATGTGTATTTATAGGCTGTCTCCTTTGAACCAAGAGACCCTTCTGTGTTTCAGGCCATTATCACCGGTTATACTCTCACTGCTTTGACCGTCCTCACCCTTTGATTATCCCAAATTCTCTAGACAAATCACCTGTGTACTCCTCTCAGTCTAGTAGGCAGCCCTTGGGTGTTTTCTTTACCTCAAATGTACACTTTTTGGGTTTTTGTCCTGTCCGTTTTGTTGTGCCCCATCCTGAGAGTGACCACTGCAGATGTCCTTGTCCAGTGCTTGATAAATGGGAACACTGGTTAGTCTATTTTAACACACAAAATCCAAAGAGTCTTTGCAATGTGAGCCAAACCTTTTTTTTTTTCCTCATTAAACCTTCACATGTTGATAATAGCCTACACTCATGGATGGACAGTTGCAGGTGGTCAATGTCTGACATGGTATAATTGGTTTAGTACATTTTAATTTGGTGTCCCATAAGCAGATGGTCAACAGCTGTGATATGTACAACAGGATGATATTTTCAAATCCAAATGCTACACCAATCTGCCAATGCACCGGAGGTAGCTATATTATTCACATTTTATATTAAAGCCACAGTATGTAACTTTTTTGCCAAAAAAGACTAAAACATGTTTTATTTTATTTATTTAGTTTGGTTGCTTTTATTGGATTGAAAAACAGACGTCTTTACTTTGAGCAGGCTTGCATATCCGTAAACCTGGCTCATATTTGACCTGGAGCATGGTTTTTACTTTAACCAGTTCCATGGAATGATTCAGGAGACACCCCATTGCCAGAAAGTTACATACAATACCATTAAGTGATTACATATGTTAAAGGTGCACTCTGTAACTTTTCAGATGGCAAGAGGGTCTCTCATTGCCATTGCTTAGCCTGGATTTGTCCACATACAGTATATTTTTATTTAAATATACTATGTATATTCCAATGGTACACTGTACATCTTAATCTTAATATCTTGGTACAAATCATTCATTTGTAGAAACAGACATGATCTCTGTAATACAATGAAAAATCTAATTGCATCAAGTATTCAAATCACAGTGTTGTGTGGTAGCAGAGCACCTCCAAATAATGACAAATGTGCTCAAAGCAACAATTGCCTTTTGCAGCACCTCCATACATCTTCTATTTGTTCTCATTTGTTCCCCAGACTCATTTATGACTTCCAGCCTGGCCTGCTCATTTCAAAGCCTGTCTGGCTGCACCGTGATAGCTTGTATTCACAAACAGAATATATTATTTCCAAAGTTGACGACTTTTGTGGCCTGAACTGCAGTTTTTAAACAGTTATTAGTTGCATAACCAAATGAGTTTTGGAAATTGGATATATGGGACATTTGGGGATAAGGGCTCTTTGTGGTCTCACATGTGCAGTGTGAGTATGACCCTGTGCTGCTTCTCACCCAAATACACTGAGCATGCATCTGGATGAGACAGCATGTTTTAGATAGCTTTTTCACAGGTTTCATATAAATTCTCTCTCAAACAGATTTTACAATCATATTGTATTGATGCTGACTGGTGGCACTGCTCTGTCTGAAGCTCTGTTACTCAACTTAGACTTAGTCTGTGCTTTGTTTTAACACAATCTGATCATAAAGAACTGACTTAATTGATTTGTACTGTTAACTCCCTCTCAGATTACATTAGTCACATACTCGCTGTTATTCAGTTAGTCCCTCTCACCTTGTTTGTGGAAAATTGCTCTTATTGATCAGAAGCTCCTGAAAAAGTGTTGTTTAAATCTGTAATCACCCAGATAGCAACCTTAGTGGTTCAAGGTGGAACAGACCCAAGTGCGTTTATTTGAACACCAAAAATATTCACAAAAAACAAGAAAATATTTAAAAGAATCAGCATAGCAGTACCTCTCATACATACAACACCCTCTCCTAACCAACTGAGGTTTGCTCCTTTTATAGAGCACCTCCCTAATTGGCTGAGCCCACTCTGTAGTACAAGTAAGTTTTACCCCACATCCAATTCTAGTGTTAAAAATTAGCTCTTTCCAAACAGTGTACAAATTAATTCAATCAAATTGTTTGCTCGTCCCGGTTGTGGAACACTGGACCAGCTCTATACTCTCCATCGGGTGCTCGAGGGCTCATGGGAGTTTGCCCAACCGGTCCACATGTGTTTTGTGGATCTGGAGAAGGCATTCGACCGTGTCCCTCGTGGTGTCCTTTGGGGGGGTACTCCGGGAGTATGGTGTCCGGGGTCCTTTGTTAAGGGCTTTCCGTGGACTGGAGCAGGAGTAGCTGTCCGTTGACCGGAGCAGCTGTTTGACTTGTCAGCTGTAAGTCAGACTTGTTCCCGGTGCATGTTGGACTCCGCCAGGGCTGCCCTTTGTCACCGGTTCTGTTCATTATATTTATGGACAGAATTTCTAGGCGCAGTCAGGGGCTGGAGGGGGTCTGGTTCGGGAACCACAGGATCTCATCTCTGCTGTTTGCAGATGATGTTGTCCTGATGGCTTCTTCGAGCCAGGACCTGCAGCAGGCACTGGGCGGTTTGCAGCCGAGTGTGAATCGGCTGGGATGAGAATCAGCTCTTCCAAATCCGAGGCTATGGTTCGCGACCGGAAAAAGGTGATTTGCCCTCTCTGGGCGGGTGGTGAGCCCTTGCCTCAAGTGGAGGAGTTCAAGTATCTCGGGGTCTTGTTCACGAGTGAGGGAAGGATGGAACGCGAGATTGACAGGCGGATCGGTGCAGCGTCTGCAGTGATGCGGTCGCTGTATCGGTCCGTTGTGGTAAAGAAGGAGCTGAGTCGAAAGAGGCAAAGCTCTCGATTTACCGGTCAATCTACATTCCTACCCTCACCTATGGTCATGAGCTCTGGGTCATGACCGAAAGGACAAGATCGCGGATACAAGCGGCCGAAATGGGTTTCCTCTGTAGAGTGGCTGGGCGCACCCTTAGAGACAGGGTGAGGAGCTCAGTCACACGGGAGGAGCTCGGAGTAGAGCCGCTGCTCCTACACGTCGAGAGGAACCAGCTGAGGTGGCTCGGGCATCTGCTCAGGATGCCTCCTGGATGCCTCCCTAGGGAGGTGTTCTGGGCATGTCCCACCGGAAGGAGGCCCCGGGGAAGACCCAGGACACGCTGGAGGGACTATGTCTCTCGGCTGGCATGGGAACGCCTTGGGGTCCTACCGGAGGAGCTGGAGGACCTGTCTGGGGTGAGGGAAGTCTGTGAGTCCCTGCTTAGACTGCTGCCCCCGCGACCCGGCCCCGGATAAGCGGAAGAAAATGGATGGATGGATGGATGTTTGCTAAAATAGAGCTCTATGTTCAGTTTATTTGTTTTAACAGTGAACCAAGATTAGGTAACCCAAAAAGCTAAAACATACGACACCCCTCCTTGTTAGCACCCAGTTGTCTGCCCCGGAACCTTCTTAAGGTGCTTCGGCTCCCTGGGACTCATTTGGCCGAAACACCTAAGGCAGACAACATTGGTGAGTTGAAATTTGCCACAGTTCAATTATCAATTAGCTGATACAGCATTTATCATAAAACATTTTAAACTTTTGTGTATATTGTCCTTTCTCTCTGCTAGCGTCACAGATAGGCCCATGTAATGGACCAGCTATATTACAATATCAATTTTGTATATTTTCTTGAATTTTCAGACTATCTTAAAGAGTAAGTGCTGAACATTCCCACCTAGACATGCATGCACGTTGACTTGAAGAAGCACAAAATAAGCACTTTAATCTCAAGTAAGGATGCTGTGGATTTCATTTTCAAGTAAAGGTATAATTACAAATCATATTAGCTAATATTTCCTAACCACCTCAAAATCAGCTATTATTCCATCCAAAGTATTTCAGTCCATTGAAATTGGTGTTAAATCTTGCTAATTGTACAGTATAGATACAAGTTACACAACTGACTACAATTCCTTCAGGCGACTTATCAACATCCTTTGATTAGGTTAAATATGGTTACATGTTTTTTCAATAATGGAAAGAATGTTGAACTGTGATTGTGATTATCCCAGATTAATAACAATGTAACTGATAGCAAATAAAACACATAAAAACACAACAATCTAATCTACAATCTATATTTGACCCTTTATAGATATGTGTCCATTCTCGATGGAGTCAGTGGTGTTGCACAGGTGCAGGCAGAGTCACCTGGGACAGTGCAAATGTGACTCTAGTTCATCCATAAAGAGGCTGTTCTCTGTGGGCTGTTGCCTGGGTCCCTCTAATGAAGGTGAACTGAACTCCACAGCTTTATATTGTGATTTATTACAGCGCTTACACGTGTGGCATTTCCATAACCTTTCAGGGCTCTGTTCTAGGGAGACCATACATATTTTGTTTTTAATAATTGTCCAACAAGCCACTTTTCCTTATTTCTAGTGACTGTCTGTGCTGGAGGATCTTTCTTCTTTATTAGACTGAAACACATCCAAAATGTGATAAAACACCTTTTCACTGCATTCAGATCACACTTACATTTGGGACTTAAGACATAGGAGAGATTATTCAATCTTGGAAGATAATTAAAGTCAATGTCCCACTACCGGATCAATTTACATCTACATTGGTTAGTTTTTGAACAATATAGATTTTATAGAAAGCAGTAGTGTGTACAACTGGTTCACAAATGTGTCTCAGAGCACAATTTAATAAACCTGCCTTTATTAGAATAAACTACCACTTTTAGATTCCTTTAATAATTGGCCAGTAGTGTTAGTAAATCCAGTGCCTCAGCTTGAGCAGACATTAATGAAGGGTGAGCCTAGCCCCCCTATAATAAAACGAGGCTAATAACAATATGATTTAATACTGTGCAAGTCCTAAGCTGTGGAAACAGATGCTCTGCTCTCGTTATGTAATAAGCATGACCATATGTAAAGATAAATTGCTTAATTGTGCCGCTTTTCCTTCTGGATTTAGTAGGCTAGGCTATGCACATAGAAGAGTTAGCCAATAATTCACTTTATTTGATTAATTCCTCTGCAGTGGACAAAAGGCAAAACTATTTACGCGTCCAAATTAACCAAGAGAAACCTTCTAGTTCCTGACCTATAACGGTAAACAGATCTAATCTAATGTCAAATTCTCACACACTACAGTTTTGCAGGGTCACAAGTTACGCATAAATAAACTTTAAATTCTCTACTGATCTTCTGGCTCTTTCATGTCATTTAGGACAAAAATCTAAAAATGTTTTTGACTGGCTCACATCTAACCAAGGGGCACATCATTAGACACCTGTCAGGTTTGTTGTGTAAATGGTAAATTGTACGACTGACTAAAGCCTTTTTATATTTTATCAGGGTTCGTAAACATGGACCTGGATGTTGCTGTTTCATTGTTCCTCCTGATGTAAGACTGTTGCTTCCATCAGCTTCATCTAGATGTGTCCTCCTGTTAAAAAGGTAAGAGGCCATACTTCTTTTGGTATGCAGTACCTTTTGTGGTGGAACTTGCTGGTCTAAATGATTGTTTAGAACTTATAATAACAAAAATTCAAGTGTTTTGTACTACTTTTTAATACATTCCCTTGCTATTGGTATGCCAGACATAGGGCCGGCTCTAACTTTGAGGGGGCCCTAAGCTGAATTTGTCTCTGGGGCCCCCAACAACGGATGTACCTGGTTCAGCTGTTGGTGATTCACATTTGACACATTCTGACTCTGCTCTCATCACTTTGACCAGTTATATTTGTGTTTATGTGACCAACATCAGACTGAAAACATCCAAAATGTCACAACTACCAGAGTCACATGAACAGTTCTCAAATATATAAGGGGGGAGGGGGCAAGATTTTTAAAATTCTAGACAAGTTTCTGGTGGATTTTAATGTGTTCCAGTTGGCGACAGTGGGCTTACATTTACATTATGAAGGGTCCTTGCACCGACTCAAAAACAAATGTAGCAGCAGCAGATATTTTACTACTATAGATACACTGCCTGGCCAAAAAAAAAGTCGCCACCAAAAAAAAAAAAAAAAGGTCACACACTCTAATATTTGGTTGTTCTGTCTTTAGCTTTGATTACGGCACATTCGCTGTGGCATTGTTTCGATTTTGCTTCTGCAATGTCACAACATTTATTTCCATCCAGTGTTGCATTAATATTTCTTGCAGATCTTGCATTGATGATGGTCGAGTCTGACGCTGCACAAAGTCTTCTCCAGCACATCCCAAAGATTCTCAATGGAGTTAAGGTCTGGACTCTGTGGTGGCCAATCCATGTGTGAAAATGATGACTCATGCTCCCAAAACCACTCTTTCACAATTTGAGCCCGATGAATCCTGGCATTGTCATCTTGGAATATGCCAGTGCCATCAGGGAAGAAAAAATCTATTGATGGAATAACCTGCTCATTCATTATATTCAGGTAGTCAGCTGATCTCATTCTTTGAGCTCAGACTGTTGCTGAACCTGACTTGTACCTATAGGCTCAGACCTATTTGCTTAGTTAAATCCAGGTGGCAATCTTTTTTTTTTTGGCCAGGCAGTGTGTAAAACAAATGTAGTCTTTGAAAGGGATATTTAAGTGTCCAATAAAACTTGATATATTGTATTATTTTCAATATAAATGTATGGGCTCTAGGGGGCCCCCTGCTGGCCTCGGGGCCCTAAGCAGCTGCTTTTTCTGCCTGTGGGCTGGACCGGCCCTGGTCAGACATCCCATAACGCAGAGCAGGGGTGTAATTAGAAAACCCTGGTGCCACTGGACTGTTGCTGAGCCAGCCCAGGACACACAGTTGGCTGTGCTGATGATACACTGCCCTGGACTAGATTCACTGGCACTGCTGGCACATGCTCCTGATTATTTCTGATTTATTTAGACTGTGATGTCAGCTACGAAACAAACAATTATCTTTGTTCTTATTCTGCTTTGGTTTCTATTTTGATCACTGAAAACACAGCTGGGATGTTTGGTAGCCACTCTAAGAGGTGTGTTGAAAGTGATGTAATCAGTGACTGTTTAGAAGCGTGCACTTCGCCAGATACTTCATGGACACATGTTTCATTCTTTGTTTGAATGATGATTGAAAAAATCAAAATAATTGTTTATCAAATTGAAAATTAAATGAATTAAATATAAACCTTGGACGATAACTTATTTGCAATTCACAGTTACTCTTTTCATCCACAAGGGGTCAGTAAAGGAAGCAGTTTTAATTTTTGCAAAACCTTTTTCTTAGAAGTACTTTGCTGGTGAAGACTGAACAATACTCTTGAACCTGAAGGTTTTTGGTTAAGTCCAGGCGTCGGCCCTGTGTATTTGTCATTTATGAGATTGGGCTGGTTCTGGGGTATTCTTGTGTAAACTGTATCATTTAATTAAGTGATTTGATTTTATTAAAAGGTTGTAAGTTTTGAGTGAAGTTGTAGTTAAGGTGAAAATGCAGTACTGAACTAAATTTAATAAAGTGACACTGAAGTAAATCTTGTCCTAAGGTTGGATAAATTGAGTATTGATTTATCTCCAAAATACTCAGGAAAGAAGGACTGAGCATAAGACAGTGCTGTCCTAAGATGTGTTTGGCCTGCACTCTCCCTGTTTAATTTGGTTCTTCTCCATCACCTCAGATTATGTAACACAACGCGAGATGTCCGTCCTGAAACCACTGAACAGAAATTTCTATTGTAATATTCCCCATAATCCATTTGGCTGATGGGGCCCTAACATCACTGTCATTTGTAAAGACCGTGAGTGTGAGTAATGTGGTCAATTGTGTCCTGGGCCCCAGCACTCGGGGAGTCGGCTGCATTTATCCCTATTGACCACAGCACAGGGCATATATCAGAAGTTCAAGGTAAGTGCTGAAGAGGCGTTTGGCCAAATCTATTGGTTACACGTATTGTTTAGCAGGTTCGAAAACATCCATCCTTGATAATAACCAAAGTTATCATTATTATTAAGTTATTATTTTATGTTTCCAATATGCTCCATGCTTTTCTTGTAAACGTAGAGGGAATACAATACTTTATCTCCTCAAGTCATTGGTGTTGAATAAATAAAAAGGTCATTGCAGTGAGGCAGGAGTTGCTCTTTCTGCGTCTAATGCGTCCCCACAGGTTACCCACTGGAATAACAGAGCCTGGCAGACACAGCCCAAAGAAAAGTGTCCAGGTTAAGCTTTATTTAATTGAGCTGGGGGCTTAGTCCTTGTTGTGGAATGGAATAGATACCATCCAGTCATTTGGTAACAAGCTGCTCTGAGTAAAATTCTGAAGAATAGCTCATAACCTCATAGTGGTAGAAAGACTCTAGCCTCCCATGACCTGAATAATCACCCTGAGGATTATGTCACTGAGCTGCGAGAAATGTGCTGATGTTAATGGTCTGTTGTGGACTGGACTGTCACTTTATAGTTGACTAGTTAACAATAATTTTCTTTCAATAGTATCACTCAGAGTCAGTCATTTCTTGTCCCCTAAAGATATTTTCAAACATTTTTAGATTAAGATAAAAAGACAATGCCAGCTTCAAACCTTTAATACATACTCGTATTTCTCATTAAAATTACACAGTCTTTTCCTCCACATAACAACTGTAAATTAACAAATTGATGATTTTAATAATTAGTTCAATTAGTCATTGTATCCCTATTGCACAGCTTTATTATTTTTTTTCATCAAGTGCAATAACTCAGTCAAACAAACCATTCATTCTCCGCTGTAGAGAAGCTCCCTGATTAAACTAGTCCCGTTTACACTGGTGATCACAGCGTATGCAGATCCCTCCTGTTAGAGTCCACAGGAGTCACAGGTTTTCTGACTGCACTGTCACATTTGTGCAGACATTTTCAGAATCTAAAACAGATTTCTTCAGCACAAACCCAGTACTTAAAGTCACATATAAATTTATGGTTGAGGTTGAATCCTTGGTGGCAATTTTCCAGCTCTTATTTTTCTTTTTCAAGTAGTCAGCTAAATGGTGGTGTCATTTTGATATGTGCTTTAGAGATAAACAACAACGGAAATAGGAAAATGAATGGTGTGGCAGTGCCCTAGGCTCAGCTAATAAGACTTCATATATTTTATATTGTTTAACTCATAACTTTAAATATTTCCAGAATACTATTTGCGTTTCTTCCTGAAAGTCTCCTGCTTTGCTTGGATAGTGGTCAAAATTAACTATGTAACTAATGTTTATTATATAACTTCACCTTCAACTGAGACTCACATTACACAAAGGTTTTGTTGTCATATTACCATCATATTCCCGTGTCAAGTGGGCTTTCAAAATCTGATGAAATGAAAAATACCCCTGTCTGTTTTAAGAAGGGTAAAAGGTAATATTAAAGACTGCCTTTCATCTTACCTTACATATTTCCCATTTGATATGTTCAAAAATGCTTAAAATCTGTTTAAAATAGAGTCGAATTTTGCTCTAGATTGTTTAATTCCTCCAATTTCATTGGTTTGAAACAAAACTCATTCTTGCTTAACTTGTTCCATAAATATAGCATTTTTATAGCAATGTTTATAATCAGAGTAGAATATGATTTGATAAAGACATTTTGAGTTAGTGTGTATAATGTGGAATTCTAAGTCAAGATTGACAGAAAATGAAAGATTAACTTTTAAGGCTACTGCTTTAAAATTACAGTTTAATATTTTTCTTACTTTTACATTTTACATTGAGAATTGGCTCTCAAACATTTCAACTGGTTAAATAAATAAACACATAAAAAATACTTGGTTGTTTGCGGCTGACTGACAGCACATCAGGTCCACAGCAGCGATCGATCACACTCGACACTGTCTGTTTAGGACTGAACACAGGCGCCTGTCCACCAGGTGGGTGACCCTTTTTTGATTATCCTGCACAGCCATTTACACCACTGTCCCTCATTGCACTGTGTACTTATGTACTACATAATATTTCCAGAGTCCACTCCTCCATGTCCCACTTTTTCTACAATTAAAGTAAAGTGGTCACCCTAGTCTACTCTAGGTAATTAATTTTCACCACAGAACATAATAAGTATAAGAAAAAAAACTGAACAAGCTTTCCACGGATCAACGCACTTACGTCCAAGACCTGCTTCCACCCCATTTAATGATTATTGTAATTACACAACAGCACCCCTGACCCTCTATATTCAAATGGCCACACTTGTATTTGATATATTACCTCAAATCACAAATGCTAATAAAAGCCATATATCTTCATTCTACCATGGCTGGCTGTTTCCCTCGCGACAGCAGAACAGCTTAGAAGTGCGTTTCTGATTGCTCGGCTAATACAGCGAATGAGCTTACAGGCCAAAATCTCTTTGTGGTAAAACGACAAATAGGGAAGGCACTGATTAATAGACTGCGATTTGCTCTCACCTGCCTTTTAGCTAATTATGTTGGATATGTAATTATACACAGACACAAAGCAGGGTTTTGGAGTGCCTCTCTGATAAGGCTTAGCAACAGCTTTGAGTAGTGGATTTGTGAACTTATTTAAAACTTACTCCAATAGCTTTTGTTCCCCTGTGCCATTGTTTGCAGGTCAGGTATAGCCGCGAGCGCTGCAGCTTTGACTGGTATAGTGCTGTGGAACTGTGAATGGGTCCTAACTAATGACTTGAAGCTTGCGCCCAGGCAGTGATGAATGGAGCGGAGTAGCCGGCTGGTGGTTTTAGGATTATCATGGTGCGATTGGGGATTGCAGGGCTAAACTGAGTTGAGCTTTACTCCAGTGTGTACTCAGCTGTAGTCCTTTAAACCTGGTGTATGAGTGATACACAGCTGAGGCTATCTGCGCAGCCAACACAGAACCAGCACTGTTTAAAGGGATTTGAGGTTTGATTTGTTTACAGGTAACTTTATGAAATGTTGAACCTGCAAACCAAAAGATAAGGATGCATTTGGGAAGTCTCTTAGTTGTGCAAGAACAGTTTTATAGTTTTTCTAGTCTACAAATTATCAAACATTTTGTGACTTTTAGTTATATCAATAGTTTACATCACGGTAGCGATTAGTGGATTTTTTTTTTTCATTTGTGCCAAAATGTCTAAAGTAAACGTCAGAAGGCATGTATGCAGTGTTGTGGAATATTCCACCCCCTGCAGAGTCATAACATTTAACATAACATTTTCTATGTGGCTAGTTCCATCTTTGACCGTCACCCAATTGTTATGTGTCCTTTTCTAACATTATCAGTTTCCGTGGTCAAATTGTCCCACAGAAGCGGTATGCTATGCACTTGTCTTCATATCTCGTCCAAGCTGGCCTTCCTAGCTCAAACTTAAATCTCTCTGTGTTGAAGCATAGTCAGGTTTGAATAGATAACACTTTGTTGGATATTCAAGTGTCCAGGTCCCAGACTGATGGTAAATACATTTTTCCTGCCATCCAGACATACCTCTGTTTACAACTCTAGGACTTGTTAGGACAACACATGCGTTTCCCCAACAGAGAATTAACAAAGCAACGGTGTCTTAAATGCAGGAGAATAACGATTACTCAAACATGCACACATCACTCTAAAATCAACTCTGAGTGGGTCAGTGATGAGGGAAAACTATTATACCATGGTCATTTTTCATAATATGTTTCCTTAAATCAATCACTCATACACTTATTGCTGTTAAAGCACATGTTTAAACTATTGTAGTTGCCTTTAGTATTAGGGAAACGATGCCCAGTCAACATGATAAATCTTAATCAGTAATGCGCAGAGACAGGTGAATAGGTCAAGAAAAGGGCGTACAGTAGCTTTGCCAAGTTGATTTGTTGCCAGAGAAGATCCCTTTATTCCTCTGCCAAAAAGTCACAATCTGCAAATCCTCTTTTTATCTATTTCCTCCAGTTTGGACTCATTATACCAACTGTCTTCTATAATTTGCTACCTTGACTCTTCTGATTACAAACCTCATATTGCCCTTCTAATAGCATTTCACACTTGCTCCAGAGTCAAGAGGAACAAGAAAATGCATGGGTCTAAACAAAGTAAATGTCGCGGTTGAACTTGGGAACTTTGTTGAAGATGACACATTTTTACTCATTAAAAGTTCCTCTGTCTCTAAAACTTATGGCCCCCCTCCATATGCACTTCTCCCAGACCCGAAGAGCTTATTCTGCATTGAGAGCACAGCCTATAGTTTCTGGTGTTATGTAGCTGTGCTCTGGTTTTGTTTTTGTCCCCAACCTGACCTCCCCGAGTGCCTAATGATTTACTACAGTGCAACGTGGGAATGGTGCTGACCAATCAAACAAGTGCTGCAGTCCCTTCAACTCACTTCAGCTTGCTCGGAGGATTTCTTGGCACAATTTTTCTTTAACCAAATATAGGCAACTTTTATATTATGTTAAAAAAAAAACAATCTGAATGAAACAATGTTAAAATTTTTGATACATTTTTTGAAGTGGAAATTCCGAAAAGAGTAATTTTGAGATTTTGAAATACTCCTGGACTACTGGAATAATAATGGACTCAGACTTGAACTTTAACAGCCACATCAAATCAATAACATCTGCAGCTTTTTACCATCTAAAAAACATTGCAAAAATCAAAGGTCTACCGTCAAAGCCAAACTTAGAGAGACTTATCCATGCATTTGTCTCAAGTAGGTTAGACTACTGTACCGGTCTGCTCACTGGCCTCTCCAAATGAGCCTCAAGACAGCTGCAGTACATCCAGAACGCTGCTGCTCGGGTCCTGACTAGAACCAGGAAGTACAAGCACATAAGTCCTGTGCTCAGGTCTCTGCACTGGCTCCTGTGGCTCAGACAATAGACTTTAAAGCAGCTCTGCTTGTGAACAAATCTCTCCATGGCCTAGGACCAAAGTATATCTCCCACATGTTAATGCCATATGAACCATCTCGCACGCTGAGGACTTCAGGGACCAGCTGATTCAGTGATTAGCATTTCAGTTTTATGCAGCTAAAACCTGGAACAGTCCTCCTAAAGATGTGACACAGGCCTCTACTTTGACAATGTTTAACTCCAGGCTCAAAACAGTTCTATTTATCTGTGCATATGACTGAAAGGTTTTGTTCTGTTTTAATGGTGATTTTATGATGATTATTTGTGATTATTTATGTTTGATTTGTGTGATTTTAATGTCTTTCTTATTCTGTAAAGCACTTTGAATTACTTTGTATACAAATTGTGCTATTCATATTCGTACAAATAAACTTGCCTTGCCTTGCCTACTAGTTTTACATTTACAGACTGAGGTGGTAAATAAGAATTGGTCCAAAGACCTAAAAGGTATAAATTGCCATAGAACCTCCAACCTACTAAAAATCTTGGAAAGTAACTTTAGATAATAAAGGATTTTATATGAACCCAGAGATTATTTAAAGTTCAAATGATTGTTTTCAGATGAGAATGTTTATATAAATACCTCCAGGTGCTTACAGCTCCCACTTGAGTCTCTGTATGATGCTTTTTAATCAGTGACTTGAGTTCATTGCCAAGGCTAAGTGGAGCACGTGCTGATCTTGTCTTTGTTGGCGGCTTTATCACTTGCTCATAATGAAGTATCGACGCCAAGGAAGTCATTCATAAGTGCAAGTTTGACATGCTCAGGGCAAAGTCACCCCCTACCATGACCTCTTTATATTATACTCAATCCCCATGTTGCCAGGTTCAACACTATCCTGCGTCATTACCTTCCTGATTGATTTGTGTCCATGCCCTTTCATTGATTCCTCAGCAGATGCATAATTATCTGGTGAAGATCTGCAAGGTGCTGGATAGAGACAGCTGGCATTTTACAGTAGAGAAGATGATTTATTGCAATATAAAAAAAAAATTGATTCTAATAATATAGTGTTGTGGCATTTGTCAGGACAGAGGGCTACTGTATAGGACAAACCTGTATAAACATGGGCTTATCTGTGTCAAAGGTGCTCATAAGAAATTATGTATCTTTTGACTGCACTGATATGAAGCCGTGATGTTTTATTTTGAAATATTGTGGAAAAGACAAATGATTCTGATAACTGGATGAAGATTTTCTCCAAAAGATGCTGGACTTCAAAGCAAGTTGGGCCCCTTTTCCTGTGGCTCACTGTCCAGCTGTCCGATGTGATGATGCGCATGAGCGTGCTGAATTAAGCGGCGTCACGCGGGGTAAGGAGCACCCAGGGGTGCCTCTGACATGTGCTGTAAGTAGCCAAGGCCTTTGATGGATGACTCTTATTTTCTTGTCAGCCTCGGACTACTTTTATGTTTATCTTGATATCTTCTTGATGGGCTTTCATTTATCCCGTACAGACTGGACACAGGGGGATGGGGGTTAGAGAGGAAGACGGAGAGGCAATCAAGCGGACAAAGGGAGAGCGATGTAGGACAGAGACTGTGGTCAGCAGGAACCCAGGAGAGGGAGAGGGAGCCTACTGATAAGCATGGACCTAAAGTTTTGTAAAGAAGTTTATTCAAGATTGTAGCTAAATGATCAGCCTGATGTATAGAAAGAAAAATGGCACAAATAATGTTGAGACTTGTGATCTCCTGTGATCTCTAAGTAAACTCGTATCCATTCTAACTTGGTATATGGACTTTTTATAAATATATTTCACATGATCAAGCACTTTTGAAAAGACTGCCTTCATTGCAGTCATTCAGAAAAATCTGTGTACATTCCAGATGAAAAAGAGATTAAATCAACATCACAATTGGCTATTGTAAGAATGTAAATTTTCTCAGTTTAGCTCATATGCTCATATTAGAGTCTTTCTTCAACTCTTACTGCTTGTAGATGTGAGTAGAATCTTACAATAGAAACATAAATGGCTAATTGAATCACAATCTCAATGGTGCTCCATGTTCTGTCCTTGGACATAGATCTTTGAATAGTTGCACATGTACACAAATACATTTTGGTACAAGTTTTTTCTAACCAAATCAACTTTTTTTAAAACAAAAATTCCACCAATTAATTTAAGGACTGGTTACATCGCTCTCATCATTGGGGCTTGTGCTGCTTAGTAACTTGGTGAGCAGCACTCCTCAGGCACCCAGGGGAAATTTAACCACTGCCATTGATTTAAAGGCTGTCCATCAACTTCTGGAATGTGTTTCTTGAGTATTTTCCTTCTCACACTGAGTGTCCATCAAAGTTGATAAGACAAATGAATATTATTGACTATAGCACATAATCTCAATAGGATGAAATCACTGGACGTGAACAGGGTTATAGGGCAAATATAACTGGACCCTTTTGACTGTATGAGAAAAATGTGATCAAACGCTGACACATATTACGCTGAAAGCAATAGAGAAACAAAATGCACATTTCAGTGGGTTTCTGCTGAGTTCAGACTTTGTAAATCACTGTCAAACAATATATTATGATGCATTATTCAGGCTGTTAAAGCTATTTTTGGGCATCTCAGCTATGGCTTTTTATAATTATATTTCTGCATAAAATTGCAGTCTCTGACATTATTATCAACTTCAAATATCAACGGTACACAAAGTTTACAGGCCTGTATAAATCACGCAGACCGCCTTTTAACTCAACATCCCTCGCCTTGACATGACCAACAATCACACTAAACCAAAGCCAAATGCACCCAAACTGAATCTCATTTTATTACTGATGTCAAACAAGAAAAGTCCCTCTGACAATCTGCAGCACTGTAACAAGGGCAGCAGGTTCAATAGTGAAGGTGGACATATGTCATTGTGTAATAACTTAGGATGTGAAGTCCAGCCCCTCTAAGACAAGCATGTTATCAGATTCTGACAAATGGCTTTCCAGCTCTATGCTTCATCCGAGCACTCGCTGTCATTTCCACTGAGTACAATGACTCGGCTCCAGATATATGGTGTAATGCATTTTCCCTGAAGTACTTAGTTTCCAATACACATTAAGGGCCCTCTTCAGTCAGATTTGTACTCGGGATTTTGTGCCTCAAGACTGTCCGCATTGAAAAAGCCACAATATTTTTTATATACCATTAAGGCCCTCTCATGTTCTTGTTGTCATCGCTGTTTCATCATTGTTGATTGCTGAAGAGTGTGATTACTATATTCATTTTATGTGCAAGCACTTTGCCAAAAATAATGATTATATAAATATTATATAACAAAAATTCCTTTTCAATTTATTTTTGTTTTAATAAAAATCTTGTCTTGTGGACCCCACCTCTAGTTTCATTTCACGTGGTATGCATTTCATCACATCCCTAACTCTGTTTGTTTTTGAATGGGACGTTAAGTAGAAAATTGTATAATTCCAGAGTTATGATTCAAAGTCTTTCAATCGAGAAAATGTCATTAAACTTGCGGGGTGCTTTTGTTCTGTCCAAGTTATTGTAGTGCAGTTGACACACCTTTTAAACTTGGACCCACAGTTTGACCTTTGTGTCTATGCCAATCACTGCAGCCTTTGGTGACTTTGTTGAGAGTAAAGGAGTCCATTAATCTCTCCTAGAAGCATAGGACACTCACTGGGGGTTTGAGATGCAGGCTACATGAATAACACACTCCCCATCTCCAAGGGCACGTACAGTTAGTGCTGCTTGGACCTGAGCGCTAGGAGCTTTTGTCCACAACACTTCTCACAGGCTGTCCAATTACTGCGCTTTTAGTCCCCTAGTCCTTGAAAACATCCATAACTGCATTCAAAGATACCGTTCACTCACAGTTATTGACTTTTCAATGTATGGCAGTCTGTCTTTTAGCACATGCAGCAGTACGTGTGAGAGTACAGTAAAGTAAAAGAAAAAAGTAAAAAAGAAAAGAACAAAAAGTACAAAAAAGTACAAAGTCCTGTAAGTATAATAATAATAATATAACATTGTTGTGGGTAAGTTTGTTTTGTCATTTTGGCTTCACAAAGCAGACAACATCTTAAACGTTCACCTTATCCTGAGATTAACTAATGAGATATTAACATCTTTTGTTACTTACAACCTGAATATAAAACTTTATATTTAGAGTTGTAAGTAATGTATGTTTGTTTACTGATTTTGTAAACAAATATGTCAGTTTGGTGAAGAACTACCTGCGAGGAAGCAGTTATGAGTGTGAGTCGTTCTGATCCCTTAGGAAAGGGCAGTTATTAAGCCTGATGCCTCTGTTGGTGGTTGTGGGCAGGGCTGTGACAGGTTTTGCACATAGGTCCTGGACAGAGGGTAGTTGACATCCTCCTCTCTGCTCTGACTGAAAGTTCTGATTAAAGTTTTGAGATCATTTTTTGCACCTTCACACTTTCAAGCTGTAATGAGTAATTAGAGTGCATTTCATTTGTTTGTTTACTAATGTTTTACATGTTTTTTTGTTTTTTTTTTATAGTACCATGAATGACAATTTAATCAAATTGGCATTAAGTTGGCACTCTGTGGACCTGCGGGCGTGAGGGTGTTCCAACACAATAGTAGAGGTTTCTCAGCCTGGAGGCACGGTATAATTAAGCTCCCATGTGGTCTCCGGTGTGAGAACTGATTGGACGGCTCCATGAATGTGACAGGTGCATGCACAATGCATAAAGCTGCCCAACCACAGGGGTCATTTGGCCCACGACTTACTCCTGCTCCAAGAGTAGAGGGTTCTTCAGTAATACAGTCCCATAATACAGTTTATTTTAATAAACTGTGAATTGTCATTAATAAAAGTAAATACTTTTAAATCAAATGTGTACTGTAAAACACTTTAAAACTGTTTATATATATATTTTCTATGTCAATTTTAGTGTTAGCAGATCCATGGGAATCGCTGAACAACACTCAATTTAGGCTAGTTTTTAGATTAAAAGGATACACCTGGTTGACTCCTTGGTAATGGTATTGCTTTGCTGGGAATGTTCCACAATATGCCATTGAAGCTATCTCGTCAGATCTCAGAAGCTAAGCAGAGCTGGGCCTTGTTGGTACTTGGAGCACTGCTGGGAATACCAGGTGCAACAGTGGGGATTTATGGTTGTTGTGTCCTGGGGCAAGACACTCCATGCATGTGACTGAATGTGGTGCCTGACCTCATTATTATTATCTCTATGGACTCCAGCAGGTGACGTCATTGGGCCAAATTGCACATCGGATCTGTGAAGAGCTTCCTGTGTAAAAAGAGCAACTGAGAATGTTCTTAAAATCACATGAATACCGCATTTTCTGGACGATGCGCCACTCTGGAGTATAAGTCGCACTCTGGAGCGACTTAAATGCATAATAATGAAGAAAAGTCATTAGTCATTTTTTTGGGGGAAATTTATTTTACAAAATCCGAGACCAAGAACAGGCATTTTATCTTTAAAGGCAAGTTATAATAATAAAAATAAAGTAGAGAATAACAGGCTGAATAGCAGTACAGCACGCTGACATAACACGTTTATATTTATTCAGCTACATGAAGCATAGTCAGAACTGAATATGTGTCTGGTATGTGAACGTAAGATATTAACAGTTAATCAGATAACTAAAGCATAAACACAAGCTAACAAGTTTACTCTCAATCTCAGTACAAATCACTAAATCCATTGAAATCTTCATCCTCTGTGTCACTTCTGAACAACTCCAACTGCTCCGGAAATAGATGAATGGCTGCCATACTGGTACAAGCCTACAGAAATTATATATTTTAATAATTTCACATATAAGCCACATCTAAGTCTAAGTCTCAGCCCCTGCCAGACTATGAAAAAAAGTGCAACTTATAGTCCGGAAAATACGGTAGTTTTTTTCTTGTTTTTTTTTGTTGTTTTTTTTGCAGTGACTCTGGGAATGAAAAGCAGGGGCAGGAGTATATTAGAGAAGATTTAACAATTTAGGCCATATCATACAAAGAGTGCAAGAAGTCTGCCACAGACACGTGGTGGAGTGCAGAGGACTGCTGGCTTACACACTGTGTGAAGACTATTGACAGTGTTTTGTTGTCTTCAAATATTTGAAATCTTCTTGGAAAACCACTGTAAGTGTAATAGGCTTTTTTGACAACAGGCAATTAATGACTTCCAAGATGAGGAAAATCCATCTGGATATTGCAGCACACTGTACTGATTCCTTTTTGTTTTGCAACAAAAAACATTCACATTTTAGCAGAAAACACAAATTTGTACTCTTTGGATTCAGCTGTATGCTTTTTAACTTGACACCTAAAGGTTTTCAAAATGGATATTAGAAAAAAAGATGTTTATGTATTTTATGCATATAGGTAGAGCATAGATCCAAGCATTGAAGAGCTGTCACCGTGTTGATGAATGGCACAAGCAGCTGTCGATTTAGCAGGAAAAACCAAGTCGTTCCTCATTTCTCCTGAACTGCAACCTTCATGACGAGGTGAGATCCTGGAGGAGAAGGTACAGGTCCATCCATTAGTCCATACATCACTATTGAGACAAAAATCAATTCATTGCAAACTTGAAGTATGGAGATGCATATATTGAGAACTGTAAAACATAAGTTAATGATCTAAGTAGTATTGATCCCAAAAGGTGAAGGGTTAAAAATGGGCTGTCAAAGTCAGACACAATCAATTATACTGCTATTATCAGCTGCCTAGTTCTTACAGCCACAGTGCCAGCACTTTAATATATTTTGTTGGTTGCTTTCCCTATAATAATGTAATCAATGGTCAGATTTTGATGGGTTTTCAAAAGTTTAAAAATGAAACAAATTCAATATGTTAATTCACTTCAGAATGAATCATAAAGTAAGAATACAAACAAATTAAACCATGGGGCTGAATCTCAGTGTGTCTCATGATTAGATGCACATGACTCATGAGGCCTTCATCACGATATGACAATACGACAATAGTGCACACTGAGGATGCATCACTGTTTTCATAATTGTGTACTTGAATGACCCACGTAGCTCAGCCCATAAAGCCAGTCTGAGTCCCTCTCAAGTGATGCCAGTCTCCAGATCAGTCCACACTGACAGTCGCTGACCTACTGAGGAGGCCCAGAGGGCTGCTGAGAGGTCGTATGTTCCCTTAATTAACTCCCAGTGGAAAGCAAAACCTCAGTTTATTTAGGGGAAAATCCATTTTAGTCAAATAGCACGCAGGTGGGTGATGTATTGGTTTAGGGATTCAGTCTGTATATAGTATAGCTCAGAATGACAAACAAAGTACTATCCAAGTTCAAAGTCATGACTCTTACTTTGATGACATTTTTTACAACATTTTACAACAAGAAGTGAAGCAGGTTACATGCTTACCTTATAACTCAAATATTTTTTAGTGTAGTACATATATTATATTAAATCTGTTATTTAGAAGTACCCCCTCAAATTTACACAAGCAAGTAATATACAGTTATAGCATCCCCTCCATCCACTCCACTGTGTTACTGGATTTGTGGATAATGAGGTACAGTAGATCTATATTTGGACAACACTACTACTCTCTGCCTCTTGAGGATCTAGACTCAGCTGTACACAGTACAGAATGTACAGACCTCTGCTCTGGCCAACAGAGCCACAACTGGAATTTACTGTGATGCAGTGGGCCCTTATCTAACAAGACCCATAAAATCACAAGCTTTTAGAACCATTCTGCCATAAACATAAATAATGGGACAGTGTTTGAATGTGCTGTTTGTTTCTTTGTTTCTATTCAGTTTGATCCTTCTCAATCTCATTGGCTCAAGCACAAAGAAATGCTTTAAATATTTGAAATCTCAGTTTTCTGTTATATATCAGAAGAAAACATTGTATGTGCTTTTTTGTGCTGCTTACAACTACTCAATATGCTTCAACTGACAAATACCATCACAGCAAAGGACTGAATGTAATGCAAGGTAAAGCCGCAGTAATGTGGTAGATCTTTAGGTAATGTTTAAGTTAGCGTTAAATGAGGAGCCGTGAGTTATGCAGTTTTAACACACGATATGGAGTCATAGAACACCATGATGTCCATTTTTGGCTATATGACAAAATAAAATATGCTGGTTTAGACAACACTACAATTTGGTGAGAACAAGTCAACACAAATCCCCACAAACACACCCCTGTCCTGAGAGTCCCTGTCCTAGTTGTTCTGAATGTGAAGCTATAGGCAATGCACTCAGACCTGCTATTCTGTATTTTCAGTTAATTGCATTACTCAGTATGAATAATGACACTTTTGCCTACAGAAATTCATCCATCTTTTTATGGTTGTTATATGGACCAGTACACATGTATTCATTATATGCTGACCCTTCCTCATATTTCAGTATACACTCCATTCTTCAAGCAAAGGATGCCCAATCATGACAGTTCTGATACACAAAGTCAGGCGCGGGTTTCACTATTCACTGACCTAATGAATGTAATAAATGCAACACAGGTTTTTCATTTTTTTCATGCGTATATTGAGGTGCCCCGTGTTTTGCATAAGCCTTATTTATCCCTTCATCTCCAGTATGGGCTCTGCTTTGATAAATGGCAAAGGGTGCCGCAGCAGAGCTGAGGCGAGTTCTGTCACTAGAGCTTCATTAGACACTCGGCGAGGCCATTCATTACTGTTATCACAAACCCACACACACCTCTCAACCTGCAGCTGTTTGGACACATGTACAACACACATGTGCTGCTATACAAGCTCAAAAAGGTGAGAGGAGACCTGCTCATGAAAGCGGCCACCGATATTTCATTTTTAACAAATAATACAGCGAAATATCTGAGCTGCAGTTCTAGTTTTGCTGATTGCGTGTTTAAAACTAGTTTGAATAAGAATCAGAATTAAATAGATTCCATGTAATTGTTTAAGGAGGTCTCCTAGGTTAAGGGAATGTTTCTATGGGTTTCAGAGTGATGAAAATTGTGCACCATTGCCATAGAAATAAACAAAAGTGCTCAAAATAGGGCAGAGGTATTTCTTCTTTCTAAAAACTAGTTCAATAATGTTTTACTCTTTTACAATCTCTTCCCTGTTACAGCCTCCTGAGCACACTTAGTAAATCTTCTCCTTTTGAGCTCCGATGATAAAATGATAGAATATCAGTTTGACTTGGCCATCACTGTAAATGAATCTACACTGATTGCTCTGGAAAGACTGATTCATTAAGTCTGATACATTGAAAAAGCCTGTACACTGATTAGGAAACAACTGAAGCCCTCCTGAGGTGTTCCTGTTTCTTGGCATTCTTCTAATCCTGTATTCTAATATTTTCACTTTGTGTACTGCTGTTTTTTGCTGTACTTCTCTGCTGTTGTGCCTCCAGTATCTCCTGGGCAGATATTTATGTGTTGGCACGGGCAAAGCTAAAACTTCTGAAAGTTGCAGTTGAATTTAAAACCGCCTTTCATAACTTTTTCTGTCCCTATTATGTAGCTTTGACAACAGATACTTCTTTTCTCGCATTTTTCCTCAATGCTTGAAAGTGCTTGTATTTTTTTGGTTAATGGCCTGGGTGTTTGTCTTTATTTTGACATCTGTTCCTGCTTATGCACTGTGATTGGAGTCTTAAAAATGTGACGGTAGCAGTTTTTTATCTTTGTGTTCGAGGGAGGTGGGGTCATCACGTCCTTCTGTGATGAGGTGTGCCTCTATATGACAGCTTCATATTTCTTCTCCACAGGATCCTCTCAGAAAGGCTACAGGGGAGTATGATAACACACACACACACACATTTATTTACGCTACACTACGTTTTTCCCAGAATTACAGCCACGTAATGGGCCAGAGCTTAGGGTGGAAAAAGACGCAGTAGCAGTATACTGCCATTCTCAGGAACTGTGAAACCATATTTGACTAGAATCCCAGTTTGGTGCTTTCAAGGTTATAATATTTATATTTTCACTGAGGTACGTTTTTGGCTGACTTAACTGACATGACAGCAGGAATGGGGAGACAGCAGGGAGAACATTCTAGGTAAAATCTTTTCACTAGATTCCAGATAGTAATTCCTTCCAAAAACAATAGCATCCCATTCAGAATGCTTAGAACAATATGCTTCAGTTGCATTGAGTTTTGAAAGCTGGGATTGCGCTTGATTTAATGTATAACTTTTAAGCAAGTGGAAAGACTACATAAATCATCTGATTTACGCCCATTTTTACTTTATGTCCTGTGCTTGCTGTCATTTCCCCCTCAATTATCGGCTTATCCGGCCGTTTCGGCCTTATGGGAGTGATTGAATGCCACCTTTACCTTGATAGTGAGCTGCAGAGGCTCTCAGTCATAAAGCCAATGTTTGGAGAGTGGATACAGTTTTGCTTTGTCCAGTAGTTGTTTTGAAGTGTGTGTTCTGCTCCAAGGACTGTGTGTTAGCTTTCACAAACTATTGATGTTTCCACAGATGGCAAGGAAAGAATGAATCGGCAGTTGTGAGAAACGCCAAACCTCAAAGATGTTTTACACGTTCAGCCCTTGAGATATGAATTGTGGGACACAAACAAGAACAGGGCTGTTCCTTTGTTATTATAGAATTAAAACTTCCAGTTAACAGAGCTCAAGGATGACTAAGGCTCACCTCCCCCAGATGGAATGACCAAAGTTCCATATGTTGTTGTACATGCTGTTTTCCTCCCACATTGCCTTATACGAGCGTGGAGTGCGAGTGAGAGATTTGTGGTGGTCAGACGGGCTGATGGCGCAGGTTGGCAGCCTCACTTCTGTCAGTTGACCCCAGGACAGCTGTGGTTACAGAAGTGGTTTAGTCAGAGCTGGCCCTAGCTTTCAGGGGACCCTAAGCTGAATTTGTCTCTGGGGCCCCCAACAGTGGATGCCTCCTAGCTCGGCTATTGGTCATTCACATTTGACCAGTTGTATTTGTATTTATATGACCAACATCAGACTGAAAACATCCAGAATGTCACAACTACCATAGTCACAAGAACAGTAGACAAACATATAAGGAGGATCAAGATTTTTAAAATTCTAGACATTTTTTCTTTGTTTCTGGTGGAATTTTACTGTGTTCCAGTTGGTGACAGTGGGCTTAAATTTACATTATAAAGGGTCCTTGCACCGGTGTCCATAGCTGCCCTCACCTCTGCCCGGTTCAAAAACAAATGTAGTAGCAGTAGATATTTTGTTACTATAGGTATAAAACAAATATAAACGTTTTAGAGGGATATTTAGGCTGCTGTAAATACATAAGCCCTGTGCCCAATAAAACTTGATATATTATTTTCAATATAAATGTATGGGCTCTTGAGGGCCCTCTGGTGGCCTCCTGAGGCCTATAAGCAGCTGATTAGTCTGCTTATAGACTGGGCTAACCCTGAGTTTAGTGTATAATGAATAAGCAATGCAATGTAAAGTGTTTGGGATGTCTGCAAACGTTCAGTGGACTTTTTAAGAAGCAGATGAAGATTCTGAAAAGCTTTTACTTGACTGGGTTGTTATGCATTTAATTTTCTTTTTATTGTGTTTTATCTATTTGTCTTTCAGCTTATTTGAGTAAAGCACTTTATGGTTTTTATCCGTGAAATGTTGTATACAAATAAAATGTTCTAACTTGCTAAATGAATCCAAAGCATTATTATCACCATTATTGTTAATTCACCTTTTGGGCAGAGTGCTGTACTTCTGTTACACCATTTGTCTTAGGATTTATTGCTTATATTGTGTTAAAGTGTCCAACAATAACAGAGTGTATAGTTATCTGAAGTGTCACCCTTTCACTCCTCCTCAGACTCAGTCCTTTCTGTGTTCCTCCCTCTTCAGCCACTGGGACACATCACATTAATTAAACGTCTGAAAATGACAAGCCTTTTCCTGCTGCACCTGCTCCATCTCAAACAGGCCTTTTACTCGGGACGCAGGGACAGCACATTGATTTCCCTACTGTATAATGCTCCCATGTCTTATTTGGAGGACTTCGTGTCTGCAGGGAGAAGATGCTGGACAAATTAATACATTAGGGGGGTCAGGTGACTGCAGAATTGCCAGTTGTATTGGTCATGTCATCTTAATTTTTTATCAAAACTTTATTCTCTGTAAACTTTGAGCTATGGCCTGGTCTGGTGTCTCCTTTCTGTCTGGCTCTGGTTGTTGATTGGGTCCGTTATTTTAGGAAGGTGACCCGAAAAAGCATCACCTCACAACAGAGAGCTCATTAGCATAGACCCACGCTGGCAGTAGCAATCTGTGGTTAAGACGTGACACAAATACTCAAACACTTGAAATTCTGAAATACGATTTGGGTCATTTTAAATCTCATTTGGTTGACTTCAGCTTGCTCTCAACACTGTGGACTCAATGTTGAGATTCAATTTGAATTCAGTGAATGTGTCTTTCAGAACAAATCTAATCTGTCCAACAAATCCTTGAGACAAAATGAAGCAAAGACGTTTTTACAAGCTACAAATTGATGATTTACACAGATAAAATTAAACTGTTCTTGTAAGACTGGGATAATATAAGATTCACTGATTTTACCTGTCGCATTTATTTTAACTTTGGCCTTTCCTTGGCCCTGGAAATTGAATTAAGGTTCTTTCCTTTGGAGATCTTGATTTGACTCAGAATATCTCTCCATTTCACCTCTCCTCACCGCTCATAGAAATGTATAAAGAATTAGGTTTTGGGAATTCGGGAAAAGGATTTGGTGTAAAATCTCTAAAGATCTCTCTTAAAGGGGGGTTGTATGTCAAATAGTGCTCACATTAATGATTCACTTTTAACATACTTAAGTGTTTGTACATGTTTTTCTGACATTGTGCACCTGTTTTGAAGTAATGTTCGCAATGTACTTTAATCTCTCTCCTCACTGTTCCTTCAGTTTTGCATTATTCATCATGACACGCAGACTCAGACAGCTATGAACAGCGTGTCATTCTGCGAAGACAGAACCCAACCCAATCCCACCGAAGAAGAGCCCAAATGACATCTGTGTTCTCACGGATGCTGTTTTCTTTTGCACAACTGCTCTTGAGTGTGAGCAATTGCAGCTCTGATCGCTCAGCAGATGTCTGTCAAATGGAGGGGGAAAAAGCATTCATGATTTTTCGCAATTTTACCAGATTTAAATAGAAACTATTTACAAAAGGAATAAATGGGTGAACAGAAGTGCTAAAAATATCACTTTCAACTGAAAAATCCACTTAGCTTTTCAAAACTGAACAAATGAGCTGAAGCAGAGCTGCCAGTTTGTAATAGTGTAGAAAATCTTAGCTTATAATGAATCTGGATTTGTTTTTTTACCTGAGGACAACCAAAAATGGTCTGAGGACCACATTTGGCCCCCAGGCCACAGCTTTAACAGATGCCATATTTAACTCTGTAATAATTTAACTTTTTTATCCTTTTTAACTGTTGCTCTATTTAGGTATTTTAAAATAGTTTAACTAAAACTTTTTTTTTTTCTAAACATAGACATATCTTGACCTTGGGGCCACCAAACATTGTTCTGAGGGTCACATCTATAATGTATATTAACTTCTTTAACTTTCCGTTTACTAGAACTTGTTACTTTTCACAAGTTTAACTCATGTCGTCTCCTCATTCTAAACAGAATGCTTTTTGACTGCACTGAAAATGCAGGTACTTTAGTGTGTTTTCTTAACAGGCATTATTTTAAGTAAGAAAAAATGAAATTATGCCCAGTGACCAAAGGTGTTGTTTACCGTAGCAATCCACTTAAACAGAAAAGATAGGCTTGAAATAACTATGAATAGTAATACAGGCAAAGGGACAAGATCATTTTGAGTCTTTGTATCTGTTTCAAAAGTATCTTTAAATACAGTGCTGGCAGGAAGGCCACTTGTGAACAGGCGAATCACTACTTGCTCTGAGACAAATTATTTACTGTTATCATTAGCTCATGCCTCAAAAAATCAGGGCTGTAAATGGTTTCACATTTGCTTGCCATTACAATTCATGCAATACAAATTACACAACGTACAACATGTAAGTGAGGACAAATAGTTGATTTAATTCTCCGTCTCCAAAGATCATGCACACTGGGGTTGTAATGCTACAGTATTCAGAGGATGATTACACATCCCCCTATCGGGGGTAAACCGAGCATATAATTAGTCATTTGTTTCCTTAATTAACTTGCTCCCATCATTGTTGTTGGAAAGAGGAACATGTCAGTGAGTCATTGATGCTTTAGGATCATTACTTACTCTTCACCTTGTGTTCAGTTTGCATTCTGCAGGGAGACCCTTTACTGCTAACACTTCTTGTAGTGTTGCGCCGTACACAGATTGACAATTGATAAGGTCACAGTGAGTGGAGGGAAGAGACATGCTGCAGACGTAATCCATCAGATATGATCCAACAAGTGCAAACCTCAAGATGGCCGTCCATAGTCTCTTAAAAGTGACCTATGTAGTTTTATGGTGGAGGCTCTAAAGCCTTCTTTTCTCCATGAAAATATTGTTTTGGCTATAAAACTGCTTAATGAATGGAAGATACAAGATTGTACCATACTGTGGAACAATCCAAGCCAAGCAAGCAGGTGGGACACCCTCCACCTGAAAATGTATATTCTGTACCTTTAAGCGTGACATTTCAAGCACTTGCCGTTATTTTTAGTATCTTAAGTCTTTAATGTAACACTAACACTGAGAGATAGAAACATGCATGTTTTTTGTAGCTTTACAAATACTTTGATGTGCGAGTTTCCTATTGTCAGGGATGTGTTTGAGGTACCATAGGTGTCATTACTGCTACAATAAGACTCAGTAGGGGCGCTGTACCCTCACCTGTGCTCTTGATGATATATTTGAATAGTTCTCAATTTCATATGAAGGAGTTTCCACACGTCGTTAAAATTACATGTAAAAACATAACCATACTTTGGGCTATGTATTTAAAACTAAATACAAGTTTATTCCTTGTTCCTTGTGGGTGTTGGCTTGTAGAGACGAACATGTTGAATTGTCTGTATATGGTTGTCTCAGTCACCAGCAGCATGACCACCTCACCTCTGCCTCTCCCTGTGTGTCTGTATAAGACTAATGATCATCTGATGATGTACTGGCTTTGGCCCTAGGCCCTCTCTGAAGCCCTGGCTCCATCTATCACTGTGGTCTTGCTGTGAAGTGCTGTGTGCAGAGAGGGCAGTCTCAGTCAAAGGCCAGGGTCACAAGGTCTCTCAGGACGGTCCAGTGACTCAGCAACAGAGGTGGAGGACCACAGGGCACATGTGCAGACATGATGTTTTCTACTCATGTGGGAGTGTTAGTGATGTTGTGCAAGATTACCTCTGACAAACAAGTTGTTTCATTGCAATAATGTGTATAGAGCTCCTGCAACTGTCATGCAATCCTGACATGCACCTCCAAACTCCATACAGGTAGAAGTAGTGAGAATTCCCCTAGAAACTAACCGTGTTTATCGGAGTTTCAGAGACTGTGGAATATTGTGAACCAGGATGTACACATCAAGGGTAGAAGAAAACCTGAGCCCTTTACCACATTTACTAAGCTCCAGATTGACGGTAGAAGTGGATTTCTGTAGCTAAACGGGCTAGCAGAGTAGTTTGAAGAGACACCATCCCAAATGCTTTTTGCTTAACACTGTGAGTTTATTTTTTACAATCAACATTTCTAAGCAATTAATGTTAAGAAAATTAACAAACTAATGTTAAATCAATGTTTTTTGTGATTAAGGTTATTACAGTTAACTGCTGAGTTATGCATAGCAAATTGGAATCCAATATGGTTGACATCTGGTTGAGCAGACAGCATTGTCGTAATAATATTTTTTACTTGTCTTGTCACGTGTGTCAAATTTCATGATTCTACAGGCATTTATTTTTTATTTTTTTGCATTGTACCTATACCCTAATGCGATTTCATCTTTCATCACGATTTCATCATGATGATATTAACTATGGTCACAGGCTTGATTCACAAGTAACCATGCTACTGCTAATGCTATTCCTCCAAATAAAGCCAAACTTATTTTCACCCCAGAGATAAACTACGTTCACACTATGGAGCAGCTTGATGGAGAGCTTCTTTCACCGTTTAATTCAACAAACAAGTTATGTCAATTGGGAATCTGCTCTCAGTATCACAGGGTCACAGGAACCCAAGCAGTGACAAAGCGGAGGCTGGTTTATCACAAAGGAGTCTCTGGTGCAGAAAATCCTGCTGATGAAGACCGAACAAGAGTCTAAGTCCTATAAAAAGGACCAGGGAGGCAGATGGAAATCTAGTCCAAATCGTACCTTTCCAATTTAGCCGAGCTGCCATCCCAACGCTGATTAATGAAGCTGGGAATCCTGTCTGTCTTTCCCTCACCTCTGCGGGCTCACAGATTGTTCTTTCTGATTGGACCACTGGATCAGCTGAATGGTTCAGCAAGTAGTATTTTGGTGTAAATTAATTTACAGGTGCACTGAAAATATGGTCTTTTTAAAGAGAGAGAGAAGAGAGAGAAGGTATTTTAGGACTTGAATAGAGTAAAATTTTGTAAAAACTATTATTCAAGACCTGTCACATTCTACACAACTAATTGATTAATTTGAAAAAAGAAAAATTGCTCAGTGCTTATCATTTTTATATAATTTAGAATCATTTCAAAATGCTAAATATATAAGAAGTTGTTGTATTGAGAAAGAAAGTGTACAACTGTTCTGAACATAAGAAGTCAGGTTGAGACAAGCAGGCATTGATTGTCTGGTCTACAGGACGTGAGAGCCACAGTGCTGTGTCAAATCAGACCAAACAACTCACAAAAACAAACCCAAAATGATTCACATTTCATTAAGTGTTACCCTTTTTAAATTATATTTGAGCCTACTAAATTGGCCAGTGAAGTTTGAAGGTGTCTCAGGATGATTAGATGTATTTGCAGTCCCAACATGTGTTCATTTTCTTTTTGAGGTAGCCTTTAAAAAAAATGTCAAATAACCGTAATTTTGAGGAGAGGGCAACTAATCACTCCATCAGTGTGTACTTCCCAGCAGCTCTCACAAAATGCTCTTAAATCATGCAAATGTGGGCCTCCTTGAGCATCAATGTGACCCACATATGAAGGCACAGGAGTCTCTTACCTGTTTGTTTATAGCAGAGACATGAGGGCAGGACCACCATCTGCTGTTTGGAGACGCTTTATGTCTCAGCAGTGAAGTCAAACCAGGACAGACCTTTGGGAAGACAGTTTTCCAATCTGGTGCAAAAAAATTGCTCCAGTATTTATATTTTGTACTGCCTTTTTGTCTGGATACACAAATCATAATATTCAAAGACTGCAAATGCATCTTACCCCACACAATTAAACATTTTTAGCTAATTAAGTACATTTTAGCTCCACATCTGTCTGTGTGTGTGAATGTCTGGGTAGCAAATATTCTCCATTTATCCTTAACATCAACACAAATGCTATGTGACAGTTTCTTATTTAATGTTTTAAAAGTCCTGACCAATCATAAAGGCTCATATCTAAAGTATTGATTTCATTAGAGTGTAAATGAAGATCTTTATTTGCAGACATCTCCGCGGGATAGATGACCCGATACTGTCCACACGGCCTTCTTCAGTCTGTCCCTTGGCTCCAATTAAAGCCTTTGGTGTGTCATGAGCCTGTCACCACACAGAGAAACTCACATCACAAGTTCACATGTGCACTTTAAAGGTGCACTATATATCTTTTCTGGTGGCCCACACTAGACTTATTTTGCATCAATCAGAAGTGGCAGGTTTCAAAGCCTATTCTGATCTGTTCATCTCATTTTGCAATCTGGAGTTTGATTAACCAACTGAAACCAAAACCACGTTTTGAGTTATAATCTAAACTGTTAAACCTACATGAGCACCAACATTTCTATGAGTTGGACCTGAGCAGTGACATGCCCTGGCAGCAGAATTCCCAAAAAGTGAATATGTTATGGCATTAATGCAACTCATTTGGACCAACTGTCACCTGAGGTAAAGTCAGAGAGGGTAATTAACCTTGACTATGTGGCACTTCATGTGTGTGTCTCTGCTACAAAATGACTATAAGATATAACATGTAATATTGTAACTGTAGACTAGAATCTGTTTTGTCTAACTTCACAGGTGTTAATGGCTGAGTCAGAAAAAGAACAAGTACAAGCAGTAAGGCCAGGATGTCACTGCCCTCCATATCCGGGGCGCATTCTTCAATTAAATTGATCTGGTGTGGGCTGGTGTCAGAAATGAATTCCAATCTTCAAGTGAACTGTGCACCTCAGAAAGACTTTTTTTAAGCAGAAGATGCACATGATGACACATAATGCTATAAAATTAAATAAAGGAAATGCAGACGTTAAAGTTAATCCATATAATCGGCATTGGCTTTGAGCTGAGGGACCTGGATGAAAGGCTTTTTTCACTATTAAGACAACAGTACACAACAGTCAGAAATTAGATGGCAAAATAAATGTCTATTTTACTATACTTGTTTTGTATTCTCTGAAAGTATGTTTTTTTTTTTCTTCATTACTTTACTCTACACTACACGTAGTGTGAATACTGTGTGTTACAACATTGAGGTATATTTGTTTCTCAGTCAGAATGCCACACATGCTTATTTTAAGATGTCTACACTAGAATCTGCTACTTCGGTTATATGATACGGGTATGCGTCTTCGGGTTGACAAGAGGCCTTGTAATACATCTTTTCAGTGACTACATCTTTTAATGATGTATTCTACCTTCCTGTAAATAGTTAATGGTATATCTATTTACGACCTTGTACAAACAGTATGTAAATGTAGTTTAAGTCCAGTTAGTACCTTTCTTGGGGTATAAGTACTGGATGGTTCCTTTGTACGGACACAAAATCTTACACACAAAACTCATACACAAGAAACTTGCACGCAACCTCACCCGACACACCCAGCCGCACTCTCACACAAACTCACACACTCACACACACACTCACATACTGACACACACACACACACACACACACACATACACATACACATACACATACACATACACATACACATACACATACACACACACACACACACACACGCATACGCATACGCATACGCATACGCATGTGTTTGCTGTCTGTAACTAAACTTATTTTAACTCTCTACCTGGTCTGCAATCTCTTCCTTCACGATTACATTCTCTATTTTTTTCATATTAGCAACTTGGTAAATTCTAATGAACTTAAGATCAATAGATTAATCTGGGTACAATACAAAGATGCCAGTTGCCTCTGTGGTGTCTGGCCTGCTACCAGGAGGCCCTTGTCCCCCTCTTAGGCCCTCAATGTATAGATGGAGAGAACACCAATTCACATGTATACATTGTGAGGCAACGTGCATTAACATCTGGAACTCATAAAGAGTCATGATATAGGATATGTTACCAAGAGGCATCATATCGGGGGTTATAAGTACCCGAGCAATCCTTTGTTCGGGGTTCTTCTCACATTGGTTTAGAGAAACCCAGACCTCTGTCTGTAATTGGCTTATACTCTGTTTTTGTAATAAATATTATTATACTATCAGAGCTGTCATTTGGGTTATTTCCTGACTACATCCCACCTCGGACCTCCGGGCTTCTGCTGAAGGTGAGCTGCTGTGAGCAGATTAAACCACATTAAATATTTGGCGTTGTCGGCAGGATCGGTAGCATTGTTTTATTGCTCCGTTAATTGTTTGGTGGGAGTAGTTGGGAATTACCTAAAATGCATCTAAATTGCTAAATTGGGAAATACAGTACTGTATTGGGGCTTATGTCATGCATGCAAGGAGGTTTGGAGAAGTGTTTTGAGGAAGAATAAGTGAAAACTCTTACGTGGAGTTATCAAACTAAAGTATACACGTGTATATTAAAACGTGTATTTGCGGCAATTTAGACCCAGGTCCGCTGGGTACCGACCAAATTTAGTACTTAGTTAAAATGGTACATTTGCTTCACGCGAGTATATTCACGCGTGTTTGCGGCTATTTAGGCCCAGGTCCGCTGGGTAACAAACCAAATTTAGCTTTTAGATGACCCATTGGTCCACGCGAGTATATTGACGCGTGTTTGCGGCTATTTAGGCCCAGGTCCGCTGGGCAACAACTAAATTTAGTTTTAGATGATCCATTTGAGCACGCGAGTATATAACGGACTAAGGACAAAGCTGTACGCCCGAAAGTCTAAGCGCAGTGCTGGGTGCAGTTTAGACTCGGGTCACCGGGTCGCAACTAAATTGGGGATTTTCCGGAAAAGTAGTTAGTTGTTTGTCTTTATTTGTCGTGGTGTGTGTGTGTGAGTGAACACTGGGTGCTGTTGGTGTGTTCGGGGGATAATTCCTGCCCCTTCCCTCTCTCTCTCGCTCGTGTCTTTACGCCCTCCCCTTCTCTCCCTCTTTCTCTGTTCTCCTCCTGCCCCTGTGTGCTCTCTTGCCCCCTCCTCCTCTTTATCTCTTCTCCTCCCCTTTTCATCTCCCCTTGCCTTTTTTGGGTGGTACCTTCCTTCTTTCTTTTAATTTTAATATCCTGGTGTTATCTGCTGGCGTACGACTTTGGTGTACACTTGGATGGTTTGGCCACCTTATTGATGACGTTTAATTTGATTGATACCAGTTTAATAGATGTTGGCATTGTGAGTGAGCTATCTTGCAGAGACTTGCGCACTCTCTACAAGAATAGTGAAGAATGGTGAAGTTAGTTGAGTGTAATATTATATAAGGTGAAGTAAGGTGAATTATATTGAATATATGAAATATAGATAATACATATGCAATATAGATTTGTCTGTATACAGATATTGATATAAGAAATGAGATAGGTATTTCTGTAATCTCTATATATCTCTGATGTGACAACATTTTTGCTGTTTCCATTTATTACGGTACCGTGGGAGTGTGAGACAGGCCCCAGCCCTGAGGCCAGTCAGCAGGGTACCACAGGTCCAGACGGAGACCAGGCTCAATCCAAGTCAGTCGGTAGTTAGTCCAGACGACATCCAGGCTAACTTATTGCAAGATGGCAGTGCTGACTGAGACGGAATTCAACATCACAAATTGAAAAGGCCAGTGGTTTTTCTTTTTTTATCCACTAAATCTTTCTCACCACACAAAGACCTGTTTACATCATCATATTGATTCACATTGTTTTGGATCACATATCAATTTATATTGAGTGTTTGCCTAGTATACGTAGTTTATATAACTTAGAGTGACACTGACACCAAATCTTGGCAACAGACGACAGCTCCAAGTTATGGGGAAGTAATTGTTTGCTTTGCATAATTGATTTATTATTAATTTCTTTGGGGTTTTACCGCTGTATTACACACTCTTATTGAATAGACAAACATTCATGTTATTGATGATAAATATATAAATTGTAGCTGAGTAATAAATCAATCTCCATTTAGTGATTATTGTTTAACTAAACTGTGGTTTATCTACTTGAGTTGAGACGTATTACACATGCAGTTACATAATCTTAATTTCTAGTGTTTCCGGTGAAGGTTGATTAACAAATACGTAATTGAATAGATAATAAATGCATAAACAATTTAAATAGTGAGGAAATAATTTAATTAATAAATAAAAGGGGGAGATACAAGTTATTATTTCGCAACTATTCGCAAGAAAATGGAAACAAATCCTAAAATCAACCCAGTTGAAGAAGTAGAAAAGAAGAATCCATCAATTCAAAATGTCGCTGAGACATCAAAAAAAGTGGGCATTTACATTGGAAAGGAATTGAGCTAAGATGGCCCACTGAAGGGACATTTTCACTTGACGTTAACATAAACAAGGCTAATGAAGAGACAGAAAAGCTGACAATCAAGATAAATGAACCATATTCTCATGTAAGAAGTCCACCGACCTACGAAAATGCAGTTGAAACCAGCAAATCACATGTACAACTTTCATTGGTGAAAGCAGAAGGCTCTTATCAAATGCAAGATGATGACCAGCAAACAACTGAAACAGGTCAAGCAGTGACTACGATGGAATTATACCCACCTCTGAAAAGCAAGAAGTCAGCAGCTTTGAAAGGACTGTGTCAGAAGTGTAAGAGAATGGAATTGAGAGAAGAAGAACAGTACAGGATGGATGAGGCCAGAGGTGGCTATGATCCTAAGACCAAGAAAATGCTTGCAAATGCAGAAAAGAAAGGAAATAAAACACCAAAGAAACCAAATAGCTCAGAACCAGACCTCTATGAAAGTGAAACCAATAGTGAAGAATCAGAAGAAGATCTGGGAGAAGAATGCAAATATTCCTTGGCTTATGTAATCAGACGCCCTAGGGAGGAATCAGAGAGTGAAGAAACTATGGATGAAGCCGCCGAAGATGAAGTTCCACCCACCATGAATATGAAATCATATTCAAGAAAGGCAAAATCACCTGACAAGGTGTGTGTCTCACAGTTGTGGAAAGAACAAGACCGAGAGATTCTCAGAAAACAGGATCAGATCCAACTGATGGGCAATAAGCCAAAGGATAACATGCAAGCTGTGGTTTGTGTCAAGTCTGCCGCAAATAAATCAACCATTACAAAAACCATTCGCTCCAGTTCCGTTATTCATCCCAACAAATTTCAACCAATTTCAAAACTGGAGAGGTAGAGGACGAAGAAATGGCAATAGAAGAAGAGGAAGTAATTTTTATCAGAATCAGTTAAATTCCTCAAAGGCTTGTTACCGGAGTGGACAATTGGGCCATTTTGCTCGTGAATGTAACCTTCCAGGACCAGGCTTCCGAGGAGGCTTTCGAGGAGGCTTTCAAAGAGGTTACAGAGGAGGTTTCAGAGGAGGCTACATGGGACAACTTACTCCACTGCAGGTTTCAGGACCGGTGAACCCATACTCTGATCCAGAATCTAGATTCTAGGGGCGCCCGAAGAACCCCACAGGAAGATGTTAGCTGGTAGCATCACAACTGGAAACAGATCCCATGATTACAGAGGAGGTGAATGTTCCAATCCAATCCAATCCAACTTTATTTCTATTGCACTTTAAAAACAACAGAGTTGACCAGAGTGCAGTACACAACAGACATTTAAAAAAAAAAACACAGATATAAAACCGAATGTTCTGCCATTGAACCTGATGGTCGACATCCGAGCTATCTTAACTTGTCTATGGTCTAAAGACGCTATGAATCTCCCACTCTTGAACTTTTCGTATGGACAATTAGGGTTTGAAGGGGTGAGACAACTGGTTCCTTTACACAAAACCAATACAGCTGCACTACAAAAATCAAAGTATTACAATACCTGTACTCATATCAAAGAAAACATCGATATCACTTTTGTGAAGAGATGTGTAAAATGAGATGTACTATTTACCCACACGCGAGACGACTGTCTTTGAATGTGCCAGAAGAAGTCCAATACCAGTTATCACTAACCACAGAGATGAAGACCTCAACCGTCTACTAAGTAGGAAATCTTAGCCCAGCATTGTTGGTGTGTCAGCCATATTATGGAAGAAATACATTATTGTAAATCCGTCTAAAGTAAGAGCTCCTGAGTATCAGCCACTATGCACGTTGAAATATTTTAAAGGGACAAGTCAAGAGATAAATCACATAAGAACGTTTTTGACATTTTATTTGCTTGAATAATTTGACTGTTTTATTAGTAAATGTGTTATCTCTCTCTAAAGAACAACCTGCATTTTTGACTACAATCCGACTCTGACAGGCACCAGGCACCAGGCGGGAGTTAGCAATTGATTTTGTTGATGTGATTAGACCAGTAGGTTGTAAAAGGGATATGCTGGTGGTGGTTGTTAGATTTTCAAGGTGGACAGAACTCTGTCTGACCAAGAAAAAAGACACCCACTCTGTTGCCAAATTTTATGTCAAGAAGTTGCTACTCAAAGGGGATTTCCCAATAGAACTTCACCTGATAATGGGAAAGAATTTGTGGATAAAACAGTTAGATTAATTTGCAAAAATTAGACATTAAGCGAAATTTCGGATCAGCTCATCACCCATATAGTTAGGGGGTTTTGCAAGAGTATGAATGGCGTTTTGAAAAAATCATATTGCTAAACTCTGTCAGCACATAGGGCTGAATTGGGTTACGTGGGAAATTATCTACATATCTACAATAACGGATCTGAAGGCTGCTGTTCCACTCCAAACATCCCCGAAGAGCCGGCTGGACCAAGCCAGTCAAGGCCAGTTCGAGAAAGAAAAAGATCTAGCTGATTCAGAGACTAAAGTGGAAGTAACCTTGGGGGAAAGCAGCTTTACTTCCATGCCTGTGAACTGAAGAGAACATCAGTGAAAACCAACTTAAACCACAATGGGAAGATCTACTGGGGAAACTTTGGACTTGTGGAGTACCTCTGGCATAGGGAAATATACGCTGTTAAATCAAAGGAGACTGTAGCCTTTACATACACCAAATAATAACTGAAGATCAAAGACAATATAAGTATTTGTATTATGATTCACAACTAGCAGTTACATTTATAGGACAAGAACTGTAATCTTGGTGGTGATGGATTCAGGAGAATCCATACCAACAGGAGGTGTCAATGACACTCAGGAAGTGGTCACTTCTAGGCCAGCAGTAGAGGTAACAAATCAGAGGCCTATTGCGCCGCACTTGGAAATTGAGGCTGAAATACCACACTCAACCACACTAAGCCCTCAGTCTACTACTTTGTTTGAAACTGTTTCAGTGGCTCGTGACTTAGTGGGAGCTTTATCATTTCTATATGTTTTTGCACCATTTGGTCTCATGGAGGTAAAGTTGAATGGACTAATAATTTGGGTGAAAATTTTGTGTTGATTGGACTTAAACAAGGGAGCTAGCTGAGGGCCCATCAAAATATATTTAATTTAATGATTTGAAATTGGATCTGACTGTGGGTGAGTGTTCATTGATGGTATGAAATATTTCACGGGATGATCAAGGCGATTTCATTTGCAAACACGTGCAGACACGACAAATTTGTGCCGACGAATAATCGTTGGTTACCGGGGTACAAAGCACATAAAGTAACTTTGGTTGTGACTGATTTGGTCTCTGATCTGTTGCCTGAAGGCGCATTAGCACAATTACCTATTAAAACCGATTCTAGAAATGTAAAGGTAATTATTACTGCAATAAGCCAACAGGTGGCTACTCCGACTGTGAAATTGGGTAATGTTACATGTAGTGCTGTTAAATTGAATAATACATTATCGAGTGCCACTACAACATTCACAAGTACCACAATGACAAACACGTTAACTAATATAACTTGCACAAATATGACAACTACTGTGACTCTTGTGACTGCTATAAATGTAACTTCACTCTTAACTACGAGATCGAAAGTCGCAACGACTAGTAAACAAGAACCAAAATAAGTTGCAATCTGTAAGTGTGAAGCTCACACTTATGAAATAGATTCAATTTCCTTAGGAAATGCATTAGCAGATAAACACGTTAAATAGACAGCAAGTCTGCTCCTCCAAGCTGAAACAAACTGATGATTTTCTTATACAGATGCAACAAGCAAATGAGTTACAAGAACAACTTTGGGGGAAACACAAGGTGCAATAGTACAAAATGGATTGTATATTAGCACAGTAAATATAAACCAATTCTACCAAGATCAAGGTTTAAAATGGGCTGCAATATTGAGTCATGGGATGAGAGCCATGTCTCAACAGGAGGATGTGTAGTATCATAAACCAACACTATACTACTTATGGATTCTCTAATTATTCACAACATTTTTGTCTGCAGTGTGACATTGTATAAGACATAATTCTCAAGGAAATTTTGAGACCAAACAGAGGGAAATTCCCAGAACCAGAATATCCAGGTTATACATATGAATCTCATTCAACTCAATAAAGCTAGAAATCTAGAATACTGTCTAGTAATAATTGATGCCTACTCTAAATGGGTAGAATTGTTCCCCTGTCACTCTCCATTCGCACTGACAGTAACAAAAGTTTTATGTAAAAGATTAACACCTAAACTTGGTATTCGGTTTCAGTAATTTGGTATTCCACAAGTGCTGAGGAGTGACAATGGTATATATCTGTGAATGAAGTCATTGACAAAATAGGACAATGGGACTATTAAACTAAATTGATATTTGAACGAACATATACAATACAATAAAATTGTAGTTCCTTCACTACTGCGAAATGGACAACTTTAGAAATATAACTGGACTAATACTATGACGTAAGAAAAATGGACTGACGGACTTTCATTAGATGGCAGGGAAGAGATGAGAAAAGTTTTTGAAAGCGACAGAAAGTTTGGAAAATGACGGGAAAGTTTTTAGACTGTGCAAGGCAGTTTTTAAAGAGTGTGAGAGAAAGTTTTTAGAGTGTATAAGCAAGTAGGGAAGATAATTAGTAATAGGGAAAGATATTGTTATATTATGATATAATTCTACCTGAATTAGTAGAGAATATTGTAACAACTGTTGGTGCCGCTTGTGACTCCACTAAAGCCGCATTTAGTAAATTTGTAACTAAAAGAAGAACAAATTACGTAGTTACTTAAACAAGCATGGTTATAAAATATAATTTGAACCCATACTCAAATGTGCTAAACAAAATTTCCTTATTAAAAATTAAAATCCTATTATCTGTGCCTCTATGATCAGTTTCAAATGAGTCATTTTTTATCAAATAATGATCTTAATAACCAAACCTACATAATACAAGATCAATGGTTAAAGTGCCAGAGTTGATGCTTTGTACAATGCAAAGAAAAGCAGTATTTGTTTAAATTAATCGAATAGTGATGATTTTAATTTAGCATTATTCAAATAAACTTTAGATGATTTTATGTTCAATTAGATCATTCTGAAATGAAAGTAAAGAACTTCTTCATTCCAGTTGGAAAGAGATCTTTAAATAAATCTTAGTTTTCAGAGAAGTGGATTTTAGATGGTCTTTGCCATGTTGTGTCTGGGTGGGCGTGGTCTGAGTGCAGTGGCTCTGGGGTGCCTTTTCCTCCAGCTCTGAATTGAGAAGTCACATGATCTGGACTGGTTATGCTTTTGTTGTTGACTAAAGACTGTCTGAAGATGGCCGCTGCGTCAGGAAGATGAACTGAACAGAAACTAAAGAAGTTTGAAGTCTGAAACTCATCAGTGGACTGGGCTCCTCCTTCACTGGTCAAATGACACATGAATGAACTGAATCAAGAAGTTTTTGACAAAATGGTCTACTGCTCCTTTAAGGCCCCATGCAACTCTCTGCTGCTGCGCTTGGCCTGTGTTTGTCTGAACACTCTGGACCGGAATCTACTTTCAGATCCACACAGTTAAATATTTACGTTGAACTAAATTAAAATTTGGAAGTGAATTCGTTATTTTACAATTTTTACTTGAGTTTTGAAACCAACCGTATATAGATGTAAACATTATTCAGGCTATTTCTTTCATTGTACCTTAGCACCATGGAACTGGGATTGTAATATATTTAGTATATAACTCATTTGACATGGCACTTTGAATGGCAAAATTAAACTTAGTAATTGAAGTTTAAGCAGTATAACTTCTAATGCAAACAAAATTGTCTAGCTTATGATGTATGGAACCTGAGACTGCTAGGTTCTGAAATGCTTTAGATTGTCTGAGGTAAATGTTCAGTTGACAAACTATGATATTAAATGAAAATGTCACTATTCCTGCAGGTGTTTGAAATTTGAATTTCAAATTGAATCATATTCTTAGACCAAGGTTTGTAAAACCAATTCTTGAGAAAGAATACTTAAGGTCACAATTATGACCTAAAACTGTAGACTCCCAGCCAAGTTTCCTCACTGTGTGGACCAGGTGCACATGGACCTGCACAGGGACGAAATGAGGAGGGACAAAACTGAGAGCCCATTGGTTCTTAATAGTAATAATTATAATGATTCTTTCTGCTTCTTTCTAACAATGACAAATTGCTATAGATGTGTTTCATGGTTTTACAGAACAGGCTTGTGCTTGACTTACTCACTGTGGCTTAGGGAGGTGTTTGTGTACGTTTGAATAATACCTGTTGTACATACATACCTGATAACACCTCTGACGGCCACAAAATAGCTGAAGCCTTAGAGCAAATGCAACAGATACGTGTTGCACAGGCTAAGGATAGCACATACAAAATTAAAAATTAAAAATTGGGATTTATTCTCTTGGATGTCCTTGGGACGATGGTGGCAGATTCTATTGAAAATTCTAACTCCATTTGTTGCTAACTTATTATCTTTCTGTATTTTTTATGTGTGTTATTCCATGTATTCGAAGTCTTATCCACAAACCTGTTGGTGGAGCAGTGGAGAATGTACTGCTCAGTGATGAACTTCACATTTTAATCCACATGAAGAAAGACCAACTGAATCATTTATAACATCAAGCTAATGAAGTTATTACAGAAAACTGAATTCAGAGATGTGATGACAGATACAAGATTTGATGTTTATTAATGATAAACAGGGGGGTTATGTGTAGCTTTGAATGTGACGGGTGAAGCTTGCTATACTTTAATCCCTGATAGCACAGATAATATGACTAATATTATCGATGCTTTGAGGAAGATTAGAGATGCGTTTGGACGGCTAGAACGTCCAGGATGGTTTGCTAGTGATTGATTACGAGAGAAATTTGGAGTGTTCATAGCTACTATAATCTGGGATGTTTTGGGAATACTTGCAGTATTAGCCATTATGGTTTGTTTCTGTTCCATTCTGTTGTCTTGTGCTAAGGACTATGATATTGTGATGTGTTGGAGTGGTTATGCCATCGAACCAAACACAGTTTCCGTAACTGTAGGATGACAGTTTTGTGTACTGCCAACGTGAGAGTGGGTACAGATTTTGAGTTAGCTGATAACGACCTGACTTGACCAAACTAAACTTTGCACCGAAATTCCTGACCTTTGGTGGTGTAATTTCGGTGCAAGGGGGGACTACTTGAATCAAATCATACATATTTCACAATATATTTCACATATTTCACAAACTTCATATCATTTTTACATTTATTTTCACATTTGTTATATTCAACTATGTGTTTCTTTTTATGCACCTTAGTATAATATGTTTATTTTTATATTTTACAATTGTGTCTTTATAAGGTTGAAATGTTGATTGTATTTGGGTTCCAGATACTCGTTGGTGTGTTTTTGTTTTTCAGGACATCAATGGGGATGGTGTTGGGAAGGACAATATGGACAATGAAATGGACATGAGAGGAGCTTTGAGCAAAAACAAGCTTGATGGACAGTGAAGGCAACATGGAGAGCTGAGATGCCTATGAAAGGACTTCTGAGGGGTTTTACATAATCAATGTATATATCACACTATGTTCTATCAGTTTTAATGCTTTTGAATTCCTTGTTTTAATCATTTATGTGATGTTGTTTTTTAATATTTGTCTGTATTATTCAAAATATGATGATTATGTTATACTAGAATTGGATGCCTCTAATTTGCTCTAAATAGCATGGCCGCTGCAGCGGGGCCGATGAGGAGAGTCTTTTTCCAGCGTAATGAATGCTGCTGCTGGGTTTTCGTCCTCATCATTGTAGTTTAAGAAGCTAATTGATTAATTGATTGTCATAAATAGCGAGACAGTAGTCTCGAAGGGGGGAATATGTGGTGTCTGGCCTGCTACCAGGAGGCCCTTGTCCCCCTCTTAGGCCCTCAATGTATAGATGGAGAGAACACCAATTCACATGTATACATTGTGAGGCAACGTGCATTAACATCTGGAACTCATAAAGAGTCATGATATAGGATATGTTACCAAGAGGCATCATATCCGGGGGTTATAAGTACCCGAGCAATCCTTTGTTCGGGGTTCTTCTCACATTGGTTTAGAGAAACCCAGACCTCTGTCTGTAATTGGCTTATACTCTGTTTTTGTAATAAATATTATTATACTATCAGAGCTGTCATTTGGGTTATTTCCTGACTACATCCCACCTCGGACCTCCGGGCTTCTGCTGAAGGTGAGCTGCTGTGAGCAGATTAAACCACACCTCACTGTAGTATTGCAGAAGAAGGCACTATTTTCTTCCAGTGCTAAAAGCATCTGGAGCCTGGCCATTAGGCACTTTAGTCTGTGTTTATTTTTACAAGTGCTATAGAACAACGTTATATAAAATGTTTCACAATTTCAAACAGGTAATCCCAGTCATTGGCTGTTTTTTGTCTGGTTGAGTGGACTTTAAAATGATTCGGGCAGTGTCTGTGTCCATGGCTGCTCAGGCTTAGTGAGAATAGTTTTGTTTTTCTCCAGATCTTTCCATCGGAGTAAACTACATTTGAGTTGAAATGTAGAAATCCTAAAGTCAGATCTCCATGAAATCTAACAGGGCGACTCTTTTGTCCCCAATGGACCTGCCCAGTTTGCAAAGATACTAACACAAATACACCTCTTAGAAGCAGAATATTATTTGATATACTATGGAATTGTATGTTTGTGCTGCATTCATGATCAGAAGTCTGGCTGGGAGAAATTGCAATCACTACAATTTGGTGTGGATCTTATGCAATTAAATCACAATTTGAACGGTTCTTCTGGTTCCTTGTGAGGGTTTGGAACCATAGATTATCACTTAAAAACAAGACTGAATACATTTTGTCAGCTAGAGTGAACTTTTGCCATCTATTCTAAGCTCTCACTTGGTTTTCTCAACTACAACAAAATTAGCCTTGTTACCGTAGACTGTATGTATAATTGGACATAGCTAACCCGGTAGCCGCTGCTTTCCAAATAGAAAGTGAGCATGAACGTGCTTACGGCTCCATTGATTCTGGCTCAAATTCACTTTCTATGGAAAAACTGTCATTCCTCCTGCTGTCAGGCTTTTCATTTTGGTGTTAATGTGTTTGCGTTAACTCATTCTACATGATCCTGGTATTTTTATTTCACTATTGTGTTCATAAATCAAGATTTGAACATTAATAACACACAAATCAGGTGCCCTCTTTCCCTGAGGTAGCTCCTGCTCGCGTTAGCAACAGGACACTAAACCTAAACTAAAACTAGCTAAACCTAAAGTGGTGCGTGCAGGAAGGGGTGTTACCTTCAACCGTCTTGCTCCAGATTGACTCTTTGGGTGACACTCCCTTAGTCTACTTCTACATACAGTGACTCAAACACTGCCGTGCTACTTGTTTAGAGATGCATATTTACTGAATGGATCAATTTGGTATATATTATGACGAATTCTTCATATTAATTGTGCTTTGTATTCACCTCAATTTCATTATCTAAATATAAGTAAAACGCCATATTGGCCAGCAAATAAAATGCTGTTTGTCTATATTCTTTACTCATTAAAGAGAAAGACTGCTCTACTTTAATGGACAGAAAGCAGGATTTTTATAGGATTGAACTGGAGCCAGATGTAATCTCATCGTTACTACCTCTATTAAAGTCAATTATCACAATTTAGTTTTAAAGGAGATTATGGGAGTGCCTCTTATCACAGTAAACCAGGGCTCACACTGTAAACAATAGGGGCTGGGAGCCAGGCCATTACTCTTCATTGTCCCAGCAGTCATGCACCCAGACCTGCTTACCAGCTGTGTGGACATCGGTGTGTATGTGCAGGTCAATTTAAACCTACATAATTAAAAGTTGGAAAGCCTTGCTAGAATGTGTCCCTTCAGCATGTCCTTCCCATGTTACCAATAGTTCCTGTAGGTAATCTGGCTTTTGTTTATTCAAAACTTGTGATTCAGTTGGCCAGGCTAAATTGCTCCTGGTGAATGTGTTGTGTTGTTTGCCAATTATATGTTTTGCAGTGTAGAAAAATCCTGAAATAGTCCAAAGATATAGTTACATAAAATGAGTTCATCAGTTCATCATACATCAGTGTATTTCAAAAGACATTTATTGGACTGCAGACATAAAAATATGCAATGTTTTGTTATTTTATTTTTTTGCTTTGGTGTCATAAAACTCCATTCATGAACATGATCTTGATGACACACAAGAGTCAACATAAGGCTTGCAAAATGCATTTTTTTTAAAGCCAGAAGTAAAAAGAGACTGTTTCATGACAAACCATAACTACACAATGTGTGAGGACATACTGCAGTGGAATAGTTCTTGTACATGGGAGTGTAAAGGGCTGAAACGAGTCATTAATCAGTGTTTTGCTGTTTATTGATAGTGACTGATTGATAGTGACTTTTCCAAACTGGTTTACTGGAGGTGTAAATCTATAAAACTAACAAACATTTAATTACTTTTGGTGAGTGTGTTGTTTATATTGCTATAATGCTGGAGAAAATTGTCAATCTTATCAATTTCTGGATTTGCAACATACAAATGCCATACACATCACATTGATCCAAAAGGCATTGTTGCACTCCTGTATTTGTATCTGAAATATGAACTGTAAACACTGCACTGTAATGAGGAGCTCAGGGGCAAGGCACCTGACTGAAGGACATCCTGAACATTGACTTTAATAGTGTTTAGCCCAACACAGCTATCACACGAGAGCAACTGCTTGGTGTTATATAAAATGTAAAAAAGTGAAATAAACTTTCTGACATAAATAAGCATCTGTTTTGGCTTATACCAAATCTAATGGCACTACATTCATAGATGCTGTCTTTGTATTCAGTGGATAAACAGTCTCACTGCAAATCTCTGGTCACAGTTGCATAAGCAGCTCCAGATTAGACAATAGACCAAACCCTCACATGAACAGGGCCCACCATGCAGCGTGTGTCAATTATCATAAAGTACTGCATCGTTTGAACCAGCAGGCAACTCTACAAACTTAATACAAGATTACCTTTGTGCTCATGTGTTCATTTGTGTAAACGTCTCTGTGAGAGAAACTGGTTGTCCATGTCTTTGAGGTGCTCTATTGATTAATACAAATTCAAATACAAACTCTTTTTTATCTGTGGTTTGGTTCTATTTTACTAAAATAAACTGTACAAAGTTTTACATTTTGGACAAAATAAGCTATCCCCTTCACATCACTTTGATATTCTATGGCAAAAAATCATGACTTTCCCTTTTAAAGCCAGAGTTTAAGAACTATTGATCGTCTTCTTGAGAAAAAAACAGATATTTGATCTGTTCTGTGGAGGTACAAAAGGTTTTCTTTGACTTTTCATCTGTACTTGATACCAGATGACATCTCCACAGTAAGTCCTCCAGGCAGGTCTCTGAGCAATAATGACCCCAGTCCCTCAGCCAATCCTCAGCCTTCCAGATGTGCGACCAGAGACACGACGACTGGTTTGTTGATGTTGATGTCTGACGAGGGTGCTCTGGTGATGTCATTGGTAGGCTCGAAGCAGGGTCTGAGCTGGGGCACTGCTACGGCCGGTTGACCCAGAGAGGCCACCATAAAGAGGAGGTCGTTGGTTCGCCGTTGGGCACCTGGTCCACCTTTAAACACCTTTGTAGCGATTCGTGAAGAACTCTTAATGCTGGAGCCCCTTCTGGGAATGGTACAGTGTAAGAATGCCTGGAAACACCTATAAAACTGAATACAAATACAAAGAAGGTTACTGTCAAGATTGAATAATTAATTTGATGAATTTTGACGCTTGGATGCAACAAAAGAAGAGAATGATCAGTTATTGGGGACTAGACAATGTAGAAGGCAGTTGAGAGGTGGTGGTTGATTCTGCTGTTGTGATGATGAAACCGAGAAGAGTTATAACACACTGCTGAAATAAAGGTAGACAGAGAAAATGTGTTCTTGTAAAATACAGGTTGGTAAAGCTAATTATACATATTTTATATACATATTTTTATATATATATATATATATATACACACATACAATATTTGATTTGTTGACACGGTAGAGAAAGCAGTGCATCCACACAAACTGCTGAGCAGAGTAGATGCTGTCAGAAGGTGCCAACAGGAGGGACTGACATGTACACATGCGCTGTCAGGGTGGGATTAATACTGGATGGACCCCTTGATACATTTTTCAATCTGAAGCAGATCAGGAGGCCAGCAGATAATACATTCATGTGGATCTTCCTGTATTACTCTATACAACACAGGCCCGGTGCTGCTCAAAGACCTGTACCTGGTTGGACTGATGGATGCATTATGAATAATAGAGGACGCCAGCAGCAGGTTGAAAGCATAACAGTGCATTCACGGCATTTGGCTACACTTGAAATTCTTGCCATTTCTATCCACATCTACAAACATAGTTACAACATCAAAGACAGAGTGTCGGCTGCTGTGTGAGGATGCTACTCCTGAGTAAACGTAGTATACTTAGTATACCTCACATTCATGTATACTTATAGTCTACTACATTTTCTCATGAGATGCCATTTACAGCATGACTCAAGGCTCAGTGACCACTGGATGAAGCAGGCAGGAGAGAGGTATTCACACCATGATCACACTTTTTAGTTATTTTTTTTTTAAATGTGCTGTTTTATTGATAACAATGGAAAGTAGGTGGACCAGCTATTTTTCAGTTTAAATCCTAGTATCAAACAAAGACATTTTTACTCTTATCTATTTGTCTCATTTCAAATCATGACATTTTCAGGAGAAATCAAACTTTTCCATCAGCTTTGGACAGCATTTTTAATTATGTTGTGTTTTTGGGTGGTATTGAAAATCTTTCTATTGAAACGTAATTTGCAGGGCAGATTCAGACTGCATTGAACCTGCCTGTCCTTGAAAAGTGAATACTAGATCAAAATGTCCAGCAATGCACCATCACCAGTTGCCTGTGGTTCCCTGCTCCCACCGGCTCTACAGACAACCCTCAAGCTGGACTCTGGAGGCCGGTGGAGTTAGCAAACAAATTTTCAGCTTTAGCTTCAAGGTCAGAAATAAAGTGATGGATGTGAAATCAATCATGTGTGATCAAAAGATGGAAACGGGACCTGCTGAAGTGAGTGAGGAGCAAGTTTGGAGATGACAAGGAGGGCTCTAAGACTTGATCTGCTCAAAACACATGTGGCAGACATATGGTCCTCATTTAGAAAAAAAACAAAAAAAACATTTCTTGACCTAAATGTACCACTTACAACTGCATTGCTTTGAACTTGGAAGTCATTACCAACATCAGCCTCTTTCCCATTACAACAACTTTCCTCAAAGTTTATTCAAGAAGCACATTGGTGTAGTGGGATCATATTAAAGGCCATCTTGTTCCTCTGTGGCAGATTGGCGAGTCCCAGGGCTGATATTTGTTGTTGCTATCTCCATTAATTGCAGGGAATGAGGTCAATAGGGGCTAGTACACCATGGTTGTGTCTACAGTAATAGTGCTCTGCCAGCAATAAGCCACTATGGTCTCATTCTTCAGGATTCAGACTTGCTGCAGTGTGTGTTTTGAAAATAGAAGCACCTGAATGTTATAAGGCTGTAATCAAAAGCTGGAGTGTTGTAAGATATCCTCGAAAGTATTTAATTTGGATTATGTCAATAGTAGAGAAGAAAATGAAGATATTACAACAACACCATCTGACAGAAAGTTGCCAGACTGTATTCATACTTTTGTTTATTAACTCCTACTTTAGCCTGTTTGGGCCTAGTTTTTATATTAGATTTAGATAAACTTCGAGAAGGCCCCAGGGGAGACCCAGGACATGCTAGATATACTGTCTCGGCTGGCCTCGGAACACCTTGGGGTCCCATTGCAGGATCTCTAGGAAGTGTCTTGGGAGAGGAACATCTGGGAGTCCCTGCTTAGGCTGCTTCCCCCATGACCCGGCCCCGGATAAGCGGAAAAAAAAAATGGATGGATGGGTTTTGATATATTTTATTAATCCTTTTCAGGAAATGATTTTGTTGCAATACCTCATTTTTATTTTATTTGACACAGTTTGACTAATAAATTAAGGTGTATATATATTTAGTTTGAATTTAATAGAACTCATTGTGTCCAAAAATGCGTCAAATTATTAGTATATTATTATCACAAAACAAAGCATAATTATCAAATATCACATTTTTTTCATATTGCGCTGGTCTAGTGGTTTCAATAGAGTTTGAAATAATTATGGTTTGCTTTGGATCTGACAGAAAATCAGTGCTTGTCAGACTGCACTAATGAAGCACTGAAAATCCATCTGCAGGAAACGTCTTCTGAAAAGTACTTGACACTTTGTTTGATTTAGTTTCACAGCTGATTAGGCTCTGTGTCTGACAATAGTCTTCAGAAGAGGGTCTTGATATAACACAGAGATAAGTGTATACACCAGAGTGCAGTACATTAGGGACTGAAAAGATGTCTGTAATGTGTAATCCTCCATTCGGCCAGGTGTGATCCATAGTAAAAGAAAAAATCTGATCTGTCGACTGGACAAAATGTTTTTTGAAAGAAGATGTTTTGTTGCTCATCCAAGCCGCTTCTGCAGTTTTGGTCAGATTGCTGGTGCACACTGCCTTATATCTAGGCGGAGGGAGGAGCTAACTACACTGAAGCTAACACACCTATTGTTTACAGTTTGTTGGCTTGATCTATTGAGTCCCTCTAAGTGTGAACTGTGCATAGGTCATATTAAGTGTAATTATTCAGGCCTCTAATTAGGAAGGATTGTCTTTCCTAACAAAAATTGCCTCTTTAACTCCCCTCTCAAACCATTTCTTTTCTTTGGCTAGGATCTGTGCCTGACTATCTTCAAAGGAGCGGTTAGTGGCTTTGAGATGGAGATGTACGGCAGACTGGGGTCCAGAGGGGGCTATCGCGACAGTGTTTGGTACATTCTCTTATGGAGTGGTGTTTCTCCAGTCTAACGGCACTCTTCACTACACTCACTGGAGTAAACGATATTGCTTTGTTTGTGGCTCGGAGTTTGGTCCTTTGGGTGAACCAAGTGTTAAAGTGTTAGTAGATTTGAAATAAACAGGAATTTTATGCTGTCTGAAAATCCTCTGAAGCTGTGCAGACTACTACTACTACTACTACTACTACTACTACTACTACTACTACTAATTAATAATAATAATAATAATAATAATAATAATAATAATAATAATAATAATAATAATAATAATAATAGTTATATAGTTATATATTATAATAATAATAGTTATTATTATTATTATTATTATTATTATTATTATTATTATCATTATTATTATTATTATTATTATTATTATTATTATTATTATTATATTATAAGGACTGAGGTATTGAGAGAATTAAGTATTCATTTGGATTGATGTGACTAGGCACTGGCTCAGTTTGCACAGCTCACAGAGATTCAACTGAGTTTGCTCAGCAAAGACCCACCCAGGAGACCTATATAAACTGAATCTGAAACTGCTGCAAATTACGTCGTGTTTAATGTCTAAACTCAGCACCTTTAAGTGTGGAACATTGAATTGATATGACAAGAGTTACATGAATATACCTCACAGTCTATAGGGCTGTTTGTGTCTCACAGTTTTAACTTTCCATTTTGAAAAATAAAATTTGACAGGATCCATAAGTTAATCAGAATGGTACTATAATAAGATACCGAAACAATCACAACACAATACTTCATTTTAATTGGGATATAGTTACAACAAAGTCCAACATACTACCAACATATTCATACACCGGCTGAAACTTTCATATAGTAAGAACCCTTTAAACTTACCCACAATGCCAGATGTCCTACACGCTCTGGTCTTCTCAGTGGGACAGTATCGACACCAGCTACTTGAATCTGTACACAGCATTTTTAGTCTTCAACTCGCCTCAACTCACAGTTTCCATAGCAACGGGCTGGGAGGAATTGAAGACTGAAAATGACATACAGGACACTGGGTGTCTCCCTGTGGGAGGTGAGCTGTGAGGGACAGAAGAGCCCATGTCTACACCACTGAGGAACCTCAGCTTCTTATTTTCAGACACAAGTTAAAGAAAGTAATTTGTATATGTATATATATAAACAAAACAGCATTTGTCATTGTAACAACACAGTAATAGCAGCAGCAGTAGTCACACACAGTGTTAATTCAAAAGTATTCTCAGACTATAGAGTGACAAATTACCAGTACTGACCCAGCACCTTATCAGGTCATTCCACAGCTCTTTTGTTTACTGTTGACATTCTTTTTGCTCATGTATCTCTATGGCCATTTTGCATTGCTACCAGTAACCATTGAGCTCTATTATTGATTGTATTACTTATTCATGGTAACTTCTTCCAACTTTTATTTAAATAGACCAAGCATTACGTGTCTGTCACCTAAACCTAAAAAAATGAAAACTTAAAACTTGAGAAGTTTATAAAAGAATATGTTTTAAATCACATTACATCACAAGAGTATTTGATATAATTCTCTGAGGTGTGCACACAATACTGTCTAGGGACTATTGTTGTCTTAAAGTCCTTACACAGCAGTTTGGTTTCATTTAATAGACCAGAATAAGATGATACAGATTACATTGAAGAAAAGTGTTATCATTTCTGCCCCAGTGGAACAGGATATCCATGTTATCTAAAGGTTTATTTCTCGTGATGAAGTGTGTTTCAGAAAAAAGCACAGAAGATCTTAAATCTTTGGCTCTGTTTTCCAGCAAGTACTTTTAGTTTGAGGGAGGAACTCAATAAGTACACAAAAAGTAAAACTTTTCTTAATCTTAAAAAATGCAAAAAAACCCCGTAAATTAAAATTGCATGTTTCTTCCCATGTTTGAGTGAGTTTTCCCCAGGGCACTCCGGATTCCCCATCATCCCAAAACATGCACAATAATCTTTAACAACAATGGCCTTCGTAGTGCACATTGTATTTATATGTTTATTCATTGAGTTTTATGAGGTAAACTTCCAGCTCCTAAAAGCCTCTCTGAAGATATAGTTTAGGCATTTAGGTGCCTAGTGCCAGCTGTTCCCTGAGCTCCTAAACCTGAGTCAATAAGCCTGAGTGTAATTAGCCCACAGTTTAAAGTGTGTATGTGAGCTGGAGCATAAGGCAGCTGACAGCACGATGGTGCAGACACTGTAAGATCTTACAGAGCGTCATGTTAAAGTAAACAACTGTCTCTGTACTAAAATAGCTGACATCACATTCCTCTGAGAGAAGTGCATCCATCCCCAGCTGTTGAAGCACACCTGTAAATGAGGTCTGGATACTAATGATTTTAAAGGAGGATAGCTTACCCAGGAAAAGCTATTTCAGAGGATTAGTGCAGTAGATGAACCTCGGAGTCAAGAGGAGCAAAGTGGTTTTGATCGTGCTCAGGGAACACTGGACCTGCTCTTTACCTTCTGTTAGGAGCTTGAGTGTTTATGGGAGTTTGCTCTGCCTGTCCATGTGCCTTTTTACTTTCAAAGTAGGGCTGGGGGATGGGCGATCAAAATCGTGCACTAACATCTGTAACAATCTATTATTTTGATTACATTATCAAATAATGATTCAGTGCTTCAACTTTTAATGCTCAAATACAGCACATTTAGCGCATCCTTCAATGACGCTGGTGCAACCTGTCAGGAGCAGTGAGCACTATGACCCATCTCCAGATCTTGAGCTAGGCTTGATCTGGACCACCTTGGCTGATTTTACATATTGTGCATAATATGTGGTCGGAAGAAACCCATCCAGGCAAGGGGAGAAATAAGCAAACTCTGCACTGAAAGGCCCGGGTGGTCCAGGAGGCGAGGATGCCAGACACTGTGTTTAGAGTTTATTTAATCTAGGTTTCCTGAACTGTGGACATTTATTAACATCATTAATACTGGATTCTAATGTGTAGATTCATAGCCATCAGTTATGTCATAATGAAAATAAAGATCCGCTCCTCGAAGCCTAAATTCTATACAATAAACACATATTCAGCCTCTTCTGTTTAGCAGCAGTAGCCTTCACTCACAAAAGACTTGTGTGAAAAAGAAGCCATTTTGAATCAGACACAATTAGTTTGGGTGTCAAAGCTTTGCCTGAATCAAACATCCAAATGAGTCTGGACACAAAACATCTGTAAGAACAGCGCTGCTTTTCACCGTAGTCTATATGAATATTTATTTTATCATGCTTAGACAACTGCTGGTGTTTGTTATTGTTAATTTGAGGCTGACATCCTCACCTGTTTGTTCATGAAGACATAGATAACTGGGTTGATCACAGTGCTGGTCTTGGCTAGGATTGAGGGGATGATGCTGGCCTCAGGAGTGACCAGACCTGGGGGCCCAAATGTGGCCAAAAGAGCCATGATACCATAGGGCAGCCAGCACAGGAGGTAGCAGATGACCATAACCACCACCATGAACAGCACCCTCTGCTCGCGCTTCCTGCTCATCGATGCGTTGATCCCACTCACCTGGGGAGGTAGGACAAGACAGGTTAGCTTTGAAATGTACTAGTGTGTTTATATTTGTCAAAAATATACCAAAAACATGCATTGTTTCTGTGAGCAGGGTCAGCACTTTACATATATGACCTCCAACTTCAACCATGATGGCACATTGTGGCACATTCCAGGCAAAGCGATAACTTCTCCGTGGAGACAAGCATGTAGTGGACCCTCCACCAGAAAAGTTGCATAGTGTATCTTTAAAATTTACGGAACAACATTAATCAATGAAGATAGAGACGAGAGGAGCGAAAAACACACAGGCACTGATGCACTACGCTCTGCAGTATTGGATTTCCTGGAGTTTGAATCTCTCAGACGGGAACATGCAGGCTAAGACCCTTGATTCCTCTTTTTAAATGATGCCACCAGGAAATACACCACCAAACACACGCCTAACAGTTCCATAAGTCATTAATGCTTTTGTTTTTAAAGGTTCATAGTTGAACCGTTTTTTTCCCCAGCTACTGTAGCAGACTTTGCACAGGTGTTGCATTGTTACAAGCCCGTTGCATCATAGTTAGCAGAAACTACAATCCCCTTGTCTGAACAAAGTTGCAAAGCCTTGACCTAGAGTTCCTGGAGTTGTTCCCAAATAAAATGTTGAAAATATACTTTTAAGCAAAGCACAATGACTTTGGGAGAATTATTGTATATTTTATATATATATATATAGTATATATATATATATATATATATATATATATATATATATATATATATATATATATATATATATATATATATATATATATATATATATATATATATATATAATATATATATATATATATATATATATATATATATATATATATATATAATATATATATATATATATATATATATATATATATATATATATATATATATATATATATATATATATATATATATATATATATATATATATATATATATATATATATATATTTTCTGAAATATGACACATGATTCATTTTTTTTTCAAAGAAACTAACCACCTGACCAACCATCTCTGTAAAACAGCACTTTAGCACTTTACTGCTAATTTCACCTAGAATATAGAAATCACTATTTGATATACATTTATAGGAGGCAGCTTGAAGCTCTTTAATGTGATGTTTTAATTATTTCTCCACATAATACATCACTCTTTATTCATTCCAGAGTCCTTTTTTTTATGCAAAGCCATTTTAATTGGTGTAAGCTCAGTGCTGTCACTCACTCCAATTGACTAGTAGTGGAACGAACCGTTTGCACACTTCCCTGTGCTGTATGTGTAGCATGCATCCAGATGACATGTACATTAGTCCAGACATAAGTCATCATTGCTCTCATGACAGCTTATTACCCAGAAAAATATTTATGCAGTTTCCCTCTCAGGTCCTCAGCGGAGTACTCATACCCCTGTAGTGTACACAGTGGCTTCGCTCCTGCATTATTCAGCCCACATACTATTGACCACATACTTGGGCTGAATGTGTTGTTGTCATTGCTATACGGCTCTGGGCTCTGTCTTCTGTTTGCTTGTGCAAATGAGCAAATAACATTGTAATCAGGCCAAACTGGTTATTGACAGCTTATTTGGGTTCAGTTGGTCCCCAGAAAGAATAACAAAGAAGGCCTAAGCGCAAGTTTATTTCAATAGAGAGACTGGCCTAAATGTTACAGTGTCCACTGGTATTTCAGCTATTGCTAATGAGATGACAAAACAACAGCTTGTTATTTTCATTTTTGTTGAATTTAAGATGCACTATGTAACTTTTCTGTTTGGAGATGCAGCACCTGCTTTTCACCATGAAGACATTATGTGTTATGTTACACAGTATGGCATCAAAGCCATTTATCTTACTGCATAACCAAAGCACTCTACTTCTCCAATCCCATTGTTGACATCATTTTTTATAATGGCTAATTTGAGTACAGAAATGAAGTGGTGCAGATAATGTTAATGTTCTTATTGAGGACATTAAGATGGCATGCTATTTTCAGCAATCACAATAACTGAACACTCACAGAAACTTTCAGATGTGAAACAGGAAGCAAAACAGACCTTTTTATTATTATCTCTTATATTATTATTATTATTTTGTCTGCTGGGCAAATGATTGATAAGCATGAAATTATTATTGAACATTTACATAAGTACAATCATAAATGTGATGTGAAGAGCTATAAAAAATATTGCTTAGGGAATTTAGCCACTTTAGAATATAGATCGACCAGCCAGAGATGATGCTATAGAGTACAGCAAATTAGAGAAGCACTTTACGATCCAAACACAGAAGGAGCAGAGAGCCCTCCTCGGCTGGAAGCAGCACGCTATAGGGAGAAAGTACCTGAGTAAAGCTCAGACTACTTCTGGGAAAGTTCCAAACAGTTAATTGGCAGAAATATTGGCAGTACTATAGAGATCGACATAGAGCTATAAAGAAAAGTGCATCCAACTGATTCTTGGAGCACTGTGTAATAAACTTGAATTAATTTGCCCTCCACCAAAATGCTGATTGCCAATGTATGTGACAATTTGGTTAATTTTGCATTCTGTTGAGAGTCTAAATAATTATTATAAATTTGGTTTCAATTAGATTTTTTTGTTTGTGTTGTAACTATCATTATTGTCAGCTGTGAAAATGTGACTGAAATGAGAGGCAGGGTGAGTGTGATGAAAGCCCGCACTGAAGTCGCCTGTCTCTTTGTGAGCTGTGCAGAGTCTGTCAGTGACTGCCTTCTGCTGCGTGACCCCGTCACAGGCCCCGACATGTGTGCACTGTCACATATGAGAGGAAGGAGGCTGCATGTACTTGTCCCATATATATACTTCTGTTCAACACACCGGCCACTACTACCAGTACTTGGTCTCTGTTTGAAAATACTGAAATTGCGTGACTGGACATTTCTTATTGGATGTTAAGTAACTCAAGCCAAAATGGAAAGATTGTGTCTGGAGTACATCTATTTGCTATCTATCACAACCATGTGACAATTATGAAGACCTCAAACAATAAAATGTAATCTTTTGAATTTTTTTGTACTTTTATACATGTCTGTTTTATTTTTTCCCAAAATGTGTTTTTCTCAAGGGAGTGTCTGAAGGGCCTTTTTCTCAGAACAAAATTACTTTGGCATTCAAGCAATCTGCAACACAAATAAAATAGAAAGCTCTTTTAATCACAATCAAGATTCAGTAATTTCTCCAGCGTAATAGAAATGAAGTTGGATTGAATTGTAAAAATCATCAATGATCAGCTTCGGTCTTTTTAATGGAGAGGTCTACAGTCAGTCTTCTGTCAGTAAAGGTTTGTGGTCTGGAGCATAGTCCAGACTTTGGAGAAAGAATCATCATTATCTAGAATTAAAAGTCTGTATTGTTTAAGTTCTGGAGATGATTACTGAAAGCTTTTTTTTCTATTTAAAAGAAAACAACATTGAATCAAACATCGTGATACATTTTTTGTCATATGGCCCAGCCCTAATAGCGGGCTTCTAATTGATCAGACTCTGGTGTTGTGTGGAGTAAGTTGCAGCAGTTGCAGTTGTCTGAGCAGCAGCAGTGTTTTGATGGACAGTATGGAGGGCAGAGGAACAGTGATGTGACACAGTGTGGTGCATATGTCAGCTGCAGCTAGCCCTCGGCCTGTCACTCATGATGGAGAGGAGTGCACATGTCTCCACCACATCAATATTTCAGCATGGTTCAAGGAGAAGGCTTCCTACTCCACAATCACTTAACTGCAGATTTCAGCTGAAGGTAAGACCAGTAATATTGACGCCTATGTCATTGTCTCAAACTGATGGGAAATAAGTTAGCAGTAATATCCAGCTTTATAATAACTACTAAATCAATACCTTAAACCTAACTTTTAACCATTACACCTGATGTAAAGAGGGAAAATGAGGGCGTCATAGCGCCCCTCCCTTTGCGGGGTGTGGCAGAGCGTGACATGATGTAGGCACAGGCATTACTGGGGCATCAAAAGTTATCTTTTTTTTTTTTCACAAGCCATATAGTCTCTGTGTGCCCACTTTTTGTGAAATTTAGAATTTTTACAAATTCCCTATTTGCACATGTGAATTTTAATCAGTTGTTAACTTAATGGAATTTGGTATGCCAGGGCCTTCTACAGATTGAAATGTAAAAATTTAAATGGTAAAACCATCAAATCTCACAAGAGGTTACCCATTTTGTTCCACATCTTGATCAAAAAAGTCAATGACGGCCACACCCCAACAAGCCAAAGAGGTGTCCTGACAAAAACTTTGGTGTATCCAAACCAAATTTGATACACAGATGAAACATGGCAATAGGAAGAAAAAATATATTGTGACCATACCCCCCATATAGAAAAATGATAGTGGACATCATAATGTAATCCAACAAAGGAATAGAGTGTGCGTGACAGTGCACCACAGGATAAATTGTTCCCACTATACTTTAACCAATATAAGCGGGCAAGGAAAAAAAACAGCATTAGTGCCCTCTGTGAGTGCTCTGGGTGGGTGAAGGCAAGCTAAACTTTCAGTTTATTTTTTTTCAGAGTAGACTCATATCTTCTAAACAACTATTTCATAATGATCTGAACCAAGAGTCACATAGTGATTTACATCAGTGAGTGCATCATGAATAAACATCTAATCAAACTTGTGATTAGATGTAAAAATAAATAAATAAAACTAAAAAACAAACAAACAAACAAACAGACAAAAAAAGTGAAAACTGCATGAAGTGAGATGAGTAACTCCTTCTTAAATTGAATTGAGAACCAGTCGATGTAAGTCTGAAGCTAAGCGTAAATCAGTTTTTGACAGCAGACAGCGGTGTGAAAGTGAAGTCTTCAGGGTGAAGGACAAGTCACTCCAGCGTGAACACTGTGGGCAGAGGAGAGAGTGGTAGAGGAGATCTGTCCATTCTTTAGAGACAATCTCAAATGAATCATTACAACAACAACAAAAAATAAATAAATAAAATAATTTTGCTCTGTCTTTCTTGGCTAGCTGTATCTTTTTGTCACAGTACTTCACATGTGCTGGTGTTATAGAGTTTCTGCTGTTAGTTTTGGGAGTATTCATGGTTTTTCACATTGTACTAAATATTAAGCATTAGGCTATAACAAATTAAATTACATTTTGTAATTATTTTTGCAAAAAAGAAAGGTTATACTGTGAATCTAACTACAACTACTAAAGTTGACTTTAGGGCCTTGTTATAGAAAAAAATAATTTCAATATCAGCAGAAGTAGGTTATCGGCCAGTTGAAGACACAGCTACTTTACTCGAATGGTTGTATTGAGTAATAGGCTAAATAAACACAAGAAATAGTGAGATCTGCAGGATGTTTAGAATGTGACGTAGGCTCATTGTTTTCTTTTGTGAACCCTTTTCTCATTACAAATTTCAGTAAGTTGGCTTCAAGTTTCTCTCAAAAAATCAGAAGAAAAAGGTTTGCTTGATGTCATGTGACTCTGCCACAGTTGCTGACAACTCTGCCATCTTTCACTGCTGTCCACGCAGACACACACTGTGACACCCTCAAAGTGCTCATAATTAACCAAACCTAATCTGATAACATGAACTTTTCAGGCCAGCTAACTGGATTCTCTAAATACATTTGTGTGCCCATTGCTGAGGTACAGGGTTAGCAGCTGTGTCCCAGAATGCACTTCACCCGGCTGCTATTATTACACTGTGAGATGGCAGTGCCGATAGACAGTGGGCCAGACACAGAGGTGAGAACAGACACATGGAGCTGGGGAAGGGGCAGGTGATGGGCGCCTGTTGGAGAGACAGTGAATATTTCCATCTGGAGTGGCTGGTGTGAGATATATTGAGGCCTTTTGAGGCAAGACTAACTCTGGAGTGCTGAGGTTGTATTATGAAAAGGTGAGGGTGGTATCTGATGGAGGTATTTATACCTCCATCAGATACCAGGGTTAGGGTGACCGACAGGGATAGGCAGTTTCAAATAAGGAGAGACTGAAAGGCTAAATCAAAAAAGAAACATCGGTGGCACTGTGTATTGTGAAAAGTGAAATATCCTTTGTTATATGGACAGCCAACGTGGTTTCAACACCACAAGGTGTCTCCTGTGTTCTCCTGTTCATTTACAAGTGACACTGATGAACACTGATGAGTACAGTATAGGCGCACTTCAGTTCCACCACAAAGTCAGATGTTTACATTTTTAGCATTTAGTTACTTTTATCAAACTGCCTTATTCGTGCATGAATACATCGTCAAGATGAGTGAAATTCCTTAGAGAGATGAGTGGAAAAAGTGAACTTGTGAAAGTTGATAAGAAGAATGTTTGGGGCGCGCTTACTGTAAATGCGTATTCTTTATCCTGTCTGATCTACAGAGGCCTTTTTCATTTTCTTCTCTGAACTTGGCTGCTTCTGGAAATGTAGCGAGTCCAACCTTATCTGAATGGGAGCTGTGTGATCTTTGGGAAGAACTCTTCTTGAATCCTGAGCTACATGCTGCAAGTCGTGTCTTCATCTATTCATTTATGAAATATTAAGATATGCTTAACTTTTACATTGCTGAGGCAAAACAGCTTCAGGAATGAGGGAAGTTGAGCTAATCAGAGTGACAGTGTGATGCTTGGAACAGTCTGGAGTACAAGCTAGTTTGGATATTTCTCTTGTATGATTGCTCTCTTTGGCAGAGCTCTGACAGCAGAAAGTGTTTTATGAAATCAAAGTCGGCGTCAGCCTTTGGCACCACAACATTTCCATCTCAAACAGGCACATGTGCCGCTTTGCTGCAGGCGGAGAGCACATGTCACTGCTGCTCCACACTCATCAAACAAGTCACAAATTGGATGTTATGGTTCACACACTTCCTGTACACAGATGTACTTTTGGCACTGTTTTGACAAACATGTTTACAGTATACCAGAGAGATGCCTCATCTACAAAACCAATCACTAAAGCACTAGTATGTAGGAAATGCATGCTTTACCTTCACAGATGCATGCTTTACCTTCCTATCTTATTCAAAAGAAAGATGTTCACCATCAGTTGTATGTGTCCATAGTATGCATGTTACTGCAGTAGTAACCCTCCCATATTCAAAATGAATTTATTCTAATGAAACTTTAAGTAAGAAACTGAATAAATTGCCTTTACAGATGTAAGCACATTCAATAAAATAAATGAATACTGGAAAAAAAAAAATCTTTACCTTTGCATTTCTAAAAGTGTAGAGTAGAAGTTGTGTAGTAGTTAAGCCAAACATAGCCTTAATGTTTTTTTTCTGTTGTACTGTACATATTTTAAATTACTGAAGCATAGTGGGACTTTTCAGAGGTGGACACATACATACATGCAGCATTTCTGCCTGCCCTGGGACATCTCCTTATCAGACCCTGTTTTGCCAGCACAGTAATTGCAACTAAAAATGATTGATGGCTGGATTTGCGTTAGTTGCATTAGTTGGGTACATTTGTGGCCCCTTCTGTTGAGACCCAAATGCTTCATGTGCCTGTCGGGTCCATCAAAGGAACTCTCTCAGCAAGAATACTCCACACTCCACTGAGTCCCATTACAGACCCTCTCTTCATGTCTGCATGCCGCTGCTGCCGTCGTGGGACACACATTTGATTTTGACTTTAATTGACTAGAAAAAAGGGCCATGAAAGTCCAGAGCTGTATGGATGAACCTTGTAGGCTATTGGGAATCAAATGGAGGGTGCACTTCTTTTGCTGCTTGGGGACGGCGGAGCTGAATAGACGGAGAGATGAGGACATTCATTTTCATATAGAGTAATAACTTGTGGCAGCGGCAATACTATAAAAGAAGTGCACCATTGACATGTTGGAACTGCAGCTTTTAAAAGAGCTTTTCCTCACTGTTAGATTACTGGAAGAGGTCATATTTGCACATGCTAGCATCGGGAAATTAATGTGAGAGAGGAAGGTTTAGGGGACCCAGTGTTCTCATTCAGTTTATACAGAGGAAACAAATACCTGCTCTGGTACAGCAACATTGAAACCCCGGGACCTTATCAGCCCAGCTGAAATTGGTCTTTGATAACTCTACCACAACTTATGAGTTCAAAATCAAATGGAAACGACTCTCTTTTCTGTTTAAAAGATACATTCTCCACAATCTGCTTTATGAGCTTTTATGAATGTTATTTCCCTTCACCATTAACTGACTCTGTTGTTTTTGAGTGACTCATGCATGTTTGTGTAATTCTTTGTCCTGCAGTAGAGGCGTGAATAATAAAAAAAAAAAACAAAAAAAACAACAACAACAAAAAAAACAAAAAAACAAAACAGTGAAATGCCACTGTAAAAAGGTGGAGTCTATCAGTTCTGCAGTTTTTTCAAACAGGAAATTAATAGTTTCCAAGTCATCTTATATCAGTATTGCAGGTTACAATGAACAAAATGTACATGTAAAATGTTTTGTTTTGTTATAAAGCAGGAAAAATGCATAGTCTGTCTTTAGTACTTAAAGGTCCAGGAATTAACTCTAGAATTAGCTTTAAGCCATGTTAGAATGTTGAAACCTCATCAAAAACATATCTGGAGTTGTGTTTTGTTTCATTCACACACGTTTGAGTAATCCTAAATTAAACTGAAATTTTCCAAATGATTCTAGTGATTCTGGTGTATGGACTTTAAAAACACAGTGGAGCATTTCCTGTATCACCACATGACATCACAAGGTAGAACATAGTATTTTCTGCTTGAGAAGAAGAACTGACCCCAAAATGCAGGGTTTATGTGTTAAACATATGTGAATGAAACAAAACAAAACTCCAGGTATACAAAGTTGAAAAAATCAATCTCTACACATCCAAGCAGCACTCCTGCCTCTAACTTTTTCCAAAACTCCAGGTATGTTTGTGATGAGGAAACAGCATTATAACATAGATCAGAAAATTGTATAGTAAGGGCACTTTAAACAAAACCTAATTTGTGGTCAGTTCTTGAGCTTAAATAAAGTACTATGGCAGCTCATGACCTCATAAGATTCCCTGATTCCTCATTTTAATATTCTAATCCTGCCATCATCCCACAGTCCCATCACCCACATCTCCTGTTAAGTGAATATGATGCATAACCTTTTGCACTCAATTACCAGATAATTAAATTATGTTTCTGCACAAAAACTCAAATGAGCTAAATTAGTTCCTTTCTTGTCACAGAGGATGGGTGCAGACAGCACTATGGCCTGTTCTTCGTCTCGTGTGTGTGTGTGTGTGTGTTGTGTCTGTGTGTTGTGTTGCATCAGTGGCTATAGTAGCAGTGGGGGGCTAACATCTCATCACTCAGTGTGTCCTCAAACTGCCTAACCCAGCAGGCCCACCTCTCCAGATGGATTCCCTCTCTAGTGGTTTTATCTTATTGTGTGACTGTTAGTGATAGCCCCCGCATGACTCCACTTTAATACATCAGACATACAGCATGTTCCGGCAGGATATTAATTACCTCCATTTTAATGTAGTGCAAATTAGACGAGAACGTGCAGATCATTTGCATGTGTGGACCTTTGGGTTTGAGGATATTAAGTGAAGATGCTTTTAAGGAAACAGTAGCCGTAGTCTATAGTCTTGGTATTTAAAAAAAACAAAAAAAATAAACAAAAAACAGTACCAGTACCTTAATCTGCACGTAGCGAGCATATATGAGTTTTTCTCAGTATATGGACGGGTCTTGCCTCATGTGAAAGCTCAGAACCTCCAGAATTCGCTTGAGAGGTTGCATTGAGTTTAGGTAGTGAGAGGTCATTTTAGGATTTGACCTTGAGATGATCTGACGATGTGGGATTTGGGGAGATGGATTTTTTTTCAGTTTCTTTCATGTTGCCATTACATCTTACATTATACACTCATACATATTTAAATATCAATACTTGGCAACTTTTCCCACTTTAAGACCCCAACTTTGAAAGATTTACTTTATCCATTCATAACAGATGCCACAATAAAACATGTCACCAAGCCCGTTAATCTTGGCAAAACAAGGAGATGAATTTGCCAAATAAGGACGCATTATGTGCCTATCCAGGATTTATAACCCCGAAGCAGACAAGCGCACAGAGCTAGGACACGTACGCTCTTTAGAGGCAGACGGCCTCCACAAACCTGAGGCCTATGAATAACTGCACAATGCCTGCTGTCGACTGAATGAACACATCAGCAGTGCGGTCTGAATGACAACAATGGGGTTCTACAGACAGACAGACAGACAAGAGGGTCTACACATTCAAACGCTCCAATTAGACCTCAAACTGCAGAGCTAGAGCACGACCTGAGCACTGTGGCTGGGAAAGAGCTATTCAACAACACTATAGTTTAGTTTTACCTCAAAGTTTTCAGAATCAGTAACAGATAAGTTGAATAAGATAACACTTTAGAATAACTACTCCTTAATTAACTGTAAAAAGCATGAACAAAGAATTCATAATGACCTGTCATGATAATCACTATATATAATCAGTATATAAAAGCTGGAGTAATATTTTTGGGGGGTCATTATGTATCATGTGCACATTTTCTTTTTGCATTACTAGGAAAGTTTTGGTATTTTTGGTAATTTTTTGGCAATATAATAAGATTGAAGGCATAAAAGTTTGAATTAATAACTGCTATAACTCACTACAGATGCAAACTGAGCACTAAAGTGTTTCATTCTGCTGATTATTTATTGCAGTTTGCGTTTTTAATCACATCGTACATTTAGAATATTTTGGGGGGGATATTCTGCTTCAGGGTTTTTGTGTCAGTGGCATAAATTAGTTTCAATATTATTAATTATCGTTTATATTTCCTTCAGCAATATATCGCACTCATCATAAAGTAACAGGCCTATTAACAGTTAGATTACTCATGACTCCTAACTCAACCCCTTAATTATGGTTTATTACTAATCCTGAATCATTCTTCATCATCAAACTGTTTATTTTTGTGAAGTCTTTGTTCATGCTCTATTACCTAATACAGGTGTATTATAAAGTAGTACCCAGAGTTATTGCTCACTGTAGACATAGCAGTATACAAACTCACCACATAAATACTGATAAAAAGATACAGTTCTCTATGACAAAACTGTTGCTTGGCAGGTCGTCTCTTTCTGGAGATCATTAAAAACTGCTTAAAACATTTTGTTTTATGGCTGTTTTGAAAAAGGTTTTTGTAATGCTTATAAAGTCTTAAACAGTTTCATTAATTTCTTCAAAACGATTAAAACCTTCCATATTCAACATTTCCATTCTAATTACTGAGGCAGACTAACTAAAAAGCTCCAAAATGTATTTGGAGACAATGTTTCTGCAGAGCTCAGACTGTTTTTGTCTGCTGATCAGCTGCTAATCTCTATTGTATTTATTTAGGGTTTTATTTACATTTTACATTTTCTCTGACTAAAAAAAAAAATAACTGTTTAATTAAACCAGGCCTGTCACAATAATGAAAGAAAATATTGAAAGAAAACAAATATAAATCAGGATTATGCTAAAATTTTTTTATATATATATATATATATATATATATATATATATATATATATATATATATATATATATATATATATATATATATATATATATATATATATATATATATATATATATATATATATATATATATATTTCTTTTTGTTATTTATTTAGATGTACAATACTGTAAAAAATATGACCTGCAATAAATAAAAAGTAGAAAGAAACATCTATAATGAGTCACTGGAGTTATTAATTCAACCTAGTTCAGCTAAAATCTAATCAAACAGAAAAATTACAAAAAGTTATACTACCCATGATAAATATTGACCCCCAAAAGTGATTGTTCCATCTACTGTTTGTACTATAGAACAATAAGGTGCTTTAGTAATTATCATGACAGGCCTAAACCGGATCACATCTAATACAGCCCTGAGCTGTGTTCCACTTCACTTCTTATCAAATTCAGGAAGATTTCATGCAAAGTATGGCGTTTGTGGTACAAAGTAAGATCATTAATTTTCTTGACAAGTGTGCCATTTCACAGAGACCAACCACTACATTGATTAGATTGGTTCAAGAAAATGACTGGTGATTGTGTGTATACATCTGAGAGTGCGATGTGCTTTTCATAGAGATTAAGAAGGTGCCAAGGTGGTGAGCAAAACCATTTAGTGTTAACTTTGATGAAGACGCCTGTCTCATTTATTCTTTGGTGTGTCGACATGAAAGCCATATTAAGTGGAAAATTGGGCTTGATATTTTTAGGCTTTGTTGTCCCACTTTGGAGGCAAATGCTGCTTGGGAATGAAGGATGCAGCGATGTACTGTAAAGCTCAGAGCAAATACACAAAACACATTTCCACATAGGCGGAAAAGCTCATGGCAGAAAACATTTTGGTAATTATTTTTGGTTTTAATGTTTACAGAGACCTTCATCTTTAACAGCATCATAAAAGAAAGTGAAATCTATATTTGTGAAAATATAGGTTCTTCTAAGTGCTACAGTGACTCAAGGGGTCTGTGTTTAAAATGTTGTCAGGGCATTCATTAAACTAATATTACTCGTTAGCATTCACTATTTAGCTAGTTTCTTCTGGCATTTTAATAAGTAAGAAAACAGCAAATGGTAAGTACTATTTGTGCATTTCTACCCCTTTGGCACAAAGGAGCTTCACATCACAGAATAACTCATTTATATGAATTCATTCACATGTGCTTATTAGAGACAAGTATCTGATGCACTGGGAGCTAATACAGCCGTGTGCTCCTTTTTCTTGCTCTAATATTCAATGTTCAACTTTTGAGTCCTGCATGCTGCTCAGATTTTTTGAATGTGTGCATTTTCTCTTTAAACTTTGTCAGAGACAAAAGTACTTTTTGTTTTTGCCAAAGGACACAATGAAAGTATGCAATGATGGTGCACTGATGCAGGGAACACATACTCAACTGAACTACTGCCCGGGTCATGGCCCTTGGCTGACGATAACACTAAAGAAATAATTTTTTAAAACATTCTTTCATTCAGATTTCTTGATACTACCTGGCACTGATGGTCAGCTTTAGTCAAAGTTCACCTCATGTAAAATAAATGAGTATGTTAATTGCTGTGAATGGCACAGTTCAAGTTGAAGTAACCTGTGTGTAACCTGTGACATTCCCTTGAGATAGAGCACATATAAATTCATTAGCTTAACAACCAAATCCAATAAATTCTTCATGTCATTAAAGTAGCTCAGACTAATAATTTAAGTAAGGTATCATTAGTAAAAATTGCTTTAACAACTTCAAATTACCCAGCTCCTTCTCAGCTCCTTTTTCACACACTACCTCTTGTCTGGTATAAAACATACAAACCCACCAAACTGCGCAATAAACAGAAACAAGGGAAACCTGTCTTTGCAATTTAAGCTGTATTGTATTGCATTCAGACTACCAAACAGACTGTGGAGGCCAACTTATCAACAATTCAGAATCAAAGTGGACATGTAGTTGTAATTGCTGGTCCAGTCCAACTTTTGGTATCTGGTTTGAACCAAAGTGTTATTAACATTCACTGTGGTTTGTTGTGTTTCATCAATATTGATCTGTCTGAACTGTTTTAAACACTAGAGAGAAACTGTCTGCTTAAATTATTAAGAAACCTGCAATTATCAACTCTGCACTTCAGTACAAATGTTACTTCTTTCCAGAGACTCGGCTTTTATTGGATCTAAAAATGTAGTTACTGAATAGTGACAAAGTGAATTACCGAATCACGTCACTCATAATGGCCAAGTGAGTAGGGACTCGCAATTATTTGCTAATAGGTTTCGTTTATCATCACATCACAACATGCTTGAATCCCATTTAAAATTGAGCTGGAGGACAGGCCAGAATGTTCTGTTGGGATTTGCTGTTTAATTGTCAGATTGCAGATTTCATTACCTGTCTTATGCTTAATATCTTCATAACTATTGGGGCCCGCATAAAAGGAAAACTCAAACAAGTCCTCAGGCAGTATAAATAAACAAAAGAGAAACATTTTTACAATAGCTTCAGAAAGTAATGTCATTATTTCACACAAACAGCGTGATTGTTGTCTTGTCAGTTACAGCAGCTTTAATAAGATTAATATGGCTTTGAGAGAGACAAGTTACAAGGTTCAACTTTTTTGTACAAGGTTGGATACGGCAAATCTCCCAAAACTTAAACTCTAGAATCTAGTTGTGAACTAGATACAGGCCAATATGTGGGTATCTCCAGCAGAGGCTGATATTGATATATGACCTGATGCCTAAATGATAATATAGCCCCTACGTGGACAATAAAGTTCACCTTAAAGACGAACTTAGCACATACTCTTACTTCACCCACAATCAAATTCCAAATACTACAACAAAGTGTGCAGTTCCCGGAGGACTGAGGGAGCGGGGCTGTGAGTGTGTGTTGGGTGGGCTCTGGACTGCTGTCAAACTATCAACATGGTGCAGACCACAGTACCTTTTCCCCCATTTCCAGGCACAGTCAGGGCAATGTGATACTCAGCGGTGCTCAGTGGAGGCTGTACTGTCATTGTCACTGCCTGAGCTTTGCCTGGACCAGAGCTGGAGCTAGCATCAAAACCAACATACAGTATTCTATCGAGCTCTTCAGATGACCACAGCATTTTAGGTCATTTTGTTATGTAGGCCTCGCTTTTGAAAAGCAGTTCATTGTTCCCTACAGAGGTTGATTTGATAAACCACATAAACAATTATTGTAACATGGCTCTCAAGCTTCAAACAAGGACAATTTTATTGATTTGACAATTCAGAGAAACACAAACAATTATCACATACAAGCAGGTTTCAGCGTGACAAGAGTGATATTAAAACAGATGTAAAAAGGTTTTGTGATCCTGCCGTCTCTATACAGGTCAGCTCAATGTAATCAGCTCAACTATTATTTAGCTAAATTGGCCTCTTTGAGCTGTAATGTTATTTTAGTACTGGATTGTACAACTGAAATTCTATGATAAAATGATTTACCACTAAGATAAATGCGATAAAAACATCAGACCAACTGTGCTGCTACACTGAGCCACAGAAAATGAACCCTGCCCATCACCATCAACCCCCTACACAGCACAGACGGTGAGCGCAGGCAAAGAGTGTAGACGGTGACACAGCACAGGAACATTGTCAGACGTTCTTCAGTTTGTAATCTGAAAAAAAAAAAAAAACATAATTTTGACATCACATTAGTAACATTCTGCCATTCAAATAAAGTGCAGAAACAAAGGTGTTGATTCACTTTTTCTAAGCAAACGAGTTTGGAAGTAGACTGCAAGAGCATCAGGCTTTCCAAAACATAATATCATGACATGTTTTTTTAGTAATTAGTTTACAGTATTACTATACACTGATCAATATACAGTCGCCTACAAATATAGTCATCCTAACACTTTGTTTATAAAGTGTTATGATACAGGATACATTCACCTGGGCTGGGTTCTTATGGCCTCACCGAAATTAAGTCAGTGAAGGACTTTTTTGGATCACAGCTCTCCTGTTTGCTTACAGTGCAGCCAAGCCACCTGGATTCTAAAAATTCAAACAAAAAAATAAGTTAACCTACAATTATGCTTACACAGCGCTATGGCACAGCACTAGTTTTATTGTATATAGTTTTGTAGTGCTTTGCGCACCTTGCCAAGTGTCATCCATGTAGCTACACTTTCTTTCCTGGTTCAGTGGTGAGATACACAACTTTTACCCAAGCAGCAGCTGCTCTTTTGAATAGAATGTCTCACTAATGACAGTCATGTCAATGAAATGGTTTAGCTTTTAGCACACTCACCTCCAAATAGTTTCTTCACTGGGTGAAGCTGTCGAGTCCGCAAAGCTGTCGAGTCCACACTGCTGCGCTGGGCACCATCAAAACTACCATGGGAGAAGTAAGTTTCTGTTCAATTGGAAAAGTTACCCCGAGATGAATAGAAAACTCTTGGTCAAAATTGGGTGAAGTTTATGCAAACTTTCAACAGCAAAATTCATGTGTGCTGCTACAGGAATGTCAGAGAGGTGGTACAGGTGCCATTTTAGACACTAAAATGTCACAAGAAGGCCAAGAATATTTAATGCGGACTATACAAGTCCCATTTAGACAGTTTACGACTAAATAATGCATCTGGCGTTTAGTGCACCTTTTACCTTATACCTGTAACACTTTATTTGAGTTTATTGGTTTCTTTGGATTCTAAACAATTGGCACCAGTCATGAAAAAAAAAAAAAAAAAAAAAATACAGACACACACATACGCACACCTACACACACACACACGCGCGCACACACACACACACACACACACACACGCACACGCACACGCACACGCACACGCACACACACACACACACACACACAGATATATATCAAATTTTAGAACCCATTGTGGCCAGCCAATTTTTTAGGCTTCGTATACATTTCCTTGACATAATTTTCTCCCATTCCTCTCAAACCGTAGAGCGTTTTTTGCCACCCTTTGTTTGCATTGTTTTGAGTGGCTTCTGCATGTTTTGACTGCATCCATAATATCATTGTTATGTAAAAGTACCAATGCTTTCTGTGTCGGATTCTTTGGCAACTCGCTGTAGGTGGTGAAGTGATAATGGCACCTGAGACAGGCAAGGTGAAGAAGATTGACGATAATGGCACATTATTCTGTGAGCAAACGGACTGTTCAGACAGAGAGAGGGAACATCACAACAGGAGCGGCCAGAACGAGAGATTGCATTCAAATTGGGCACAGATTCGAGAAAGTATGCAAGCAGGAAAACAATTAGTATTCAATGTGAAGAGGTCCATCAAGGGAAATAAGGAAGATGGGAAGAAATAAAATGCAAAAACAAGAAGCGGCCAGTACAATGAGGCAAACACTTGTAGTTCAGAGCTGTTCTGGCGGGGAGGAGTGTTGGCAATTTTCAGTCCAAGAAACCAACAAGTGTTTTCACAGCTGCTCCTCGTCGTCCGCCTCTGTGTTCACTCTTGTGCTCCATCTGTCTGGTTGAAATGTGGACGTTCTGTCCCTGTGTTTCCCTGATTAGAAAGTCCAGTAACAGAGGGGAAAGTGTGGGGAAATTATGGATATACTGACATTGTATGGTCATAGGTCTTTGTGGGCATTTAGGAGCTTATTTTCTGTTCATTTCAACTGTGACTGAAAAGATAAAACACATACACATACATACTGTATTATTATTTGGCTTTTTTTCTTGTGTTAAACTGGGACTGCAGTTAGAATTGTGATGGAGACGGGCTTCTACAGGTCACATGGTCCTTTTATTTTTTATGGGTGACAGCTTCCTCTTATAACATTTTGAGGACTTTTGAGTAAAAAATTAAAATTTCTTTGTGGCAATGGTCCTGATTTTTCATAATTCTGAATGGGTAAGGGCTCAAACTCTTGTCTTCGGTCATTTTCACACGCAACTGCTCTTGGGCCGCTCTCCCAAAAGGCCGCTCCGAGAGCGCTTGAAACTCTGGAGCGAATGAGTGCAGTGTGAACACGACCGACCTCTGGCCAACCTACACAGTTGTGGTGCCAGTAAAAGTGTGTGGAATTGGGCAAAAAAGCTCTTGGATCACATATATTTGTATGAAGGGGTGCTGGAGCTGCTGTATGACACATTCGCCTGACAAGACCATTTGGATCAACTTAATATCAGCCACATTCTCCTCCTGCGTGTGCCTGCGCAGGTGAGCCTGGGTCTGTCTGTGTGCCCTTTAAAAAGCTTTTTCTCCTCCGCCACCATCCTCACAGTGTATTGAGCCAAAGGTGAAAGAAAAGACCACCCCGTGCAGGGGAAGCGTGTGGGCGTGTTCACGGGGCTCTGTCGCTTGAAGCGCGTTGTCATAGAAATAAGTTTGATGGTCAGCTGATGGTGAATGATGCGCGGTGTATGTGAACAAGACCGACCCAAATGTAAAGTAAATGGAACTAAGCAACTTTCAGTGACGTGCGGTGAGGTGAGACAGAGTCACCGAGAAAAAAATTAATGAAATGGTTATATTTATCCAATGATTTGTACTATAAAGTTATTTTCTATTCAACTTTGCAATTTTCTTCTTTTTTTTAATTCAAAATCACTGAATTTTTACGCTTACTGTTGAAATCCTGAATAGACATGCGGTGAGACACCGGCCGTTCGTGCCTCACATGGATTGACTGTGCTGTAGCTCAGCAGTGTCGCTGCTGCTTTAAGTGGTTGTGAAAAGGCGCCGGGTGAGGCACATAGTTACCTGGCCTCATGGTTGGGGGCACTCGTGAGCCGAGGGATTCTTGAAACTCCCGCAGAATAGTGACAGCAAACTACAATTTAGAGTTAGCAAGTCAACTTTAGTAATCCGTTCACTTTTTTCTTCATGTCTGGCCCTACTTTTTAAATGGAAGAAGATTACATATTAAAGCTCAAGCTGGTTTCTAAACTGGACTTTCGGTCAAAGCAGGAGGTTATAATTAAAGGAAGACCAACGCTAAAGGAGCTAAATGGTTTGCTCCAGACGATGAGATGAAAGATTCGCTCTTTTCAAACAGAGTGGTACCAAATGGTAAGAAATTTAATGACTTCAATCCACTGAAAACTGGGGAAAACTGTATTAGAGCTATTTCATACGGACTTTGGAACTTTTATTTTGAAATTCTTTTTTATTCTGGCCCCAAGTCACTGGGAGAGAAATTGGCCCGGGCCAAATTTACTTGTCGACACTTGGTTTACATGTTTGTAAATCTGATTGTGATGACATCAGTGCCTCACCAGCCATGAACCTCACCGCACGTCACTGGCAACTTTAATAGGCCTAATTATCATGATATAATTGTTAATCACAATTATTTTGGGCATGCTAATTGTGACACCAAATTAATATCGTCCCATGCCTAGCGCACTGTGGTTGGTCCACAGAGCACAGCAACATGTGTAAAAACAACCTTAGTTTATTATTGATATTTTAAAGATTTCATCAAAATCAGATTCTTGAGTGGTTGTCTTCAGCTGCATATAGATCATTACTGAAAAACATTTTATTGCCCAACAACGTATTTTTCTGCTAGGCAATTCGAAATAAAATCATTCTATGCATCTTCTTTGTGCTGTGCAAGATTCCCGTAGATGTAAAATAAACAAAGTAGAATTTGACAAACAAAACAAGTTTTGCTTTTGTGCTCCATCTAAGTAGCAGATGGAGCAAAGCTATGGGTGATGAAAGTATGACCTCAGTTCACGGCCTCCCCTGTCTCCCTAAATCAGCGCATTTCTTAGATCTACAGCTACTCGTAAAATAGGTCGACAAAATTCTTCAAAGCTCCTATGCATGACAGCAAATATAGGTGGAGGCATGAGCATAATTTCTTAATCTGAACTGCAGCTGCTAATTTACATAAAAAGTCCCCTCTAGTGCACTCCTGATCTATTTTTAGATAATAAGATACCGGGTCATGAAATTACCCAATGGCCATGGGCAAGTTGGAAAAAAACATCTTATGACCAATGAAATTACTTCATGACCAGCACAAGGTCACTTCGATTCGATTTGGGCCTACATAGAAATTAGGACCCCCGACAGTAGCAGCCTAGCACTCTCCGTTTTTCATCTCCTACCTCCTCCACGCTCCCCTGTTCCCTGAGCCCCCATCGTCTCTACAGCGCTGCCACTCAGCCTTCAGGACGTTATAGAAGTATTGCTGCACACACAAGGACGGCAAGAAAGATCCACAGAGAGCGTGCGTCATGTAATGAGCCTGATCCAAAGGTACAGATGCAATGATGTAGAGCGGAAACTGATGGTTATTTAATCCATTTGCATTGTGTGTGGACCGATATAATATTAATACTATAATATTAATCTATATATATGCTTTGTTGGTGCTTTACAAGGCCTCTGCTGATGTCGATGGCTATGTGTGATGATTGACAGGCTATTGTTGGATGTACATAGACAGAGAGCCCATTGAAGCCTCGATTCAGTTTAATCTGGACACAAAGACTGCAGTAGTTCAGGGTATAAGCTGTAGATAGTAAAAGGAAGTCTGACCGCCAAAACAAGTCATATCATCATCGTCATTAAGGTGATATGTTTTTGCACGTTTTTGTCTTATTAGAAGAAAACAAAAAGGAATATTAAAAGAAGAGACAAATTCATTTTCTAAATAGCCAATAACTTCCAAACAAAGTTAACTTTATTGACAACACCAACAAACTTTTTGGATTAAGTGATGTGAAAGTGTAGTGTGAATATGTATGTCCTTCCCACTGAATGAAAAAGCTCAATTTTGTAACGGCATTAAAGTTCTGCCAACTACATTAAAAGCACACATAAAAGTTTATCCTTGAGCTTTGGTGAGTTTCATGTGTTTTGAATTATGCTGAAGACTACAAATTATTTTTCAGTCACTACATTTGAATAAAATTAAAGATTGAACCACTTCAAACTCAAATGCATTTTGGGTCCCACTGAGTTGCAATAGGCTCGGTGCACAGCAGCATGCTACCTACCTCACTGTGCCTCAAAGGAGTCACTTTTATTCAAATAAGAAAACATAAAATACACAACCTATTAAAATTCTAATTAATTAAAATAAAGACTACTCAATTATTTATATATTATTCCTCAAAATTTGCATTAGTGTTAGCACTGAGACCCCAACATCTCTCTTTCTAAACACAGACATGGCCTCCGCTGAAGAATTCATTTTATTTGTGTCATTTTTAACATGCTGTCAGCGACATTCATCCAAAGGTCCCTGTCCACTGCCTGCTCTTTAATTATTCATTCACTTTCTCTTGACTCGGCAAAAACCTCATAGAGATAAACTTGGACAGGAAGTAATGACTCTAACAGTGAAGTTGCGGGTGTTGTTGTGCACAAAACCAATTTTCTGTCCCAAAGGTTAGGCCACTACGTGAATGTTGTGCTACACAATTTTCTCTGAGTCTGAGCACATGCTATCACTTCAGTGTTCCTGGTAAAAACACTAGGGACAACTCACTTTCTCTCAACTCCACTCCTCAATTTCCTCTCATCGAGAAGAGGCAATAAGGACACATGGCAGCAGTGACTCCTTGAGCTTTGTTTCGTGTTTTTTATTGCAACTCTTCAGTGTTCTCCTCAAGCGCTTGGACCTTAATGAAAACATTCTTTTGTCTCAACTATGGACCATAAGGAGGTAAGAAAATAAAGCAGTGTAAACTTGGAAAGCTTTCTTTGTTTGACATCTTGAGGCTTTTGTTTTAGTAGTTCACCAGTTTTCCAGCCAAATACAGTGACTCCGTTGATAGCACAGGGTGTAGGTATGGGACGATGCGCAGAGTTTGTTCTTCTCGTGTCATGTTGGGTTTTGTCAGGGCCCTGCACATTGTAATGTAGGATATTCCTGCGATCCCTACATGGATAATAATGCATACCACAACCTTGACCTCAAAGAGACTGAACACAAAACAAATGTATTAATCTGAAATTTGAGCCTACATTAGTCTAAATTCGGTCCAAATTGAAGCTAGCATCTGTAAGTTTATTTGATTTTGTGTTACCAGTAAATTGTAGATTGTCAGATGGCGAAGAGTGAAAATACAACAGGGGTAGGTCGGCAAATGTTATTCCACGTTTAATTATGAAAATGAGCAGACACCAGATTTCTCTCTCACATAATAATCCAAAAATAAAATGACACCACCACAAGTAGCTCACCTCTTTTTCAAGCTGCCCTCTCCTCTGGTGATAATGTTTATAGTGCCTAATACGGTTCAAGACTTCATTATTTATTACTTGGAGAGACACTCAAATGTTCGAGGTGGAGATGTGCATGTAATCCTGTGCAGAGGTAACACTGATGCAGTCAAGGACAAGGAAAATCATGTAAGGATTTGATGTCACAAAAAGTCTAAAAACGAGAGGCAAGGAGAAGGAGGTGAGAGAAGTGTATTGTATTTTATGCTCACTTTTTGTGCAATACTTGAACCTCTATCAAGACATATACAGGGACATTTATGCACATTTCTGAATGGATTTGCTAGAATATTTAATCAAAATTAAGACATGATTTTTTTGTCAGCATAACCCTCTTTGTAGTTATTTGTTGTTGTATTGCTCATATTCAGTTATGTTTACAGCGCAGTTATTAGACAGCTGAGCAGCTTTAGGCAAGGCTCATGTTTATGTGAGTAGACATGATACAGATGGAGTGAGTTGTAATCTGGGAAAAATTGCTGTGGGACTTGAACTCACAAACTGAGCAAGAGTGAATTTTAGTGCTGCCTCCCAGGAGAGCAGTGCAATCCAAACTGTCTCCATTCATATCCTTCTAGCCTGTCAGTCAGAGGACAAAACACATCAGCCAGAGAAAATAGTTCACATTTTCACTATTTTACCAAAGCAAAACCTAATGATCTGTGTGTCATGACCTCTATAAAGAACCATTCACACGTTTGAGAAAAGTTTATGCACTTTTATAGAATTGTGTTGGCTTCAGTGATGAAATGGCTGGAATGGTTGGAACAGCTTTGTGCTCTTAAGATACCAGTGCATAAGGTCAGATTAATTCTTGTTCCAGTTCAAAAAGGCCTTGTTCTCAAAGCAAAGCAAAGTTTGGCCTCTCCTCAAAATGGTCTCAGTAGACTTTATGAAAGTAATCATGGAAAGTGAATGCTCTTTGTGACTAAAAAAGCATTATAGAGTCAGATAGTAAGAATATTTTTATTGTGATGATGTGATTTAAAATCTTATTTGTTTGAACTTTAGCTGTTCTACCCAAAAAGTAAAATGGTCAACATTTGAATTATTTGCTTTGCTCAACATCATATAGTTCATTGGATAAAGAAGATTGTTTTGGGCTGTCACAAAGAATAAGGTGATTCCCATTGTAAAACACCTCACTTTGTTATCAAAGAACTGTGGTTACGTTAACTAAACTTGAGTTTACATTTACACACAACATTGGAGTAAGTGGCAGTATTGCATAAAGTAGTTCATTAAAACTCTGCACATCACACACTTCATTCTACACTTGATGCAAAGTATTAAAACCAGACAGTACACCTGATGTGTTTGTCCTAAACCTTGTTATGTCAGGTTTTGGTGGGTTGCCTCTAGGAGGGGCATCCAGTGTAAGGTAACAATATTTCACTTTAAGTCAAGATAAACCTTTATTTCTCCCATAAAGTAGTGTGTGTTTAGGTTTCAGAATTGGAGAGAAAACATATTTGTGTGTGTATTCTGTAGGCATAAAATTTAAGTTTTGGATTCATGACAAGTTTATCAAATGAAACTACTGCACTTCTGACAGAGCTGCTCTGCTGTGATAACACCAGACAGACAGTAGCAATGGCAAATATTTGTACAGGAAGTCACCAGCACACCTGTCTTATGGCCAAAAGCTCTGCTCCTGAGATGTTTAAATTTCACCCGTCAATATTGCCCTGTGCTGTTTATTAGATTTAGTTGTGTCTGGAGATGTTTAAAGAATCTATTTCCTGGTCTCGGCTCTCAGATGTGCCAAACTATCACAGAGGCAGGCTGAGTATTTGCTGAACAGACATTCTTAAAGCAATGAACCTATTAAAAAGATGAGGAGGTTTCAATGTTACGTCTAGCAACATTTCTACTGTACAGCCCATTTCTAAAGCAATATTTAAGTTGCATATTTCCTAATGTCCCAACTTTGAAAACTAGATAGATGCAAAATAATTTGCTGAGTTTCAGTCAAGCGTTGTAATAAATAAATCACCTCCTGATTTAAACATTGGCATTTAATACAGTGTCATCACAAAGAGGAACATCAGGGTGCTTCCTGAAGTTTGCTGAGTAAGTTTGCTGTTGCATACGGTGTTAAAATGCCTATTACTTTGCTCAGATACATTCAGCTTTGAATTACTGAGTCATACCGGTGAGAATATTTTCCATATTTTATAATTAAACTAAAAGGTGTGGCTTACCTGCCTGATGGCGCACAGGAGCTTCCCATAGCAGAACACAATGATCAGAAAGGGCAGGATAAGGCAAAAGATGAACAGGCAGATGATGTAGGAGATGCTGTTGGCTGTCTTGGCTGTCCAGTCCACAGAGCAGGTGGTCCCGGGACCTTCTGGCCCATATTTGCTCCAGCCGAAGAGCGGGGGCAGGGTCCACACCAGGGAGTAGAGCCAGGTGAGCGCTATGCCCGCTGAGATCTTCCTGTAGTTGGACGAGTCTGCCTCTGTGGGAGCCATCATGGTGCTGTAGCGCTCATAGGACAGGACGGCCAGGGAGATGAGGGACACAATGCCTAAGACAGAGTAGATCAGGAGCACTGTCAATAAAAGCTTAAGTGTTATTTAAACAGAGCCAGTCATTTCTTCAGTTGTGGGTGGCAACTCATGTATTTCAGTCACATGAACTTTTTTCGTTGATGGGCACCATTTTGAGTATTTTGGTGTTTAATTGTGGATTGCTATGGCAGCGATTTCTGTCTGAAAACCAATGTATGCTAGAATAAACAGGGCAATAACCAGTAAAATTAAACTGGTGATATAAAAAAATACAGTCGGGATTGAACCATCAACCTTAGGGTTAGTGCAAAGATGTTTCCAATGTTAAAAAAGCACACTTTTAATTAATTTATAGGGGATTTATAACTATTTTTAATAAGAGTTTTTGATGGCTGCAGTAAGAATCAAGTTGTTTAATTGGTGGGTTTGAAATGCAAAAAAAATATAATAAAAGCATAATAAATTGCACAGAAATGTCAATGTTTCTGGGAGACTACATGAAAACTAGAATGGTTACAAAAAAAATCATATTGTCCAGCAAATAATGGCCTTGAAATGACTTCCCTTTAAAAGTTTGGCCTGTGTCACTGGCTGAACTCACTGCTGTTCCTACACTGGGAGCATTTGTAATGAGCCAAGCAGGTTTATTGTTTTTAAAGAGTCACCCTTTACTTAGCAGATACTGCCCTCCTGGTGGTAAATAACTCTTGACAACAGTTTGATTGCCTTCACCCAATCAACTTTAAAGAGACCACAAGGAGAAAAATAGAAAAATGGAATTAGAGTTGTTTTGGAGCTCTGCCAAAGCCTTCCCCGGGAGTATTTAAAGTTTGTGTATAAAAGAGGAACGTCTGAGCAGGAGACAGAGGTGGAGAGGTGCACCTGTTCACACAGTTTTCTAACACAGTTTGTGCCTGGGCTGAACAATGAGCCTCAGTGCTAACACCGCTAATGCTATTAGACTCACTGTGTCTGCACAGGCCACGCTCCATCAGGAAGATATATGCCACTTATACAAGGTTTGGAGTGAACATATTCAATGAACTTTTTTCTACATTCACCATAGTCACCACTCTAAACACTTTTGATTTTCCATTTTAAGATGAGATACATTTATCTCATGTGCCAACTAACCACCCCATACCCCATGAAGCTCCACAGTCCATTCCAGTCTATTCATTTTCCCCATATACTTACATAACAGTATGTGAATCCTCATGAGCTCAGCTATTAAAACTTGTCTTATGATCATTAACAATTCTTCATTAAAAATTGAAGCATTGAAAATATGTTTTTCAGACACAAAAACGTTACCAAAAACTGGTTAAAGTCTGCATTGTCTTTTTAAACATTTGAAAATGGATGTGGCTGTTTAGCTCCATTGCACACAAACATTTGCATATTACTGGAAGGATCATGAACTTAAAGGTGCACTTGTAATTTTTCTGGTGAGTGGTCCAGAACACATGTTATTGCTTTGTCTGAAATGTTCCACGGCATGGCATTAAATAAAAGTTAAATAAAAATTAAAAGTTTTGCATTGATTAAATTACAGGTGTTTTTGATGCTGAAAAGTATCGTATAAAACAGGAAGCTGGAAGCCTCTCCATAGGTTTGACCTGGTGGACACATTTAATGCCATACCTTGGAACATTCTATATTTACCTTATTCTGCCCCATTCCACTTTTGCCTTTAAATTTATTAAACAATGCTTTCTTTCTGGTTAAGTGGGAATCCCATTCATTTCAATGGAGAGTTTCACTGCTAAAATATGATATAAAGTAGGTTGCTTTGTGTAAAATTTTCAATATTCATGCAACCAACAAGTCAGCTTCTTTAGGAGGGTTTAAAAAGGCTCTGTAGTGCGTGTAGAACTTATTTGCTGTCAAGATCGCCAGCCCCATGCAAAATAATACAACCCCAAGCGCCCATGACAACTTCTGGAAAAAGCTGAATAGACAAAACAATAAAATCTCCATGGAGACCATCAGGTAGCAGACTCTCCATCAAAAAGGTGACATACATGACTATGTTGGATATCCACTTTGTTCAGCTCATTCACTGTATTTTATTTCTCAACTGCCTCCAGATATTACACTTTTGTTGCACTGTTGTGGCAGACAGACTGCTGAGATTCCAGCTTTTATTAGTTTGTTAGACCAATATAAAAATGTCAACACCAGTTTACTACCACCCCCTATGGTTGTGTTTGATCCAGGCACAATCACTATAGCAACCAATCCCCAACAACAAAAGCTGCTGGGACTTCTAAGTCCTTAAGTCCTTTTATGTTCTCAGTCATTCTCTGTGAGGGTTTTTTTTTTTTTTCCAATGGCTGTATCTTCCCAACAGGTGGTCTGCAGTCTACCACATGTCTGACTCGTCATCATGCAATAATGTGAAATAAAGAAGCATGAAAGAGGAATGGGGGTGGGATTACACTGGTTGTTTTACCTGAAGCTTAAAGTGAAAGAAATCTGACAAAACTGTAGGCGTCCCAAGAAGATTTTAATTTTGTTTTTCTCATTTTTTACTGCCAATATTTTTTTTGCCAAAGTTAGATAGTATTTTTCACACAGCCATATAACTGAAGGAAATTATATTTTTAAGATTCTGCACCAAACATAACATTACGGCCATCTGCCATTGGTAATGATTTTGTGGTTATGACTAGTAACCATCTTTTTTCTCTTCAGCTGGCACAAACCTTTTCAGCTGTTTCGAACTATGGCTGCTTTTGTAATGGGTTTGAGTAATACGTGTTTTGAAATACCAAGTACCATATTTGGCATTCAAAGTACCAACAGATCTAAATGAGGTCTATAACCAGATCTGAGCTTAAGGACTAACCCAAAGAAGAAGAAGAATGTGGATGGACTTGAGTCTTAATAAAGTTAACACTAAAACTGCAGTGTGCACGAGTGTGTCCTGTACCACAGTTTGAGAACCACTGGAGTAGATCACATTGACTGATCACTGCCATGGTCACCAATCCGATAAACCTACTTTAAAAATGATTACCACTGCAGACACACCAAAGATGCTGCAGTGTCTGAGGTTATATGGGCATATGTAACCTGAAACCTGGTAAATGGTCATGTTTGTATATAGCGGACGCTGGGTTAAGTGTATTGCTCAAGGATGTGACCACTCTACCAATGACGTCTATGTTGAGAGTGGGATTTGAACCACCAACCTTCGGATAGGCACATCTGACACGTGACCACCTGAGCTACTGTCACCCATAAAACCTTTCCTTTTACAAACATTCACCATTTTTAATCAATTTTTCCCATTGCATGCTCGATTAAAATATGCTTTCAAATTTCAAAAGTCCATCATTACGACAGCTCAGCTTTAACAGTCACTTGATTGTTATATAAATCTTTGTGTGGGCTCAGGTGAAACATTGATAAGCATCTCTGAGATTGCTGATGTTTTCTTACTGTCTCTGTCTCCTTATCTGCCTCTGAACGATCTGGACCATCCAAATCAAATTACTCTCGCTTGAAATTGCAAAGCTAATTAACAGCTCTCTTCTTGGGACTCTTACACAAAACAGTTCAAAGATAAAACTTAATATTCCCCAATAACAACTGTAACCTTTTTGATTGCGTACTCATTCATCATCCCACAACAACTTTTCTGTGAAACAATCCCCTATAAAACTTTGAAATGTAACTTGTATCTCAAATCAAACACAAGCCCGCCTCAGTGTACCACACTAGAGCCAGGATCAAAAGAAGCAGCAGAATCTAATATTCCCAAAAGAAAACCTCTTCTGATCTGATAATGTCTGGGATCAAAAAGAGGCGTCTCCTGTGTGTAATAATACATCCAGGAAAAGGCTGTGTGAATGAAAAGTATGAGATTAAATGAAATTGTCTTTAAACCAAATCAAACACCAGTTCTTTACTCTACAAATAAAACCTTTCATCTAGTTTAATGAAGACATAACTAGGAACTTTATAACTGAACTGTTTTCAAATAATAGCACATAAATCCAGACCTGGCTGGTAGCCTCACACCAGCCCTCCTCTAATATAAATTAATAGAAAGAGGGTCCAATGCTGGGACAACCAAACCCTTTGTTCACCCTTGTCTTCTCCCCTGCATACATCTATTTTCCCATCTGTTAACCGAACTTGAAAAATTGTAGTCTGAAATTCCACCTTATATTTTCGTTGGCCTTAAACCTTTAGCCTTTAGCTTTGTGTTAAAACCATGGATATCAGCAAATACTTTCTCCTCTTTTTCCCACAATTACCAGCAGCACACATCTGCATCTCTACCTCAAGAGCAGAACCAGCAGCATGACCCTCTCTTGCTCTTCCTTCCCCTTGCCACGGCAACCACACAATCTCATCCCCTTCACTTGCCTCTAATGGCCACTTGGCCCTTAGCTGATCCACCACAGCAGCACATAACACTTTGGCTTCTTCTGCTCCATCAACTCAGCATTAGATGCATCTCTATATCTCTATCACTGCACACAAGAACAAGCCTTTATTTTCCTCAACCTCACAGACTCACTGCTTAACGATGTTGTGCATTATTCAATCACCTGATACAGATGGTAAGCTAACTGTGGCCACAGCTGCCCTGGTGTAGACAGAAGGACGCAAGGCCCCATCCAACCATCACCAATCACTCACAAACCACATTCATACATTAGCAACGTGACTAAAGTGTTTTGCCAAAGGACACAAAGACAATATGCACGAGAGTCATTGTTGCCCCACTACGGCACCTAGTATTTGTGAACCTCAGGAAATGCCTCGGACAAAAGCAGAAGATCGGGAAGGCTCAGACAGTTGCATAATTAATCTTTATTAAGCATCATTCGAGGCAAAAACACTGTCTCCAGTGACTGTCTCCTAGTTTCTGTCTCCTGTCTTTACATTGTTAAAGTGACTCTTATATACTTGTGCTTGGTTAGTGATTAGCTCGACACATACACCTTACCAAACCTTATCTGTGTTTAGCGGAGCCAAACGTATGGAAAACAGGTACAAAGGTCACTTGCATCAACTTGAAACATACAGACTATAGCAGAATATAAGCTGAGTTAGCTGGAAAATGTGCAGCTGTACAACATGTTAACTGCGACAGACAGGTATTTATTTGATCTTAAGTTCAGAGTACACATGCCACGTAGAACACACCCAGACAAACATATGTTCACGAGTATGATCTGATCATGTTATATCAAAAAATCATTCCCGACATATTCCAGCGGTCTCCCATCCCAGTACAAGCCAGGCCCATCCCTGCTCAGCTTCCATGATGAGAGCTTTCACAAGATGGTATGGTCAAACATGTGTAATATGATGCCTCTTTTTACATTATGTCCATACCATATATGCTGTTCAGGAAATCAAAACAAATACTGATATATAGATTGTGGGTTGTGCATACAGATGTAGACGACATGAAATATTCACAACTACAATGTAATAGAAGAATCAAACTAGACATACATCGAACATACTCTGTCAGTATGTTGTGCTTGTTTATTTATGAGACAGGCTCATTATCTGGCTGACCTTTCTGCCAGAGTGTGCTATTGTTCTGCCTCTTTCTCCCCATTGCTTCCTCCACTCATGACAAATTAACTTCAACCCAACCAGGTGTTGCCAAGACCGGGATGCGCATAGCGAAAAAGAGGGAGATTGATAAGATTTATATGGTTCTAATACTACTTTCAAAATATAAATTTAAAAAATTGACTGAAAGACTTTTTTCATAATAAATCTGTCCATGTTTCATATTTACATGAGCACTCCAATGGGTTATGGGGAATGAGGACCTTCATTGCAGACTTCAATTGCAGACTTCAGTTTCATTTTTCAGTGAGGGTCCTGGACAGGTTGGATGGTTATTTTGGGTCGTCCCGGCATGAACATTTTTGGAACCCTTGTTTTATTGTGGCTTGCTGAAATGTTGTGCAGGTTACTTGGTGCAGTGCCCCCTTGTGACCAGATCTGCTTCAAACTGAGGAAGCATCTTGAAGTGTGCAAAATTATTGTGAGAGCTGTGACGTTCAGAGTGGAGTATGCAGCTGAGTGGGGTCGACCAGTGCAAGGTTAATTCACTGTCGCTGCACATAGATGGAGGCAAACTGGAACAGCAAATAGTAAATGGTCACGTTTTTATACTTTTCCACTGTCAAGGTTTTCGAAGTACTCTACATCAAGGAACCACTTTATGTCAAGGAACCACTCACACATTCATACACCAGTGTAGTGTACAATGGCAGCATCCATTTGGAGCTAGAATCACACCGCCAACCTGTGGGGCAGTGGATCTGACCACTCAACCAATGATGTTTCTGCCAAGAGCACAATTCAAACTGCCAACCATCAGATCACTCTGCCAACTGAGCTACTGTCGCCCCTGTATCCAAATATACTAATTACATCCATATGAGGTTTACATCAGTAAGTGGAAAAATAGGTCAGAGAATAAAATTTAAATAAGATGAACAGTTTTGGCACCATATTTAGCCACAAGTTGCTCATTAGTATAAGGTTGGCTGTAAATTGAGTTCATAAACTTTTAAAAGTGTTTTCTTGAAAGTATTGTATCAGCTGCTATCTTCTGACCACTGAAATGCTTCCTTGTTTAAAATGGTCACCTTTAAAGTAATAGGTTGCACAACTAAATGGGCCGATTTGTTCACATCTGACATTAAGAAATCTTCGATGTTGTGTGTGAAAGCTGATACAAAGATGTGGTAATTGTTGTATTGCACTCTTGTTGTCATTCAGTCCTGACGTCTCCACTTAAATGCAAGGACAAGTTGAAAAGTGCATTGCTGAAGACGAAAATGTTGTCATTTCTCCTTGTCATTATTCGTCCAAACAACGTTTTTCCCTCCACTCCCTGACCCTCCCTCTCCGTCTGTGCCTTGTTCTTTATGAGCCCATTCAGGAATTACTCATCCATAACCAATGAACGCTTTAACGATGGCCGTAAGCTATCTCTCCTATCCCTCACACATATGCAGCTTGTTTCCGCACAGAGAAGCAAGTCCTGTCAGAAAGAGTTTTATAAATTGGCTCCTTGTGGACAACGTGTTTCAGACGGAGCTTAATCGCGGCGCAACACTTGAGTTAACAAGACAGCAGATATTATAAGAGAATACACTGGGATACTGCATGTTATTAGGAGCTTGCTCTTTTCACTGTAATTCTGTTTTGGAAATTATAATCTTATCCCAGTTGTAGGATGAAAAAAGCATGCTCAAGAGTGTTTTTGTATTTTAAAAGTTTTGACAGGCTCTAAGTGAGGGGAAATGTGTTTTGATTAAGTTGGGCACATTTTGTGAAACTTTTAACAATAGCACAAAGGATTCACATAGAGTTGGGCTTGGTGACAAATGGCAGGGAGGAAAAGCCTGCTGCTTTTGTTTGTACTTTTGTAGTTACCACGCTGATGTTACAGTGCTTAGGATTAGCTTTTGGAATGTACAATACCATGTTCTCTCATGTTTCATGTTTAACATTATTATTAAGGATTGAGTGACGGTGACATTAACACAAGAGTTTAAAGGTCCTATATTATGCAGTAGTGACTATTATGTCTGTTTTTGATTAGGTAACAACATTCTAACATGGCTAAAAGCTCATGTTGTGTTTTGTTTTATTCACACATGTTTGAGAAATTCTTTATTAATCCTTTAATACTCCAACATGAGCATCTCCAAAGCTCAAAATGCTCTGTTCCACGCTGTGATGTCATGAAGCGGTAGTTTCATTTTAACTTTTGTTCAGTAGAGACTGGCCATTGCAGATCTAAAAGTATCCAAGTGATTCTAGTGAAGGTGTATGGAGTTTAAAAACACAGTGGAGCATGTCAATGCACATCACAATGTGGAAACAGATGTTTTTGTTTGAGAGAAGAACTCAGCCTAAATAATCAGGGTTTGTGTGTTAAACATGTGTTAAACATGAACTAAAACACAACTCTGGGTATATTTTTCATGAAGAAATAATGTTATAACATAGATCAGAAAATAGCACAATATGGGCCCTTTAACTGTCATACTCCAGCTTTACATGAAGTCACTACAAGTTCTGTGGACTTGGTTTTAATCATTTATTTGAATACAATTTAGATCTCTGCTCTTGCCAAACTTTAAGAAATGCTTTCAATGTGGATGGAAACTGAGGGTGGAGAAGACTGTTGGCTCACAGAGAGCAGAAGCTGATTGTGTGACTGACAGCTGTGAGAACCGTAATTGGCTCCAGTTGTACTTTTTCTTTCTTTCATGCATCTTAACCTACAGCCATGGAGTGAGCAGTTGTCTTCACAGGTATCTGCCCCACTGGCCTGTCCAGATAAAGCGTCAGTGTGTTTGTTTGAGGGGCTGGACTCAGTGGGACATAGAGGAGCCATAGTGAAACATTTATAAGATGGGGTCCTGACAGCTGATGGACGTTTGCCATGAGCTGTTGTATAGGGATTTGTAAATATTTGTGAAGGGCACTCAATATTTTAACAGTCTGTAAAAACAGCTTTGGAGATATCAGTGTATGAATGATCACATGGCAGTTCTTAAATAAGTTTAGGTTTGTGGCATTTGTGCATGCTAAAATAGTCAAATGTGTGATACAGATTTTAACAGTTCAAAACTGGTTGAAATGTTCACACTTTAACATAAAGGCTTCTGATTTGATTATGTTGACTTGTACATTGTTTGTTAAAAAGTGTGATTTTATCACTGAAGTACTGTAATAGTATCTATGAAACTACACAGTGCACACATGCATTGCTTGTTTGATGGTTAGATGAAGGCACTATGCCAATGTTGAGGAGGATTCCTATATACTAGACCTAACTTTGTTTTTGAAAATGCCCCAAACACCAAGTCTCCTTTAGTTTGTCTTTGACACAGAAGTGTATTGGTCTTCTTGGCTGAGAACGGTGGCGCTCCTCCAGCGCTCGGAGTATCCTCTGTGGCGTCGTTTAGTCCATTTGCATGTTTATCAGCCCCGCGGAGCCCTCTCCCATTACACTCGTCCCGCGGGTGATTTTCTATTCTGCTCCTAACGCTGATGTATCTGCAGGTGCATGCTCACTAACCGAGACCAGGTCCACCAGAGCCCTGTCCGCCACGCAGCACCGCATCCCACCAAATGAGACGCAATGATTCCACAATGAGCCACAATGAGCCACAGTGAGCGGGGACGGCGCTGTGTTTGCCGCAGGCGTGGTCACTCAACTGCTCACTAACAAGCAGCCAGAGCCACTTAATGTGTGCCAACTGCCAAAGCAGTAGTGGCTTCCTGGATACCACTAGACAAAGGTGCAGGTTATTAAGAACCACGCACCAACTTTGTAAGCACCAGAAAGCTGCGCTGTTGAGTCGCGCTGTCATCGCCCAGATCCAGAAAAGGAAAGGCTGAGCCCACCCAATTCACTTTAAAAAAAGTATTACTTTTTACTGGTATTTTTGTTTCTTTTTTTTTTTTTTTTTTCCCTATAGCTAGATGGAAGAGATCTGCGTCAGCTGGTGCAGCACTTAGCCACCTTTCAACACTTTTCCCGTGTTTCAGTGTAACTATTCGTACGTTTTTGTGGGTCACTATGGACACAAATGGCATCGTTTTGTTTGTTTTTGTTTTAATCTAAGCGCATAAAATAGGCAACATAACTTTTGACTATGTTTCCGTTATGGAAGCAGGGTTTGCAGCACTTTAAAGGAGCCGCGACCGCTACAGGGTTTTTACAAGACACGTCCTGCGTGTCCACCCACAGCACATCCACTCATCCAGGCAAAGCATCGGGCTGGACCATTGCACTAGTTGTCTGTAGGGCTGGTGCGCAACATTTAGTCACAGTTTAAATTATCTAGCCTACTGCTTTTCCGTAAAACATTTAAACATAGAAAGCACACGATTTCCGTCACTAATCACGGCCGAATTACCTCTGTGGAGTCGAGTCCCACATGGTAACATTCACAGAAAAGGCACTACATAGACTTAACTTAATGCGCACCTGAGAACATCGCCTCTTGCCATCGCTCATCGAACCAAACATAGTGGATTACCAGGCTACTTACCAAAGAGCGAGTTGGCGAACCCGTACCACATACATCCTCCTCTCCCGATCAGCCAGCGTCCCTGCGTGCTGGCGGCGAAGCTGAACGGCGTCCCGAGCGTGCACACGAGCAGATCGCTGACGGAGATGTTGACGAGCAGCAGGTTAATGGGTGATCGCAGCATCTTGTAGCGGCAGAACAGAAGCAGAACCAACACGTTGTTCACAAAGCCAAAAGTCCCGATAAAGCCCAGGCACACGGCGACCACCAGGTTGCCTGTTGGGGTGAGCGAATTCCGCAGCGACTGTCCTTCCCCGGGGACTGCGTCCAACTCGTTCGAGTCCCAAGCTCCAACTCCGGAGCACAAGGCGGTGTTGAGCCGCGCGCAGTCGCTCAGGTTGGACAAGATCATAGCAGTCCTGGCTCACTCGCTTCCTGGAAAAGTGCTTAATAATGTGTGCCTGCCATGTGTCAGATGAGTGTGTGAGAAGAAACATTAAGCCCAACACGTGCAGAAACTAATGACTTTGTTGTGTTGTTTAAACTAAACAGGGACAATGGGAATGACCGAGTTTGTATTTGTTCTCCACTGTTCTCAGCCGCGCTTTAAATCACCGTAGCGCGCTCCGCGAGCGTCTTCAGTTTGGATATTAAGCACCGAGCGTTATCCTCCTCATCATCGTCTTCATCATTTGGCTCAGCCCCGCGCTGCGTAAAAGCCAACCACTGCTCGTTTCAATCTCGCTCCAACTTTCAGGGGCTCTTCTTTGCGCGCTTTTACGCACGTCCAATGAGCGCGTGCTGCTCAGAGTAGCTGTCCATGGTGCTGAAGGTGCTACTCTATTGGGAATGGGAGAACATGGTTGAGTACATTGGAAATCAGCGTGAGCTTTAAGGACCCGTAGTGCTTGTCTTCTTGGAATGATCTCTTGTTTAAGCTCACATATAATTGGCTTTCCATTCTGAAAGAGCAAAAAGCAGTATCGATAAAGCACACTCAGAGTTCATTGTTTTTAATCACCAGCTGATAATGTGATGTCTAAGTAGCATTTTAGCACAGTACCTTTGACCAATTGCTCTTTATATTGAAGGTTTATATATGTATTTGATGTTTAATCTGTGTGAGCTTGTAAGCCCAAAGGAAAATTTCTGTCTGCCTGCCTTGAATGCAAATGGTTCAATATCACATGCAACACAGACACACAGACACACAGACACACACACAGACACACACACACACACACACACACACACACACACACACACACACACACACACACACACACACACACACACACACACACACACACACACACACACACACACACACACACACACACACACACACAAACCATATAGGTGCACAAATCGTACAAATTACATTCAATTTATTGAATTTCCAGTTATATATCCACTAGTTAGACCACTTTGTTTTCACAGTACGTGGCTGTATCCTGCATATTTTGTAAACCCGGCAACATACTTAAAAACCCTCTTATTTATTTACTTGCTTGTGAATTTGACCATTCTTCTTAGATAATTCTATTACTGACATGGAAAGAATATTGGACTTTAGTGATAAAGTCTTATAAGGCAAAAGGAAAAGGCAATGTAACCACAACATGTCACAGGATGTCAAAGGGCTCTAAATATGTTGGTTTGGTTTGCACACTGTCGTCTCCAAAGAGAAAATCTTTTCAAATGTTTTTCACTGTCCATTCTCTCCCCCTTTCTCTCTCTCCCTCTGTTTTTTGTTCATTCCATCTGCAAAATGTAATCATCCTTTTTCCAGTCTGTCGGTGTGAAAACAGGAGCTCTGCGGGAACACTGGTTTGAGGCTGAAATAATGAGGAACATGGAAATGCTAAGTGTCACACATCCACCTTCATGTGTCCATACTGTGCAGCAGCAGCGGGGAGAGGGAGACTTGTATTCAGAGAGCACTCAGAGCTGCTGCCACTGTAATCCCCAACAGTCACACAAGAACCCCATGTACTTTCAGTTATTATGTTTAGTGCACTGTCAACTGGGATAAGATACAACAGGTTTGTCTTATGTCCAAACTATTACTTTTTACTTTCATTCACTGCTTTTTTTTTTTTCTTTCTTTTTTTTTTTTTACCTTAGAGACTGTATGTTTTGGTCCCGTTCCATCTCTCATAGACTGAAAATATTTAATGTAGCGTCTGCATTTGACCCAGTAGCAGCGCAGTACTTGAGGATCTTGAGCCAGGATTTTGATCATTACCTGTGCATATTTTGAACATGACTGCACATTTTTGACATGCAGCTTTTAGAAACCTTATGGCACTAACACTGGCCCAGTCGATTTCTCTTAAAAACAATATTGTTCAGTACAAGCTTTTCTGTGTCCATCTTTCAGCAACATGATTTACACTTGAACCGAGTAAAGCTAAGTGTTCACTGGTTTACTCTGTCTTACTTGCTGGCACTGCATTCATCTGCTTCTCAGAATATGAACTGTGCTGACAAATGTCTGCCATGGGGAACAAATTATCTCCCCAATTCAAAGACACTAATCTTATGAAAATACAAGTGCGTATAGTTTAATACCAAGTTCCCCAAAGTATTCTTCTAAAATAAAAATTCTGATCCACCTGTCTCGCCTCAAAGCACTCACCATCTGACACCCAGACCAGACTGTGGCATTTATTTGAAATTGTTTGTTGACTTTATTCTTTTACATGTCCTGTATCAGCTTAATCCATTTTCCTTTTTTCCAGTTTTGATCTGCAGGACTAGTATATTTTGGATTTAGGGATCGTGAAATGAGTTGCGATATGTAAAAGCTATTGGGTGTGAAGTCTAGACACACAATGACCTCTTGAGAGAGCTGACTCCTCAACAGTCAAAAACTAATTAAACCCTGGTCACAATAATGTAGCAATAGAAGTCAATGCACTACTAACAATATGCACTTGACTTTGTACTCTAATCGAAGGTTACAGCACAAGACATAGACTCCCTCTTCAACATGTTGTGAATTCTCTACAGCCAAAATTCTCCCCCCTGTCAGAATGGAGCAAGGTAATTACCCATGAAAAGGTATACAGCGACATTTAGCCTGACAGCAACGTCCCAATATACACTTCTAATTGGGCTGAATTGAGACACAGCATCTGAATACCAGACCTATTTAATAATCTCACAGGGACCAGTCGCTTGGTATTTCTGCGCATTTCTAGGTCAGCCCTCAGACTCCACGCTGGGATGCGTCTGTGATATAAAGTGCAAATGGGGCTAAAAGGCCATCTCACCAATGTGTGTAACAACAGTATGTTCCCTGATAATGATGATGATTTGTTCACTTAGTTACTGGACCAGAGAGCAGTGAGCCAGTAGGAAATAAAAGATAATGTCATTGTGTTAACTTGTTTTCACATTATAAAACAAATTAATGTATAGAATGTTACAGAACAGTTTTGCAGTGTGTACATACTTGTCTCTCTGGTGCTATTAGAAACTAAAAAAAACTACTGAATGAGGTCTGAGAAGAAGAGGAGTAAAGGTTAGTTGCAGTAGGATAGATAAATGTGTTTGAATGAGAGTGAACCCAGTGGAAGGGCTCTAGGGATAAACTAAGGATAAGATCTAAGTACTGGGAATAGGCCGGGAAAAGTACATTCATTGTAGCAGTTATATGTGCTTTGGTGATATTGAGAGAGGTCACCCCGGCAGCACTCTGGCAAGTTGTGGTGTCTGCCTTCATGGCAAGGCAAAGCAAGTCGAGTTTATTTGTATAGCACAATTCATACACAGTAGTAATTCAAAATGCTTTACAGAATAAGAGGTCGAGAGGAACCAGCTGAGGTGGCTCGGGCATCTGCTCAGGATGCCTCCTGGACACCTCCCTAGGGAGGTGTTCTGGGCATGTTCCACTGCAAGGAGGCCCCGGGGAAGACCCAGGACATGTTGGAGGGACTATGTCTCTCGGCTGGCCTGGGAACGCCTCCGCTGGAGGACGTGTCTGAGGTGAGGGAAGTCTGGGAGCCCCTGCTTCGACTGCTGCCCCCGCGACCCGGCTCTGGATAAGCGGAAGAAAATGGATGGATGGAGAATAAGAAAGACATTAAAATCACAAAAAAGAAATAATCATCATAAAATTTACATTAATAGAGAAGATTGCAGAATAAAAGCCTTTCAGTCGTATGCACAGCAGAACAGAACTGTTTTGACCCTGGATTTAAACATTGTCAAAGTAGAGGCCTGTCTCTCTTCAATTCAATTCAATTCAATTCAATTTATTTTTGTAGAGCCCAAAATCACGACAGCAGTCGCCTCTTAGGGCTGAACATGAGAGTTGATTAACCAACAGAATTAGAAAATCAACAGTGAAACAGAAACAGACAAGCAAATTAGAAACAGACAAGCAAATTGTTCCAGAACATCCCCTGTCCTTAGACCCTCCTTCTCGGCAAGGAAAAACTCCAAAAACCCATTGGGAAAAGGAGAAACCTCGAGGAGAACCACAGTGAAGGAGAGATCCACTCCCATGGACGGACAGGCTATAGATGTGTCCAGGACTAAGGCGCATCCAGTTCAAGTCTGTAGGGCCAGAGTCCATTCGGGCAAGGCGATCTAGAGTTCGGCCATCACTGGACGATCAGGAGGCGATCTAGGGTCCAGCCATCACCGGACGGTCAGGAGGGCATCTAGGGTCCAGCCATCACCAGACGGTCAGGAGGGCATCTAGGGTCCAGCCATCACCAACGATCAGGAGGGCGGTCAGCGGCCAGGCATCTGAAACAGTTACACTCCCCAGAGGGGAGTGGGACAGCGGACAACATGTGAATAGCAATGAACAGACTGAATAGTAAATGAAGTTGATAGGGATAACAGGAGGAAAAAAGAGGATAGTGCTCAGGTTACCATACTTCCCCCAGCATGGCTATCCCTAGGCAGCCTAACTAAAACTACAGGGTTTATTTCTGGTCCTAGCTAGCCTGACCATAAGCTATTTCAAAGAGATACGTTTTAAGCCTGGTCTTAAATGTAGAGACTGTGGGGGCCTCTTTAACATAGAAAGGAAGCTGATTCCATAGCACAGGAGCTTGGTAAGTGAAAGCTCTCCCTCCTACTGTGCTTTTAGTCACTCTAGGAACCACCAATAGTCCAGCATTTTGGGAGCGGAGTGCTCTGTTTGGGTGGTATGGTACTATAGCATCTTGCAGATACAACGGGGCCATGCCCTTTATGGCTTTATATGTCAGGAGGAGAACTTTGAATTTGATTCTGAACTCGACAGGAAGCCAGTGAAGGGACTCCAGCACTGGGGTGATGTGCTCTCTTCTCTTAGTTCCTGTTAAGAGCCTGGCTGCTGCATTTTGAACTAGCTGAAAGCTTTTTTATAGAGCTTTAGGGCAAGCGACTAGTAAGGAGTTACAGTAATCTAGCCTTGATGTAACAAATGCATGGATAAGTTTTTCAGCGTCACTTTTAGACAAGATTTTTTCTGATTTTGGCAATATTACGCAGGTGAAAGAAAGCTGTTCTACAGGATTGGTTTATATGTGGTTTGAACGAGAGCTCTTGGTCAAACAAGACTCCAAGGTTCCTTACAGTAGAACTGGAGGCAATACTGACACTGTCCAAAGTGACTTTCTGGTCAAACAGAGAGTCTCGCAGGCTTTTGGGGCCTAGAGTAATGACCTCTGTTTTTTCTGGGTTAAGAAGCAGATAATTAAGTGTCATCCAGGTTTTTATGTCCTTCACACAGGCACTAAGTCTGTCCACTCGATCAGACTGATCTGGTTTCATTGATAAGTACAGCTGTGTGTCATCAGCATAGCAGTGGAAGTTAATGCCATGTTTTCTGATGATATTACCTAACGGCAACATATAGAGTGTGAACAGGATTGGACCCAGTACAGAACCCTGTGGCACACCATAGGCTACTTTAGAACATGGAGAGGAGCTCTGATTTACATTAACAAACTGGTACCTATCAGACAGGTAGGATTTAAACCAGCTGAGGGCTGCCCCTCGGACACCTATGTCACATTCTAATCTCTGTAGTAGAATATTGTGGTCGATGGTGTCAAACGCTGCACTGAGGTCCAACAGAACCAGGACTGAGACTAGTCCATTGTCAGCAGCTAATAACAAGTCATTTGTGACTTTAAGTAGTGCAGTTTCTGTGCTGTGGTGAGGTCTGAAACCTGATTGAAAAGTTTCAAATAAATTATTAGCCTGTAGGTGGCGATAAAGCTGCTTAACTACAATTTTTTCAAGGATTTTTGAGACAAAGGGGAGATTAGAGATGGGCCTATAGTTGGCTAAAATATCAGGTTCAAGATTAGGTTTTTTCAGAAGCGGTTTAATCACTGCATATTTGAAGGACTGGGGGACATAGCCATTTTCTAATGAGGGTATTTATTATATTAAGGGACAGGATCTATAATTAGAGGGAGGATTTCTTTGAGGAGTCTGGTTGGTATAGGGTCTAAGATACAAGTTGATGTTTTTGAGGACATAAAGGCTGAAGTTATCTCTGCTTGGTCAACAGCAGTAAACCTGTCTAATGTCACTGGTGGATTTATGTGGGACATTAGTTTTACAGCCTGGGCTTGCTCAATACTGACTGTAGGAGTCATTTTGTTCAATTTATCTCTAATTTCTGTGATTTTGTTGTTAAAGAAATTAAGAAAGTCATTGCAGGTAAGAGTAGCAGGGATTGAGGGTTCAACTGCGCTGTGTGGCAGTTTGTCAGCCTGGCTACAGAGCTGAACAGAAACCTGCTGTTGTTTTTGTTTACTTCAATTAAATTTGAAAAATATCTGGTTTGGGACTTCCGCAGAGCCTTCTTATAAGTCAAAAAGGCAGATTTTCCATGCCTTTAGTGATTGCTCAGAGCGGGAGTAGCGCCATGACCTCTCTAATTTTCTGACCTTTTGTTTGAGTGAGCGCAGTTCTTCATTGTACCAGGGGGCAGGAGGTCTGGGCCTAACATCCTTCTGTTTTAGGGGAGCTACAGTATCAAGAGCAGTTTTCAGGGCGTACATAGATCTGTCAGCAAACTGGTCATACATAGATGGGCTAAAGCTGTTTTCAGAGTCAAATGACATGGTCCTAAATACTGGCTCTATTGTTTCTTTGAATGTTACAATGCATTTTTCAGATATTGTTCTTTTCATTATAGTTTTATTCTGTGGGACAGGATAATCTTTAGGGATAAACTGAAAGGTTATTAGAAAGTGGTCTGATAATATGGGGTTTTGAGGGAGGACATTAAGGTCACTGATCTCTACACCATATGTTAGAACAAGATCCAGGGGGTGTGTTTGTGACTGTGGGTTGGTTTATTCACATTCTGGGTAAAGCCGATCCCATCGAGTAGAGCACTGAAGGCATTACCAAGATAGTCACTGCTATTGTCAACGTGTATGTTAAAATCTCCAACTATTACTATCCTTTCCCAGGCTAACACTAAACTAGATATAAAATCAGAGAACTCAATCAAGAACTCTGAATAGGGACCTGGAGGTCGATAGATTATTATGAATAAAACAGCCTTTTGGTTTCTCCAGCTTGGGCAGGTGATTGACAGTAAAAGGCTTTCAAACAAGCTAAATGTATAGTTAGTTTTAGGACTAAGTAGTAAACTGGAGTGTGAAATGACTGCCACACCACCACCTCGGCCTGTGGTCCTGGAGCTCTGAAAATTTAAGTGACTGGGTGGAGTAGACTCATTTAGTCTAACATAGTCATCTTTTAGGAGCCATGTTTCAGTTAGAGCCAATAGATCTAGGTTATGGTCACGAATTAATTCATTTACCAGAAGAGATTTGGAGGAAAGGGACCTAATGTTTAGCAGTCCACATTTTACATGCTTATCAAATTGTCTGTTAATGGCACCAGTCGTTATTTTTATTAATTTTGTGGTCTGACACCTGAAATAGTGTTTTTATCAAGTGGCTTATTGTTCTTTTAGGAGGGACACGCACAGTCTCTATCTGCTCTGAGTCTGAACACTTGATTTGTGACAGTGCGGGCGAGAGCTCAGCGACAGTAACAGAGCAGCGACTCACTCCGCTGCTCTGCGCCCGGGGCTCATCTTTGGCTTGTCACGCCAGGCTGTTGGTCAGGTTCCGAATTAGAAGAGATGTACCAGCCGAAGTCGGGTGGATGCCATCCCTGCGTATGAGCCCGGGCTTCCCCCAGAACGCGCTAAAGTTATCTACAAACACTACGTTGTTTTTTGGGGGCACCAGTTTGATAACCAGCAGTTAAAGGGAAGAAGATCGGCTGAACATTTCTGAGTTGGTCCGGTTGGGGAGGGGGCCAGAAAAACACTACACTATCTGCCATAGACTTAGCCAATTCACACACAGCTCCTACCTGCAGTTTGAGCACCTCGGACTGTTTGCGCCGGGTGTCATTGCCGCCACCGTGGATCACAATTCGGCGGTACCTATTTCTACTCTGCTTTAAAAGCCTGAGGTTACCTTCGAGGTCCCCCATTCTGGCCCCCGGATAACACCTAACACTCGCTGCTGGCAGCTCCACGTCTCTAACTATAGAACTACCAATAACTAAAGTGTCACGTGTCCATTTGGTGGGCGCGTGATCGCTAAGGGGGGAAAACCTATTGCAGACGGGGAGCTCGTGGTGCACTAAGTTTTTGCGTTTAGCGCTTTGCTTCTTCCGAACTGTCACAAATCGATCCTGGTCTGGTCCCGGCTGCACGGGACGCGCTGGGGGGCTATTCTCACTAGCTGTCCTAGCGCTGACGCGGTCCGCAGTCCCTGCTACTACCTGGCTATAGCTAGGCTTTAGCGCCTCCAAATGAGCGGAACCGCGTTTCTAACTCTGTAACCCTGGCCTCCAGTGCTGCCAGTACACTACACTTCACGCAACTATCCCTATCGTCAGTGAAGGAGCCAGGGTTCTGACTCCACATATGACACCTTGAGCAGGACAGTGCGAAAGAAGCGGGAGGAAGGTCCAGCCATGATGCTAGTCGGCTAGGCTAGATCAGGCTGAGGCTAGTGAAAAGGGCTTTAATCCACGGAATACTGAGCGGTTGGGAGCTGAATAGGGCTCCGAGGCTTTAAGTGAGTAACTAGATGCCAATTGAATGTAAGGGAGTTAGAAACGTGTTCAGTTAATTCGTGGATTAGCAATAACAGAGGAGAGACGGGCGGCAACAGGTAGCAACACAACTCGCAAACAGAATACACTCACCGGGAAGTGACAACCTGGAACAGTCCTCTTCAGGAGGACTGTTCCAGGTTTTAGCTCCATAAAACTGAAACACTGAGCCATGTTTAGTCCTGACTCTGAGCACCAGCAGGAGGCCAGTCCCTGAAGTCCTCAGAGTGTGAGATGGTTCATGTGGCACTAACATGTCAGAGATGCACTTTATTGCGAGGCCATGGAGAGACTTGTTCACAAGCAGAGCTGCTTTAAAGTCTATTCTCTGAGCTACAGGAGCCAGTGCAGAGACCTGAGCAGAGACCTGAGCACAGGTCGCATGTGCTTGTACTTCCTGGTTCTAGTCAGGACCCAAGCAGTAGCGTTCTAGATGTACTGCAGCTGTCTTGAAGCTCATTTGGAGAGGCTTTGTTTTTTGCAACCTTTTTTAGATGGTAAAAAGCTGCAGATGTTCTTGATTTGATGTGGCTGTTAAAGTTAAAAGTATTAAAGTCTGAGACTATTATTACTGCTAGAGTTGATTTGAAGGTTTTAAAGAGAAAGGCTGGAGGTGATTGCTGACACTTTGTGGGCCAAAGACTATGGCTTTCAATCTTGTCTGAGTTTAGCTGGAGGAAGTTGTTTTGCATCCACACAATGATCTGTTGGATGCAGTGGCAGAGTGAATCCACTGGTCCATATCCACCTGCTGCCAGTGAGACACAGATCTAAGAGTCATCTGTATAGTTGTGGTAGGACACATTATTGCTGCATACTAACTAGCCTAATGGCAGCATGTAGAGATTGAAAAACAGGGGTCTCAGGACTTACCCCTGGGGAACCCCACAGGTCAAGGATATTTTATCTGAGACACATTTTCCAGTTTCAACAAAGAACTCCCTTTTTCTAGATAGGACTTGAACCAGTTTAGGACTTGAACCTGTCTGCAGTACTAGAGATGCCCTCCAGTCCTCAAGTCTCTGTGACAGGATCCCATGATCAACAGTGTCAAAGGCAGCACTCAGATCTACCATCCATCATCCATCATCATGCCACCTGCCAATAACTGAGACTGAAGTTTTGGGATTGCTGGGATGAAATTTTGTGTTGCAATTATCATGCTGATATCATGATAATGAATAAAGTTGCTGACAGTTTAAAATGTTATAGATATGAATAATGATCATTTTAATGTTATAAATATCTTCCATGTTTAAACAACATTTATATAATTGTACTTTGTTGTTTGTAAAATCAACTACGATCTAGCAGAGAACATGGACAAGCAGGGCCATTGATGTCGACAGAAATTTGTGGGCCTGGGGAATGAAGGCTCACAAGGGCCCCCCTCTAATGCAAATTAATAAGAACATAGTTCAATTTTGGGCCCCCAAGCCCCTGGTATCTTGGACAACAGACCCCTTTGTCCCCCCCTGCTGGCTCATCTGTGGATAAGTAGCCTTTTTTAGAACATTCTGGTGGTACAATGGTTTTTAGCGTTTATTACAATTATTAAAATGTACCAAGAACTTTTATTGTCCATTTTATCACAATAAACAATATTTTTGTCCCATCCCTAGCTGAGGGCAATAGTGACCTTTAACTCCCCCCTCCTTCCACATGAAAGCCCAACAAACTACCTGGTCCAAAGTGAGTGGCTGAATGACTTTACACCTGTTTGGTACTTTCTGTCTTGGCCAAAAACATCAAATTAGATGGTTTTCATTTCCACCACAAAATTTATTGACAAACATGTTTATTGTGCAAACATTTATTTTACTTTTGGGATTCTCTGGCTATTCATTTGATTTGTGAATCAGTTTGAAAACATCTCTCTGCAAAGTTTGTTTTTTACAGCCAAAATCTTATAAATGTGCAGAACACTTTCATATTGATGAGAAATGCCCCTGACATCTTCTCCCAAACATATTGATTGTAAAATGATATAAATGTATTCTAAATAAGTTCTTCACCAACTCAACAACGTGTCTGTCTTTTAAAGCAATACCAGACTGCCAGGTATAATAGATGAATTTGAGATGCAAATGGTCCATAATGGCTTATAACCTCGCATAGCATTCATGGTTTAATGCATTCAGGGTTGCGGAAGTACTTTTTTATGCATCACTCTAAGATAATACCCCTCTCACATATTTTGAACCAGGGTGATTTGAGTTCATGCTTCTTGAATTGTGCTCCAAGCTGCCCCCCTCCTCAAGCAGTCCTTATTATCAAGTCTGGGATCACTGCATTTTGTTTTCCCCTGTCCTGCAAAGGATTATTGGGTACTTGTCATTTGTGCTTTTTACACTGTTTTGGAGAGGTGTGGAACTCAAGGTGAGAGGTGTCAGCAACACACCAGTGCATTGCATTTACAGAATCCCCATGAGCAGTGAGCACAGTGGATCTTTGTATGCAAGTAGTGGCCCAGTTGTCAGGTTGTCAGCAACACGAAACATAATGTCAGCTCCCAGAATCAGCACTGCTCCAGAGAGAACGCCTTCAAGAACAACAAAGAAAGGTCAACTGACATGAGCTGCTTCGTTGTGCTAAACTAATGTTTTTTGGCATCAGTGTAGTCCCATCGAACTAGTTTTTTGGACCACCAGCGCCCTAAAGAATAGCTTTTCATTATTGTTGACAGGTATTTACAGACATTGTGGTGACTAAAATCTGTATGCACTCAAGTCCCGGTGATCTGTCTCCTTTATGGGAACTAAAATTTGATCCCCATGATGTAAATGATGCCCTTTATAATTAAATCAACAATATGGTTTCATGCTCAGATAAGGGTTAAAATAGGTTAAAGTTTAGTTTAGGATAGCTATAGGGTGGGTTAGGGGTCAGGGTTAGGACCAGTCTCCAGGAAATTAGTAAGCCAATGCAAGAGGACTTTATTTTTTTTACTCACATGCTGTAATGTTAACATGACCAGCAATACAAATTCTTGCAATATTTGAGCTCACACAAACCTGAGAATCCATTTTTGCTCAGCTCCCGCTGATCTCATTGTCAACCAGTGGCTCAGTCCAATTACAGCATTATAGTTTGGGCAGGAGCCAAAAGTGAAGCACATTTAACAAAAGTTCTCGGCTTGTTCCACTGTTTTGATACTTCGACCGATTCAAATATTTGTCATGATGGACTTCAGGGAGAGCCATTCCAGATTGATGTGTGAAACTCAATTCTGAGTGCTAGGCATATCTGTCTGGCATGAGCCAGGTTATTGTGATTTTTTTATCTTTATCTTTACAAAGGCCATTCTCACATGAAAAAGACCAAAGCATGACACAAAATGTCAATACTCCTGCTTAAAAGCAAACAATCAAAAAAAGATATGTACGTATAAAATCACACTATTTTGTAGCATTTACAATGGTCATTGTACGAAATATTGCAGCATGCCACTTCTGACGTCTGACTTTGACCTTGGTGGACTGTTTCTCCTGAAACGTCACTGCAACATAATATACCCACAGCTTTTAGACAGGCTTTCACTGGGACGAGTGGCATGGACAGTATAGATTTATCATTAACCGGATCCACCACAGACGCCAGTATATCTGCACACCGGTGTCACCTGAGCCCATGTTTTAAGTGTTTGACACATTGCCCGTCAAGATGGGACGCACCACTGGGATATATATGGGACAATGGCTGGGAGGGGCTAAGGGATATGTTATGAGGGGAGAGGATCCAGAGGTTTGATGGATAGGTGTCAAATTAACTGCATATCCCATTGTCTTCATGGTTTAAGTTTCAACGTCAACTCTTAGCAACTATTTCACCAACTTTACCTTTTGTGAGTTATGTTTGAAAGTCAGTATTGATTAAGAAACATGTGAATTAATTATTATTAATCCTATAAATATACCCTCAGACCATTGTTGGCAAATCCAGAATTATATCTCTGCATTTGTTGATCGTGCAATCAGATTTGGGTTTTTTTTTGTTTGTTTTTTTAAATGAAGGAGGGCAATGGTCACCTGTCATTTACAGACGAAATGAAATTCCTCTCCTCTTAGAGTTTAGTGCTTAGCTCAGGCAAAGGCCACAGTGCTCCATCTTCAGTCAGGAATGTGTTCTTTTTCTGTTTCACATCTTTTCTTCCTATCCCTTTCCCCCAAATATGCTTACTTCTTTTGTCAGCTTTGCAGACTGATTATGTATGTCCTCTGGACACTTCTTCTGTTCAATCCAGTAATGTCAGTTTTGTTATCTGGTGGAATAGAAATTTAAAAATACAAAGAAAAAAAGAATTCTCCAATTCTCACTTTGTGATAAACAAAAAACAAAACAAAAACAAAAACAAAACAACAACAAACAAAAAAAAACACAAAAAAAACAAACATATAGACCAGTTCATCTAATACCGTTCTCTTTCTGTGTGGAGTTTGTATGTTCTCCGTGTCTGGGTGGGTTTCCTTTGGGCACTCTGGTTTCCCCCATCAACCCAAAACGCACACAATAGGTACAATCTTCCAACTAAGGTAGTCCAAGACCAAGCCTGAACAAGATCACAGAGATGGTGCATCGAGTGCTGCGGTGGTCACTGCTCCTGAGGAGATGCCCCAGTGACATTGAAAGATGGGTCATATGCAGAGGACAAATTTCCCTATGTGGACAATGAGTTGTACCTTAACCTTATTAACATCCGCAGAATGCACATACGCTTTACCAGTGTAAATCAAATTGCTTTGTGCATCATGACTTCACTGTGTCTCAACTAGTGAATCTAAAGTAAATTTGTATCTTAAACAAACCTGTTAAAATAAGCAGTATGACATTTGAATTGCACATTTTAATCAATCATTTGTCAACAACTGCTCATTTGACCCTGGCACCAACATCGTCTTTTTGTACAGCGCTAATAGCACCTGTCACCAAGAAACTGCAATTATGTGGCACCTTGCACCAAATGTTCATCTCTATTTGAGTCATTCACACTGGCGAAGACATCGGTGTCCATGTTTTAACATAGTCTGTGATCGGTTCATCTTAATTTGAGTTAAAGATAACAGGCCTCAGCTTTGACAGAGATGACATGGGCTTTCACAAGTATAAGCTGTGCTGGGCAGTAACTGAGTACATGTTTAGGATACACATTTTCAGTAACTGTAACTGTCCTTATATATACATCCTATCCTTAAAGTTACACTTTGATTTTAGGAAAGTAACTGAATACCACCAAATCAAAGTAATTCATTGCAGTATTGATTGTATAAGTTATGCTTCAGACTGCATGGTAATAGTCAGAAAAAAAAAAAATTGGAAAGTACATGTGGAATTTTCCCTTCACTAATCATTGATAAATAAATGCATAACAAACACAAATCATATGTTGCATTCTTTACTCTCAAGTATTACTTAGTACTCTGAGTATTCAGAATACAGTTGGGCCATGTAGTACATTATTACTATATACTATTACATACACATGTTTTTCCATCTCTGAGTATAAGAAATTATAAGGCATTATTTGGAAACACCTGCCTGTGTCAACAGATTCAAATTCTTCCTAAAATCAATACTGGACGAGAGCTCATTTCAAATAAGAATGCAACTGTATTTAAGGATTAACTGTTTATTGATTGAGGTTAGAGGTCAGAGGTCATGAGTAGGGGTTAATTATAGACCTCAAACAAAGCATGTGGTCATACCTCTTAATTTCCAGTACTGTCGGAGCAGTCTTTTCACACCTCCTTCATGTTCCACGTGTAAAGCCTGGACTTGCCACTTAGGGGAAAATGAACTGTTGTTTACAGCACTGACATGAATGAGAACCTGGCTGAAGATGCTTTTAGAGATTTTGTGGAAAGTGTGGGTTTTCAGGCACAAAACACCACATTATGGCATTAAAAGCAGGACCATTGAAAATATAGTTTATTTTGTGCTGTAAATATAGGTTTGCTGAGAAACAGCCCTTTTTCTATCAAAACATCATTTGAAACGTTTCCACAATTACTGTATAAATGTGAACCTTAACACTAAAACATATGTTCCTCAGTGTATTTCAAAAATGTTTATACCTTAAAGTTCTCAGTTCATCAGTTCCTCACATGTAAACACTTTGAACGTTGTTCAGCCAGTGTTTTACAGGGTTCTCAAGCTCTGACACATGTACCGCTGGTGGCACATGAGCGCCTTCTGTTGGTACATGGATTTGATAGCAATCAGCTAATTTCTAATCAGTTTTATCTACATTACATTTATCTACATTAATGTCCTTAAATCCTTGTTTAGAAGTGCTGGAAGGAATACTAATATTGTAATCCTAATGGGCACCATTTTAAACATGGGTCTTACCATATATATGGTAAGACATATATGAATACTGAAATTGTGTGTTGGCTGCCTGGCCAGCTAATCCCTTTACTTTCTGTTTTACTGCACAAGAGTATGGAACCAGACCATGGAGATCATCAGCCAGTCACAGCCACTAAACTGTCTGTAAAGTACTAGTAAAAGTGTGTGGTCTTGGCTGGTGTATTGGGTAACAAATACTCACATAGCCCTTTTCCCCAGGCGCTCCCTCTAGTTCTGTGTGGGACATACCAAAAACTCCATCTTTCCTTCTTTCATCAACCATATCATAAGCTGTTGAATCTCATCCTAAAGCTACACATTATCCCAGTGCCTCTGAGAAAGTCATTTGGTAAACGTGATGGCACACATATTGAAAATCCTCAGAATATGAAATGACAAAACAAAATGAAATGAAATCCTGTGTGACTAAAGATGTCCCTGAGGTATAAATCAGAAAGAAGCTACATGCCATTACTTCCTTATGGAGGACGTTTCACAGTGTTTGATGGGCGACTGCTGTAATGTGTTAAAACAACACCTCTTCTGTTGTTTGTGTTCCTGAAAAGTGCCAGATGCAGAAACATAAAAACACAGCTTTGGTTTCGGTATCAGTGATATTTCAATGTTATTAAGCTTGCATAATTATGCTTAATTATGGATTATGTCCAATCAGTGTTCAAGCATATTTTGATCAGGGACAAGTATTCCTCCAGCTGGTTATAGATAATGATTCAAAGAACACTGGGTAATTTAAAGTGGCGCTGTTCCTACATTGTTGAGCAAAATTTGTCTTGTCCCATGACAGATAAATTAAAAAGGAAGCTCTTGAGGTCAAAATAACTGCCATGTGCTGTCTACATCTAATTATAAAGCACTTTTATCGTCAGAGAATCAGGAAGTGTGCTAGTAGCATGCCAGTTGTTGTTAGCATTAGCGTGTTGGCAAAACTCACCTTTGGCCTCTGAAAGTTGTGGAATGCACTAATAAACTCATCATGGTGAATAATGAATAATGCAGTTGCTCAGAATTCACAAGGAAATTGAGAAATTACTTTGGACGGCTGCAAAGCATTTAAACTGGAATTCTGTTTGTCATATTTTTAAGACGGTGAAAATCAGCTGCAATGCCTGAAGGTAACGTGCATTTGTACGACAATCTTATCTGTGGGAAGGGTTGTGAATGGTGGTTATTTCAATGTTATTAAGCTTCAGTGTTCAGTTTAACAGTAACAGCAGACAGTGAAAGGACATTAACATTCACTTTAATCAGCGTTCCTCCGATTCAGCAGGAAAAGATGTCATTGTCTGCTAGTTTGAAATTGGCCATGCAATGTGCTTCATGTTATATATATTTTTACAACATTGGTGAAATTGTTTTGTTTCATACCAAGCATATAATGTTCAGAGATCTGATCCCTCGCTGCCAGCAGAGCACACTTTTGCTGTGTCCTTGGGCAAGACACTTATCCCACCTCGCTCGCTTGTGCATGTCCATTCACTGTGATATGATTGTGTGTTTTCATGGGTGAGTGATTCCTACATGTAAAGTGCTTTGATCATTAAAAAGACAACTAGCAATGTGGCTTTATTACAAAGAGCATACAAGGCCAGTATTGAGACTTACTGGGCAGAAATAATCATCTCGTTCTTCTTTGCACCAATCATAAAATCTACTCACATATTTGCTCCTAATTGTCCATTGATTGTCACCTCAACCATTTTGTATTTCCATTATCTATTATCACCCCGACGACAGTGCAATCTCACTCACCTTCAACGCCCCATCTCAGCATGGTCTCTCCCCAACCCAATCATCACATCTACAAACCATCTGGCTTACTTTTTCTTCCCTTATATATAGTCATAAACCGCTCTGAAGCCATGCGATCTGCGCCACTTCTGCTTTGTACTAACATATGAATATCACTCTCTTCATCCTTAGCAACAGAAATACATATTTTTGTTTTAATTGATTTTAGGGGAATAATGCCCGTGGCAGCTGCTAATTAGTTTTGCATCGGGGCAGTTTGTGAGGAAAAGTTTAAAAGAAGTTTAAAATACAGGTACAGTGCTACGATGTAAAACATAATGACATCTGTAGAGATTTCACAGAGCTTTGTCAGAGCTTTGACTCTTGTGAACAGTGTGGCTGCTAATTAAAGGGACGGTATGTAGAATAATTTGCATTTCAAATTTCATACATATGTCTGTGTGTCCAGATACAAGTAAACAATTGTAATGTTGATTTATTCTTTGTTACAAAAAACAGAGAAAATTATGGCCAAGTTGTTGATGTTTCCATTTGTTCTTTTGGTCCTCAAGATATCCAATCAGAAAACAGAAGGAGCCTCTCATTACTCTCTCATTTAGCTCGTAAGTTTCCATTCTGAAAGATCTGGTTTGAGTCCTCACAGCAGCTGCAGCCAATCCCTAATGAGTGTCGGTGCAGCCTCTGCAGCTCAGTGAGTGAATTTTGGAGGTTCTGAGCTTTCACACGAGGCATGGCCTGTCCGTATACTGAGAATGAGAAAAACTTGTATTTGTTCTTTATATGCAGGTCAAGGCACTGGAACAAATTAGAGTTTTGTTTTTTTTACCAGCAAACTCTAAAACTATTATTAGAGTGTATCCTAATTATTGTTAGAGTTTGTTTCAGAGAAATAATTTGAACCTATTATATGCACTTTAGCTTTACATAGCACCATCTGGGCAGCAGAGCCACCCTTTTCTCCCCTGTGCCCCTTCTTTCCTGCCAGCTCCACTGGTTCTGGCTTATAAACTCAGTCATTGTTTGTCTGTTTAGTTGGTGCTAGCCTGTTCTGGTCGAGTCGCTTTTATAGCTGGATGACAATGGACCATATGGATGTTGTTTTCCCTGTTGCTGTCTGAAAATGCAAAAAAAGTGCTGTACATGTCTTTATAGGGCGAAAACATCACATGTGCAGAAATGTGCCCGGGTTAGTTTACAATATAGTTAAAAAGGTAGAGACAGCTGACACTTTCGTTCAATCAGGAGTAATGTGATCACAGGAAGTCTTTGGTCTCTATCAATAAACAAGCAGCTACTTGTGCACACTCAGCACGGCTTACCTCAAGTGGATAACCTAACGTGTTTTCATCTCAAATAAAACTCTACTATTATGAAAGCAGGAAATCAATGCTCTATATGACAGATGTGTCTTTATGCGCATGCATTCTCACTCAACATAACTGGGGGGGTCACAGCTTTGCTGAAGCATTGTCTATTCATCTGGGGCCATTATTCCTTTGCCGCTGTTAATATGAAAAGCTGTTTGTGTTAAGAAAGTGCCGACAGGCAGTGTAACGTCTGCTCCTCCCAGCATCTGAGATCAACATTAGTTTTGAAAGTGCCGAGCCGGAGCAGCCTAAATCTGTGTTGTAGGCAGTGTGTGATGCAATTACCGGTCATATTACCTGAGGGAGTGCGTTGGCTATTTAATAAGCACAACGTTTATTGGAGAGCGAGGAATAACAGGCAGCGGTGCTCGGTTAGTTGGCAGCAAATGAATGAAGTGATTTGTCTGGGGAGGTCTGAATGCGACAGGCTGCTCAGATGAATGGGCTCATGATAAGAGAACAGAGGGACACCGTGCTTTGTAGTTAAAGGAAACAAACAAATGTGACAAAACAGGCCTTTTAACCAAACCTAAAACCCTGTCAGAGGCAGACGATGCTCACGGGAGACTGTAAACCCACACAGAGTGAACTCAGGGCATTTATATCAACTGTCAGTGTGTGGGGCCAATCATACAACTTAATCTACAAATCTAGTGTCATGAGATAACTTGTCATGCAAACTGAACTAACTAAGATAATTATTCTCTCTGGTAGAGGTCCCGAGCATGGAAGAAAGAGGGGATGAGACCACCCGCGGAGAGAGAGGATATTTTTATATATATGCTTTTTTTAGTTACACTGCACTGCACTGCTGCTCGGATCCTGGGTCTTCACTAGAACCAAGAAGTACATCCCCAACATGTTAGTGCCATATGAACAATCTCACACTCTGCAGACTTCAGGGACCAGCCTCCTGCTGGTGCCCAGAGTCAGGACTAAACATGGGGAATCAGTGTTTCAGTTTTATGCAGCTGAAACCTGAAACAGTCTTCCTGAAGATGTGAGACAGGCCTCTACTTTGACAATGTTTAAATCCAGGCTCAAAAAAGTCTCTTCTCTTTTAATGTAAATTTTATGATCATTATTTATGTTTTGATTTGTTTGTATTGTGATTTTAATGTCTTTCTTATTCTGTAAAGCACTTTGAATTACTTTTTGTATGAATTATCTTACAAATGAACTTGCTTTGCCTTGTCACAAGACGCCAAAACTCACATCCTCTTCTTTTTGTAGGTGACCACTTGCCCACCGCTTAATATGATAAACGTTTATATGAAACTTACAAGTTATCAAATGTTTCAGCTGTCCTTAATATTTTGATCATGAGATTGGGATCAACAATATACATTTATTTTGCTCAAGCTAAAATATGATCTTGCCCTCCCCCTTACGCTAACATTATGAAAGCTGAGGTGTATGATTTTACCAAAGTACTGTGACAGATTCTTCTTGAGCTTGAGTTTAACAAAATAAAACTAAAAATCACACTAATGTGTTCCCTTTAATGGCCTGCCCTGCATTTCCAGACTAAAAGAATGCTGACAACCATGTTAGGCTTTTATTGCAACCAAATGTGGACACAAGATAAAAGATCCCACTTATAATATACTGTATATAATAGTCAGTATGTGCCCTTATGCCCATGCACATTTTTCAACTCGCGTCCTGGACTATCTCCTCATACATTTGCCTCATCCATTCATCTCCCTCCTTTCTCTGCCTCCTCTCCTCCTCCCCTCCTCCTCCTCTCCACCTCCTTCCTTGGTCCTGGTCAATTCTGTAGAGTAATTTAGCAGCTAGTGTGTCCTGGGCCAAATCTGTCACTACCAACATACCAAGAGAGGCGCAGTAGTGATTTCCCACTGGGACTGGAGACACATCTAATCACATCCTATGGGACAAGAGCCGACAGCAGACTAGGATTTGAAAAAAAGACAAGTAATGAAAATCTGGGAGAGAAAGGTGGCCATTAAGGTAAACAGGTGGGGACACAAGCCTTTATGGTGTTACATATAAATCTGATGAATTCATTTGGGGCAGATGTAGGAAAAGTGAGCTTCCGTCAACAGTGGATGGGTTTAAACTTCCACATTATTTTTTTTATTTCTAATTTTAGCTGCAGTACATGCAATAAACAGCTGAGGAATTGCTTTGTGGGGAAATGTAGGTCATCCTTTGTCTGCCATATGCCCTTGTGTTATGCATTGGATATAGACACAACAGTTGGTGAATATAGAGCAGATACTATCACTTTGGTAACTCTGCAGGGATCTTGTATTAAGTAATGGCTTTTGGGGCAGGGAATAGAGGTATAAAAAGAATAAGACTGAGGCGGCTTTAATTAACTTGCCTAATCATGTGTGCCAAGATGGAGGGGCGAGAGGGGGAGTTTACTGTTCTCGTGTGACCTGGCTTTAACATAAATATTAGTGTGTGGTGAAAGTCAAGATGCTTACTACAGGTGAGGGTGCACTGGGATTAAGGAGTTGCTATAAAAACAGAGAAGAGAGCAAAAGTCAAGTTCACTGCACAGGAGGAACTTGTGCCCCAGTGTCAAGCCAAATAAACAGAATATATTTTCAATTAGAAAAGATCAACTTGTATAACACAGTTTTCTCCAAGTCGGATTCCCTCACTGCCTCCAGAAACCTCTTTTCTCTTCCTTTATGCCATTCTCCTCATTAACCCAAATAGATAGAAAGGTATACTTTCTATTTTTAAAGTACTTGAAATGATGGAAGTTTTCCTTCACGGCATTTATCAAATCTTGATTTCATGTACAGTTCTGGTAGAAATTAGTGCTACAGGCCAGTGTACGAGCACATGTATTTGATTGACGGGTATAGCGACCTCCCATGTCAGTCCAGATAGAACCTTCACAAAAAGACTTACATCCATGATGGGTCCTCTCAGGTTGCTTCCTGATTGAGACCTGGAGGACGGGCGGAGGGGGGAGGAAGGTTGACCTGTGTGTTCATTATATATCTGGGGCTGACAGTGAGGCCTTCAACAAGAGATGAGGTGTGACGGAAAAAACGGCACAAGGCTGGGTAGTGTCCACAGGGATTTTATGTATATATCTTATTATAACTCATGTTGTGGTCTTTCAAAAAGTTCCACAAAGACCTTTTTCTGTGAATATTGTATCACTTAGCATCTACCTTTTATGCTTTTCAAAACCCATCCATCCATTTTCTTCCACTTATCCAGGGCCAGGTCGTGGGGGCAGCAGTCTAAGCAAGGCCTCTCAGACTTCCCACACACCCCAGACACTTCCTCCAGCTCCTCTGGTGGGACCCCAAGGTGTTCCTCGGCCACCTGAGAGACATAGTCCCTCCAGCGTGTCCTGGGTCTTCCCCGGGCCTTTTACCGGTGGGACATGCCCGGAACACCTCCCTAGGGAGGCATCCAGGAGGCATCCAGCACAAATGTCTAAGCCACCTCAGCTGGCTCCTCAGATGGCTCTTCAGATGGCTCCTTGTGATATAGAGGACTAGCAGCTCTACTCTGAGCTTCTCCCATGTAACTGAGCTCCTTACCTTATCTCTAAGTGAGCACCCAGTCACCCTGCGAAGGAAGCATGTTTCGACCGCTTTTATCCACGATCTTTTCCTTTCAGTGATTACCCAAAGCTCATGACCATAAGTGAGGTTAGGAACTTAGATTAACCGGTAAATCGAGAGCTTTGCCACCTTTTTCCAGTTGAGAACCATGGCCTTGGATTTGGGGGAGCTGATTCTTATCCCAGCCGCTTCACACCCAGCTGATCCCTGTCTAGCCCCTGACTGTGCCCAGAAATGCGGTGACTGGTGACAAAGAGCAGCCCTGGCAGAGTCCAACATGCTCTGGGAACAGGTCTGACTTACTGTTGGCAATGCAAACACAGCGGCTGCTCCAGTCATATAGGGACTGGACAGCCCTTAGCAAAGGGCCCCGGATCCCGTACTCACAGTGCACCCTTCAAAGGACACCATGAGGGACACGGTTAAATGCCTTCTCCAGATTTTTTTTCCAACCTTCACCAAAATATTTCCAAGTGACAACAATGATGCGGGAATCATGTAAGTTATGCTCTAGAGAAATGTATCCTTCAATGTTGCATGGAGCAATCTGCCAGGAGCAGTGTCCACAAAAGTGACTCGTCCAGGGGCCCATCTCCAAATTTTAAGTTCGGCTTGGATAGGATCACTGTAAAATATTACCTATTGTGCATGTGTTGAGTTAATGGGGGAAATCAGAGTTGAAACCCACACAGACAAGGATAAAATGCAAACCCGACACACAAAGACTTGGGCCAAAGAGAACCCTTAACCTTCATACTGTGAGGCAAGAGTGTGAACTACTCAGCGACTGTGCCACCAACTAAATCTCATAACTAAAGTACTCTTTCATTCTTTCCGACAATGATTTCTCCTGCAGTTCCTTTGCTTATCATTCATGAGTCAGAGTTTCACAGTAAAGCCCTCCAGGGTACTGTGATAGATATTCATTTTATAACAGGTGACAGAGTCAAATGAGAAAAAGGTAAAACCCAAAATGACCTTTTTGCTGTCAAGTGTTTTCTTTGAGATCTAGTAAACTCATAAAGGAATATTTAAATTCAGGTTTTAATGCTCTCATTAAGTCCTAATTATCTTACTCAGCTGAGATTCCTGTCAGCAGCAGAGCCTTTCTTAGCCTCTGCATCTCCTCCTCTCAACCACCAGGGTCCAGACCACAGGAGTGCAATTTTTTCCTGACAAACTTAAGACACTGCCTCACTGTTGGCATCTCTTTCTGCCATAGTTTGTCTAGTCTTTTAAATATTCCTCTATACCCAGCAAATATGTCTGTCTTTTCATGCCTCTCTTGATTGACTTGCAGTTTCTGTGTTTCAGCCTGAGGTCATTGCTAACATAAACAAGTAGCAATCACAATTTTACAGCAGGTGACTTCTGAAACAGTGTTGTTCTGAGTCCACTGTGTATGGGCCTGGAGTGTTTGGCTGCTTGCTCTGCTGGCTGTAGATGTCCGTACATGATAAAGTACTTTGGACCAGCTCAGTGCTGTCTCTGCTTCGCTGCGCCGAGGTACCATAGTGTTAATTACCCGCTGGAGGTGTCCTTGTGGGCCACATCTTTCACTCTGCTGACTGCAAGCTTCCACTGCTACTGCAATAATGTGCTTTCAAATGAGACTCATCAGATTTCTATTGCACCATTTTTGTATTTTTTTCAATAGGTGTATGTTTCTATCTGAACACATTATGACTGATTCATAGAAAGCAATAGTACTTAGTTTACAAGACAAATCTTTTACTAAAAATGACTTCCTGTTCCATTAAGAAGCCTTGGACCTGTGACTAAGTATGGTTAGCTATTTATTCATTCAAATCCTTGGCACCACTTATAATTAAATGAATTATCTTTATTTTCTCATCAGTAAAGTCGTTTATTTCCTGCCAGTCGTCTCAGTTACAGTGGCACCGTACTTTGTTTTTAATTAGTTGTGTACATTTGGGTTTTTTTCCAAACCCCCCCTTTTACCATCTGTATATTTATTCCTTTGTATTTATTATTTTGATCTTATATGAAGACACCCTGACTAAAAGAATCGTAGGAAAGTTTTAGAAATGAAATAAAACATAAAGTGCCCCTCTGCTTCGATAACTTTGTGCTAGACTTTCGGAAATATTTAAATTAGGTTACATTTTATTCCTCTACCAACTTCTGATTAATTCAAGGGAAAGTACAGTAATGGCCTCTATATTTTTAATACAGAAGTATGCCATAGACCAATGCCATGCAGAAGAACTACTTTCAAATGTTATACAGGTTCAACTATCCCATGTGCATAGTAAGTTTATATTTTAAGCATAATAACTTCCTAGAAGTGCGAAACAATAGTAGAAGTAATTTATTATTCATGCAGCTGCATATAATATTAGGAGCAATATGAACCTGGAAATAATGTATTATGTAAAGTAAGGTGCCCCCAACATACTGTAATGATCTGATATTTTGTTTTTAGTTCAGAGCTTTTTTGTTCTTCTTGTAACTGTTTATGTGTTGTTGTTAAACCTATAGCATCGGATGCTATCGTATCCATTACCGTAACTCCTCAACCAATTGTGCTATCATGTAAATTCAAACAGCATCTCAAAGCAGAGGCATGGGGCTCTTCACATATGTTACTGTCATTACGGTAATGTGCTTATGTTGTCCCTTGAAGATGACCAATCAGAGCGCAGGTGCCGCCGCAGTCAGTTACTTGATGCATAAAAAGAAAATTAAGGATCGATATATAAAATAGAGGTAGCTGTGTGAAAAAAGGCAAAAGTACACTATGATTCTTCCTTTAATGTGATTTTTATGGTTAAAAACAGAAAAAAAAAAGTCCAGGCGAGCTATAATGGTCCATAATGTGCTCAGTCTTTAAAGGGTTAATGTAATTGTTTTTGTGACACTGGTTGCTAGGCCAACAAGTTCATGTAAAGCTCCTGTTCATCAGTTACTGGTCTGTTTTGGAGACTGGCTCTAGAGAGTTGAGACTGTGGTTTTGCTTTTGCTCTCGTGGGTTACGGCCTACGGTAGCCCTTGTGTCCAGAAAAAAAAAAAAAAAAAAAAACCCATAGAAATTCGGTGTGTTTCCTTATATTAAAGCTACAAATGTAACTTTTCTGGTGGATATATTTTTGCTTGCCTGATATGTTTCACACTATGGCATGTAACTTGATGGAGATAAGCAGACACCACTGGGCCAACTTACTTGTCAGATTTGTAGAGAGACAGTATGCAGGTTTCTTTGTTATTATTTTTTTTTTTGCGATAAAAATACATGTGTAAATGAATAAATGTGAGACTTTTTCATTCAAAGGCAAAGGATGATATAGAATATTCAAGCCATATTTTGCATGAGGAAAAAAGACAATAGCCAGTAGCTGCAAGATTTAAAATGGGCAACTTATTGATTGAACAGTGTACTTATTCTGTATTTATGTTTTTCAGCTTCCTGTTATATTGTACCATTTTGAGGACCGCTGACCATTCAAAAGATGTAACATTTTGTTTTGTGCTAACTTTATATGATTCTGAAACCATGCACAAGATTCATCATTTGATTTATGCATTCCAAGGACAGTAGGTGGAACCCAGAAAGAAGCTAATTACTAATAAAATAATAAAAATAATTAGTCACTGTTATTGTTTTAGGGTATGTCTGCCAATTGCTTTGAAAATAATCTGGCACCTTAAATTTAATGACCAATTACCAAACAAAAGCCTGCAACCATGCCTCAGCCACAGCCATAAATCACTTTCAGGAAATGCATGATACAATACAATTGAACCCAGCTGCTATTTTAAAAAGAAATGCACTGTAGCCCTATTGTGTGGAAACAAATACAGCTATTGACGCATTGTGTAGACATGAAGACTGCTGACTGGCGGAATGGCTGACGTCTGGTTACTTACAGCAGGTGACCTATGACCTTGCTCACCGAATCGTTGACAACAAGAAGTAATAAAGACCATTCAATAGGAGCATGGCCTTTAACCAGATGGGAACAGGCTATTTTGGTCACCCATAAAAATGACCTATCAAGCATTTAGGGTCAGGATGTCATTATCTAGACCACTAACTATAATGAAATCACTACACCTCAATTAGTAATTATGAAGTCATCAAAAAAGGGATGGGTTAGTGTTGTTAGATTACATTCACAAGTCATAGTCGATATTGTGGCAAGGCTGATTTCTATTTAACTGCTATTCTTTCATTGTGTTTTCACTCATTAGGACATTATTTGGGTGACAGTAGCTCAGTTGGTAGGGTGTCAGATCCACTGATCCAGCTCCCACAGATGGCTGCTGTTGTTGAGTCCTTGGGCAAAGCACTTAACCCACCTTGCTGCGTACCCTGGTGTATGAATGTGTGTGAATGGGTGAGTGGTTTCTTAATGTAAATCGCTTTGAGTGCTTTGAAGGTGGGAAAGCGCTGAATAAAATGTGACCATTGACCGTTACCATCTACCATTTCATCATGTCCCTCTCTATTATTGATTCAAGACAGAATTTTGCACCCCTGTGAGACTGAGACAATACTAAGTACTAATAATAATATAGAATAATTTAACTTTTACTCTGTTATATGTTACATGGCTCCACACAAATTCTATGTCTAGGCACAACATATTTACAATTACCTTGCCATGACCTTGGTATAAGTCTGGGCTTGTCTATGGATTTTGTATATGTGTGTCGTGCTATTTTGTGAAGCCTGTTGTTTGGGAACAGATTTACATTTCTTCACAGATTTGAATGTGAAATGAGCTTAACATGGCGTTATATTAGCATCCGGTATTTCTTTCATTGACTTCCAGGAGCTATAGGACCAGTGGCTGTCTGCAGTATGCCAGCATCTTCATAAAGCAGAAAATTCTTTATGATAGCCTATTTATTTTTCCTTTATAGCTCTTTCATGGTGGATGCCAGAGGACAGAAAAGGTGCTGTGTTTAAGAAAATCCATTCAGTAGTTTGCAAACTGAAGCAAGATTATCGGCACTGGAAAAGGACGCATTGGGGTGGGCTTGTTGTTTTAGCTATAGGTGAGGGAATCCAAAGCCTCCTCTGGGAAATCAAATCACACAGTGGAAATGAAATAGGAAAAATAAAAGAAACCTGAGCACTGGACATGAAGGCGAGGGAAATGTAACCTTTAATTTCACCTTTCATGTTGATCATTGGGTGGTCCCTCACAGTCATGTCTAATGCATGGCTCTGGGTCACCTTGGAGAGAACTGCACTAAAGAGGACTTATATATGAATCCGGCTTTAATCCTAAATAAATGATTTGTTTTCATTATTCACATGACTGGAAATAGTGAAATATTGATGTGTTCATGGTTACAGATGTCTAAGTTTTCTGGAGAGAGACTGTCACCTTCTTGTCTGTGGAGATAGTATTGCTTTGCTTAGAATCTTACACAGTGTGGCATTTGAATAGCATACCTTGCATTTATTAAATTGCAGGTGTATTTGTTGCTATTTGCCAAAAAATTCCCATATAATATTGGCCCAGTTTTTGGGCCAATATTTTGGGCAAATTTGTATTATTTTCCCCAAATTATGTCACTTAAATTTACTACAAACTCCCCCCAAGCCCTTTTTACCACAAACCTATCTTAGAGAGCTGTGTAGTCACTTTGTGTGCAGCTATCTCTTCATATTAAAGTGTTAATATAAAGCGTTGTGTGTATTTTTAGACAGCACATCGACCAAACTAAATATCGGCCTGTGCTGGAGATTTAAGCCCATAGGCAATTCACTAAAAAGTCCAAGTATCGGTCAAATATACTGGCCAATCAATATATCTGTTTATCTCTATTTAATATCCATTCATTGTTGCAAAAACAGTTACAAACCAAAAACAGACAGTATATTTGTTCAAAACGAGAAAGAAAAAATGTATGTGTATTGCAATTGATATGTACAAATAAAGGCATTAAAGTGCATTCAGAGCTTTCGCTAAACAATCACTGTGTTCATGGCTCAATAGGAAAAAAAATGATAAAGGGATCATAAATAAATGCCAGGATCAAGACTTTTTGCTTATCACTGTATTTGAATTACCGTTAGGTTACAATCATGAGCTCGCAAACATTATATCTTGCTGCAGAATGCAATACTGCTGTGAAAATAGGCAAATCTGTGTGAAAGTAGATTCACCTTCTCTCACTTCCACACTGGAGATAAGGCCATGTGTGTCATCTGAGGCGCACTCTGCATATAAGTACGAGAGTATAGGTGGTGTTTGGACAGCTACCTAGGTCATCAAAGTGGCGCGGAGTCATTCATCAAAATCCATTTCTTCTTTCAAATCATGAAAATTCATCTGAATAGAGGGCTCGGCCATGAGGAAATGAAAGAGGCTTGTGTTTTAATGTAGACTGCTCAGTGACAGCAAGGATAAAACCATTTATCTTCACACCTTTTGCAAAAACACAGGCTTAAATAAACTGCCTGGACAAGGGGCAAGCAAATCAGATTTTGTCTTTTTAAAGCGATGCCAATGCTTGCACCTTGTTGTTCTTCCTGTGTTTTTAAAATCAATATGTAATAGCTTGAGGATTAAATGCATTTATTGTCAATCATTCAGTTGGCTTGGTTGGTGTTTGAGTTGTTTTATGTCAAAACAGGAACTACAATAAGTTTGCTAATGGCTAAATTCCACACAGCTGAGACCAGGTGGATCAATATAGTCATGCTTATGCACAGAGGAGGCGAGAAGGTATTGCAGAAAGGGCGGACAGGTTGAATTGCGTAATTAACCTAATGCCGTGACTTAAAATAGGATTTCTTTCACAGAGATGTGGGCCTTATGCTTTAGAAAGAGAAAGGAGACAATTGGTTTCTTTAAGGGCTATATAGAAGGCATTCATCAAAAGTGATTTTCTAACCGACTTCTTGTCATCTCAGGCAGAAGCTTTAACTACCAGCTGTTAGGAATCAGCAGCTATAGGGGCTCTAGCTGTACACTCAAAGTGCACAGTTCACTGGCTCCGCGATGTGGTCCTGTGGGCTATATAACATACTGCCAGATAGTGATTGCAGCTAAAGGCCATTTTACCCATAACCAATGAAAGTCACAGTGCAGCATAGGCCAAAAAATGTTACCTGGAGAGATACTGGATTAGCCTTTCTTATATCTACAGCTATGGTACCAGGCATGGACACAGAGACACAGAGAGATCCCAGAGTGCTGCTCACCCCCATCGAGGGCACTCAGGGCGGGCTAATAACCTGCTCAGCCGCTTATCATGCCATTCTCTTCCACACATAACTGCAGCAGATGTGCAGCAAATAGCCCATTGGTTATTATGGCAGATGGAACATGTTGTCTAACAGTAACCCATTCAAAAGGATTGGACAGGTGGACATGGACCACAGAAAATTGCCTTCTCCTGTCCTTTGCAGTTATTTTGATAGCGATTTGGCAAAAGCTTTATGCCAGGCAATGCCACAACTTTTAGTTTGATTTAAAGAGATACAGGAGCAATACAGTTGAAGCATAGATTGTATATCTAAATGGCATAGCTAGCCCGCTAGCATTCCAAATGGTGTGCCCATTGGGAATGGGCACACCTCTGGTTACATCTTCCCCCTCCCTCGGCCCCTCTCCGTAACTGATGCTGTCAGGCTCGTCATTTTGGTTTTAAAGTGTTGATCCTGGTGTTTTTATTTCACTATTTTGTCTGTAAGTTAAGATATGAATATTCATAACAGACCAATGAGCTCTTTCACTGAGGTTGCTCCCACTAGAGTAAGCAAAAGGTAGAGTAAGATTGACGGCATTACTAAGCTCCTGCTCCCTGCTAAACTAGAGGTATGAGCAGGAAGGGGTGTTACCTTCAACAGTCTAGCTTCAGATTGGCTCTGTGAGTGTTATATCTCATACTCACACTCGAAATTCCAAATATAAAACATGGCTCCAAATTCACTCCTATAACTGGAGCCAACTGCTATGGGTGATGTCACACTCCCTTAGTCAACTTCTTTATACAGTCTAGGGTTGAAGTAAATAAATGTAAAATAAATACTAGAATATTGCAGTTTTATGGGCTGTATATTACTGCATCATGTCACAGTGGAACAAAACAGTCTGGACATTTAGCTGTGATAAAATGACCAGTCCAAGACTGAAACAGCTGACCTCTCTCCTTTAGAAGTGCACGTAACAACTTTTTTCCACAAAAAAGGAGGATCTGCTGACACAGGTTTATTCTCTTTGCAGAGGTAGAAGTCTGTGCCCTCGTCAGAGGAAGTCTATTTACTTTGTGAAGAGCATAATTTAGTGTTTTAATGAGGTGGACCAGAGGAGGGGCGATATTGGTTTTGGTACTTCTGTATGTACAAGGATCAGGAGGAAATCTTCATAGATGCTTTGGGGAAATTGATCTTAAGACCTCTTCAGCAGAAAACTCCAGACCCTAATGAAGTTTGCCTTATTCTAATCTGGAACACAACGTCAGAGGACAAAATGTCCTTAAAGAAGTCAAACATAAGTGCATAGGGGTTCGGCTGGGGTCAGTTCAGCCTCTTCATGTTGTCTTATACAGTCTCATTCCATCCCCTGAAAAAAATTGCCTTCTTAAGAATTGGTAGAGTGAGGAAAGAGCTGAGGGTTGGAGCATGGGGGCAGGGTGTACATGTTATAATGACCCATGGTGACCTGAAAATAAAAGTAGGATTAGTCTCTCTTCATGAAATTCAATCTAATCCTGGAGGATTAAGTTAAATCTTGTCCTTTTGGACACACATATTTTTGATTTGATTTATTGGTAAGTTGGTAAGTGACCCTTGTTAGTACATCAACATTTGTATTCATGTTTCTGTGAAAAAGACTGTTTCCCAGAAAAGTGCTCAAAACCTTATAAAACTCTTAAGTGACATAAACCTTCGTCATGTTTATATTGTTTTAACATGAAGCATGATGGAAAAGGGAGTGTGACGTCCTCCTCCAGTGCATACAGAATGCTTTAGGAGGTTTGGGGATCGAGCTATACCCTCAAATGTGCCAATAGATTTCTGAAATATTAATAAGTGACATTCACGGTGGATTGTCAGTGGCATTACTGTATGTGGAGGAGACATCTTCCTGCTGCAGATGATGATGACATTGAGCTTAAAAACACTCTCTGTGCTGTGCACATGGACTGTCACTTGAATGAGAGGTTGGCAGTCGGCTCCACAGCTCTCCACATTTTTATGGAAATTAAAGGTGCACACTAAGTGTGAGTGTGCTAAGATGGACAGCAGCAAACACTGTTACGCAAATGAGTATGCTCTGATTCAGTGCATCAGCTAATTGATTTGATTGATTTGAAAATGAAAAGGTCACATCACGTAACTGTCTAATCTCAGTTTTTACCTTGCCCCTATTTGCTCCCGCAGCCTTGCAATACTTTACGTACTAAAACAGTAAAGAGTCCGTGCTGCAGTTTTGAACAGGAAGACAGTGGACTGGTTTTGAAGTTAGATTAACATTTAGTTTTACAATGAACAAAATCTATAATCATCTACAGTATGTGTACGATTATTAAATCAGATACAAATAATAAACAAATAAACTATTAAACTAATTCATAGTCTAATAATAATTTGTGGACTTCAATATTTTATCTTGCCTTTGTGATTCTGAAGCTCATAATTCTGCCATGTTCATAAACATTTTAGTTTGCTAGTGTGCCATTTTTTTCCGGCAGTGTGCATATAATATGATATGATTCTAGCACTGTTTCATATGCTGATGCTTGTACTTTTAAATAATACATTGAAGTTTAGTCGTTGATGCTTTTTGTAATGTTTTATAGTGCGTGAACATTTGTTTTTGACTTGACAGTATTTTCCTCATCCAATGCTCCACACGCGCCACTTAAACAACTAACACATGCTGCATCACATTTGGACCACATTAATCTGGAGCTAATGTCACCATCCTACAGTGGTCTGTGAAATCGATGAGTCCTATGCCCCTTTGGAAATACAGTGAGCCATTACGAGACCGGCCAATCACTTCTGCACCAATCAATGTCAATGTTTAAAGGATTCTGTTGTTGCAGTGTGGTCCCAAACCTGCACAGAAAGGCCAGGCTTATTCTGTCTATTTATGTATCTGCTCCCAGTTTACCACCAATCTATATAGGATATTGATAACAGCTAATATTGATTACCTGCAAATGAAGGACTGCAGCCATTTGTGGTAGAAAAAATCAAATGCTGCGGGTTAAAGAAGCAGACCTGTGTTCTTTTGGGGATTTCATACATAATGCATGTGTGCTGTAGGGGAAGGGTGAAGTCTGATAATGTGTGTAGAAGTATTTGGAGGTGCTGATAGGTGCCTAATCATCTCTGTTCAATAGTTTCTAACCTTAATCTCACTTTGCTAATGTATCCTTAAGTAGGCCTATCTTTTACTTGGGCAGGAAAAATCCATGGTCCCGCCAATAGGATCTGGGCAACAGCAACCTCAGTGCTAGTATCACTACTCCCTATCCAGTTTTATTTCTATGAGGCTTTTGCAGAGTCGAGCTAAAATGAATAAATATTTGAGGATTAGGCAGCGGACACTGACAACATGTTAAAAACTTTACAAATAAAATGCATACTTCACCAGAGGACAATTCTATGTTTAGAAACATTTAGACATTAGACATTTAGAGATAATTGTGCCTCAATGCTAACATTTATGCCAAATTTAAGATATAATAAATATTCAAACAACACAAACTGAAGTATTTTACATATAAAAATAATTAGGTTGTCTTTATTTGCAATTTGAATGTTAATAGGTTATTTATATTATGTTTTCAGATTTGAATAAAAGTGATTGTTAGCTTTGAGACACAGTAAGCTTGCGACTTAAATAATTATTATATAAATGGACATAGCGAACCTGCTAGCCACTGCGTTCCAAATAGGAAGTGATCATGCGCTGCACTTCTGGCTCCAAATCACATCAAAACTGTCGCCCCAAAATGACGAGCCTGACAACAGCAGTCTTAAAATGTTCGTACTGATCTGTTCTACGTGATCTTGGTATTTTTATTTTGGTATTGTGTCAGTAAATCAAGACATGAATGTTAATAACAGACAAATCAGCTGAATTCTTTCCCTAAGATCACTCCCGCTAGCATTAACAACAGCCACAGCCACCACAGTTACCACAGCTTCGCTCCAGATTGGTTCTTTGTTTGCTATGATACTCGTGGTTGAAATTCCAAATATGGAGCCTGACTCTAAATCGGCCCCGTAACCACTAGTCTCGATGAGCTTCATTTGACTGGAGCCGAACACTATGGGTGACGTCACACTCCCTTAGTCCACTTGGACTATGGACTGAACATGTTGCTGTCTTTAGCTGACTGTTCCTTATTTACTTTGAGAGGTCACTTTGTTGATTTTAGTTCTGTTAGCAGCGAGATAGAGAGATTTTGTTCCAAAAATAAAATTTGTCTATGTAGTCCCTCAGTTGTCCAGGTCTGATCCATAGCAAAAAACAAAATTTAAATCTGTCAACTGGACAAATTGTAGAAGACGTTTCACTGCTCATCCAAGCCGCTTCTTCAGTTCTGGTCAGATTGCTGGTGGATAGCGCCTTATATATAAATAACCTATAAGGCTTCGTCTTTTGCTATAAATAAAGGTCAGTAATAAATCAATGGAGTAAAAGTACAGACTGTCCATATGCTTAATAAAAAGCCTACATTGATTTTCTGCGACTGGCTTAAAGAAAAAATACAGCATTTTCCAGCAGTAGGCAATTCAATTTCACCTCATCATGGAACTCACAGCTTTTAAGCCAGAATCGTACCTGTCAAATGCAAGTATTTATTTATTTATTTTTTTAATCAGCATATGCATGTCAAAGGAACATTATTAATTGCCACATCAAAGTTAGACGTATTGAAGTTAGCCCCATTTCTCACTGTCTTAATGAAACAAACATGTCAAAATGCTATTTCTGTTTGTAAAATGACAAATGAGTGGGAGACTGGTTTGATTTAAAAAATAAATTTTTAATTTGTCTGTCAAAAGTAGAGATTGAAGACATAAATGACAGGCTGCTGTACAACTATACAAGAAGCCAAAAAGTATTCAATATGCCATTTTATCATACATGACATTGGGCAATAACAATACTGCATTTCAATTTTGTGTTGAAATTTTTTATAATACAATTTAGATATTTTATACATTTTTTATTTATTTTTATTTTTTTATTGTGCAGACAGCATTGCTCTTGTATTTCAATGTTAACTCACTAGTCAGTTTACGAAGACACATACAATAATACATGGTCAAACAGAGACTGGGGCAGTTTTGAAAGAAATATTGCTGCTATATAGTGGCTTTTTCCATATTGGACAAATACCAATAAATGCTCATTTCTCATGTTTCAGCCATAGACTGTATATATAAATGTATATAGCTAACTTGCAAGCCGCTGCGCACTTCCGACTCCATCGACATTTCACTTTACACTGGAAAACTGTCGTCCCTCTCTCCGTAACTGCTGTTGTCAGGCTCATCATTTGGTCTTAAAATGTTCGTATAGCCCCCTCTATGTGATCCCGGTATTTTTATTTTGCTATTGTGTAACTCAAGGCCCATGAACATAATAAGAGACAAATCTGCTCCCTTCTTTCCTCGAGGATGCTCCCGCTAGCGTTAGTGACAGGTTTGATCAACTAATAACCCTCACCCCCTGCTAAACCAACACCCCATAACTGCAAATTTCAATGAGCTTCATTTGACTGGAGCCGAAAGCTATGGGTGATGTCACACTCACTTAGTCCACTTGTTTATACAGTCACTGGTTTGGACCAATATTAGTATTAACAATCATTGATTATTCCTGTTTGCAAGCAACCTTAGACTTCATATCTGAATCATGAATAAGAACTGCATGCAAACTGCTGCATTTGAAAGGCCTTCAAATCCAACCAGTCACCACTTCGGATCCTGACGGGGGTGTGCCCAGTCATCGCCAGGAAGACACTAGTGCAGCTCATTACTCATTGTGACAAGGCATTTGACAGCCTACATCAGGCTCGAAAATGCACACAAAACCCAAATGACACCATCACATATGCGTACGTGATAGAGTAATCTTCACGTACCATCTTCACCACCTTTGTCTTCTTCTGGCCCCCCCCCTCCCCAACATCTGGCCTAGATCCTGCCCCAGTCCCATGTGAAAACACCACCACATAATAACTTCTTTCTCCATTTCTATGATCTCAAAAGACGTTTCCTGGCATGGTGCCCTTGTCTACCTGTCAGGCACTCTCCCACTCATTCTCTCCACATCGGAGCTTTGTTTAATTGGTCACATGTTCCCTGGGGTGGCAGTCATGTCGAAACAGCGGGCGATAATGGTTTGTCAAGGGAGCTGCGTAATAAATACAAGCCATACAAAAGCAGATCGACGCACCAACCTCCCCAATGTATGCCAGTCGTAATTGTATTGTTTTCATAATCGCCTCTCAGTGCAATGAATCATGTTTCTTCTTTTTCTCTTAGAAATGCTCCGAGGAACACAGAGCACAAGAAAATTGATTAAACAATCTAACGGAAGGCCCAAGAGATGAAATTGGTTAGGATTTTTTAATGCACATTTGTTCAAGTTTGATAATTAGCCATACTTTGGACTAGTTGTGGTTTCTAGTCGATAACAGAATCGATACCAGTCAGAGAAAATGTCTCTATCAGCTTGGTGACCTTTGGTGGCTCAGTTCTCAGTGTTCAGAGTTCTGTGAGCGATGTTTGGTTTTCACTAAGTAATTCGACTCATGCCATAATGTAATGTTTTATATTCTTTGTGCCATGTATGAGACCATCCAACCAATCAACTGACAAACAAAAGCAAAATGTCCCTGGTTTATGTTTCCTCAGAGTGAAGATAGGTATTAAAAAGCGTTCACACCGCACTGAGAAAGCTTTTACACAGCACTAATTAACCATTTGAATGCACCGCTGCTAACTGTAGGCAAGAGGGTTGCTAAAGACTCCTATCCAGGTTTTATTCTGATGCTACTCTCATAGATCTCAACTGGTCTGCTAAGTTCAATTCTTTTTGTCATTCTTCTGGGGGAGGGTCCACTACCTGCTTCTTCTAGATAGATATTATTGCTATGCCTATAATGTTCCACACTATGGCATTATCAAACATATCTAGCATTTTTTTTTTGCATTCTTACTGTGCCCACAGACCTTAAACCTGTAACATGGCCTGGTGGTGTCACTTGCTCATTGACATGGAGATGGATGTGTTTAATGCCATATAAGTTGTAGCAAAGCTATACCATCTCCATGGAGACAACCAGGAGGCAGACGCTACAAGAAAAGATTCATGGAGCACATTTAACCTTTAAACCCTACTTAACAGATTCCACAATATTCCAAAAAGGCAATAGCAAATGTATGTCCTGTTGTTACGGGGCGAATGGTTGTTATTCGTGAATATAAAGACCATTCATTACTCAAACAACACGGAATTGGAGTGCTAAGGAAAAGCATTTTTGTAGTCAACCGCCTGGTCAAATATGTTGTGATTCAGATCTGATCGAAGGCCGATGCAATATGATCTGAAAGGGACTACGATTTTTTCAAGGTTTAGGGGCAGCAGTTAGTCACTGAATGTCTGTTTATTCAATAAACAGTTGTGATGTATACCTCGGGCTTCACTTTTCCTAATCTTATCACCTGAGACAAACATGTAAATAAATAATACCTACAGTCTTGCCAGAGCAAGGTTTAATTATCCGTGGGCATCTTAACTGGGAGGTGGGAGGTTTTTGCCCAATGGAAACAGCCTGGGAGCCTTGAACACATGCAGAGATGCACACACAGATCAACACAAGTGCGCTCATTCATCATAGTGTCATATGGAGCGGGCTGGAGGGGCTCCTGGGCAAAGGGCTCAAATTAGAATTCCATTTTGTACATGTTGGTCCCTCTTCACTGGAGGTCTGTATGGTGATGTCAACAGGCCTTGTGTTTGGACCATAATTGTACCTGGTTAGAGGTTTCTACCATTCTTTTATGCTTTTCATAATGTTATATCCTTACCTCTGATTTATAGAGGGGCAGTTTTGTATTATTTGAGGAATTTCATGTCCCGGATGAGCGGCATTGAAGGATCAAATGCAAAAAGGGTCAAATGCTGAGGACAAATTCCCCTAAAAGACAATAAAGTACCTTTGCCTTTTTACCTGGCTAACTTTAGTATTTGCTTTTGTGTTTGAGAGAGCTAAAATATATTGCTCCTTTAATAACTGCTAATACAAATTCAGCCTACCGCCTATAACCAACAGTGGTGTGACTCTTGGATTCCCATTTCTAAAGGCAATATTGGCTCCCTGTAGAATAAAGTGCCCACGATGCAAATAAAAGAAACAACATTAAGCTGAAATGCGACAGAGAAGTGGGAAGGACATTGCTTATTTATCAGAGAGGTGACAGCTGCCTGATAAAATTTCTCCTTTTTATTGCAACACTCCCTTTTTAAGGCAGAGGAGTTCTAATATACTGAGTCAGATCATCTACAGTAGGAGGAAGAGAAATATTGTTCACTATTTATATTACTGAAAAATCGTGTGCAGAAAAAGACAATTAAATGTTATGTTTTAGCCTTTATAAAACTCAAACAACTTCAGGCAGGCAGCAACAAAAGACATACGCATAGGGATAACCAGGTAACACAATTATCTGATAGTCAATACAATCTAAGAAATACATGACTTTATATTAATATATTAATATTAATATTTTTTTCTTATGAAGTAGGATGCATTTTACTATTATACATATTTTTTTATAGCATTTGTATTTGCATGTGGGCTTTTATTTCCTTTTGAAGGACCATAGTCATTTGAAAATTGCATAACCGTTACCTTATCAGCACAGCTCTTATGAAACCCTTTGTGTGAGTTTTTAACTTTACATGAAGAAACAATAGTCATATAGCAATAGCAAAAAAGTAAATTCATTGTAAAATGTGTATTTGATCCCAGTGTAATCAAGCTATGCTGAGTGCTAACCGATTACCACTGTACAGTGACCTTGCTGTTTAAACCATTTGAGAAGCTACAGTGGGCAACAGTAGGTGGGTTCTTTTTGGTTCTGGGTGAAAATAACTGATTTAGACTCCAGACTGGACACCAACCAGCCACGAAAGACCAGAAATCATGACTCATGAAATGACCATTTTGTTTAAAAGAATAGTACAACTACTTATAATGGTTTATAATAAGAATGATAACTATACAAAGAATGATTAACTATCAGGTGTTGAAACTTTGACCACCCGAATGATCCTGGGAGCTATGCTGCCCCCGAGCAGGTCCTCGGGGATGGGTCAGACCAAGAGTGATTCAAAAACCCTTCATGTTGACTACAATAACAAGGCCAGCTACGTCGCCCGGATTGGCGTTACCGGCGCCCCACCCTGGGGCTCCACCCTGGAGCTGGGCCTAGGGTGGGTGCTCGACAGCGAGCGCCTGCTGGCTGGGCTTTTCCCCACAAGGCCTGGTCGGGCACAGCCCAAAGAAGCAACATGGGGTCATCCTCCCGTGGACCCACCACCTCCGTGAGGATCTGTAAGGGGCCGGTGCAGAAAGATCTCCGCACATGGAGACTGAACTCTATCTGCAAATGGACGCGCCTTAGTCCTGGACACATCTGCAGCCTGCCTGTCCATGGTTCTCCTTGAGGTTTCTCTTTTTCCCATTGAGTTATTTTTTAGTTTTTTCTTGCTGAGAAGGAGGGTCTAAGGACAGGGGATGTTCTGGGACAGTTATCCATTTGCTTGTTTTCTGTTTATTAATTTGCTTGTCTGTTTTTCTTTTATTGTGGATTTTATAACTTTCTGTTGGTTGAATCAGTTCTCGTGTTCAGCCCTAAGAGGCAACTGCAGTTGTGTTTTTGGGCTTTACAAAAATAAATTGAATTGAAATTCTGTTATTGGACTTTTGTGCTACCCACAGTTTGTCCATAACAAACACCTTGTTTGAGCACAAGGGTGTCCATCAGTGCACATGGCATCCGCCCTCTGTCAGTGGGGAGCTTTCAACTCACAACTCCAGGAGAATTTCTCCCAGATCCCGGGGAAGGCTGGGGACACGGATTCTGAGTGGGCCATGTTCTCCACCTCTACTATTGATGCGGCTGCTCGTAACCATGGTTGTAAGGTCTGCGATGCTTGTCGTGGCGGCAACCCCTGAACCCGTTGGTGGACACCAGAAGTAAGGGATGTCATCAAGCTGAAAAAGGAGTCCCATCAAGCCTTGTTGGCTTGGTGGACTTCTGAGGCAGCTGACGAGTACTGGCGGGCCAAGTGTGCTGTGGCTCGTGCAGTCGCATAGGCAAAAACTCATGGTTGGGAGGAGTTCGGGGAGGCCATGGAGGAGAAGAAGAGATTCTGGCAAGCCATCCGATGCCTCAGGAGGGGGAAGCAGTGCTTCAACCACACTGTTTACAGTGCGGGCGGAGAGCTGCTGACCTTGAATGCTGTCAGATGGTGGAAGAAATACTTTGAGAATCTCATCAATTCCACCATCATGTCTTCCAAAGTGGAGGCAGAGACTGGGGGACCCAGAGGTGGACTCATCCATCACTGTGTCTGAGGTGGTTGGCAAGCTCCTCGGTGGCAAGGCTTTGGGGGTAGACTAGATCCATTCCGAGTACCTTAAGTCTCTGGCTGTTTCGGGGCTCTCTTCCATGTCCCTCGCCGTGTCCTTTAGGGGTGCTCTGGGAATATGGGTTCTGGGGCTCTTTGCTAAGGGCAGGCTGGTCCCTGTATGACCGAAGCAGGAGCTGTGTTCACATTGCCGGCTGTAAGTCAGACCTGTTCCCGGTGCATGTTGGACTCCGCCAGTGCTGCCCTTTGTCACCAGTGCTGTTCATTGTATTCATGGACAGAATTTCTAGGCGCAGCCAAGGGCCGGAGGGAGTCCGGTTCGGGGACCACAGGATCTCATCTCTGCTGTTACAGGCGGATCGGTGCAGCATCTGCAGTGATGCAGTCGCTGTATCGTATAGCTCTTTCTGTATATAAGAAAGAGCTGAGTCGAAAGGCAAAGCTCTTGATTTACCAGTCAATTTATGTTCCTACCCTCACCTATAGTCACAAGCTCTGGGTAATGATTGAAAGGACAAGATTGCGTATACAGGTGGCCAAAATGGGTTTCCTCCACAGGGTGGCTGGGTGCTCCCTTAGAGATAGGGTGAGGAGCTCAGGCACACAGGAGGAGCTCGGAGTTGAGCCACTGTTCCTCCTGCCTGAGCCAGCTGAGGTGGCTCAGGCATCTGTTCAGGATGCCTCATGGATGCCTCCCTAGGGAGGTGTTCCGGGGGAAGACTAGGTCTCTCAGCTGGCCTGGGAACACCTTGGGGTCCCACCGAAGGCGCTGGACAACGTGTCTGGTGTGAGGAAAGTGTGGCAGTCCCTACTCAGACTGCTTCCCCCCGCAACCCGGCCCCAGATAAGTGGAAGAAAATGGATGGATGGGTGTTGAAACGTTATAATAAATGTTATAATTTTCCGTCTAACCGTTCAGTCTGAAATGAAACATAATGGAAATTCAGAATGGACTATCTGTTATGAAGTGGTAAAGTCTGAAATGTATGTTTTATAGTGAGTAAAATTTTGTAAAATACTTGTACTTCGCACTTTGCACTTTTGCACTTTGCTTCCCAAATGTGTTCCAAAAATTAGCGTTTATATGCTCAAAATTGAATGGCTTTATTACAGCATTAATCTACGAAACAGAACTTTATATGACTATATGATTATTGTACAAGCACATTAGATGAATTAAGGATGCAGACTTTTGATTACTAAGCCCCCAGTTGCTGTCTGTCTGCCGGTTGGAACTCATTACTGGTCAGATTTTTGTCAAAGGTTAGAACATCGCTGACCTCTTCTCTTCTGCTTTGATGGTAAAGGTGAACTACTGAACAGAATGATGAACCATGTTGTGTCAAACGAGTGAGCTATCTCTTTCAAATTGTGGATCTTTGATGGGTGAAATGGAATTCTTTCATGTTCAAAAATGCAAAAGGCCAAAGTATGCGCAGACAATAATGCAACAGGCTTATTAAATTATTTTCATTTGCCTTATCCGTTCTGTGAAACTTGAAAGTCAGTGAGCTGCAAAAGTGACATTTGAGTTAAAGCCCTATCAGCTGCAAAAGATTAACACAGCTGCTCTGGTTGACTATTCACTTTTTCTGTAAGCAGTGATCATTGGCCGCACACACATATACACCACAGACATGCTGGCACTATTGAGAGACATCTGTGTCACCACACACACTTTCTTTATATTACAATTATAATATTGTGATGTCCTTATGTTTGCTTAATATAAATGTCACAGGGTTCCCTTTTGCTCACTAGACACCTGCCTGCTTTTTTGTGTGTATTGTGTGTGTTTTATTAAGTTGTGGTGTTTTAAGTTCAAAGTGGACAGTAGAGCAGAATAATTGATTGACACCCCTTCCTGCCCCGTACACTGCTCATTGGTTGATTACAGCCAAAGACTCAAAAGGGAGGAAAACTGGAGATATGAGCCTAGAGAAAGCTTGCGAGATGGGGGACTTGGGGGAAACTGCGGAACGAGAGAGTGGATAGAAAAGTGGATGGAAAACTGGCTGGAGCTGAGAGAGGAGACTATACAACGCTCACAAAACAGGGATGTTTTCCTAAAACCTGGGTGTGTGTGATCAAATAGTGAAGCAGGAGTGACCTCAGCTGAGTGTTTTTTCTTTTGTCTGTGCCCCGCAGGGCCCCAGTGGTCATGTGTGGCTAGTCGAAGTGTGGACTGGAGTGAGGACCAACTGGGGAGAACTTTTACACTACAGAATACAATAAGTAAAAGGACATGGTGTGTGTGGACCCAGGCCCATGCATATGTAGTCATCTGAGGTCTGGTTTGTTGTGTGCCTTACAGCTACAGCTGGCTCTGTGCTACAGTTGAGAGGCAGAGAAGGCCGGAACCAGAGGACCTGATCTAATATCACGGCACTCTCATGGTAAGTACTGGGACATGTCCCAACTACTCCCTATGCGTGTGTGGGATATGAGATGGTGAATGTCCAGCGAGCTGACTCCCAGTCAGTTTGTCCATAGTGCTTGATGGCAGTGTAAGGCCCTGTGGTGCAAGAGGGCTGCAGAGAGAGCTGGAGTGAGATGCTGAGAGACACAGGCAGCTGCGAGTGGGTGTGGATGGCCCTGAGAGGTGGAGTGCTCATCCCACACCTGGACGCATGCAAGCAACAGAGGACACAGCATTGACACCCCTCGTCCAATTGCCCCGTTCCCCCCTAAAAAGCAAGAATAGTCATAGAAATGATTACCTACCTCTGTAACTCTTTAGCACTACAGTAAGTGACAGTACCATGTGCATCAACTGACCTGATACGTATCAACCTCAGTGAGTGTAAGCTCGAACTCACCTGTTACTGGACACTACTGGTGCTTCACATTGACACCTCCAGTTCTGTCTGCATGGGTGTTAGCAAGACCACTGCCCCTGTGTCTGCCTCAGCTGTGCTAACAGTGGCATCAACTGGCTCCCTGGTGAAACAAGGTCTCTGTATGTACTCTGACATTAAACACATGACTGCATGTGGAGTACCATTTCCCTGGAGGATGAGGATCATCTTGGTTAACCTAATCATCATCCACTGCCGCTGGCAACAAGCCTGGCTAATGTCAGCTAACACCAGCATCTCAAGCACTATGTGCGGCACTTCAAAGGAGCCCCAGCATCCCGGCACAAACACAACACAGCAAGTACTACAGGAACTCCCTTGATGACTCCCTTGTCCATTCCTTATCAAATAAGGCTGCTCAAACAACCATTCCATCACTCCTCTCATAGCAAAAATCATTAATTTCTCCTTTCTAACTGCCATGTTCCCCCCCTCCGTCAAATCTGCTCTGATCAAATCCCTTCTCAAAAAACCTACCTTGGACTCTTGTATTTCCAATCTCCCGTTCATCTGAAAAAATTTAGAAAAAGTTGTTCTTTATAAAATATTCCAATCTAGTCTCACAGCCTCCAGTTCTACATCCCTCTCAACAACTTCACTCTTCCCACATCACTTCCATTTCACTTTCCTGAAAAGGGTGCAGGAATGCGAGCACATCAACCCCATCCTCCTACATCTTGCGCTGGCTTTTTGTTCAACTCTGCATCGAATACAAGGTCCTCCTGCACACCCACCACTGTATCCACGATGATGCCCCCACCTACATCAGAGAACTTCTCACAGCACATAGCTCAGCCAGGACTCATTCAGGCCAACAGCACCATCTGCCCAGGATATGGCTTAATACCATAGGGGACAGGGCCATGCTTTTTAAGCATCCAAAAAGCATCTGGTTTTTGAATGCTTAAAAAGTCCCTCCTGCTAGTTTTAATCTCTTTATTGATATTTGTATTGTCATTGTTTTTCTTTAACTTCACACTTTTTGAGATGTGTATTATGTAAAAAAAAAATAATAAATAATAATTATTATATATTATATATATATATATATATATATATATATATATATATATATATATATATATATATATATATATATATATATATATATATATATATATATATATATATATATATATATATATATATATATATATATATATATATATATATATTATTATCTTAATTCTTGTACCAGCCCCCCATCCCTAAGAAAGGTCTAAGGCCTAAGAAAATAACACAGAGGACTGAATTCTACTGAATGAATGAGAGAAGTCAATTCAGTAAATATGAGATCAAAAAGTAATTTTCTGAATGTACAAGGACACTTGAGAGGAGAGTCTTCAGCATTTGAGAGACACTTGCTAAAAAAATAACAAATGTGATTGAACATCCCAAAAGTGGACAGTCGTCAGATGCGCTGTAGGGTCTGGTTTCAGACCCTGTTATATTCAAACACACAGTAGGAAGGACTCACCAGGCAAAAAGATTATCATCTGCTCATGAGCCGTTAGCTCTCGGACGTCACTGATGTCATGAGCTGACGCATGTTCAAATGTAATTAAAGGGCTCACCAGTGATGCTCAGCAGAGATGGGACCACTGAAGTTTTGATTGTTAGCCATCCAACATAAAAGTGAGACTGTGCTATGGGGGAAAAAAATAAAAAATAAAAAAAATACTGCCATTGCGAACAATAAATGTTTCCTGCTCAATACAATACCCAATGCCATGCCTGGCAGAGATTTCATCCAGACTAACTTTTTATGAGAAATAGAAATGAGAAGGGTAAAGTTGCTCCATGCAGGTGCAGGTCCCACAGTGCAGCTGCTATAGGTGGATGTTTGTAATGCTGTGGAGCAGTCTACATTACATAAGTATGATGTATGATGTATAGTGTCCACTCCTGCACTTGTACTTCTCACCTGGTCTGGGATGCTCCTGATGGCTGCCCACTGCACTAATGGGGCAGAGAACACGACGGGGATTGTAGGAGAAGAGAAAAGCAGACAGAAATCACAGTGATAGAGGTAGATGCTGTGTACATAGGAGAAAGAGAGAAAGAGACAGACAGAGAGGCAGACAGACAGAGACAGAAAGAAAGAGAGAGATAGAAGCAGAAAGAGAGGAGCCCAGGGCCACTCTGCTGTTCAGTAGAGCACTTCAGATGTACTGCATCCCAGGGGTAATGACATTTGGTCCCGTTCCATCAAGTCCAAGGAGGCACCTCTACAATCCAATACTGGGCTCTGGCTGTGTTGAACAAACACATTGAATGTAGAGGAATCATCTATGTTAAAGCCAGGTTGAGACTGTTAGTTAGACCTTCAAACCTAGGACTTATTTCTTACTTTTTTTAGCCAATATATATGTATATTATAAATATGTATATGTATATATGTGTGTGTATGTACAGTGGTCCCTCGTTTATCATGGGGGTTACGTTCCAAAAATAAAATGAAATGAAAACTAAATTTTTTACAGTTGTTATATATACACATATTATATATAACCTGCATTCTGTACTCGGCGCATCCCTGAGCCAATCAGGAAGCAGAACATGTGTGTTCATACGCTGTAAAAAAAAAAAAAAAACATGCAAAATTGCACAAAAAAAGTCTGCAAAACCACGAAAAGTGAACCGCACGTGTGTCATCGGAGCACTCGGGCCAATGACCCCCAAACTGGAGGAGTGGCTACAGCAGATCCCAGGAAAAACATCAGACATCTCAGTCCAGAAAAGTGCAGTACTAGGAACAGCAAAGATACTGCGCAGAACCCTCAAGCTCCCAGGCCTCTGGTAGAGGTCCCGAGCGTGGAAAAAGAGGGGATAAAGACCACCCGCGGAGGGTGAGGAAGAATTTTTTTTTTTTTTTTTTAATATGTGGGTGTGTATGTGTGTGTTTAAATATACATATATATACACATATATACATACTGATTAGTGCACAGTGCTTTGACCTTGAACTGCAATGGTAAATTGAAGGTGGTTAAAGATATAGTATGTAACTTCTCTGTTAGAGGGTCGGCCACCAGCCCATGTTACTGTGGAAAAGGGGAGCCTCGTCATTGTAATTGAATAAAAGCAAGACAGATATGTTTAATGCCATACTGTGGAACAATCCAGACAAACCAATAACATCTCTATAGTTTCTGAGAGTAATTGAAATGAGATATTTTTGTTTTTTGTAGTACATGCCTGGACAGAAAAAATAGTCACCTTCCAGATAAATCCTACCAGTTTATTCTTTGCTTTAATAACAGTATGTTTTTCATGTGACTACTTCTCTATTGGCTCTCACATTGTACAACACATCGTATATGACTTTTATGGACGATTTTAATTACAATGCTAGATCTCTTTCCATCCATGTAAAGACTGTGACTGTGCCAAGATATGAGTATCCCATGTTTGTTCTATGGTGTGTGTGCAGATTCATAAGAGATATCGCCATAAATACAAAAACAATCAGTGCTCATGCCACACCTGCATAGTTTATGTGGAAGGGAGAAAGTAATGTGCTGTGTAAATGAAAACTCATACAACACAGCGGAACGTATTGTCCAGGAGAATGTGAGGCTGCAGGCAAAGAGAGGTACAAGCACAATGTGATGTTCACCATGATAAAAGCAGATAGACTTAGCCCTATAAAAGTTGGGGATTCGTTGGGAACAGGCCAGGTCTATGGAATAAAGTTGTGGTTTGTAGCCTGCACTATAACTGTTTAAACAAATATAATATAATCACAACTGAATCTGTGTTGCTAGTGTCTAAACCAGGAGGACCCATACCATTTTTTCTCATTCTCCGTATGTGGACAGGCCATGCCTCACACGAAAGTTCAGAACCCAAAATGAGAGACTCATGAGGCTCACTCTGCTTTCTGATTGAATAATTGTTTTGAGAACCAAAACACAAAATTCTAACACAGCAACTTGGTTTTTATGTCAGATGTTTTTGTAATTAAAAATAAATGTGTATTAAAATTGCTATCAGTAAAGGCAATACTTGATTTTACCATCTTATATCTGGAGACACAGAGAGGTCATGTTAATGAACTCAAAATCCTTTAATCAGAAGGAAATTAGATAAACTGCTCTTTAAACATTTAAAACATTTATATTTTGTCAGTGTATATGGGACCATGCAATACCTTTTGTACACCTTTTGTTTTATGCTGTAGAAATGTTTGTGCCAGCACTATGGTGTGAAAAAGTCTGGGGTAGTGCATGTGTGGAGTTTATGACGATAACAAAAACTAAAATAACACATATTCAAACCTTATTTTATTTAATTCAATGCCCCACATTGGTGCATTGCCCCAATGTAGTGAGCATTGTACAAATAGCCTGTCCATCTACCGCCAGGCTTCACATTACGACTCCTCAAACACAGGACTGGGTAATGTGTCTTGCTTAAAGGCACAACAGCTGAATGAAATGGGGTGAGTGGACAGAGTTGAATGCCATTCTAAAGGGTTAGTTTAATGTGTGTAGGAGGAGTGAGTCCACAGTTAAGACCTTTACACAGCCTGTCTCTGTAGTTTACCACCTGGAAGGGCAAATGCTGAGGCTGAGTGAAGAAGAACATTGGGGCTCCGCAGTCAGGGGAGAGCTGCTGCGCCCGCCCTGCTCAAAAACTGCTGCCGTGTCCCAATTCGCCAAATGCACCGTTAGATGAACTGTTCGAAGTGCGGGTCGAAGTATCGCCTGACTTAAATGCTCCGTTCGAATGGCTCAAACAAGCCTATTATCTCACCCCGAGTCTCCCCTTTCACCAAAGAAACACAACAGCGCTGCAGCTCCTCGTCTGAGAGACTTCTCTGATGAAGAGCAGAGTGAACTGAAGAAATAGAAACGCACCACATTTTATTGTCATTAACGGTAACGGCGTTGGGACGCTGGGAAAAGTAATTAGATAGATCACTCCGTTAGTGAAAAAACAACGAAGTTAGTAACGCCGTTACTGACACTGACTAGGACTAAGAAAAAGTACCGACAATACATATTGACCCCCAAAAATTATTGAACTATAAGTCAGTGCAGTTTTTATTGTCACACTAGCCCAACTGAACTGTACCCAAGCACCGAAAGCTCTTAAGTGCAGTACGTTTGCCAAGTGTTTGGATGCTGTTTAATCCAAAACCTGATTTGGTGCACGTACATTATATTAAAGATACGTTAAACCGCTGGCCACAGAACACTCCACAATTATGCATTTATTCAATTATAGATATTTTATTGTTCAAAAATATCTTGGAATTGCATTGTGGCTGTGAGTGGTGTTATCCCTACGCAGGTCTGGCCAGTAAAACGGTCAGTTGGTGTCACCTGCTCTCTTGCCAAGCAACACCATCTTCTCTGTGGACACAAGGAGGTGGCGGACCCCTCCTAACGAAAAAAGTTATAATGAAGCTTTAGCTTCCATAACGAAACAGTCACATTTGAAACTTTATCTGTCAGTTACAAGCAGCGATTTCCACCATTTTGCAGCTCTTCAGTATTTGTGTCAGGGGTTATACGTGCTCAGCCTGGTTATTTTCTGACATCTACAATTCAGCCCCAGGGCCAAAGTGATGAAATAGGATGTTTATCAGAGGCACGAGGCACAAGTGGACAGCCGACATTTTCAAACTTCGCCATCTTCATTCTCTGCTCAGTTTGTGTAGCTTTCTACAACACATCCAATCTTCACTTTTGTGTTATTAAGGGTACAACTGGCCTGGAGCACTTCTGACCAGGCAGTTATTCTGCTTGTGCCATCTGAATTTCAATTAAATCCAACCTGATTGAAATGGAGTGATTTGTTAGACCTGCACATTGTACACAGCTGTCTGTCAGGGTACAAAAAAAAACAAAAAACAAAGTTTGGCTCTTAAAGATATACCCGTAAAATCCCTATATGCACCAAAAGGCCTATAGAGAAACTCTTGTCTTGGAGCTGGCAGAGGCAGGAGCCATCAGAACACAGCAGAAAGAAGGGCGCAGGGAGAGGAATCATCGTCTTGTGCACAGAAGACAAGCCATAATCATGTACAGTGTGTTTTCAGTTTCCAGTGTGTGTTGTTTACATTTTGAAGTATGTGTTTGTTTACAGTTTGCAGTGTGTGGAGTTTGTAATTTATTTTGACCCATACCACTTGTTTTGACCATATTTTATATACAAATATACATGTTATTTTGTGTTTTGATATGCTATACTGTATACATGTACATAAGTAATAGAGCAGCTGTGTGTGCAGATAAAGATTCCTCTAAGTGTGAGCTTTCAGTACAGCCCTCATTAATGTCCGTGGGTTTAAGTACTCAAAAGTTATTGCATTTTTTCCAAACATTCTCCAAATGTCTCCATTTGGATAGGTTTTTGAGAGGTTTGGATACACTTGCATACATCAAAAGTCCCTCCATAAAACACCTGCATTTATTAATAATAAAATGTGTAAAAATCATTTTTTTTAGATATTGTCCTCAAATTTGAAATGTGAGAGGTCAACAATATTTTCAGTTGAGATACAGTGTATATTTGTCCCCAGCTACCTACAGCAGCTTTCTACACCTTCATTATCATTTTAATTTGGAAAGGTCAAAATAAAGGTAATTTCTCCAAAATGATCCAGAATTTTAACTTATCTATCTCCATGGAGACAATCAAGTGGGGCCATCAGGCCATGTTACAGTCAGTGCTCTCACAACTTGAGATTGACGAGGTACAACACAGGCAAGGGGGAGCCAGGACGCCAGGTCAGAAGGGAGTTAACATCAACTCCTCATCTGGAGATTGGGTACAAAGTCTCAATAAGTATTATGCTGAGCCCGAATGAACACAAGTCAACCCCAACGCCACCTGCAGAGACTAAGTGAAGTACAATCTGAAAGTCTCCTGGAAGATGTGAACGCAGCATTGAGAGCGATCCCTACCTCAGCCATCACAGAAACCAATGAGCTGATATACACTTCAGCAGCAGTGATCCTAGAGATGCTTGTATATAAGAGCAACCATGGGAGCCATGAGAAACAATACCCACCATTCGGGCTTGAGAAGTGTAGCCGGATGGTGAGAAAGAGAGGGAAGGTAGTCC